>CM072345.1:17500-1217500 GCA_036874045.1 Cymodocea nodosa | reverse complement strand
CGTACCGCTCAACGTACACCCTGCCGTCCACGACCAGAAACCGAAAGTGGACTTTGCCGCTCACCTTCTCCACCGTTTCCTTTGTGACGCCCGTCTCCCTCCACGTCCGGAGGTCCTCGTGGATCCACCGGAAGTACTCCGGGCACGTCGGAGATGACTCCACGTCGGAGTTAGCGAAAACATAGTTTGGTTTCGGTTGTGGTGGCGACATGAACGGCGGCGGTGGCTTCGATGACGAGAAGCTTGTAAACGAAGGCCACGTAATGAGCTAAAATCGAATAATTGGAAAGAAAATTAAGGATTACTTCTACGCAATAAGCTACGAAAGAAAACGAAGGCCACGCTAATTATAATCCACATATATGCAAAGGTACTTTGTACGTTTATATTTTGAAATAAAAGTTTACAGAAGCTAATTACCGTGTTTAACAACGGGGAGTACACAAGCACAAGCGCGCCAACGAAGAGCAGAGCAACGCACACGGAGGACCTTCTGGCCGGAGTAGCCACGGCGACGACGATAGCAGTGACTGGGGCAAACCCCAACCCTCTCTTTAGGAACCGGTGCTCTTGGACACTATTTGGTCCTTCCGCTTCCATCACGCGACCAGACGTTTAACGATGAAGCCCCAAGAAGACGTCAAATGGCTCGAACGACCTCGAATTAAAAGCATATGGAATTATTGCTGACCTTTAAAAAAAATAATTTATCAAAAAGTAACGTTGTTTGGTAGTTTTCTAGTAGATTTGACTCAAAATAAAAAGTTACGCAGTTACCATCGGAGTTCATCAAAATCATTTAATATTTAATATTTGTATTTGATATTAATATTAATATATTATTGTTAAAATAAAATATAAATTTTATTTTTATTTTAAATATTGACTTTTCCTAACATCGTTATCGGAGAGAGCAGTAGATCCAGTGGTGTTTGCATTTGGATTATTTGATTTAATAAAAATAAGATTACTTTTACTCAAAAGTTGAGTATATCTCTCCGATATCTAATAATTTATCTTGAATAGAAAATTTGAATAAATACAAGTGCAGCTTGTTGACAACCTGAAGACAGCCAATGCCGACCCTGCCTTACGTAGATGAGGACGTGAAGCTTGAGGGAAGTAATAATTAGTTCCCTTGCTTCGTTCTGGTTTCTGTTGACGGTCAGGTTACTCAACCGTAGTTTGGTGATTCGTGCTTTGTTCTGATGTCTTTGTATTTTCTGAACTTTTCTTTTGCCGTTCTTTATCTACCGTTTACCGAAAAAAAATTGAGAGAGGAAGGATCGCCGTCTGCGTCAAGGCACAGTGGCGACGAAAACGACAGATGCGTCACTCAAATAAATTTCTTTAACACTAATCTAAAAAGCTATAACCGTAGGTTTCATGTGAAGTGACGAACACGATCTTTTCACTGTACTCTTGCATTATTAATATGATTAAACCCGAATTTTTTCCCACGTCTATTTTTTCCTACCGTGCCGGTGGTTTTCGGATTTTTCTCCAATAGACGATAAATAAGGTGTATTTACACTTACTATCAAGCATCAATTAATAAGAACTTTGGAGTTAATTGTATTTGGCAAAAGTAGAATCAGATAGGTGATCACTTAGAAAGTTTTCGTGCAGTGCCTATAAGCAATAGTGTTAGCTTTATTCTAGCATTAGCAAGCTGTAGCTGTATGCATCACTTACCAAAGTGGGCCTAACAAGGTCTCCTACAAGCTTTCGTCTCCTTGGATACTCCTGATGTATACCAGACCGTTTGAGTGTCTATTGAGACTCACTTGTTATCAACTTCATGGATACTTCTAGTGTATACTAGGCCATTTGAGTGTCAATTGAGACTCACTTGTTATCACCTCCATAGATACTCTTGATGTATATCAGGTTGTTTGAGTGTCCATAAAAGTTCACCTTCTATCAACTCTAAGGATACTATTGGTATTCACCAGAATGTTTAAGTTTCTAGGGACTTAAAAAAAAAAAAAAAAAAAAGACAACAAATTAATTAATTTCTTTTTCAATCTTCCAATCAGGAAGAGCGCATACGTTATAGACTGACAAGGTAGTACTAACAAATTTGGTAAAATTTGAAAAATCCTTTTAGTATATCTTTATGTATTTCGAATTGTATCTAATGGAATTTAAATTTTGATGAAATTTTAAAAAATTCAATTAATATAATTGATTGACATTATATGTCAAACTTTAATAAGAAAATTATTATTTTTTAAATAAAGGTTTATCATTTGCATATTAAAGTTAATAGTTACACCTTTCAAATTTTTTATATTGTTACAGTTTTTTGTGTCATCTTGTTACATGTATATTTAGGAGAAATTTGAAATTTTAGAGATAACTATGTTTCATTGTTGGATAGACAAGACCATTTTAAAAGATTGAAAGATATACAACTATCGTTCGCATGGATTTATGAGAAAAAGATATTCACATCAGAGCATAAATAGTAGTTTCAATTCACTATTTACAGTAGTAAAGATAATATTCCCTATGGTGCTCACCTTCTTTACCATTAAGATCAATTTGCTTCATTAGAAAGAGATAAATAGTGAATTTTATTTAAAAATATTTTATCAAAACAAAAAATGCAATAAACTTAAATCTGAAAATGATTATGAATTTAATTGTGAATTGAGTTGTAAACGTGTGTAAAATTTTGCGAACAAATTAAGTTAAGGTCACAAATTTCGATAAGAAATAAAGCTCACAAAATTTATAGTAGTTTCAATTCTAAACTAGGTACATTCACTTCACAATCTCTTAAATTTATGATTTCGACTAAATCTAGTCTATTTAGAAGTTTAACACTCAACATTTACATTTAGTACTTTTACTAAGCTCAGCACCAAACCCTCTCTAGGTATTTATGTATAAACACCTCAAGTGTGTTATTTTCAAGCTTAGCACCAACCTCTATCACCTTGATTTAATCTATCAAACCCACCCTCCTATATCTAGGAGGTACAAGTGTTTATGGTAGAACACCTTAACTAATGTTTGGCATAAAATAATATATTTATATATATCTTTTTTCATGCATAAATTCTTCACAAAGGTATTTTATGTAAGAATTAAATGTTTTATTAGTCACAAGTGTAATCATAGAAAAATTATTCAAAAGAGTTAAATTTTGTTAAAAATTAATATTTTATTTGTATTGAAAATAATAAAAAAATAAAAATTTATTTGTTAGAAAATATATTATTTTATTTATACGTAATTTTCTATTTATTAGGAATTTTATATATTTTTTTAAAAAAAGCATTATTGTAAATCTTGTACAGGGATAGAATGGTCATTTCATCTCATAAAACCGTCGTACTTAAGCCCGCGCACAGTGTACGAGCTCTCCTTCTCCTTCTCTCTCACTTTCGATCTTTTCTCCCCGTGTGGTGGCAGCGGGACTCCGCGCCGGAGCAGGCCCGGACGAAGTTGCGTGGACGTGCGGTGCTCCTTCGGTATTCCTCACGTGAACATACGATGCCGACGCTCGCGGTGCGAACGTGCGGCTCGTGCTCCTCACGCAGACGGACGTTGGCGTGAACGGGTGAAGTGAAGGAAGAACGTGCGGAGGCGTCGGGCGTGGACGGTCAACGGTGCTTCGTGTTCTTGCGTGGAGTTTGCAGACGGGCATGGTGGACAGGAACTTGATTTTCATTTTTCTCTATTCATAAAAAAATATTAAATCATATTTTCACTTTTACAGATATTTTTTTGATTTAAAATATCCAAATTCAGATTAAGGACAGAAATTCTGAGATTCTGTTTCACAGTCTGCAGAACTACTTCAATTTCAAAAATTCATCACTCAAGTTCTATAAATTGAAATGCAATATGTAAGGTGTTGGATTAAAACTACTTAAAAGAAAGAAAATCAATTGAGTAGGACGATAATCATTTTAATTCTCTTTAAGTCATTAATGAAATGCAATCGAGTAAAATCTTTAAAACCTTAAGAAATCACGAAAACATATAAAATTTATAGTGATTTTCCTAATCTAGGTAAGTACATTCTTTGAATTTTACTTAAGAGTCTACTATATACTTAGAGTTTTTGGTTCACTCTACAATTCAATGTTACAATCTATTTTGCTTAACTCAATATCAACTGTAATTTAAGTACAAACACCATGCACTAATAGAACTCCAACTTTATTACGTTCACTTTAACTAAACGAACCAGTCAAGCACAGTAATCCTTGACTTCGCCTAAACTCAATGAAGATGACCATTTGGGTTTAACTACTACAAACTAGAAAAACAACTACCTCCTTTAGTTTGCCTCTACTAATAACCCAAGTGAAATAAGTAAACTGCGAAAACCAACATGATTAAAGCACAAGAGAAAAACTTTGAAAATAAAGTATACACAAATATTTATTTTTCTCGAAATTGATTGAGGCTTGATCGAGCTTGACAATCCTTTCTTATCGCATGTAATCTACAAGTTCTCCAAGGATTTAAAACTGGCATGCATTCGATTTAATTGTTTCGTGGGGTGCGTCTCAACTTAAATACATGGGATTTTTATAAACATGCACATTAACGTGCACGATCATTTAACCCTAGTGTGCACGTCCTTCCACGATATTCAAGTCTTTGACATCAATCATGAAGAATATGCGTTGATCTCCTTCGAAAAGGTCTTTATTTAATCATTGGTTGTTCATTTTAAACTGTACGCCATTAATTAATTATGATGCGGCAATTAACTTTGTCAAGCGTAACTCCCACGAACCTTTACTCATTGATTTATTCCTACAATAAATGTAAATAGATTTTCCTACGAAAATTAATATCCATAAAAGTTGTTAGATAATTAGGAACAATATTCATAATATTTTATAAAGTCATGTTCATAATAACAAAGTTAACGAGTAATTTATTTCCATGGAGTTTGTTCAGATATAACGAACTTACTCTATTATGTTTAAACTTTTTTCTTTTTAAATCAATACCATATACATGTATAAATGATAAACATAATAAACTAACTTCATTGAATTTACATAAATATTACAAAGTTTTTGTAAAATTTACATAATACTTAAATACAATGAACTAACTTTGTTGAATTTACATAAATATTATGAACTCTTTGTAAAACTAATATAATACTTACACACAATAAACTAATTTCGTTAAGTTTATATAAACATTACAAACTCTTTTTATGAGTTTACATAAATGTTACAAACTTATTCTACTAAGTTTATACTTGTGAATTTTAAACATACAATTTTTAAGACTTCTTTAACTACTATAGTTTCAAAACATAAATAAACCTTAAATCATCATCAAAACTAATAATACTATTCATAACAATCTCCTTCTTTTTATGATGACAAAATAGAAAATTGCATTAAGACAAGTCTTGAAATTATTTCTCCCTTTTTAACATTATGCAAAACAAGCTATTATTAAAGTTTTATAAAATAAAACTTCATACAAAACCTCTATTAAAGAACATAAAAAAAACTAAATTACATCTATAGTAATAAATTCAATAAATGTAACAAGTTGCTATTTCTTCTTCAATTCATCCACATCAGCCTATAACTTATCTAATTAACCTTTAATTTCCTACATAATCTCAAGTATGTTTGATTGTGTAATTAGATCAACACTTGAGGGTCTAGATTGTGCAACAACTTGAATTAATTTTGAGGTAGGTTTGAGATCATTTTGACTAAAATGTTTATAATCTTTAACAATAATGTACTTTGTTTTCAATCCTGATACATTCCATTTGTTAAAATCAATTAATCCAAACAAAAGTGTATAAATTGCATACCTATAGAATAATTTCTTCCCAATATTTCTAATTTTTGAGACAAAAACTTTATACCAATTGACTTGAATACAATTCAATACTGCATAAGTTACTAATTTCACAAAGGCACTTAGCTCCATATCATTTCTTTGCCTTTGATAAATTGATCTAATCAAATATGAAAACAACTATATGTGCTTTACCTTTCAGCATCTTCATTCTATTTAGTAACACAACTTGTGAATCAATACATAAACATCTCTTTATTTTAGTTTCAAACTAGTCAAAGTAGTAGTTGATTCCAAAATTTCCAAGCCTTCATTTTTCAACCCCAAGGTATCATATACTAATTTTGGAGCAATTCTAATATATATTTCTTCAATATTTGACATAATAGAATCATCCACAACTTATAAATTTGCTTAAAAAGAAGAAATTAAATTTAATACATTTGCATAACTAACTATTTTAAGGATAATTTTTAACAGACTTTGAAATTCAAACATTTCAAAAATATCTAGCATTTGATTAAAAATAACTATCCTACTAGATAAAATCTCATAATTTTGATATTCCCTAAATTTTGTACAAGTCATCTAACTCCTAAAATAAACTAAATTCTCAAAACTTACATTATCAAGATTAGGAAACTTAAATTCTCTTCTTCAACTAGTTGCTTAAACATCAAAACCTAAGCAACAATTTTCAGAAGAATCAAAAAGTTGCATGCAAAAGCTCAAGTTTGAATATACAATTCAATCAAGGTTAGAATTGGATAGATTTTATTTCATATTGAATTGTAACTTGAAAATTTTATTAGAACCGACAAGTAGGAAATTATGTTGTAAACATTTATAAATTTTTACTTTATCAATAAAAAGTTTAGAATTTCAAATAGTAAGTGTTTTGTGCTCTTGTTTTATCTACTAGATTGTTAAAATCTAAAGACACAATTCACCTCCCTTCTTCTGATACTACAGTCCAACAATTGATATCAGAGTATATAGGAATCAATTTTTCCTTTTTACAAGTTAGGATTATTTTATTTACTCTTTGTTTAAAATGACTAGTATTTCAAACAATGAAATCCTAGTAATGATTGAAGGGCAGACTACTACTTGTCCTTCTATGTTTGAAGGTAGTAATTGTTAGGATCTTATGGCTCACTAGAGGGGGGTGAATGGTGATCTATGTGTAATTTTATACTTTTTCTAACTTAAATAACTACTTTGATTATAAGTATGCACAAGTATTAAATAGGTGTATAAACATGCATAGAGGAAATATAAATAAGAAACACAAAGGAATTTTAGGTGGTTCACCAACTCAGCTAGTCCACCCCCAAGGATCACTTGGGCTTTACTAAGTGTCTCAACACTTACATATACTTGCTTTCAGGTTGAAGCAATAACCAACCTTTTGAGCTTTGTAGTCGTAGCTCTAACCAACACCTCTCAAAAGTTTTCAAGTAGAAGCTTCAAGAAACCAACCTTGAGCTTTCAAGTTGAAACATAAACCAACATAATGTGTAGCTTTCTGGTTGAAGTCACGAACCAATGATCCTTCTTGGATCAGACTTTTAGCATATGGAGAGCTTTGAGTATCTTCTTCTTGATTCAGCTTTCCCAATCTATTCTTTGATGTATATGATCTAAAGTATATTTTCTGTAATGGAAGAGAATCTGCAATGTATTTTCTATGTCCCCTAATTTTCATTGAATGATCTAGTTATACTTATATTTGTAAATCCAACGATCATATTTCCCTTCAATGGTATTAATCTGTTGTACTTGATCTTCAACGTTATTCAACTTGTACTTACTAATCTATTAGTCCTAAGAATGGAAAGTTATCGTTCATCTAACTTATCAAAGATTCTGACTCTTATTTTGCCAAACTCGAATAGTTATCTCATAACTCTCTAAGAAACTCGAATAGTTAGACCATAACTATACAAGTTTTTCCCTCTATTGTTCTCTTATACTTGTCACGTGATGACTTAGGTTCTGCACGTGAGATCTCTGTAAAGTTATCTTAACTATTCGAGAAACTCGAATAGTTAACTTATAACTATACGAGTTTTGCCTTCTTTCCTCAATCACGTGATATTATAAGTTGTGTACATGAAAACCTTGTAAAGTCATAGAGTTATCTTAACTATTCGAGAAACTCAAATAGTTAACTCATAATTGTATGAGTTTTGCCTCCTTTCCTTAGTCATGTGAGTCTTCTTAGTTTCAAACAGTTAGCTTATAACTCTTCGAAAACTTGAATAGTTATTTTTCTAACCTTTTGATTAACTTCTTGTTTCGAATAGTTAGTCTTCTAACTTTCCAAAATCCTTCCTTTCTACTCTTAAGCTATCTTTCAGATAGTTGGCCTGGTAACTTTTCGATTGCATGTCTTTTATCTTGGAATTTAGCTATGAAACTTTTTGATCATCTTTGTCTTCTATCTTTTAGCTGATTGAACTTTCTTTAGTGTTCTTTTACAACAATGCTTGAAATACAACTTGATATCTTCTGGATTTCTTGTGCAACAATCGTTTGGTCTATTTGGCTGTAATTTGCTTTGACTCTTCCATTTGTATCTGTTCATCTTCCAATCTATGAAATACATAAGCTTCTCACATGGATGCTTGCATTATCAAAATATAAGGGTTCTTATAGTAATTATAGCTACTAGAAATATAGGATGAAAGCATTCTTTCAGCCAATAGATTTTAAATTAGGGCACATAATTAGCAATCTATAGTGTTAGCTACGACTCCATATGATACATGTATTTTTGATGAAATAGAGCGAATAACACTAAATGCTAAAGGTTTAAACATCTTTTTCTATGCTTTATCTCATGATCAATTTAATAAAGTATCTGCACATCAAACTACACATGAGATATGACATGTATTAGAAGTTGCTAATGGAGGTACTAACCAGGTTAAAGAATCAAAAATTAATATGTTAGTACATAAATATGAGCTATTTAAAATGCACAAAAATGAATGTATCTCAAATATGTTTTCCTATTTTCTTGAGATTGTAAATTCATTAAAATCATTAGGCAAGAAATTCAAGGAAAAAGACTAGTTAGAAAGATCCTTAGATTTTTAATTAAGATTTGGGTTCAAAAGACAACATCTATTGAGGAGTTTAAATATTTGAATATATATACTCTAAATGATTTCATAGGAAATTTTACAACCTATGAAGTACAACATTTAGATCCAAAAGGGAAGAATCCTAGAAGGGATTTAGCCTTTGAGGTTGATATAGTCTTAGAAGTCACTAGTGATTTTGACAAAGATTTACTTTTGTTGACTAGAAAATTTAAAAATTTGTTGAAGAAACATAGGAACTTTAAGTCAGCAAAGACATTCAAAAATATGAAGAAGTCATTTTACAAAGAGAAAATCATATGCTATAAATGCAACAAATTAGTGTTAGGACCTAATGACTTACTAGAGGGGGGGGTGAATGGTAAGATTTAATGATTTTTAAGAGATTTCAGAATTTAACAATGAATGATTGATTGTCAATTTAATTTAGCAAGCATAAAATGATTTTTCTTAGTGCAAACATAAAGAAAAAGAAGATAATGCACACAAGGATTTTAGGTGGTTCACCACTAATGGCTAGTCTACCCCCAAGGGATACTTGGGCTTCACTAATCTTTCAAAATTTACAAACACTTGCTTTAAGGTCAAAGCAAGAACCAATCAATCAAACTAAGCTTTCTGGTCGTAGCTCCAACCAACCTATCTCTAAAGTTTTCAATTGGCACACTTTAGTAAACCACTGGTTTGAGGAGATTAGAGTTTATTTGCGTGGAGAGCTCTAGACTTGAGTTTGTATTTGTTGAAGATTTGATCTTGAATATGTTCTACTGTATCTATGGAGCTTGGTGTATGTATATGTATATTCAAAAAGCTGTGTAACTCTCTTGTTTGCTGTTTATATTTATAACTTCAAGCATAACGATCATATTCACTTCAAACGGATGTATTCTGCTATACTTACTGAAATTGCAGGTCCAAATATAGTAAGTTACCGTTTAGGAAGGTGTTTCAAGATAACCTTCCAATTTCCTTTGACTTTTCAGATGATTAGATGTGTAACTCTCCAAAGGATGTCTGTAACTTACTGAAAATCTACTTAAGTCCTTTTGTCTGTCTTAAGTTTGGATACTTGCAGTTGTAACTTACTGAAACATTTTTAACTACCAGATAGTTAGCTATAGTAACTCTCCAATTTCCTTCAAAGCTTTTGATTGAAGTTATTTTATTTCAGCACGTGCATAATAGGATGACTTAAGTTTCGGATAGTTCATTCTATAACCTTTTGAAAACATCCTGTTTTTCGAATAGTTAGCCTTCCTAACTTTTCAAAATTCTTCTAAGCTTTCGACTGGATTTCTGCACATGTGTATTAAATGACTTAACTTATCGAATAGTTAGATTTTCTAACTCACCGATTTGCCTTGGATTTTTGGATAGTTAGCTTTCCTAACTTTTTGAAAAAATTCAAACCTTCTTTTTTTTTTAACATTCTAAAGACCTTCTTATTTTCGGATAGTTATCCTTGTAACTTTTCAAAAGTCTTCTAACTGCCTTTAAATGGTCTTTCAGATACTTAAACATTTAACCTTCCAAAAATCTACTTCTTCTGGATACTTAAATTGATAACTGTCCGATCTTTCTGATTTCATCTGTAAACTTTGAATGATCTGTTTGTGACTAACTTTAGCTACTTATCTATTGATCTATGAAATACAAAAGATTATTCCTCACATTGATTTTTGCATTATCAAAATCTAGAGGTCCTTTCAATCAGGTCACTTTCAAATTGATTGCCCTCTCAACAAAAATAGAAAGAAAAAGAGTTTCAGATCGCTCCAAAAATTGGTATTGGATAGTTACAAAAAGTTCAAAAAGAGAAGAGTACTAAAAGTGACATGGGACGTCTCTTCCTCTTCACAATGGGAAGAAAAGAAGGATTCAACATCAGATAGTGGATCCTCATCAAATCCAAATTTAGAAGAAGAAAATTTGGCAAACATATGTTTTATGGCAAATTCTAGTGAGGTATCTTTTAATCCTGATGTTAGTTATGATAGTTTTGATAGATTACTTGTTGAGTATAATAAACTAGCCAAAAGGTATAAGAGAACAAAATCATAAGGAAAGAACACTAGGAAATTGCTAGATTAATTTGAAAATAAAATAGATTTTTAGAATTCGACATGGAATAAGTTTAAAGAAAATTAGAAGCATGCATAGGAGATTTTAAAGTTTAATGTAATTGAAAAGGACTTGCATGCTAATTGTGAAAATTTAATTGTTGATAAAAAGAAAATAATTTCTGAAATTGATAAATTAAATTTGACTATTTCAAATTTAACTTCTGAAATTAACATATTGAAACTTAAGGTCTGTGATTAGAAAGCCACCTTGAGTAAATGGAATAATAGTCAAACAATAACAAATGAATTTAGCAGTAAAATATCAAATATAGAAAAATAAGGTATTGGATTACATGATGCATCTTCTAAAAATTATACATTGCATGATAGTACTTGTTCAGTGTTTAGTTCTTCCAATAAACTTGTTTAATTTGTTTTCCTTCTTATATCAATAATTACTCTTAGAAATAAACAAACAATCTTTCACATAATTTAGATATTAAATCCTCTTTGTGTTTTTAACTACAAGTGCACAGTATATATTGTATTTGTGTGCAAGTACAGGTTGATCCATAGAGATTGAGTAAGAATTGTATACTGTTTCAATTTTTATATTGGAGTTTATGTGTGATCAATAAGTACTCTGTTGAGTTACAGTTAACTCAGCAGACCTAGTTCGTCGAGTTATCGCTAACTCAGCAGACTAACCTCGTGGACTTAAGTTAACTTCACAAGCCTATCTTTCAAGTTAAATACTGTTATTTACAGAGGAATTCAGCCAACCATTGGGCGGTTCCATAGAGTGTAAATAACATCAATTAAGCTCTTTAATGTTAGTTAATATTAGATTTATCATTAAGTAACACTAACATTCAGATATGTCGAACAATAACTATTAAAATCTTTAAGTATCTAGAACGAATCAATTTTAGTAAATAGTAAACTATTTTCTATTTTCTGAATCAAACTAACATAAAACATTCACAATACTAACAATTGTAACATTAATCATGATACAAAATAAACAATACAGCACTGCAATACTAAATATAAACACAGATAATTTGTTGTTTTTGGTATTTTTGTTTTGATATGTTCCTAAAGATGAGCGAAGGTGAAATGTAAAAATCTCTATCGATAGTAAAAACTTCTGTCATTACATGCGATACGATTACACTACTGAAAACTTAATCACTTACAATCTTGCCTCCTCTCCCTATAGAATCGTGAGTCTAAAATTGCAAGATGATCTCCTCTTCAGCATATTAGCATCAACCCGAAACCAAGGCTAGAAGCTTTACGATCTCCTGAGATATGCGTCGATGCTTGATGAAAATGGCTTCCCTTCCCGTGACGTGATCACTCCTCACAGTGGTTGTCAGGCACCATGTTTGGCTTGAAATCGACCCGACATTAGGAAAGTATTTTCATAGACCTCTTATGGTTGATGATTATGGTGGTGGTGTGGAGCTTCAAGGAACTTCCAACGCTTTCTATAGTTAGCGTGGTTCTCCACACCCTTGCACACACTTTTTCTTCATCTTTTATATTTCAGTGGTAACTGCTTCTGCAAGATAGTCGGTTGGATTTCCTTCATTCAGATCAACGATGCTAATTTCTTCTTCATTCCACAAGTGAATTCCTACGTGATACATGCAATTGTAGTTGTCATTCGAATTTCTTGTTTCTACAACTGCTATAGTGGCATATTAGAAAATAAATGATTTGTGGAGTTACAAATAACTCAACGGACTTACTTCGTTGATTTACTATAAAACACGTGCAATAAAGAAATAAGCTACTAACATAACGCGTTACCTTAGTGTGTATTCATGTAACTCAATGCGTGCAGTTATGCTAACTTAACGAGTTATAGACGTGCAGCTCACGTGACATAATAAAGCATTTAAATTCAACACGTGCATAAATCTAACTTAACGAGTTCAGATATACAACTTATGATCTTTACTCACTAACTCAACGAGTTGTTACTGTATACCTGCATATTCTTTTAGCATTTACTATTTCAGATACTTACAAACCTTAACTATTCAATGCTTAGATGCATTTTAGATAGTTAACAGATAACTCACCGAAAATCCACTTAAATCATACGTTCAGGTTTTATCACGTGTATTCTTAGAAATAATAAAATATTCATTTAAAACATAATTGTCCAGTACATTAAACATAACTCTCCGAAACAATAGAAAATTTGGATACTTAAGAATTAAAAACCTGTAATTCACCGATAGTTCAGAAATGTACTTAATTAATGCTAATTCTTGGAAATTATGCAGATTTTTTCATTAAAGCATATAGCAGTGCAATTATAACATAATGGCTTAATTCTCATATGATAAGCTAAATATTTTGCAATTAACCATTATTTAACCGTTAATATTATGCACTTTTTCATTCTAAACACTTCCCCCATACTTAAATTTTGCTAGTCCCTTAGCAAACTAAGATCTAACTAGTTGGTCTTTCTAAAGTGCTAGATTTAATTCTTCATCTTTTTTCTTCAGAATACATGAATTAGATTTTTCAATAATCTACTTAACATTATTTTCTCTTCTTACTCATGCAAATATATTTAAAACATATGTGGATTACATACAAAATATATTAGCATCATATAGGTGGTAATTATATTATCATTTTTTTTTAACGTCTGTTATTCTGAATTGTTCAAATATGATTTCCAGAATAAATTTCAATTACATACGAATCAAAATACAATCCAATTCAATATGATTAAAACAAATAGAATAATGAATTGTATCTCACATAAACAACTTCAAAAGTCTATTCTAGATTCATACTTCAATAATCCTAGGTAACAGAAAATATACTTGATTCAAAAGATTTATGTATTTCACAAAACACTTTAATCTTTTTAGAACAGTATATGTATATTTGTATTTTAAAAGTTAATTTGAAAAGCTTGAATCATACAAGAGCTTTCTAATGTACCCATGTATCGAGCTTTCAGTCAACAATCCTAGATCTGATCAAGATCTTAGGTTGTCAGATTTAAAGAGTCCTTTTTCAGGTAAACAATCCTTACATACCTATCTACTCAAGTACAAAAGGCTCGTGATCAAACAAGTCAATAAACTCTCAAAGTTTTTCTCTTTTTTTCCTCTTTTTTTTCTTTTCAACATAGTATATATATGTATTTCATTAATACAGATGCAATAAAACACAAATCTCGTATAGTCCTGCTTCTATTATTTACTAAAATATGAATCCATATCAATAAGCTCATACTTTTTCTGTAGTTTAATAAGATCTACACATAAATCATTCTACAAGTTTAATCAATCAAATTAAATGTATCATTAATCATATGTATTTCCTTTAATCCGAAAATCAACATTTCAACTCTTTCAGGAATTAAGATCATTTACTGAGTTTTAGTTAAACATTTTGTTTCTTCTTTAAAATCGTGAAATTGTTAAACTCATAAAATTCAACAAAAACATAAGATACTATATCAGATTTGTATTAATGGTAAAATTTGTAGCATCTTATATAAGATTCCAAATATAACATTCAAGCAGTTACAATGTTAAAAAAAAATTTGATAGTTTCAATTATTGGATAGTTACAAGAAATTTCGGTTAGTTACAGCAAATTCATAAAAAAAATTTCAATTTCCATAGGAATTTGCAGCACCATTCTAATTCCTCTAATTAACAAAATTACTTGGCTGCTAACCTAATTACCTCCCCCCCCATACCTACATTTTACATTGTCCTCAATATAAAAGCTTTTACAGTAAATATAGTAAGTGTTATCAAGCATGAATATTGTTTCGTTGACTTAGCACCTAACTCAACAAACTTAATTCGTTGAGTTAATGAATAACTCCACGAACTGAGTTTAAATGTAAATTCAAGATAAGTAATCAAGTACATACCTTATTCTTTTGTATCTCCTTCAATATCCTCCGACTTTTGATTTTGAAAAACTTTTCATTCACAAAGAAAAGTAAAATATATAACAAAATAACACTTAACAACAAAACATATATTATTAAATCAGTGTCTTGTGTGGAACCCACGCTCCTATGCCTTTGATGGCTCACAAGCAAGCCAATAGGTTTCCTAGAACAGATACCAACAAACTGGATTAACATTTTGTTTGTTTTTTTTTCTCTTCTTATAAAATAAAACTAAAACTAAAATTTTTCTTTCTTCTTTTTATTTTCTAAAAATAAATGCAAATTACACACAACATTAAAAGCACAGAATCACACTTTAAGAACATGATTGAAAAGTAACGACAAATGGAATAAACATGTCAGTTCAAACAAACTTTTTAGGCATAATTCTTCTTTCTATTAATTCTGTTTTAATGCAGTTTGCTTTCTTTTTTAATTTGTAAAATTGCAGTATGTTATCAATGCTAAATATCAATGTATTTCCATTAATGAATTGAAATGCAGAAAGAGATCCTTTTCTGTTCCAAGATAATGTAGTTGTTTCTATTGCTACATATATTTCTATATATTCCTCTTCTCACTTCCATTCATTTAGGTCTTTTATAATCCATATTTGAAATTTCATAACTTCATCCCACCATCTGATCAGACATAAAGTAGGATCATCATATTCATTATACCACATTCCTAATTGAATTTTATCATATTCTACAGACGGTGGTTGAGCTATCTCACTAGGTATAGGTAATATTTCTATAAAGTCATTATCATAACTATCTATGCTTACTATGTATAAATCAGATCTAAATGCAACTGATATATCTAAGACTAGATATATATATCCATCAAGTATAACATGTATGTTGTTAATTAATGTTTTCTGTCCTAAATATATCTTAGTATTTTCAATCCAAGATCTATTCAAAAATTATACACACTTAAGCATAAATCCTCATCCCAATTTCCAATTGGTCTCTAGTAATATAATTTTTCAGGAATGGTCGTATTTCTATTAGAAAATGTTAAAGCTGACCCACAATTTTCAATTGGTACTTCAAATCTATTAGGCCTTCCTATATTCCATTCTTCTCTAGTGATAGGATTTCTAATCAAAATATCGGGTAACAGAATTGCATACCTTGGTTTTGTTCTGTAAATAATTAGTCCTTCATCTATCCCCATAATATGATCTATTTTTTCTAATGTATCAGGTGGAATTCCAACATTTTCTTCCATATTTAGATATTCATAGCTGATTGAACTACGATTAAATGACTTCCAAGAAAATCCATCTCTAATCTTAGTCATTTTTGCAGCTTGTAGTCCATGAAAATATTTTTCTCTAACACAATCTTTAATTTCCTTTGATGCACAACACAGTCTGCACAGATCTTTAGTTGATAAGTTACTTAGTACTTCCCTCAATACATCTAGTGGTAATTTCATCAATTCCATCTATTGTGATTTAGTTTGAAGCTTTGTTTTCAGTAAATGATTGTTGACGGATGAAGTACAATCAACTACTTCTCCTTCCAATTCCCCAACGAAATGCTTTTCTTTCCTCAAGTGCTGGTAACTTGTAAATAACATTTTGTTCTATATTTATAATGCACGTCCATAAAGTAAATGAATCTCGTTGCAAGAACGTGTCTTGTAACATGTAGTATAGTTCCTATTTTTAAGGTTACGTGTTCCACTTCTAATTTCAAATTTCAGTAACCGCCAAACCCACAAAGTTTCATTCGTGGTTGAAAAAATAACCGTTCAGCTTAATCCACAAACTAACCTCGTTGAGTTACAGATAACTCAATGGACTAGCTTAGGTTACTACTTGCTAACTCCACGGACTAACTTCGTTGAGTTATAGATAACTCAACGAAGTGACCTATATATTATTATTGACCTTGTGGAGTTAAGCGTAACTCAATGGACTAAGTTCGTTGAGTTAACACTTAGCAAATTTTTCTAAAATCACTCTCTGTATTAACTTCTATATATTTTTTTTCTCCTACATTTTGTAAACTTAAATAAAGTTAAATACATGTCATTAATGTAGTGTTCTAACTTAAATTCATTTAAATCTAAACATTATATGTATATTTAACTTACAGTTCATTTCCTTTTATGCAGAATTTTACTTTTTTACCTTTCAATATGCAGATATATTCAAGCATTAACCAATCATCATGCATTTAATCCTGTCATTTATAAAATTTGTAAATCTTTTAAACAGTCTTGCACCTATATAATATTCGATTCAGTTCTCAATTATATCATTCATTCTCAAACACGAATTGAAAAACATATGAAATTCAAACATTCATTTATATGAATAATTTACATTTACATTCAGTTAAATATTTTTCAATATAAATATAAGTAGACGAACAATACATTTAGTCTTTTCTCCTAAGTTCATCTACTTCCTTTTAGAGCTTTTTTAGTTGTTGTTCTAACTGATTTATTCGATCTATGGCTCCAATAATGTCTCCAAAAGGTACAGATATTTCAGTAGTTGCAGCATTGTAGCTTCTGTATTCCTTCATTGAAAATGGCTCTTGATTTTATCCTTTTAGATGTCTATTTTGTGAAGTCAATACAATCCACCATCAATATAGGTATCAAATCTCCATAAAATAATTTCTTCTTTGTAGACTTTATCTTGGATAGGAAGACTTGACAGCAATTGATTTGAATTCTATTCACAACTACATATGTAGCTCATTTGACAAATTGACTTAGTTCAATATCATGCCCTTGTCATTGGTAGACATTTTTAATCAAAATGTTAGCTACCATGTGTGCTTTACTATTTAAATGCTTCAGTTTATTTAATAATGGCACACCAAGATTGATAGCTAAACTATCCTTGATTTCCTGTTCTGTCCACTCAACGGTAGTTATGCTTTCCAAAATTTCTTTTCCTTCACTTCTCAATCCTAAAATGTTGTGGAGAAGCTCTAGTGTTATCTGTACATTAGCTTCCTCGATGTTAGAAATTAATTGTCCTTCTTCTTCTCTCAAATTTGCATAAAAATAGGGTACTAAATTTTCATATATTGCATGCACTTTCTATTGAGAAATAATTTGCAATAGACCCTGGAACTCAAATAATTCTCTGATTTCTTGCATACCGTACCAGTTTACTAGTCTACTATAAATAATATCATAACCCCTAATCTCTTGGTATTTATTGTATGCTTCCTAACTCCAAAAGTGTACTTCATTCAGAACTGTTGCTTTAGTCGGGTCAAGAAGTTGAATTTGTTGCTCTAGAGGGGTTTGTTCTTGAATTTCCTTTTCCATTTGTTGAACTTGACTTTGTTGAAAATGACCCGAAGATTCTAGCATTTTTGCTTTTACTTTTGTCTGTGGTGGAGAGCCGGCAGAACTTTCCACTCTTCTATCTTGAATTCTTTCCAAAATTTACTAAAGAGTCTCATGCTCTTTAGTGGAATCTATCGAGACATTTCCTTGTTGTTCTATATGCTCTTATTTAGCTTTTTGTTCAATTTCTTCTTCTTTTTCCTCTTGACTACCAATCTGCATTGTCACTGTTCTTTCTGATTTAGTGGCAGATTTGGATGGAGTTATGGGCAAATCAGCTTCTGCCTTAATTTCAGTTTCTTCTGTTTGTATAGGCTGTAGACTAGTTTTAGCCTGTTTTTCTTCTTCTCTTTGCTCTTGCTACTGCTGCTCTTGCTCCTCCTCAGATTTAGATAGCAGGCTTACAAAAATTGGCTCTACAAGCCTTATTGATATTGTTAGCTCAGGTTTAATCTCTTCTTGATGTTTAGGCACTATCTCTTTTCCTTTCCTTCTTCTAATTAACTATGCCTGATCTTCCTCTTCTTCTTCTGAGATTAAATTTACTAAAATAGGCTTTGTAGGCCCTCGATCCATACGTACTAACTCTTCCTGTTTAACTTTTTCTGTAATTACTGGTCTCAAAGGACCAACTTTAGGTTCTCTTGCAGCTTTTGATTTAGCTGCTTGGTGTTGCTCCACCTTAATCTTATATTGAGCCCTCAACTTTTCTTCGACCCTTCTTTTCTTCATGGCATCATACAAAATATAGGCCTTAGTCATAGCCATTTGCTCATCATCCCCTTGGTCTTTTGTTGTTTTGACCAAGCTGGCAAACTCTCTATCCTCTTCTTTAGTTCTCAGCCAAGCAAATGCTACTCTTTGTAAAAGCTCTGTTGGCAGAACTGAAGGTCCTGGTTGCTATGCCTTAGGAATAGGACTTTCAGTAGTCGGTTTCTCTTGTTCTTTAGTTGTATATTCTTCATTTCCTTTCCTTTGTTGCTCTTAGATTGCCCACCGAGCATGTCCACCAATGCGTCTTTTAAACCATAGTCGGGACTTACGTTGGATCAATTTTAGGGCAACTTCATTATGTGGCCTGATTTTTCTCTCTCTATTTAATGCAACTTCTGTAGCTACTTTAATTCTCGTTTCCATAATCTGGGGTATTTTTATGTCTAAATCTACTAAAACCTTTCTCTAGTAGAAAATGTCAAATTCTACCTTTTCGAGTTCTTTTTCCCATGTTGTATTTCTGATCTTCTATCTCATATGTCATTCTTCAGATTCTTTGAGAAATCTTGTCATATCAACTACTTCCTCCTAGAACTCTAGCATCATCTTCGTCATCATGGAGTAACGGAATGGAACAGAATCACTCTGATCTCTACTGTTCTAAGTTCTAAATGATTCTACGAATAATGCCCCCAAATCTTAAGTTTTAATATAAATAAGCCCTAAGTTTTAGATAGGTAATCAGATCATTTTTCCGCACAAACTCTCGCTCTCTCTCTTACTGCTTTGTGGAGTTAGGGTTAACTACATGGACTAAGTTCGTGGACTTAACTACAGTACTCCGTTGAGTTATAGTTAACTCAACTCAACTCAACGAAGTAAGTTCGTTGAGTTAAGTGTAACTCAACGGACTTCTCGTAAAGTTATAACTAATAAAAATACTTATAATAATAATTTTACTTCAATCAAGACCAAAGAATTTCTGGTTTAACCAACTCTTAATTAATACAACATTTTAGAATTTCGGTCAAACCATTATATTTCTCGGTCGAACCGAAATTAAATTTTTTTTTTTTTGACTACCAATTTAATCGATACTTTCTTCGGTAAAACTGCTATTTTACTTAATATAATATATAGAATTTTTTTTATATTTTTATGTTCCAGTTTGACCAATGGATCCTAACAGTTGAACGTCAACAATTTTTTTCTTTTTAATATATGTTTGGTCAAACCAATAACTTTTGTCGGTTGAACCGTGACTAATTTTAACTAAGTTTTTTTTAATATTATATATATACTTAGAAAATTTCTTACTAAGTAAAGCTCGAGTAGTCCTTTACTCATACTTCTTCTATAATTCCAAATAAACTTGTTGGAATTTTTAGAATAGGTTTAAGTCTTTGTCTATTTACCTTAAATATATTCTGATTTTTAGGATTTTCAATTTCAATAGCTCCATAAGAATAAATATTTCAAATTATATAAGGTCCTGCCCATCTAGATCTTAATTTTCCTAGATGGTTATGGAGTCTAGTCATATAAAGATATACTTCTTGTCCTATTTCAAAGGTTTTTAGAATAATTTTCTTGTCGTGCTAGAACTTCATTTTCTCTTTTTCTCTTACTGTTTTCGAATAAGCTTCATTCCTAAATTCTTCTAATTTAATCAATTGCATTTTCCTATTTTCAACAGCTTAATTTAAATAAGTATTCAGAGTTTTTAATGCCCAATAAGCTTTATGTTCAATTTCAGCAGGTAAATGACAACTCTTTCCATATACTAGCCTAAAAGGTGACATACCTAAGCTTATCTTATAAGCAGTTCTATAAGATAATCTATTAGCCCAATCTTTTCTAGTAGGATTTACTACTTTTTCTAAGATTAATTTAATTTGTTTGTTTGCACTTTCCACTTGTTTGTGGGTGATAGGATGTTGTAATTTTATGTTTTACTTCATATTTCTTCATTAAAGCTTCAAAACTTCTATTACAGAAATGAGTTCTTCTATCACTAATAATAGCTTTAGGTATTCCAAATCTGACAATTATATTAGTTCTTATAAAATGTATTACCACCTTGTTGTCATTAATTTTCTTAGGAATAACTTCTATCCATTTAGATACATAATCCACCCCCAATAATATATAATTAAATTGATTAGACGTAGGAAATGAACCCATAAAATCAATTCCCTACACATCAAAGATTTCAACTTCAATAATAGGATTGAGAGGCATCATATTCCTCTTTGATATTCTTCCTATTTGTTGGCATCTTAAACAACTTAAGCAATATTTATGAGCATCTTTGAATAGTGTTGGCCAATAAAATCCACATTGTAGAATTTCAGCAACAATTTTTCCTAAACCAAAATGCCTCCCACATGCTTGGTTATGGTAGAAAGACAATATACTTTGATATTCAGTTTTTGGAACACACCTCCTCAAAACTAGATCAGGACATTTCTTAAATAAGTATGGGTCTTCCCAATAGTAATATTTTACTCTTGAAAAGAACAATTTCTTATCTTGTCTATTCCAATCCTTAGGTGTTAAACTAGTAACTAAGTAATTAACTATGTCTGCATACCAAGGCATTGTTTTGATGGTTGTTTAGAATGAAAAAGTGCATATTATTAACGGTTAAATGATGGTTAATTGCATAATATTTAGCTTATCATATGAGAATTAAGTCATTATGTTATAATTGCACTGTTATATGCTTTAATTAAAGAATCTGCTTAATTTTGGGAAATTAATGTCAATTTAGTACATTTCTGAACTGTCGGTAAGTTGTAGGCTGTGAAATTGTTAAGTATCCAAATTTTTTGATATTTCAGACAGTTATGTTTAACATACCGAACATATTTCAGATAGTTATGTTTAACATACCGAACATATTTCAGATAGTTATGTTTAACATACCAAACATGTATCGAAGAGTTATGTTTAAATTGTCGAACAGTTATGTTTTAAAAGAATATTTTATTTCCTGAAGTACACGTGTCAAAACCATAATGCTTGACTTAAGTGAACTTTCAGTGAGTTAGCTGTAACTATTTGAAATTGCAGTTGGGCATCGGATAGTTAGACCTGTAACTCTCTGAAATGTGTATTTTATTATTAAACTGTTGTTGACACGTGTTATGTTCTGGTAAAGTGACTTAAGTTATATATCGGTGAGTTATTTGTAACTATACAAAATGCATCTAAGCATCAGATAGTTAAGTTTGTAAGTATCCGAAATGCATCTGAGCATCGGATAGTTAAGTTTGTAAGTATCCGAAATGCACCTAAGCATCGGATAGTTAAATTTTTGCATGTGTTTTATAGTTAAATCAATGAAGTAAGTCAGTTGAGTTATCTGTAACTCCACGGACTATTTATTTTCTAATATGCCACTGTAGCGGTTGCAGAAACAGGACAGTTGGAAGAAAAACCACGATTGCATGTATTGCGTAGGGAGAAGAAACCATCACCGTTGATATGAATGAAGGAAATTCAATAGACCATTCAAGCAGAAGTAGTTACCACTGAAGAAATATAAAAGAAAAAAAGAGGAAAAGAAGGGTGTGTGATTGATGGACGACCAGTTTATATAGAGGAGGAGCATCGACCTTTTTGCAGGCAGTATCGACAATTCTCCAAAGTACCACATCAACCATCGTTATCACCACCATCACCACCACAATCACCAACCATTGGAGGCCTGTGAGAATACTTTCCAGATGTCGGGTCGATTTCGAGCCAAACACGGTGCCTAACAACCATTATGAGGAGTGATCACGTCGTAGGAAGGGAAGCCATTTTCACCAAGCACCGACTCATATTTTAGGAGATCGTAAAGCTTCTAGCCTTGACTTCGGGTTGATGCATGTATGCTGAAGAGGAGATCATCTTGCAATTCTGGACTCGTGATTCTATAGGGAGAGGAGATAGGATTGTAAGTGGTTTAATTTTCAGTGATGTAATCGCGTCGTATGTAGTGATAGAAGTATTTACTATCGATTGAGATTACTTTACATTTCACCTTTCGCCCATTTCCATGTTCATATTAAATCAAAAATACCAAAAACAACTTATCTGCTATTGTATGTTTATTTGAGTGTTGTATTGTTTGTGTTGTATCGTGATTAATGTTATCTTTGTCAGTGTTGTGATTGTTTTATGTTTGTTTTAGTTTTATAGTTTACTGAAATTGGTTCGATCAAAAGACTTAAAGATTTTAATGGTTACTGTTTGAATTATCTGAATGTTAGTATTGCTTAATGATAAATCCAATGTTTACTAACATTAAAGAGCTTAATTGATGTTATTTACAATCTGTGGAACCACCCAATGGTTGGTCAAATTCCTCTGTAAATAGCAGTATTAAATAGGAAATGCAGGCTCGTGGAGTTAACTTAAGTCCACAAGGTTAGTCCGTTGAGTTAGCTATAACTTAATGAACTTTGTCTGTTGAGTTAACTGTAATTCAACGGAGAGCTTATTGAATATATAAATTTGATTGTTAACAAATGGATAGTTCTAAACTCTTAAGCAATTCCCTATGGGATCGACTTGTACTTGCACACTGATACAATAGACACTGTGCACTTGTAGTTAAAGTACAAATTGGAATTAATATCTAAATTGTATTAAAGGTTGCTTGTTTACTTCTAAAAGAAAAAGAATAGGCATAAAGATAAATTAACTAAGTAAAAATAGAAGTTAACAAATCATAGTTTTTCTGGTGCTTTGTTGGAGATCCAAACAAGTTTTTCTGGTATCGTGCTGGGTAACTGAACAATGGTCATTAATTATTCATCAGGAAAATTATCCTTAATTTCAATATTTAATTTTTCTATTTGTAATCTTAATAAATGATTTGCTATTACATTCTCACAACCTTTTTTATCTTTAATTTCTAGATCAAATTCTTGTAATAATAATATCCATCGAATCAATCTAGGTTTAGTCTCTTTCTTTGCTATTAGGTGTTTTAAAGCTGAATGATCCATGTATACTATCACTTTAGCTCCAATAAGATATGATCTAAACTTTTCTAAAGCAAACACAACAGCTAACAGTTCTTTTTTATCATTTAATGTTTTGCTTGCATAATGAATCACTCTAGGAGATTTTTCTATCTTCTATCCCAACACTGCTCCTACAGCAAAATCAGATGCATCACACATTAATTCAAATGGATGGCTCCAATCAGGTGCTTGAATTATAGGAGTTGAAATTAAGCTAGTTTTAAGCTTGAAAAATGCTTCTTTGCAATTTTTATCAAAGTTGAATGAGACATCTTTTAATAGATTAGTTAAAGGTCTAGCAATTTTGCTAAAATCTTTAATAAATCTTCTATAAAATCCTACATGTCCTAGAAATGATCTAATATCTTTTACTAATTTAGGTTCAGGTAGATTAGAAATTACTTCTATTTTAGATTTATCTACTTCCAACCCTTTCTTTGAAACATGCCCCAAGACTATTCCTTGTTTAACCATGAAGTGACATTTTTCCCAATTTAAAACCAGACTTTTCTCCACACAGCCTTTTAATACTTGGTCTAAATTGTTTAAATACACTTCATATGAAGTTCCATATACAGTAAAATCATCTATAAATATTTCTAAAAAATCCTCAGTTATTCTAGTGAATATGCCTTGTATACACCTTTGAAAGGTGGTTGGTGCATTGCACAATCTGAATGGCATTCTCTTAAAAGCATAAGTTCCATTAGGACATGTGAAAGTTGTTTTCTCTTGATCCTCTAATGCTACTAGCACTTGGTTATATCCTGAATACTTATCTAGGAAATAGAAATATTCTTGCCCTACTAATTTCTCTAGCATTTGATCTATAAAAGGTAAGGGAAAATGATTTTTCCTAGTTACAACATTCAACTTTCTATAGTCTATACACACTCTCCAGCCTGACTGAATTCTAGTAGGTATCAAGTCCTGACTTTCATTTCTAATAACTATTAATCCTGATTTTTTGGGAACTACATGGATTGGACTAACCCATGAGCTATTAGAAATTGGATATATTATGTGATTATCTAACCATTTCACTATTTCTTTCTTGACTACATCTTTAAGGTTTCAATTTAATCTCCTCTTAGGAATTCTAACTGGTTTAACATTCTCTTCTAAATATATGTGGTGACAGCATAAAGTTTCACTTAACCTTTTTATATCAGTCATAGTCCATCCTATTGATTCTTTATAAGTTTTTACTACTTCTTTTAATTTAGCAATTTGATCCTCTTTTAAATCTGAAGCAATAATGATTGGACATGTTCATTTTTCTTCCAAAAATATATAGGTTAATTCAAGAGGTAAAGGTTTTAAATCTAAATGTTGACCATCAGAAGCTAGAGCTTCTAATTGAACATTATCATTTTCTATATAAATCTCTTTTTGATCTCCTTCGACATTTATGCTTTCACTTACTTCTAAAGTTTTAGAATTTAGTTGCCTATTTAGTTCTTCTTGAATCACATCATCTAACATATCTCCTTCATCTTCTAAAAAGTCTATAGTATGTAAGGACATTTCTAACTCCTCAAACTTCTCTGGTTTGAAAATGTTTAATTGAGTATTTGCACTACCATATGCTAACTTCATCACTCTAGTTTTATAATTTATGACAACCCTTGATGTTGCTAAGAATGGTCTTCCCAAAATTAAAGATGTATCATGATTTTTATGCTTAATTTGTTGGGAATCCAAAATCACAATATCAATAGGATATATGAAGTTTTTGATTTTAATTAAGACATCCTCTATTTTTCTTCTAGGGTATCTTATACTTCTTTCAACTAATTGAATAACAGTCTTAGTAGGGATTAAGCCTTCTAATCCTAAGGATGCAAATATATCACTCAACATAACATTTATACATTTACCTAAGTCTATTAAAGTTCTTTCTAGAATGGTATTTCCTATGGTGCATGATATAACAGGGATTCCAAGATCAGATAATTTTTTAGGAATTTGTGGTAGAAATAGGGAACTACTTTGCTTAGCTAAAAAGACTTTCCTTAAAACTTTTCTCTCTCTTTTCTTAGTACACCAATCCTTAAGAAATTTAGCACAATGTGACATTTTCTGCAATAAGTCTAACAAAGGAATGTTAACTTGTACTTTTTCAAAAATTTCTCTAATTTTTTCTTATTTTTTAGGAAATGTTTGTTGTAATCTTTCAGGATAGGGTGCTAATGATTGTGATTTAGAAAATTTTGTCTTTCATTACATTTGTTTGATCATTTTTAGTCTCATTTTCAGATTTAGATTTTTCTTCATTGATTTCTAAATTTTCTGATATTACATTTTCATTATCCTTTTGAATTTAGTTCTTATCCACCTTCATATTACTTTCTTTTTGAATTCTTGGTGGTATATTAGTTCCAAATCTCAATGTTATACATACATCTTCCAAATTTTCATTACTTTCATGATGTTCTTGTATTTCAGTTTCATAATTTTGATCTTCAATTGTCTTTAGTTTTAAATTGTATTTTTTAATTTCTATTGCATTGATATTTTCTTTTGTCAGTATATCTTGCAAATTATGCAAATCTGTAACATCAACGTTTTCATTTGTGTTTTCCTGTTGCATAACTTGTAATTTCATTGTAAATTCGTCCAATGCTTTTAATTTTCTTTCTAGATAATCTAATCTCATTGCATTCAATTTTTGATCAATTTTCATTATGGTTTTTTTAGTTTCATATATAATATCAATTTTAGGTTCTATATAATCTTCCTTATAGTTTAATTGGTTGACTTCTTGTTGCTAACACATGTATTGTTCCAATTTATCCATGTTTTGGTTTAAGCTACACTCCAATCTATCATACCTATTCCAAACTTCCTTGTCTCTCAACATATTACACATTCTAAACTGACTATTGGTTGAGTAAGCTATAGGATTCTCATACTCAACTCTATTATATTGAATATAATTCATTTGTTGTTCATAAGCTCTAACCATTTGTAATCATCTAAGTTTCAAACAATTAGAGATATCTTGCCCTTCTAAATTGCACAATTCACATATGCTAACTATAGGTTTCAGAAATCTATGAGCATAAGCATATGCCATATTCTCGATTAGAAAATAAAACACACTACACTCCCTCTACTATTAAAACAAAATAGCACTCACAATTGCTTAGCTTCTCAATCCCCAGCAACGGCGCTAGAAATCCTTGTTCGGTGTTTAGTTCTTCCAATAAACTTGTTTAATTTGTTTTCCTTCTTATATCAATAATTATTCTTAGAAATAAACAAACAACCTTTCACACAATTTAGATATTAAATCCTCTTTGTGTTTTTAACTGCAAGTGCATAGTGTATATTGTATTTGTGTGCAAGTACAAATCGATCCACAGAGATTGAGTAAGAATTGTGTACTGTTTCAATTTTTATATTGGAGTTTATGTGTGATCAGTAAGCACTCTGTTGAGTTATAGTTAACTCAACGAACCTAGTTCGTGGAGTTATCGCTAACTCAACGGACTAACCTCATGGACTTAAGTTAACTCCACAAGCTTATCTTTCAAGTTAAATACTACTATTTACAAAGGAATTCGACCAATCACTAGGCAGTTCCACAGAGTGTAAATAACATCAATTAAGCTCTTTAATGTTAGTTAATATTAGATTTATCATTAAGTAATACTAACATTCAGATATGTCGAACAATAACTATTAAAATCTTTAAGTATCTGGAACGAATCAATTTCAGTAAATAGTAAACTATTTTCTATTTTCTGAATCAAACTAACATAAAACATTCACAATATTGACAATTGTAACATTAACACAATATAAAACAAACAATACAACACTGTAATACTAAATATAAACACAGATAATTTGTTGTTTTTGGTATTTTTGTTTTGATATGTTCTTGAAGATGAGCGAAGGTGAAATATAAAAATCTCTATTAACACTAAAAACTTCTGTCACTATATGCGACGTGATTACACCACTGAAAACTTAATCACTTACAATCTTGCCTCCTCTCCTTATAGAATCATGAGTCCAAAATTGCAAGATGATCTCCTCTTCAGCATATTAGCATCAACCCAAAACCAAGGCTAGAAGCTTTACGATCTCCTGAGATATGCGTTAGTGCTTGATGAAAATGGCTTCCCTTCCCGTGACGCGATCACTCCTCTCAGTGGTTGTCAGACATTGTGTTTGGCTCGGAATCAACCCGACATCAGGAAAGTATCCTCATAGACCTCTGATGGTTGGTGATTATGGTGGTGGTGTAGAGCTTTAGGGAACTTCCAACGCTTTCTGTAGTTAGCGTAGTTTTCCACACCCTTGCACACACTTTTTCTTCGTCTTTTATATTTCTTTCAGTGGTAACTACTTCTGCAAGATAGTCGGTTGGATTTCCTTCATTCAGATCAACGATGGTGATTTCTTCTTCATTCCACAAGTGAATTCTTGCGTGATACATGTAATCATGGTTGTCCTTCGAATTTTTTGTTTCTACAACTGCTATAGTGGCATATTAGAAAATAAATGGTTCGTGGAGTTACAGATAACTCAATGGACTTACTTCGTTGATTTACTATAAAACACGTGCAATAAAGAAATAAGGTGCTAACATAACACGTTACCTTAGTGTGTATTCATGTAACTCAATGCGTGCAGTTATGCTAACTTAACGAGTTATACATGTGCAGCTCACGTGACATAATAAAGCATTTAAATTCAACACGTGCATAAATCTAACTTAACGAGTTCAGATATACAACTTATGATCTTTACTCACTAACTCAACGAGTTGTTACTGTATACCTGCATATTCTTTTAGCATTTACTATTTCGGATACTTACAAACCTTAACTATCCGATGCTTAGATGCATTTCAAATAGTTAACAGATAACTCACCAAAAATTCACTTAAATCATGCGTTTAGGTTTTAACACATGTATTCTAGGAAATAACAAAATATTTATTTAAAACATAACTATCTGGTACATTAAACATAACTCTTCGAAACAACAGAAAATTTAGATACTTAAGAATTAAAAACCTATAATTCACCGATAGTTCAGAAATGTACTTAATTAATGTTAATTCTTGGAAATTATGTAGATTCTTTCATTAAAGCATATAACAGTGCAATTATAACATAATGGCTTAATTCTCATATGATAAGCTAAATATTCTGTAATTAACCATCATTTAACCATTAATATTATGCACTTTTCATTCTAAATAGTACTTCTAAGATTAATGCTTTTATTTCAAGTACTAAGGATAAGAAAAGAAAGATTATCCCTTGTGTAGTTAGAAAATGTGATAAATATGTGCAAGTAGAAAAATTATAGCACATAAATAATAACACAATATCTAAAAGCCCTAAAATAAATTTTTAGAAGAATCAGGTTAAGTTATTTGAAAATGAAAGTTTGAATATTTTTTATCAGTTTTCTTCATATTTGAATAAAATTGGGTATTAGAACATTCCTGTGAAAGATCAATAATTAAATAATGTGAGATATGAAAATTTCAACTTTGCTATACATGGAAATAAATTTTCTAGTAATTATAATAATAATATTAATAAACGTAGAAATAGTTATCAGAAAACAAATAAGTTAAAATTGAAAAATATTGACTATAATGATTTTAGTATCTCTTCCTCTAGCATTCTTGGACCCACTTAGGAATGAATTTCAAGAAATAAAATCTTCTCTTAATTATTTTGCAAGTCAACAAATTAAAATGAGTAATGGATAATGGTGCATCCAACCACATGATTGAAGATAAACAATTACTTACAAAAGTTGTATAGACCAAGAATGGATAAGTTACCTTTGGAAATAAAAGTAAAACAAAAATCCTTAGGTCCAACAAAGTACAGGTAACTGAAAAATGTCTTATTAGTAGAAAATTTAGGTTTTAATTTATTGAGTGTATTTGTCTTAATGAAATTTTACAAGATAATCTTTTAAAATAATTCATGTAAAATTGTAGACAAGAATACAAATGAAATTTTATTTATTACATATAAGAAAAGATCAGTTTGTATTCTAAATTTACCTTTGGACATTGTAAATGACAATACTTGTTTAATTGTGTTTAGAATGAAAAGGTGCATAATATTAATGGTTAATTACATTATATTTAGTTTATCATATATGAATTAAGCCATTATGTGATAATTATATGATTACATGCCTTAATTACAGAATGTGCATAATTTCAATGAATTAACGTTAATTAAATATCATTTTTGAAAGATTGAAAATCTGATTTAAGTGTAATTTTATATTATTAAGCATGATATGTTTTATTTGCATATATTTATATCATGTACATTGCACGATAATAACTCATTGAGTTACAGGTTTAAAGGTGTAAAAATGTAGGATCGAATGACTACACAAGAGGGGAAGATGATTATGAGTTTAAATGTATATGTTAAAAAGGGGGAGATGATTATGTGTTCATTGAAATTTTTTTGAAAGTTTTACTTCTAAGAGATGATTTTTACATAAACAATAGAAATAAGCTTAAGTGAACTTAAGTCAACAAACTTGTTTGTTGAATTAAAACTTAACCCAATGGAGGTGGTTCATTGCATTAAACATATTACATAATTGATTTAGTATGGTTTTGTCATCATCAAAAAGGGAGAGATTGTTGAGTATTTTGTTTTGATGATGTGTGCTAAATGAATGTAATCATATTTACTCAATTACTATTATTTGTGAAAGTAAATTAAGAACATCAATTAATACAGAAAAAGTTTACTGATATAAATACTTGTCTGTATTGGATCTGAAATTATGATGTTAAATAACTAGTTGTTAAGTGATACTAACATTTCATTTAACTAAATGTTAAGTTAACGTGTGTTTTTATTGTAAAGCATGATATGTTCTAAAGTTACATTTTCTATATCATGTACAGTGCACGTTAAGACAACTCATTGAGTTAGTGCTTCATTTGTAAAAAGGTCACGTGAGAACTCATTGAGTTATAGGCTTAAAGGTTAAAATAGGTCACGTGAGAACTCGTTGAGTTAGTGAACAAAATGTTAAAGTGAAGAGACAAACTCATTAAGTTAGTATTATGCACATAGTGAAATTAAAGTTTACGAATGTTATATTGTATCACGTGAGTTGCACATGTTTAACTCATTAAGTTAACATAACTTCACGCGTTGAGTTGCTATATTAAACATTAAGGCAATGCGTTAGGTTAGTGTTATAAACTTAAAGTTATTATTCTTGCACGTGGTAAATACTTTATTGTTTAAAATATTTATTTATTACTGGTTCGATAACTTATCAAAGGATTTTCGAATACTTGCAAGCGTAACTATCCAAAACTCAAACTCATTTCAGATAGTTAGTATCTAACCTTCTGAAAGATAACTTAAGTCATGTTTCTAGGTTACGACATGTGTCTCACTAGTTTTATGGTAAAAAAGGTATTTTGGATATTTTGAAAACTTAACTATCTGATACTTAAACACTTTTTGGTGAGTTAACATCTAACATTCCGAAAGACAGGTTAAGCTAGTTCATTGAGTTAGTATAACACCACAAATTTAGTTTGTTGAGTTATCTACAATACATGTCACACGATTTGGCATATGATGAACTCGTTGAGTTAGATACGTTAAGTTATAAATCTACTTGTTTTACTCGTTTAGTTAACATTAACATGACGACTTGTTATTACACTTGATGAAAAATTTTTAGACGAGAAAGTTTATTTTGCAGGAAATTTTTTAGAGATCTAGGATTGATGATTAAAGAAAATTCAAGAGGAAAATGTGGGTCAGAACATATGTATTTCGATGAAGGAAAAGAGAAGACGTGAAGAGTGGAAAACTGATTGTGGTTAAATGTGGAGGATATGCATGAAATGAAGATACAATATAAAAGGCATAGAATTCTCGTTGATCAATTATCTCTACACACCAAACGAAATATATTTTTAGGGTTCAAAACACCTCTTCAGGGAAAAGCTCTTAGATAGAAGAAAATTCGGTGAAGAAAAGAAAGTCAGATATATGTCATTAAAGAATTGAAGAATCAAAAGTAAGCAAATTTGGTGAAGAAGAGAAAGTCAGATATTAGTTACCGAAGATTTGCAGAAGAAGAAGAAGAAGGAAAATCTCAAATAGGGAGAAATGTTTTAAATTCCGTAAATTAGTTTTCTCTATTTGTAGTTATGAAATTGATTAGAAGAAACATGGTATCGTTATATAATTACATCTACAATTTCTGAGGAGAATTGAATTATATATTGTAATTGAAACCTTGAATAAAATGATTTGATTAAAACAATGTCTCGACTTGTTTTTAATTTTAAAGTTTCGATTATAATTGAAAATGTTGAAAAACACAATTCACCCCCCTCTTGTGTAGCCATTAGATTCTACAAAATGTATATTCGTTTTTGTTTTGTTTTTGTTTTTGTTTTGTTCCTCAAGATGGACAATTCATGATAGGTAAAATTCTCTATTGAAAGTAAAGGAAACTCCCACTACTACATGCAATGCAATTACACTTCTGAAAACTTATTCACTTACTATCAAACACTCCTCTCCTTATTAGATTGTGAACCTAGACTTTTGTAAGTCGATCTCCTCTTTAGCATAGCAGTATCAACTTGAAACCAAGGCTAAAAGCTTTACTATCTCCTAAGAGATGATTCAGTGCTTGGTGAAAAAGTTTTTCCTTCTTATGACGTGATCACTCCTCCATAGTTGTTGTTAGTCACCATGTTTTGATCGGAATTAACCTGACATCTAGAAAGTATCTTCATAGACCTTTGGTGAATGGTGGTTGAAGATGATGGTGATGGTGATGATGATGGTGGTGGTGGGAGCTAAAGGAATGTCCGATGCTTCTGTAGTGAGCATGATTCTCCCTCCCTTTCTTCGTTCTTTCTCCTTTCCTTTTATATTTTTTTCTCATAATAACTACTTTTGCTTAAATGATTGGTTAGTTTTTCTTCATTCATATCAATGACTGTAATTACTTCTTTGTTCCACAATTGAGATCATGGTGTGATTCGTGCAATGTGGTTTCCTTCACATTTCCTACAACTGCTCATAATCAAACATTAGAAAATAATTGGTCCATGGAGTTCGTATAACTTAACGTACTTACTCCATTGACTTAACTATTAACTCAATGGACCAACCTCGTTGAGTTATAGTTTAACTCAATTGACTCGTTTTGTTTTGTAGTTTAATAAAATAATTACTTATAACATTTAAAACTTAATATGTAAAAGAAGTAATTTCTAATCATTCATAAATGATACTTAATTAACCATTAATTTCTTTAAATTATGCATGTTCTTTAATTAAGGCTTATAATTGTATAAATGCAATATAATGACTTAATTCTCATGTGATAAGCTAAATACTATGCAATTAACCATTCATTAACTACTAATATTATGCATAATTTAATTTTAAACAACTTCAATGATGAATTTGCAAATTTAAATACTTGAATGTATTTATGTAAATTAAATGTAAAAATATTTGATGTAATTACAAGTATAATGTATTTTTAATTTCAATTCAAAAATAAAATAATTTATTTTAATTTTATGATGTGTTTGAATGTGTTGATGAATGATGAATCATGAATGATGACTTATGTCTTATCTTGTTAATGTATTCATGTATCAATTATCATGTATTTATAAATAAAATAATTTATTCCTTTATAAATAAAATCTAAACATTGCAAAATCTGAATGTTGCATTTTTTATTCCTTGAATGTTTCATTTTTCTTATTTTTTAACTTAACAGTCAAGTTGGTCCTAACTCCTAATGTAACATTTTTTATTCAATTATTCCTTGAACATTGCAATTCGAACATTGCATTTTTGCATTTATTCCTTGAACTATTGAGTTGTACGTTGCATTTTTTTATTTTTTAACCTAATGGCTAACGATCGGTCATTTTTTATTTTTTCCCGAGTCATAGCATCCAGACGTTCGGTCCAACTATCTAATTGATTCTCAGGAGTAACATTGCATTTTCTATTTTTATTTTTATTTTTAATATAAAATCAAAAGATAAATATAAAAAATAAAAAAATTATTTTAGTCAAACCAAAGATTTTAAAAGAATTTTAGAAGAAAAAATCCTTCGATCGGATCATAGTACACGACCGTGGCTTAAAACAAACGTTAAAAAAAATTAAAAATTTTCGTTGAACTTAAGCATAACTTTAGTTAGATCGAAGTTTAAAACAAAAGTTTTTTAAAAAAAATAAAAAACTTCAATTAGATCAAAATATCTGATCAAAGCTTAAAACAAAAGTTTTTAAAAAATAAAAAATTTTGATCGGATTGAAGATTGCTTCGATCTAAGTGAAGGTTTAAAAAAAGGTTTTGAAAAAATTGAGACCTATAGGCTATTTCAGGCTCAACCCAACCTATAGTCTAAATAGATTGATACTTTTTGTATTGTGCCTACTCGGCCTAACTCATTGACATCTTTATTCATAGTCTCCTCTTTGAAATTTCAGCATATATCTCCCCAATTCTTTTAGCCACTCCACTCCTAGTGCCACCCTATAGGCATTTAATTCAATCACAAAGAAATCTAGAGTTAATTTTTATCCTTGTACCTCAAGTTAAAGGATTTGCACTACCAAAGTTTTTATCATCAAAGTCCATCGAAAAAGATTTTCCTAACATATATATATAAGTGATTTTATAAGCTTTTAAATATATGTAAGTTTTTTAATTTTATGAGTAACTCAAAGGAAAATATATGTAAATTTTTAAATTGGATTCAATATGGCCCATCACTAAATTAATAAACATAAAAAGGAACTTGATCAATCAATTTTTTCACAAAAGTTAATGCACCTTTAATAATGTATTTTTGCATTTAGTCTTACTGTTCTCGTAAATATTTTATTAATATTGAACTTACAGGAGGACCATGAAAAATCAATGCTTGCTTTTTTTCTCTTTTCCAACCTCGTTAACATTTCTCTCCAAAAGCTCCACTTGTCTGGTAAGATTGACTTTCTTATCTTGCAATTCTATCTTCTCCATGTCGGTGAAGGGAGGAGGTAATCGACACGGTTGATTGGAGGACGGTTGGTTCTCCACCGTTGAATCGATCAAGAATGTCCTCGTCAAACCGTTCTCGTCACAAGCCATAGACTCCAAACAAAACTCGACGGCCTTCGATGGAACGACGGGCTTGTACCTGAGGAGTTTGGAGTATTCATTCAACAGATGGAACATGTAGTCATACACGTAATCCAATTTTAGTTTCTCACGAACGAAATCGCTTCCCTTCCTTCCTATGGCTCGTGCCTATATATTGCCAATGCAAATGAAAAACCATCAATAAAGATGATAATTAACGAAGATTTATATGTACACGTACATAAATATACATATATGAGTGATTTATTGATTGAGAGAGAGAGAGAGAGAGAGAGAGAAAGCAAGCATGCATTCATGCACCTGTTGTTGGTGACTGTTGCCCCAATCGACGGCAAATTTAATCGATCTACACATGTCATCATCAGCTTGTATGGGCCAGTAATGTTGCATGGGAACGAGACCTCTACTGAAGAAGTCGTGGTACTGTTGGGCGATGAATAGTGCAAGGGAATCACAGGCGAGAATGTACTTTTCGCTCACGGACCATCCTCGTCCCTCTACGAATATCTTGTACCTGAAAAAATTAAGATCATTGCTTCAATGCACTACCTCACATACCTAGATAAGACATAATCAAGTTGAAATCTTAGTAAGCATATCCTCTTAATTACTAGCTATTTCAAGAAAAAGCAAGATTTAATTTCTTGTGTGTCGTAGTTCACCTATGCTTGCATTGGTCGGCCAAATTACTGTCAGTAAAGCCTTGTCTGATCTCACGACGCCAATCCTGCATGCAAATTATATATGATAGAAAAATTATACTCTTTATGTCTTGACTTTTGATAAGAGAATTATACAATGTCTAGCTAGTAACACAATTTATAGACAAGTTATTCGAAGTGAAAACATCTGCTGCATGCAGCAGATTTCAACCATCCATTGATTGTTGGATGGACGGCCAGGATCTCCGCATACTAGCTGCGAATTAATCAGCGGCCTGGGTCAGTACTTCACGTTTACGTACCACAGAAAATAACCGAGCGTTCCAGTCTTGCTCATTCGACACATTGCAGTAACGGAGAAGACTTCCCCTCAGGCGAGAGACCTTCGGGTTGCCCTTCCAGTAAGCGTACGGTTCCCTGTCCTCCCACTTTATCTTCTGGTTCCCTTCCGTCAGCTCCTTCAGCAACTGCTTCCATGGCTTAACGTTGATCTCCGGCCTACATATACATACATCGCCGGAGGGAGGGAAGAACTCAACCCATAAGCCAAACAAGAAATTGATGGTCAACTTAGTATAATTATTATTATGTTAGAGTTGGTTTTTTGCCATATACCAGCCCCAGAAGGACCAGTCGGGGAAAACTATGTCGAGAGTGGCGGCATGGACGCAGTAGGAGAACACCGGCGGTGGCGCCGACGAGGCGGGATCCTTCGTCATGTTATACATGGATTTCCAGACGGTAGGATGGTCGTTGCAATTGAACATGAGGTCGAGATCCGGAACCTGGCCGGGATACCGCCGGAGGAGCTGGAGGATTCCCCAGATAGAGAACACATCCCTCGTCTGGAACGACTTCTTGTACCGCTCCACGTAGACCCTGCCGTCCACGACCAGCAACCGAAAGTGTACTCTGCGGCTCATCTTGCCCACCGTTTCCTTTGTGATGCCCGTCTCCCTCCACGTCCGGAGGTCCTCGTGGATCCACCGAAAGTACTCCGGGCACGTCGGAGACGGCTCCACATCGGAGGTAGCGAGAATACCGTTTGGTTTAGGTGGTGGTGGACACGTGAAGTTACCTAGTGCTTGCGTTGGACAGATGAGCGGCGGCCGTGGGTTCGACGATGGAGCTATTGATGGCAAGAAGTTTGCAAACGAAGGCCATGTAATAAACTGCAATCGAATAATTGGGAAGGATACATTACTGCTGGGCGATAAGCATACATGTTAATTAATCAACTTTTATTTTTTGTAAATAAAAGTTTAGAGAAGCGCATGCTAATTACTTACGGTGATTAACATCCGGGAGTACACAAGCGCAAGCGCGCCAACGAAGACCACAGCAATGCATATGGCGGTGTTTCTGGCCGAGGTAACCATGGCGACGGCGGCAGCTGGCAGAAACTGGAGCAAACCCCAACCCGATCTACTCAGGAGCCGGTGGTCTTGTGCATCGTACCATTTAATTTAATTCTGTCCTTCCGCTTCCATCGCGCTAGCTAGCAGACATTAACAATTAATTAAAACTAAAAATTAAAACACGTACGGTTGGATCGACATCGAACAAAAGCATTCGGAACTCGGTACGATTTGAGAAGTTTTTTTTTTTTTAAGTACGTCGAAATCGCAGTCAACGTTGGTTGATCCGAAACGGAATTGGAACGAGAGGAGAAAAAAGAGAATTTCTAATAAATTCCGTGGGCTTCTGTAGATTATACGATCGATTGCATGAATTGTAAGTTTCCATTGACTATTGTAACTTTTCGCGGCAATTCTTTTGAGATGTCCATATACACATCCAAGTAACCCAAACCCGATCACGTGAATTTCTGCACATTGTTGACTATGAACTTAAACTTTTCTTTCATCTTTGCTTCACTTTTGTCCTTCGTGAGCCATTTCATTTTGAGTAATAAGCAACCATTCTTCATGCACCCAGGTTTTTTGCATTTATAACAACGAATCTTTATCATCACTTTCTTTACTTGAGCTTGAAGTTGAGTGTATTTGATTTTTCTTCTTCAAAAATTTCCTAAATTTTCTTGAGAGAAGTATCATTTCTTTTTCGTCCTCCAGAAAGTTCTTCTTGCATAAATTATTTACCAAGAGACTTGAAACCATTAGAAATATCATGAAATTTAGATAACATCGTGGGTGTTTAGGTGTAGAGACAAATTATCATACATCAAGACATTGAAAATTGGGCTACAAGACATCTACGATGAAAGGTGTCAAAGGCAAAAGATCTTAATAGCCAGAGTCAAACTTGACTAAGACAGTTTGGAGAGATCGAAAGAAACCTAAAGAGCAAATTGGAATACGTACAGTGCCCCAACACTTTGGATCGAAAAGTTAGTGTTACTCTGAAGAACAATAATTGGAAGAATAGCAATATTTTGATACTGTGTAGGGTCTAATCTATTAAAGTTTGTAGCAAGAGAAGATAGAACTCTAAATGTGCATGAGACCTACAAGCACAGATTAAGCTTCCAATTGTGTGAAAGATAATTCTAATGATGTCAATTGGAATTTTTAGGTGATATAGATAGTAATTTCGATGCATGTAAGAGGATAATAATATAATCATGATGCCCTAATATCTTCTATAAATATGTAATGATGTTTATAACTCAATGGATGCGGTGTAACTAGTCTACCAAAACTAGTGGAGTAAACTAGTACTACTTATAGATGTAGGTTATTGCCAAACCATATAAAAATTTCTTATATTCTACATGTGTATACTTGATTCTTCTTCTTTATCTTTCTCTACTTTTTCAATCGAGTGTAGAATGAGAGTGCATTTTGAGAGTATCTTTGTGTGACTTATTTACTTTTGCAATTTGTATTAGAGCGAACTTGTAGAGAAGATGCAAATTGATAACATAAGTAAAAGCAATAGTCAAAAATGAGAAGATTAAGATTGAAAGGATCGATGACAAGGATTTTAGCTTTTGGAAAATGTAAATAAAGAATTATTTGTATCAAAAGAGGTTGCACAAATCACTTCAAGGGTGAAAACTAGAAGAGATGGAATTGAGTGAGTAGGAGATATTAGTGTTGATCTTCGTGATTTGGGGGCTCCAATGGTGGATTAATTTCAGGTGATCAAAGATTGATATTGTGTGTGTGTTTACAAGCTTCTAATCACCTCTATTTAAGAAGATTCACTACCTCCACCTTCTCCGCTCTTAACCTTCTTCTTAATTTTCAGTAACCACTGGAATTTGAATTTCAAATTCTAATTCTAACTTGGTCTTTTTAACCAATTCCAACATCTCCCACTTAGTTACAAAGACCAACTATATTCATTCATATGCTAAACCCTATAAGACATATATCCTTTTAATTCCGCTCCCACTATTCGTAGGTAGCACAATTTCAATCTTCCACTCCCACTATTCATGAGAATGTTCTTCATTTCTATTATCCATAGAAATATTCCTTAGTCTCATTAAGTTTACAAACTTAATGTATTTTTCCACTAGTATCCCTTTTCTTAAAAGATCAGCAATCATATCTTCCGTAGAGATATAACTCAATCTTATTTCCCCATTTTCTACAATATCATGAATATAGTGATAATGTATATTTATATGCTGTCCTTTTGTTATATTTGCACCACTATATACAAGACTTATTGCTATTTGGTTATCACAATACATTTCTATTGGACCATTTATTAAGTTTAGATTCAAATCATTTATGAATCTCCTAATCCAAACTGCATGTGACACAACTGCACTACAGGCAACATATTCAGTTTCCTGTGTGTATTTTGCGACACACCCTTGCTTCTTACTTCCCCAAGATATAGTTGCACCTCCAAAGATGAATACATGTCCTGAAGTGGACTTCCCATCATCTTTATCATCACCTAAATCTGCATTTATATAACCAAGCACTTCAAGCTCATCTGCTTGATAAGTTAATTTATGGTGCAAAGTTCCTTTTATATATTTCAAAATTCTTTTGACAGCTTCCCAATGTTTTGTTTCGGAATTACTTTGATACCTACTTACAATACTTATAACATATGCCAAGTCTAGTCTCATACACAACATAGCATACATCAAACTTACAACCACTTGAGCATAAAGTGCTCTTAAAGGTTCCTTCCCTTTTCCAAGACATTGGTCCTTAACCTTTTCCTTAAAATATAAGGTGTGGGAGTTGTGGAACAATTGTCTATTCCAAACCTTTTTAACACCATTTGCAGGTATCTTTCCTGATTTATACTTAGTGTTCTTGATTTTCGATCTCTTAAGATCTAAATTCCAAGAACATAGGATGCTTCCCCCATGTCCTTCCTTTCAAATCTTCTACTAAGTTTTTCCTTTGTTTCATTCAACATGTCAGTATTATTTCTAGCAAGTAAAATATCATCCACATACAAGGATAATATAATGAACTTACTCTTACTATTCCTGACATATACACAATAATCTAACCTATTTAAAACAAATCCCATTTTGACAATTATATCATGAAACTTATGATACCATTGTCTAAATGCTTGTTTTAAATCATATATTAACTTCTTTAATTTGCACACTTTTTCCTCATATCCTTCCACCTAAAATCCCTCAAGTTATGACATGTAGATTTCTTCCTGCAAGTCTCCATTTAGAAATGCAATTTTTACATCTATTTGATGTAATTACAAATCTAAATGTGCAACTATAGCCAATATAATTCTTATTGACGCGAACTTAGCTATTGGAGAATATGTCTCATGAAAGTCAATTCCTAGTTTTTGTGTATAACCTTTAGCAACTAAACGGGCCTTATATTTTTCAATAGACCCATCAACCTTTAAATTTTTCTGGAATATCCATTTGATCAAGCTTTCCTTTCTTTAGGTAATTACATAATTCCCATACATGATTCCATTTCATGGAATCAATCTCATCATTCATGGCATCCAACCATAAATCTTTTTCATGAGATTTGGCAACATCCTTGTATGTCATGGGTTCCATGTGATTTTCCTCCATGTCTATCATTAAACAAGAAAGCTCACAAGAATACAAATGGTAGTCATCCATCCACGTTGGTTGATGTCTCATCCTTTTGTTGTTAACAAGTAAATCCGATTCTCTATCTTCTCCATTCCTATTAATTTCTTCAATTCCATTTATAGGTTCATTTTAGATTTCTCCTATGATTTCCATGGGTTCACGATTGTTTCCATCAGCAATTTCCATAGGTTCATCTATATTTTCAATGTTTACATCTCCTTCAACTCTAGGGTCATTTTCCAGGACATTATTGAAATAGTCATCATTTACCACAAATAGTGGTTCATGTTCCTTTCCTATTTCTTGATGGGATCAAATGGCACACTAGAGGGGGAGTGAATAGTATCCTAATAGAATTTATTTTGCTTTTAAAATTTTGAAAGTTGTTGACACTAATGAACCCTAATTAATTGATTTTGTAATGACAAAATGCAATGTAGAAAGTAAAAGACACAAAAGATTTATAGTGGTTCTCCAAACTGGGTAGTCCACTCCTCAAGGCCATAACCTTGAGAATTCCACTAAGTGCTTGTTGAGTATTTTGTTTTGATGATGTGTGCTAAATGAATGTAATCATATTTACTCAATTACTATTGTTTGTGAAAGTAAATTAAGAACATCAATTAATACAGAAAAAGTTTACTGATATAAATACTTGTCTGTAATGGATCTGAAATTATACTAAGATAAATAACCAGTTGTTTCGTTATATTAATTTTTCATTTAACTAAACGTTAAGTTAATGTGTGTTTTTATTGTATAGCATGATATGTTTTAAAGTTATATTTTCTATATCATGAACAATGCACGTTTATACAACTCGTTAAGTTAGTGTGTTATTTGTATAGAGGTTACGTGAGTACTCGTTGAGTTATAGACTTAAAGGTTAAAGTAGGTCACGTGAAACTCGTTAAGTTAGTGAGTAAAAGAGCAAAATGAAGAGACGAACTCGTTAAGTTAGTATTATGCATGTGGTGAAATTAAAGGTTACGAATGTTATATTGTATCACGTGAGTTGCACATGTTTAACTCGTTAAGTTAACATAACTAAACGCGTTGAGTTGCTATATTGAACACTAAGGCAACACGTTAGGTTAGCGTTATAAACTTAAAGTTGTTATTATTACACGTGGTAAAATTCTTATTATAAAAACATTTATTTATTACTAGTTCATTGAGTTATTAGAAACACAAAGGAGTTGGTTCGTTGAGTTAGCGTAACACCATGAAGTAGGTTTGTTGAGGTAGCATAACACCATAGACTTAGTTCGTTGAGTTAGCTACAGTACTTGTCACGTGATTTGGCATATGATGAACTCGTTAAGTTAGATACGTTAAGTTATAAATCTAGTTGTTTTACTTGTTTAGTTAACATTAACACAACTTCTTATTACACTTGATGAAAAATTTTGGACGAGAAAGTTTATTTTGTAGGAAAATTTTTAGAGATTCAGGATTGATGATTAAAGAAAATTCAAAAAGAAAACGTAGGTCAGAACGTGTGTATTTCAATGAAGGAAAAAGAGAAGACGTGAAGAGTGGAAAACTAGTAGTGATTAAACGCAGAGGATATGCATGAAATGAAGATATAATATAAAAGGCATAGAATTCTCGTTGATCAATCATCCCTGCACACAAAACGAAATATATTTTCAGGGATCAAAAGCACCTCTTCAAGGAAAAGCTCTTGTAGGATTGTATGACTACACAAGAGGGGGGTGAATTGTGTTTTTCAACATTTTCGATTATAATTGAAACTTCAAAATTAAAAACAAGTCGAGACACTGTTTTCATAAAATCATTTTTATTCAAGGTTTCAATTACAAAGTACAATTCAATACTCCTTAGAAATTGTAGATGCAATTATATATCGATACCATATTTCATCTATACAATTTCATAACTACAAACAAAGAAAACTAATTTACAGAATTTAAAACATTTCTCCCTGTTTGAGATCTTTCTTCTTCTTCTTCTTTTTCTTCTTCAGCAATTCTTTAGTGCTGAATATCTTGTCTTTCTCTACTTCACTGAATTTGCTTTCTCTTGATACTTTAGATATTCAATGACATAAATCTTACCTGTTTTTGCTTCACTGAATTTTCTTCCATCTGAGAGCTTTTCCCCGAAAGGTGTCTTTGATCCCTGAAAAGATTTTTCGTTTGGTGTGTAGGGATAACTGATCAACGAGAATTCTATGCCTTTTATATTGTATTTTCATTTTAGGCATATCCTTCACGTTTAATCACTATCAGTCTTCCACTTCTTCACATCTTTTCTTTTTCCTTCATCGAAATACACACGTTCTAACCCACGTTTACATTTCGAATTTTCTTTAATCATCAATCCTGGATCTCTTAAAAATTTCCTACAAAATAAACTTTCTCGTCCAATATTTTTCATCAAGTGTAATAAGAAGTTGTTACTTTAATGTTAACTAAACAAGTAAAACAAGTAGATATATAACTTAATGTTTCTAACTTAACGAGTTGTCTAAACATGCACTATTCATGATATAGAAAATATAACTTTAAAACATATCATGCTTTTCAATAAAAACACACGTTAACTTAATGTTTAGTTAAATGAGAAATTAATGCAACGAACCGACTAGTTATTTAACTTAGTATAATTTCAGATCTATTATAGACAAGTATTTATATCAGTAAACTTTTTCTGTATTAATTGATATTCTTAATTAACTTTTACAAACAATAATAATTAAGCAAATATGATTACTTTCATTCAGCACACATCATCAAAACAAAATACTCAATAATCTCCCCCTTTTGATGATGACAAAACCATATTAAATCAATTATGAAATATATTTAACTCAACAAAGCACCTTCGTTGGGTTAACTTTTAATTCAACAAACAAGTTTGTTAACTTAAGTTCACTTAAGCTTATTTCTATTGTTTGTGTAAAATATTCACCTTTCAGAAATAAAATTTTCAAATATCAATAATTACATAAGTATCTTTCATATTTTAATAACCATATAATTTTCTTTCAAATTACATTATCATCTGTCAAATTACAATAACCACATAAATATCATGTCCCTTTATAATATATGTAATTAAAATCATAATGATCTTCTTTTATAACATCTCTCCCCCTTTTTGACATTAATCAAAAAGATGATTACACAGAATATATACGAGAGACATATTTACAGCAAAGCTTTCTATAAACATTAATAAGAATTTGAACCATTTACAAAAAAAAATGTATTGTTCAAAGAATCAAACAATAAATACAAACATTACATTTCGTATTCAAATACAAGCAAACAGACATTTATCTATCCCTCCTAAGTATATCACTTATAGCATTACATATTTTATCTCCTAGATGCCTAATATAATTTCTGATTTCGTTAAGCACATCATTTAGGGAAGGAGGTAGTAGGGGTTGCTGTTCTGCTTGAACTGAATAACTTGGTTGTATAGGTGGTTGTATCTATTTTGTACATTCTGGTTGTTGTTGTTGTTGAGGTTGATGCATAGCCTAGAATCTTTGCAAATCTTTTACACTAAAAGTTCTCATGCCTTTAGTTTCATAGGGCCAGTTAGATAAATTCAATTAGTTTGCAAGGAGTCTACATACAACATTACCAAAAAATAACTTTAAACTCATATGCTATAGTTGAGAAATGAAAACATCAAACTAATTAATTTGAATTCTATTCAGTAGGCGATAAGTTGCATATAAACAACTTCTACTAACTTCCATATTGTGTCTAACTCTCTGAAATAAATTGGCATGCAAAATATTTGCAATAAACCTTGCCTTTGCATTCAGATTTTCCATTAAACTCATTACACTATATACATCTGGAATCTTTGATAATGATTGAATGTCCCATTCCAGTTGTCTAATCATGTCAAATTTATTTGTAACAACACCTTCATTTTTTAATCCCAAAACTTCAAAAATTAATTCAAGAGATAATGTGAACTCCTGTTGATTTATTTGAGTTTTCAGTATATTGTCATTCTTGACCAGATTACTGTTTAAGGCTGCAATGAACTCTTTATATTATTTCCATTTTGTTCTAACTGGCAAGAATTGAATTAGGCCTTGAAACTCAAATAGATCTCTTATTTTCATTAAATTTCTAAACTTTATTGGACGAGCATGTAGAATCTGACATGTAATCAGATTATTGTATTTCTGCAATGCTTCCTCAGATCTAAAATGAATTGAATTACCTTGAATGTGTAATACTTTATACAAAGGAGGCGATACATGAAGCCTTGATTTAGAATTTAATTCATCTTTAGGAACCTCTTCTTCAAACTGAATGTCATTTTGTTCCTTTAAGAAATTATTTTCTTAAAGCTGCATATGTAAGCTTGATTCTCCAACTTCAACAGTGTAAGGAACATCTTCAATATTTTCAACATTCATCTGTTCAGTCTCTATAAAATGGTCAGAGTTCAATTTTTTTGTAATTCTATAAAATTCTATAGCCGATGTATTTGCCTGTAATTGTTCATTTTGTTCAACAAATATCTCCATTGATACATGCTATGAATTCTCAAACTCTGCTTTTATAGATTCTGAAGAAGGCTGATTGACATTAAGCTCTTCTAGAGTCTTAACTTTTTCAATATCTGCTACTCCAAACAATTCAACCTATTAACTAGTTACTGCCTTAACATTTTCAATTATATCTGCAATAACTTGTTTTATGTCAGTTGCCTGATGCTCTGATTGTTCAATTTCTGCATCATTAGGGCTTGAACTAATAGAAAAACTTGAACTTATATTTGACTTGGATTTCTTTTCAAGTTTTCTAGCAAGAGAAAATAAAGTCTCATTATCTTCATCAGTTTCAGTATGCTTGGAATTGATGAGTTTTTCAGATGCACTATAAGGAACAATGTCTAGACATACATTGTCCTTTGGAGATAAATGCCCATCTGAATTTTCTTTTCCAACAGACTTTGTTTCCTTAGACATAATTTTCTTGACTTTTCTTCTTCTATAACAAGTCAGTCTCTCTTCTTCAAGTGTTGCTGTTTTCTTTTGAAATTGTTCCATAAAAGTTTTCTAGTTCAATTCTTCTAAGGCACTTTCTATTGCTACTGCCTTTCGAAGACCTTCAACTTTTCTTTTATCCACAGCAATATTTGTTTGTTTTTCTTTTGAATACAAAGGAGTAGGAATAGCATATTCATGTTCTTCCTCAAATACATGTAATCTTGTACCGTTTATGGGTGTTTGAGGAATTCTAGTTGATGAACCTACACCTTTTTCCATATATTTTGCATACTGTTCCAAAAATGCAATTTCAACACACTTCATTCTGTATTCCATATCAAACTTGCTTCGAATACCCATGTATTTAATACTTTCATCAGTGTTATGAAGTTTGAATCTAACTTCGTTCAGTATTCCTTCAGGAAAGAAGTATTCACTATAAATTTTTGCTAACCTTTTGTCCACTTGAAGTATTTTCTTAAACCAAGCTTGTGGAACTTCATCATTGGCTATTTCTTTTTCTTTTCCATCTCCTTTGTCTTTTCCTTTTCCTTTGCCATGACCTTTGTAGAACTTGGAGACCATCGTCGCAGGATGTAATAGAAACAAGCGGGAAAGATTTTCAGACAAAGTTTACGAATAACCTAAGTGCCCATGTAATAAGTGTTTAAATAGGGTTTTAGGCGACTAACTCAACGTGTATAGTAGTCGGGTTTGGATTTTAAATGAATATTGAATATAGTTTATTCAATCAAGGTATCCAAAATATTTAAGCATAACTCATTGAGTTAACTAACCTAACAAGTAAAACGCTGTTAGAGGTAGTTTTACACGTTACCTTACATAACATAGCGTTCAATTAGTATACTTTACCAAAAACAAGTTTTGGATGCTTTCTATTGAAACCTTCAGAAGACAACATACAAGCTAAAACTTAACATATATAACATCATCTTGAGACCATTGTAAGCTATTCTAATATTCTTTTTATGAATCTAAAATAGTTTGTTTGTCTTTTAAATTGTTTCATTAAGATCTTAAGAGGACTGTTTAAGGTTTTGTTAACTTCTTTTTTTATGCTTATATCAATAATTACTTTTAGAAGTAAACTAACAACCTTTCACACAAGTTAGCTATTAATTCCAATTTGTGTTTTAACTGCAAGTGCACAGTGTACATTGTATTTGTGTCAAGTACAGGTCGATCCCATAGAGAGATGGAGAAAGAATTATGTACTGCTCCGATTTTTATGTTGGAATTTATGTTTAGTAAAACACTCTATTGAATTACAGTTAACACAACGGACCTAGTTCGTGGAGTTATGGCTAACTCAACGAACTAACCTCGTGGACTTAAGTTAACTCCACGAGTCTAACAATACTGTTAATTATAGAGGAATTCGATCAACCATTGAGTGATTCCACATATTGTAAATAACATCAATTAAGCTCTTTAATGCTAGTTAAGATTAGATTTATCAATAAGCAACACTAACATTCAAATATTTCAAATAGTAACCATTGAAATCTTTAAGTATCTGGAACGAATCAATTTTAGTAAATTGTAAAACTATTATCTATTTTTTGAATCAATCAAACATAAAACATTCACAATACGTACAATGATAACATTAATCACAATACAAAACAAATAATACAACACTTACATACTATATGTAAACACAAATAAGTAGTTGTTTTTGGTGTTTTTGTTTTTAATATGTTCTTGAAGATGAACGAAAGGTGAAATGTAAAAATCTCTATCGATAGTAAAAACTTCTGTCACTACATGTGACGCGATTACACTACTGAAAATTTAATCACTTACAATCTTGTCTCCTCTCCCTATAGAGGAGGTATCCAAAATTGCAAGATGATCTTCTTCTCAACATATTGGCATCAACTCAAAACCAAGGCTAGAAGCTTTACGATCTCCTAAGATATGAACCAATGCTTGGTGAAAATGGCTTCCCTTCCCGTGACGCAATCACTCCTCACAGTGGTTGTCAAGCATCGTGTTTGGCTCGGAATCGACCCGACATCAGGAAAGTATCCTCATAGACCTTTGATGGTTGGTGATTATGGTGGTGGTGTGGAGCTTCAGGGAACTTCCAACGCTGCCTGCAGTTAGCGCAATTCTCCAACACACTCTGCACACACTTTTTCTTCATCTTTTATATTTCTTACAGTAGTAACTGCTCCCGTTTAAATGATCAATTAGATTTCCTTCATTCATATCAATGCTGGTGATTTCTTCTTCATTTCACGAGTGAATTCCTATGTGATATGTGTAATTGTGGTCTTCCTTCGTATGTCTTGTTTTTACAAAATCCTGTAGTGGCATATTAGAAAATATATGGTCCGTGGAGTTACAGATAACTCAACGGACTTACTTCATTGATTTAACTATAAAACACGTGCAATAAAGAAAAGGCTGCTAACATAACGTGTTACCTTAGTGTGTATTCATGTAACTCAACATGTACAATTATGCTAACTTAACAAGTTAAATATGTGCATCTCACGTGATATACTAAAGCATTCAAATTCAACATGTGCATAATTCTAACTTAACAAATTCAGATATTTCGGATAGTTACGACTATAAGTATCCGAAACTTATATACATTTCAGATAGTTAACAGCTATCCTTCCGAAAGATAACTTAAGTCAAGCTTCTAGATCGTGACACGTGTCCTTAAGTAGTTTTATGATAAAAAGCTATTTCAGATACTTAAAAATCTAACTATCTGATGCCTAGATGCATTTTGGATAGTTAACAGATAACTTATCGAAAATCCACTTAAGTCAATGTATTGAGGTTTCAACACGTGTAATTCAGGAAATAATAAAATATTCTTTAAAACATAGCTGCTCGGTACATTCAATATAACTCTCCAAAATAATAGAAAATTCAGATACTTAAGAACTTCACACCTTGCAATTTACCGACAGTTTAGAATTATACCAAATTAACATTAATTCCCTGAAATTATGTAGATTCTTTCATTAAAGCATATAATAGTGCAATTATAACATAATGGCTTAATTCTCATATGATAAGCTAAATATTATGCAATTAACCATCATTTAATCGTTAATATTATGCACTTTTTTATTCTAAACACTTCCCCCATACTTAAATTTTGCTAGTCCCTTAACAAACTAAGATTTAACTAGTTGATCTTTCTAAAGTGCTAGAATTAATTCTTCATTTCGTTCTTCTTCAAAATAATAAATTAGATTACTATATAGATTTTCTGTATGTTTCAATAATCTGTTTTAACTTTGTTTTCTCCTCTTCAACCTGCAAATATACTTAGAATATATGTAAATTACATACAAAATATATCAGCATCACATATGTGTTAATTATATTATAATTTGTTCTTCTTTTCAACATCTGTCATCCTGACTTTTCCAATATGATTTCCAAAGTAAATTTCAACAACATACAAATCAAAACACAATCTAATTAAATATGATTAAGACAAGTAGAATAAAGAATTGTATCTCAAATAAACAACTTCAAAAGTCTATTCTAGATTCATACTTTAGTAATCTTAGATAACAGAAAATATACTCAATTCAAAAGATATCTGTATTTCACAAAAAACTTGCATCTTTTCAGAATAGTATATGCATATTTGTACTTTAAAAGTTAATTTGACAAGCTTGAATCATATAAGAACTTTCTAGTGTACCTATGTATCGAACTTTCAGTCAACAATCCCAGATCTGATTAGGACCTTAGCTTGCTAGATTTAAAGAGTCATTTTCAAGTCAACAATCCTTACATACCTATCTGCTCAAGTACAGAAGGCTCGGGATCAAACAAGTCAATAAACTCTCAAAGTTTTTCTCTTTCTTTCTTTTTTCTTCTCTTTTTTCTTCTCCCTTTTTTTCTCTTTTTTTTTCCCTTTTTTTTTTTTACTACAAAGCAAACAAAATATATAAGTATTTCATTAATACAAATGCAATAAAACACAAATCTCGTATAGTCCTGCTTTTATTATTTACTGAAAATATGAATCCATATCAATAAGCTTATACTTTTCTGTAGTTTAATAAGATCTACACATAAATCATTCTACAAGTTTAATCAATCAAACTAAATGTATCTTTGGTCATATGTATTTCATTTAATCTAAAAATCAACATTTCAGCTCTTTCAGGATTTCAGATAATTTACTGAATTTCAGTTAAGGATTCTGATTTCATTTTAAAATCGTGAAACTGTTAAACTCATAAAATTCAGCAAAACATAAGATACTATATCTAGATTTGTATGAATAGTAATATTCTGTAGCATCTTATATAATATTCTAAATATAACATTCAAGCGGTTATAGTTCTTAAAAATTTTACATTCTCAATTATCGGATAGTTACTGCAAAAAATTCTTAAAAAAAAAAATTTCACTTTCCACAGACTTTTGTAGTACCATTCTAATTCCTTTAATTAATAAAATTATATAGCTGTTACTAATTACCTCTCCCCCATACCTACATTTTGCATTGTCCTCAATATAAAAGATTTTACAATAAATACAGTAATTGTAGCAGGCATGACTATTGTTTCATTGACTTAGCACCTAACTCAATGAATTGAATTTAAATGTAAATTTAGGATAAGTAATCAATTACATACCTTGTTCTTTTGTATCTCCTTCCATATCTTCCAATTTTTGATTCTAAAAAACTTTTCATTCACAAATAAAAGCAGAATATATAACAACATAACAAAACAAAAATTGCTAATTGAGTGTCTTGTGTGGAACCCAGGCTCCTATGCCTTTGGTGGCTTACAAGCAAGGAAGTTGGTTTCCTAGAAACATTAATTCTATTTTAAAACTGGATTGATATTTTTTTTTTCTTATAAAATAAAACTAAAACTAAAAAAATTTTCTTTCTTTTTTTTCTAAAAATAAATGCAAAATACACACAACATTAAAAGCACAGAATTACAATTTAAGAACATGATTGAAAAGTAGTAACAAATGGAATAAACATGTTAGTCCATGCAAACTTTTTAGGTATAATTCTTCTTGCTATTAATTCTATTTTAATGCAGTTTGTTTTCCTTTTTAGCTTGTAAACTTGCAGTATGTTATCAATACTAAATATAAGTGTATTACCATTAATGAAATGAAATGCAAAAAGTGATCTTCTTCTGTTCCAAGATAATGTAACTGTTTCTATTTCTATATCTATTTCAATATATTCTTCTTCCTACTTCCACTCATTCAGGTCTTTTATAATCCCTATTTGAAATTTCTTCAATTCATCCCACCATCTTATCAGACATAAAGTAGGATCATCATATTCATTATACCACATTCCTAATTGAATTTGATCATATTCTGAAGTTAGTGGTTTAGCTATATCATTCGGTATAGGTAATATTTCTATAAAATCATCATAATTGTCTATGCTTACTATGTATAAATTAGATCTATATGCAATTGATATATCTATGACTATATATATATATCCATCAAGTATGACATGTATGTTGTTAATTAAAGCTTTCTGTCCTAGATATATCATAGTATTTTCAGTCCAAGATCTATTTAGAAAATTATACACACTTAAGCATAAATCTTCATCCCAATTTCCAGTTGGTCTCCAATAATATAATTTTCAAGAATGGTCGAATTTTTATTAGAAAAAATTAAACTTGACCCACAATTTTCAATTGGTACTTCATATCTATTAGGCCTTCCTATATTTCATTCTTCTCTTGTGATAGGATTTCTAATCAAAATATCAGATAACAGAATTGCATACCTTGGTTTGGTTTTGTAAATAATTAATCATTCATCCATCCCCATAATATGATCTATTCCTTCTAATGTATTGGGTGGAATTCCTGTAGTTTCTTCCATGCTCAGATGTTCATAGCTGATTGAACTACGATTAAATGACTTCCCTATAAATCCATCTCTAATCTTAGTCATTTTTGCAGCCTATAGTCCATGAAAATATTTTTCTCTAACATAGTCTTTAATTTCTTTTGATACACAACACAATCTGCATAGATCTTTAGCTGACAGGTTACTCAGTACTTCCCTCAGTGCATCCAGCGGTAATTTCATAAATTCCATCTGTTAGGATTTTGTATAACATAAACAAAAATTTAACAGAGACAAAATTAACATAGCTACTTCACACCCTCGTGGAGTTAGGTCATAACTCAATGGACTAAGTTCGTTGAGTTAAGTAATAACTCTATGATATTACTAACTATAATTAAACTTACATTTTTTTCTTTTTATATTTTTCTGCTTACTATATTATACACAGTTTCTTCTGTTACATTGTTTCATTCAGCTACCCTCCTAGAGGAGGTATCAATTTCATCTATTGACAGGGTTAGGTATTGCTTGCATTGGCAATCCTCTAGTAGGTCTAACTTCCATTGATTCCTTCTGTCTAGGAGGTATATTTCTATTCATATTTTAATTTTGCATTACAGCATTTCTAAATACAAGATCTAAATGATTGTTTAATTGTTGGATTATCTTTTCTAATTTTTCTATTCTAGATCCTTGTTCAATTAATGCTTCATAACTTATATTCTTGTCATTTATATTTTCTCCTCCCTGAAAATTATTGTTTCTCTAAGATAAATTTGGGTGATTTCTCCAATTAGGGTTATAAGAACTTCCAAAGTTATCTTTCTGGTTTCTAGCATAAATAATATCTAAATCATTAATGTTTGCATTCTTTTCTACTAGTTTTTGATTTAATGATAACTCTTTTATTTTCTTTGTTAATTCAGTTAATTTAACTTCAAGCATAGTGCTTGAATCTATTTCATGCATTCCCCTTGGCAATATTCTTTTATCTGTAATAGCTTCAGCAGAGTTTTCCCACTGTGCAGTTCTTCTTACAAAGTTTTCTAAATATGCCCATGCTTCTTCACTATAGAGTTTTAAAAATCCATTCTGACAAGTAGATTCTAATAAAGATTTCGTTGAAACATCTATGCCTTCATAAATTATACTTATTAATTGTGTTTTACTCATTGCATGAGTCAGTAAATCTTTAAATCTTTCAAAATATTTCGAGAATGATTCTCCCTATTTTTGGCTACACATTAATATTTTCTTTTTCTTTTTAATTGTTTGATGTGTTGGATAATATTTTTCCAGAAAAATAGAGTAAAATTCAGTACATGTAGAAATTGAATCAGGCGATAGAGTATATAACCATCTCTTAGTTGTGTCTTTTAAAGCAAAAGGGATATATCTAAGTTTAATAGCATCTATACTCATGTTCGGCATTTTCATCATTTGTCGAACTTCGTTAAATTCTCTAAGGAAATAATAAGCATTTTCTCTTTCTAATCCATGAAAATGTGGTAATTGACTAATATAATTAGATTTCAGTTTAAACCTATCTCCCTTAAAGTTTGGCAATCGAATGCATGAAGGTTCATCAACTAATTCAGGATACAGAATTTCCTGTAATGGTTTTTCTACTGGAGCAGCCATATCTTCATTCTCTTTTAAAAAAAGGTTAGTTACACCCCTAAGGATTTCGTTAAAGTCCAATTCAGAAAATTTTTCAATACGTCTCTGTGTTGAATAATCCTGTATAGGAGTTCTTACTAATCATTTAGTGCTAAGAGAATGAATCCATGTGCTCATAAACTCTTAATATAAAGTAAAATAGTAGAAGATTAATTACATACTAGTCTGAAGCTTTATACTTAGTAAATAGTTGTTGACGGATGAAGTTGAATCAGCTGCTTCTCCTCCCAGTTCCCCAACAAATTTCTTTTTCTTTCATAGGTGCTGGTAACTCATAAATAACATTATGTTCTATATTTATAATGCACGTCCATAAAGCAAATGAATCTCGTTGCAAGAACGTGTCTTGTAACATGCAATGTGGTTCCTATTTTTATGGATACGTGTGCTACTTCTAATTTCAAATTTCAGTAACTACTAAACCCATGAAGTTTCTTTCGGGGCTAAAAAAATAATCATTTAGCTTAATCCACGAACTAACCTCGTTGAATTACAGATAACTCAACGACCTAGTTTCAGTTACTGTTGCTAACTCCACAGGCTAACTTCGTTGAGTTACAGATAAGTCAACAAAGTGACCTTATATTATATTATTGACCTCGTGAAGTTACGGTTAACTCAACAAACTTACTTTGTTGAGTTAACACTTGGCAGTTTTCTAAAACTTATTCCTCGTATTAACTTCTATGTTTTTTCTCTCCTGCATTTTTCCAACTTAAATAAAATTAAATACATGTGATTACTGCAGTGTTCTAATTAAAACTCATTTAAATCTGAACATTATATAAATATTTAACTTGCAGTTCATTTCATGTTACGTAGAATTTATATTTTACTTTGCAACATGTAGATATTTTCAAGCATTAACCAATTATCATGCATTTCTGCAGCAATCTCTGCAGCAGCATAATTTCTGTATTCTTTCACTGAAATGGTTCTTGATCTTATCCTTTTGGATGCCCATTTCATGAAATCGATACAGTCCACCATCAGTAGTGGAATCAGATCTCTATAAAATAATTTCTTCTTTACTACTCTCAGCTTAGAGATAAAAACTGCAGACCAATTTATCTGAATTCTATTCACAACTATTGTTTAGAATGGAAAAGTGCTTAATATTAATGGTTAATGATGGCTAATTGCATAATATTTAGCTTATCATATGAGAATTAAGCCATTATGTTATAATTGCACAATTATATGCTTTAATGAAAGAATCTACATAATTTTAGGGAATTAATGTTAATTTCGTATAATTTTGAACTGTTGGTAAATTACAGGCTGTGAAATTCTTAAGTATCCGAATTGTTTGTTATTTCGAAGAGTTATATTGAATGTACCAAATAGTTATGTTTTAAATACTAAAAGAATATGCAGGTACATAGTAACAACTTGTTGAGTTATAGGCTTAAATGTGTAAAAGATACAGTAACAACTCGTTGAGTTAGTGAGTAAAAACCGTAAGTTGTATATCTGAACTCGTTAAGTTAGATTTATGCACGTGTTGAATTTAAATGCTTTAGTATATCACGTGAGATGCACATGTTTAACTCGTTAAGTTAGCATAACTGTATGCATTGAGTTACATGAATACACACTAAGGTAACACGTTATGTTAGCAGCTTATTTCTTTATTGCACGTGTTTAAATCAACGAAGTAAGTCCGTTGAGTTATCTATAACTCCATGGACCATATATTTTCTAATATGCCACTGTAGCAGTTGCAGAAACAGGACATTCGAAGAAAGACCACGATTACACGTATCACGTAGGAATTCACTCGTGGAAGGAAGAAGAAATCACCATCGTTGATATGAATGAAGGAAATCTAACTGATCAATTAAGCGGGAGCAGTTACTACTGTAAGAAATATAAAAAATGTAGAAAAAGTATGTGTAAAGTGTGTTGGAGAACCACGCCAACTACAGGCAACATCAGAAGTTCCCTGAAGCTCCACACCAACACCAACACCATCATCACCATCACCAACCATCGGAGGTCTGTGAGGATACTTGCCTAATGTCAGGTCGATTCTGAGCCAAACACAGTGCCTGACAACCACTATGAGGAGTCATCGCGTCGCGGGAAGGGAAGCCATTTTCACCAAGTACCGGTTCATATCTTAGGAGATCATAAAGCTTCTAGCCTTAGTTTCGGGTTGATGCCAGTATGCTGAGGAGGAGATCATCTTGCAATTCTGGACTCGCGATTCTATACGGAGAAGAGACATGATTGTAAGTGATTAAATTTTCAATGGTGTAATCGTGTCGCATGTAGTGACGGAAGTTTTTACTATCGATAGAGATTTTTACATTTCACCTTTCATTTATCTTCAAGAACACATTAAAAACAAAAACAACTACTTATTTGTGTTTACAGTTTGTATGTAAGTGTTGTATTGTTTGTTTTGTATTGTGATTAATGTTAGTATTGTTTGTATTGTGAATGTTTTATGTTTGATTGATTTAGAAAATAGGTAATAGTTTTACAGTTTACTGAAATTGATTCGTTCCAGATACTTAGAGATTTCAATAGTTACTGTTTGAAATATCTGTATGTTAGCATTACTCAATGATAAATCTAATCTTAGCTAGTATCAAAGAGCTTAATTGATGTTATTTACAATCTATGGAATCGCCCAATGGTTGGCCGAATTCCTTTGTAATTAACAGTATTGTGAGACTCATGGAGTTAGCCATAACGCGACATTGGTATTTCAAATTTAATCTCCTCTTAATATTCAGGCACTATCTATTTTCCTTTCCTTCTTCTGATTAATTGTCTCTGGTCTTCCTTTGAGATTAAGTCTACAAAAATGGGCTCTGCAAGCCTTTGAGCCACACAGACTAGCTCTTCTTGTTTAATTTTTTCTATAATTGCTGGTCTCGAAGGACCAGCTTTAGCTCCTTTTGCAGTAAATCTAGTAGTGGCTTCTTGATATTGTTCAACTTTAATTTTATATTGGGCTTTCAACTTTTCTGTAGCCCTCTTTTTGCACCGTGCATCAAACACTAGATGTGCTATAGCTATTGCCAATTCTTCTAGTTCTCCTTGGTCTTTTCCTATTTGAACCAGTTCTTGAAATTCTCTTCTTTCTTCCTCAATAGAAGGCCCCAAAATTGCTGCTCTTTTTAATGGCCTTGGTTGTGGAACTGAAGGTCCAAGCTACTGTTCCTTAAGGACAGGTTTTTCAGTAGTCGGCTCCCCTTGTTCTTCAATTGCCTCTTCTTCATTTTCTTTCCTTTGTTGCTCCTAGATTGCCCACTGAGCCTGTCTACCTATGCATCTATTAAACCAAAGGCGGGACTTACGTTGGATTAGTTTTAGGGCAACTTCATTATTTGGCCTGATTCTTCTCTATCTGCTTACAGCAACTTCCGTTGCTACTCTGATTCTTATCTTCGTAATCTAAGGTATTTGTATTCCTAAATCTACTAACACTTTACTCTAGTTGAAAAGTTCAGATTCTACCTTCTGTAGCTCTTTTTCCCTTGTCGTATTCCTAATTTTCTGCCTTGTGTGCCATTCCTTCGAATCTTTAAGAAATTCTGAAGTGTCAACTACATTTTCCTAGAACTCGGGTGTCATCTTCCTCATCGTGGAGTTACACAATGGAATAGAGTCGCTCTGATCTCTACCGGTCTAAGTTCTAAATGATTCTACGGAAAATGCCCCCGAACCCTAAGTTTAAGTATAAATAAGCCCCTAAGTTTAGGTAGGTAATCGGGTCATTTCCCACGCAAACTCTCACTCTCTCATTCCTGGAATTACGGTTAACTCCACGGACTAAGTCCGTGGACTTAACTATAGTACTCTGTTGAGTTATAGTTAACTCAACGGGGTAAATCCGTTAACTTATCCTAGACTCAACGGAGTAAGTTCCTTGAGTTAAGTGTAACTCAACGAACTACCCGTAAAGTTATATCTAATAAAAATACATATAATAATACTTTATACTTCGATAAAGATCGAAGAATTTCGGTCTAACCGACTCTTAATTTTTCAACACTTATAAAATTTTTCTCTTACCGATTGAACTGATGCTATGCTTCGGTAAAACTGACATTTTTACTACATATAATATATAAAAAAAAAATTTTCTTTTTGTGTGTCGGTTAGACCGATGGATCTTGTTGGTTGAACCACAATGATTTTTTTTTCTTTTAAAATATGCTTCGATAAAATCGATAATTCCTTTCAGTTGAACCACAACTATATTTAAATAAGATTTTGTTTTTTATATATATATATATATATATATATTTTTTTTTTTTTTTGAATTTTTTTTTTTAAGTAAGGCTCGAGTAGTCCTCTACTCTTACTTCTTCAATAATTCCAAAAGCATTTTTTGGTATTTTCAAAATAGGTCTAAGTCTTTGTCCAATTACTTTAAATATACTCTGATTTTTAGGATTTTCAATTTCAATAGCTCCATAGGGGTAAATATTTTGAACCAGGTAAGGTCATGCCCATCTAGATCTTAATTTTCCTAGATGGTTATGGAGTCTAGTCATGTAAAGATATACTTCTTATCCTATTTCAAAGGTTTTTGGAATAATTTTATTGTCATGCCAGAACTTCATTTTCTCTTTTTCTCTTACAATTTTTGAATAAGCTTCATTTCTAAATTCTTCTAATTCAATCAAATGTATTTTCCTATTTTCAGCAGCTTGATTTAAATTAGTGTTCAGAGTTTTTAATGCCCAATAAGCTTAATATTCAATTTCAGCTGGTAAATGACAACTTTTTCCATATACTAGCCTAAAAGGTGACATACTTAAGCTTATCTTATAAGCAGCTCTATAAGCCCAAAGTGCATCTATCAACCTATTAGCCCAATCTGTTCTAATAGGATTTACTACTTTTTCTAAGATTAACTTAATTTGTTTGTTTGCACTTTCTACTTGTTCACTTGTTTGCGGATGATATGATGTTGCAATTTTGTGATTTACTCCATATTTTTTCATTAAGGCTTCAAAACTTCTATTACAGAAACGAGTTCCTCTATCATTGATAATAGTTTTAGGTATTCCAAATCTGGCAATTATATTGGTTCTTACAAAATTTATTACCACTTTGTTGTAATTAGTTTTTGTAGGAATAGCTTTTATCCATTTAGACACATAATCCACCCCCAACATTATATAACTAAATTGACTAAACATAGGAAATGGATCCATAAAATCTATTCCCCACACATCAAATATTTCAACCTCAACAATAGGGTTGAGAGGCATCATATTCCTCTTTGATATTCTTCCTATTTGTTAACATCTTAAACAACTTAAGCAGTATTTATGAGCATCTTTGAATAGTGTTAGCTAATAAAATCCACATTACAGAATTTTAGCAGCATTTTTCCCTAAACTAAAATGCCCTCCACATACTTGGTCATGGCAGAAAGACAATATGCTCTAATATTTAGTTTCTGGAACACACCACCTTAAAACTAGATTAGGACATTTCTTAAATAAGTATGGTCATTAGTTGTTTATCAGGAAAATTATCCTTAATTTTAATATTTAATTTTTCTATTCATAATCTTGATAAATGATCTGCTACTACATTCTCACAACCTTTTTTATCTTTAATCTCTAAATCAAATTCTTGTAATAATAATATCCACCGGATCAATCTAGGTTTGGTCTCTTTCTTTGCTATTAGGTGTTTTAAAGCTAAATGATCCGTGTATACTATCACTTTAGCTTCAATCAGATATGATCTAAACTTTTCTAAGGCAAACACAACAGCTAACAGCTCTTTTTCAGTAGTTGTGTAATTAACTTGAGCATCATTTAAGATTTTGCTCACAAAATGAATCACTCTAGGAGATTTTTCTATCTTCTATCCCAACACTGCTCCTACAGCAAAATCAGATGCATCGCACATTAATTCAAATGGATGGCTCCAATCAGGTGCTTGTATTATAGGAGTTGAAATTAAGCTAGTTTTAAGCTTGAAAAATGCTTCTTTGCAATTTTCATCAAAGTTAAATGGAACATCTTTTAATAGATTAGTTAAAGGTCTAGCTATTTTGCTAAAATCTTTAATAAATCTTCTACAAAATCCAGCATGTCCTAGGAATGATCTAATATACTTTATTGATTTAGGTTCTAGTAGATTAGAAATTACTTCTATTTTAGCTTTATCTACTTCCAACCCTTTCTTTAAAACAACATGCCCCATGACTATTCCTTGTTTAACCATGAAGTTACATTTTTCCCAATTTAGTACCAGACTTTTTTCCACACAGTGTTTTAATACTCAGTCTAAATTGTTTAAACACACTTCATATGAAGTTCCATAAACAGTAAAATCATCCATAAATATTTCTAAAAAATCTTCAGTCATTCCAATGAATATGCCTTGCATACACCTTTGGAAGGTGGTTGATGTAATGCATAGTCTGAATGGCATTCTCTTAAAAGCATAAGTTCCATTAGGACAAGTGAAAGTTGTTTTCTCTTGATCCTCTAATGCTATTGGGACTTGGTTATATCCTAAATACCTGTCTAGGAAACAAAAATATTCTTGCCCTACTAATTACTCTAGCATTTGATCTATAAAAGGTAAGGGAAAATGATCTTTCCTAGTCACTACATTCAGCTTTCTATAGTCTATACACACTCTCCAACCTGATTGAATTCTAGTAGGTATCAAGTCTTAGCTTTCATTCCTAATAACTATTAATCCTGATTTCTTGGGAACTATATGGATTGGACTAACCCGTGAGCTATCATAAATCGGATAAATTATGTCATTATCTAACCATTTCACTATTTCCTTCCTAACTACTTCTTTAAGGTTTGGATTTAATCTCCTCTCAAGAATTCTAATAGGTTTAGCATTCTCTTCTAAATATATGTGGTGACAGCATAAAGTTGCACTTAACCTTTTTATATCATTCATAGTCCATCCTATTGCTTCTTTATAAGTTTTTACTACATCTTTTAATTTAGCAATTTAATCCTCTTTTAAATTTGAAGCAATAATGATTGAACATGTTCCTTTTTCTTCCAAAAATATATAGGTTAATTCAAGAGGTAAATGTTTTAATTCTAAATGTTGCCCGTCAGAAGCTAGAGCTCCTAATTGATCATCATCATTTTCTAAATTAATTTCTTCCTGCTCTCCTTCTATATTTATGCTTTCACTTTCTTCTAATGTTTTAGAATTGAGTTGCTTATTTAATTTTTCTTGAATCACATCATCTAACATATCTCCTTCATCCTCTAAAAAGTCTATAGTATGTAAGGACATTTCTAACTCCTCAAACTTTTCTGGTTTGAAAATGTTTAATTGAGTATCCTCATTACCATATGCTAACTTCATTACTCCAGTTTTACAATTAATAACAGCCCCTGATGTTGCTAAAAATGGTCTTCCTAAAATTAAAGATGTATCATGATTTTTATGCTTAATTTGTTGGGAATCCAAAATTACAATATCAATAGGATATATGAAGTTTTCGATTTTAATTAAGGCATCCTCTATTTTTCCTCTAGGGTATCTTATACTTCTATCAGCTAATTGAATAACAGTCCTAGTAGGAGTTAAGCATTCTAATCCTAAGGATGCAAATATATCACTTGGCATAACATATATACCTGCACCTAGGTCTATCAATGTTCTTTCTAGAATGGTATTTCCTATGGTGCATGATATAATACGAATTTCAAGATCAGATAACTTTTTAGGAATTTGTAGCAAAAATAGGGAACTACTTTGCTCAGCTAAAAAGACTTTCCTTAAAACTTTTCACTCTCTTTTCTTGTGCACCAATCCTTAAGAAATTTAGCACAAGGTGGCATTTTCTGCAATAAGTCTAACAAAGGAATGTTAACTTGTACTTTTTCAAAGATTTCTCTAATTTGTTCTTGTTTTTCAGGAAATGTTTGTTGTAATCTTTCAGGATAGGGTGCTAATGGTTGTGATCTAAAAGATACTTTTTCTTTCATTTAATTTGTTTGATCATTTTTAATCTCATCTTCAGATTTAGATCTTTCTTCATTAATGTTTATGTTTCTAGATATTACATTTTCATTATCATTTTAATTTTTGTTCTTATCCACCTTCATATTATTTTCTTTTTGAATTCTTGATGGTATATCAGTTCCAAATCATAATGTTGTACATACATCTTCCAGATTTTCATTACTTTCTTAATGTTCTTGTATATCATTTTCATTATTATGATCTTCAACTGTTTTTAGTTTTAAATTGCATTCTTTAAATTCTATTGCATTGGTATTTTCTTTTGTTTGTATGTCTTGCAAATTATGCAGATCTGTAACACTACAGTTTTCATTTATGTTGTCTTGTTGCAAAACTTATAATTTCATTGTAAATTCATCCAATGCTTTTAGTTTTTTTCCAGATCATCTAATCTCATTGCATTTAATTTTTGATCAATTTTCATTATGATTTTTTCAATTTCGTAAATGATATCAATTTTAGGTTCTGAATATGCTTCCTCATAGTTTAATTGGTTGACTTCTTGTTGCTGACACATAAATTATTTCAATTTGTCCATGTTTTGCTCTAAGCTACACTCTAGTCTGTCATACCTATCTCAAACTTCCTTGTCTCTCAACATATTACACATTCTAAGCTGACCATTAGTTGGGTAAACCATAAGATTCTCATACTCAACTCTATTATAGTGAAGATAATTCATTTGTTGTTCATGTGATCTAACCATCTGCAATTGTCTCAGCTTCAAACAATCAGAAATGTCATGACCTTCCAAATTGCAAAATTCACATATATTGACTACAGGTTTTAGAAATCTTTGAGCATAAGCATATGCCATATTCTCAATTAGAGAAGAAAACACACACACTCCTCTTGCTATTGAAACAAAACAGCAGTCAATGTTGCTTAACTTCTCTATCTCTCCCCGGTAACGACGCTAGAAAACTTGTGTGAGGTTTTGTTAACTTCTATTTTTATGCTTATATCAATAATTACTTTTAGAAGTAAACTAACAACCTTTCACACAAATTAGCTATTAATTCCAATTTGTGTTTTAACTGCAAGTGCACAATGTACATTGTATTTGTGTGCAGGTACAGGTCGATCCCATAGAGAGATGGAGTAAGAATTGTGTACTGCTCCGATTTTTATATTGGTCATAAGTGACTTCTATTAATAACATAACAAGTTGTATTTACTACTTCAGCCCAAAGATTTTGAGTTAAATTACGTTCATTTAACATAGTTCTGGTCATTTCCTGAAGTGATCTATTCTTTCTCTCAACAACATCATTTTGAGACGGTACTCTTGGAAAAGAAAATTTGTGATCAATGCCATGATCTTTATAGTAATTATCCATTTGATCATTATCAAATTCAGTACCATGATCACTCCTAAGTTTTTGAACAAAGACACTTTGTTCATTTTGAACAAGATTGCAAAACATTTTAAACTTTTCAAAAACTTCTATCTTAGATGCTAGAAAATATACCCAAGTGTATCAAGAGAAGTCATTGCTTAGAATGAAAAAGTGCATAATATTAACGATTAAATGATGGTTAATTGCATAATATTTAGCTTATGATATGACAATTCAGCCATTATGTTATAATTGCACTCTTATATGCTTTAATGAAAGAATCTACATAATATCAAGGAATTAATGTTAATTTAGTACATTTCTGAACTATCGGTAAATTGCAAGATGTGAAATTCTTAAGTATCTGAATTTTTTGTTATTTCGAAAACTTATGTTTAATGTACTGGACAGTTATGTTTTAAATGTTAAAAGAATATTTTATTATTTCCTAGAATACACATGTTGAAACCTTAATACATTGACTTAAGTGGATTTTCGGTAAGTTATCTGTTAACTATCCAAAATGCATTTGGGCATCGGATAGTTAGATTTTTAAGTATCCGAAATAGCTTTTTATCATAAAACTGCTTAAGGACACGTCACGATCTAGAAGCTTGACTTAAGTTATCTTTCGGAAGGTTAGCTATTAACTATCTGAAATGTATATAAGTTTCGAATACTTATAGTCGTAACTATCTGAAATATCTGAACTTGTTATTTTATTGCACGTGTTTTATAGTTAAATCAACGAAGTAAGTCCATTGAGTTATCTGTAACTCCACAGACCATTTATTTTCTAACATGCCACTGTAGTAGTTGCAGAAATAGGAAATATGAGGGAAAATCACGATTGCACGTATCATGTAGGAATTCACTCGTGGAATGAAGAAGAAATCACCATCATTGATATGAATGAAGGAAATCCAACCAATCATTTAAGCAGGAGCAGTTACTACCATAAGAAATATAAAAGACAAAGAAAAAGTGTGTGCAGGAGTGATAGAGAATCGTGCTAACTACAGGCAGCGTTGGAAGTTCCTTGAAGCTCCACACTACCATCATAATCACTAACCATCGGAGGACTGTGAGGATACTATCCTAATGTTAAAAACAAAACAGTACACAATTCTGTATATAAAAATAAATATAAAAATCAAAACAGTACATAATTCTTGCTCCATCTCTCTATGGGATCGACCTATACCTGCACACAAATACAATATACACTGTGAACTTGCAGTTAAAATACAAATTGGAATTAATATCTAATTTTTGTGAAAGGTTGTTAGTTTACTTCTAAAAGTAATTATAGATATAAGCATAAAGACAAATTAAATTAGTAAAAGCAGAAGTTAACAAAATCATACTTCAATAGTCATCTACTGAAACAAATACATACCATTTACCATCAAGACTCATGATTCTTGTTGGTCCAAATAGATCCATATGTATAAGTGTTGAGTATTTTCTTTTGATGATGTATGCTGAATGAAAATAATCATATTTGCTCAATTACTATTGCTTGTGAAAGGAAATTAAATACATCAATTAATACAAAAAAAGTTTACTGATATAAATACTTGTCTGTATTGGATCTAAAATTATACTAAGTTAAATAACTAGTCGTTTCATTGCATTAATTTCTCATTTAACTAAACATTAAGTTAACATGTGCTTTTATTAAAAAGCATGATATGTTTTAAAGTTATATCTTCTGTATCATGAACAGTGCACATTTAGACAACTCGTTAAGTTAGAGTGTTATTTGTATAGAGATCACATGAGAACTTATTAAGTTAGAGGCTTAAAGGTTAAAATAGGTCACATAAGAACTCATTAAGTTAGTGAGTAAAAGAAAAGACGAACTCATTAAGTTAGTGTTGTACACATGGTGAAATTATACGTTACGAATGTTATATTGTATCACGTGAGGTATACATGTTTAACTCGTTAAGTTAACATAACTAAACGCGTTGAGTTGCTATATTGAACACAAAGGCAATGCGTTAGGTTAGCGTTATAAAACTTAAGTTGTTATTTTTTGCACGTGGTAAAATTCTTGTTATAAAAACATTTGTTTATTACCAGTTCGTTGAGTTATCTATAACACAACGGAGATGGTTCGTTGAGTTATCGTAACACCACGGAGATGGTTCGTTGAGTTAGCATGACACCACAGACTTAGTTCATTGAGTTAGCTACAGTACTTGTCATATGAGTTGGCACATGAGGAACTCGTTAAGTTAGAAACGTTAAGTTACATATCTACTTGTTTACTCATTTAGTTAACATTAAAGTAACGACTCTTATTACACTTGATGAAAAATTTTGGACGAGAAAGTTTATTTTGTAGGAAATTTTTCAAAGATCCGGGATTGATGATTAAAGAAAATTCGAAATGTAAACGTGAGTCAGAACGTATGTAATTCGATGAAGGAAAAAGAAAAGACATGAATAAGTGAAAGACTAATAGTGATTAAACGTGGAGGATATGCATGAAATGAAGATACAATATAAAAGGCATAGAATTCTCGTTGATTAGTTATCCCTGCACACAAAATGAAAAATCTTTTCAGGGATCAAAAACACCTTTCGGGGAAAAAGCTCTCAAATGGAAGAAAATTCAATGAAGTAGAAAATGTTAGATTTATTTCACTGAAGATTTGAAATATCATATATCAGAAAATTCAGTGAAGCAGAAAAAGGTAAGATTTATGTCACTAAAGATCTGAAGTACCAGAAGATAGTAAATTCGGTGAAGTAGAGAAAGATTAGATATTTGTCATTGAAGAATTGCTAGAGAAGAAAGAGAAGAAGAAGAAGAAAGATCTCAAATAGGGAGAAATGTTTTAAATTTCATAAATTAGTTTTCTCTGTTTGTAGTTATGAAATTGTACAGATGAAGCATGGTATCGATATATAATTGCATATACAATTTCTGAGGAGAATTGAATTGTATATTGTAATTGAAACCTTGAATAAAAATAATTTTATGAAAATAGTGCCTCGACTTGTTTTTGAATTTTAAAGTTTCAATTACGATCGAAAATGTTGAAAAACACAATTCACCCCCCTCTTATGTAGCCATACGATCCTACAAGTGGTATCAGAGCTTTGTTAATAATCTTTGATATAAAATCGATACCAACTTATTTAATATCATTGCTTATTCTGTCTTCCTTGTTTTTAAACAGAAATTAATATCTGAGCATTCATTTAACTTTCTTGATTTAAGGCTCAAGTTCTTTTAAAGTTTAAACTGTTTAAAATCAAATAGGTTGAAAAATCTAAGGTAAGATGGCTACTGGAAATGGTAATTTTTCTTTATATGAAGGTTAAAATCTTAATCGTCCTCCTTTATTTGATGGAATACATTTTGAATATTGGAAATATAGGACGACAGTTTTTCTTAAAAGTATAGATCATAAGTTGTGGTTCATGATTTCTAAACTATATACTCTGTTGACTACTTATAATACTTGGACAATTACTGAAAAAGAAAATGAAACTTTGAATGCTAAGGGCTTAAATATTTTATTTTGTGCATTGAGTTATGAACAGTTCAATAAAGTGTCGGCTTATAAATCTGCTTATGAGGTGTGGCATGCATTAGAAGTTTCTCATGAAGGTACTTCTCAAGTTAAAGAGACTAAGATAAACATGATAATTCATAAGTATGAACTCTTTAAGATGCATGAAGACGAAAGTATTTCTGAGATTTTTCGAAATTTCTTGATATAATAAACTCTTTAAAATGTTTAGTAAAGAATTTCGAATAGAAGGATTTGGTGAGGAAAATTCTCAGATCCCTAAGTTCTAAATGGTCTCAGAAAATAACATCAATTAAGGAATCATGAGATTTAAATGTTTATACCATGAATGAACTTATAGGAAATTTAACAGCTTATGAAGTTCAATTAAATGAATCACTGAGTCACAACAACCAAAAATAAAGAAAGAAATAGCCTTCGAAATTAATTCAAATTCTAATATATCTACTGATTCTGACAAGGATTTGATCTTGCTGACTAGAAAATTCAAGAAAGCTTGGAGAACTAGGAAATAGCAAAGGAAAAAAATTGATAAACCCTCTACGTCAAAATCACTAAACGACAAGAATTCTTCATCCAAAAAATATGTATGTTACAACTACAAGAAACATGGACATCTTTCTCTTGATTGTCTTATAAGAAAAAATGAAAAGCATAGTAAGACAAATCAGAAGAAGATGGCTCAGAAAACTCAGAAAAAGTTTTACAAGAAAAAGTCTTTGAAGGTCACTTAGGATGACACGTCCAAAGAGTCTGAATCTGAGGAATCATCATCAAAATCTTCACATTTGGAAGGAGAACCAGAGTTAGAAGATGTCGCTCATGTGTGCTTTATGGCAAATGAGTCTGAGGTAATATCTGATCCTAAAAGTCATTCAAATTTTAACTTTGATGAATTATTATGTGCTTATCATGCATTATTACAAAAACTTAAAGTTTGTAAACTGGAAAATAAGAATATTAGAAACTCTTTATCCATTGTGGAAGAAGAAAATTGTTTCATGTCTACTACTTTAGAAAAGTTTAAATGTGGTAATGAAAATCATGCTAGAGATTTGCATAAATTTAGATTTAATGAATGTGTCTTGCATGAACAAATATAGAATACAAATGCTAAGAAATTAAAGATAGAATCTGAAAATGAAATGTTGAGAAAAAATATAAATGATCTTGAGTTAGAGATTGATGAATTAAAAATGAGAGAGCTATATTTAAATTCTACCATTGAGAAATGGATTTAAGTCAAACTAAGTTAAACAAACTAACGAGTACCCCTGCAGTGTCATATAAATATGGCTTAGGATTTGATTATCCTGAATCTCAAGCCAATAAAGGATTTATTAGTTGCAATTCAAGTAAATCTAAGACTAAAATTCCTTTTATCAAGAAACAAGGTAATAAATATGTAGAAGTAGGTACTTCAAGGGATGAATCATGAAGTAATAATATAAATCAATGTGATTTGTCTAAATGTACTTCTAACACAACTATTAATGTTTCTAAAAATCTTATTTCTTGCTCTAGAAATTCAGTTTCTAATGTTTCTAAAATTTCAGACAAATGTAGTAAACTGAAAATTCAGAAACCTAATCATGTAATTCAAAATACTGGTATTAGACCAATTACTCATTCTACATGTGATATATCTAAAAATTCTTGTGCAAAAAAAGATTTTGTATGTACTAAAAATGTTAATACAAGTACAAAATCTTGGTATGAACTTACTAAAATATATGAGCATGACCAAAATAAATTAGCATCTAATAAAAATCAGTTTGGTCTTGGTTATACTACATTGGAAAACAAAAAGAATGATTATAAGAGCAATAATGCTATAAGTATGAAGCTAATGAAAAATGAATAGTACTTACGACTAATAAGAATGTAAATGATAATGTTAAACTATTTTTAAACAAAAAGAAGAAATATGCGTTTAATGAACTTGGTCCTAACCAACATTGGGTACCAAGAAAAAAAATTTCTTAATTTGTTTTGTAGGAGGAAACAACACCAAAATAGATCTTGGATAGTGGAGCAACAAGTCACATGACTGAATAGAAAAGTCTACTAAAAAATTTTACTAATACCATGAAAGGAAGTGTAACATTTGGAAACAAAAGCAAGGATAAAATCATAAGTATGGGCGATGTTCAAATAACTCTTACTTGTGTTATTTCGAATGTACTATATGTTGTGATGCATGTGAGTTAGGTAAACTTCACAAAAACTCTTTTAAATCCAAAACTGATATATCAAGCAAGAGAGTCTTAGAACTTATACATATGGATCTATTTGAACCAAAAAGAATCATGAGTCTTGGTGGTAAACGGTATGTATTTGTTTTAGTAGATGACTTCTCTAGATACACTTGGGTATACTTTCTAGCATCTAAGATAGATGTTTTTGAAAAGTTTAAAATATTTTGCAATTTTGTTTAAAATAAACAAAGTGTCTCTATTCAAAAACTTAGGAGTGATCATGGTACAGAATTTGATAATGATCAGATAGATAATTATTGTAATGAGCATGGCATTGATCATAGATTTTCTTTTCCAAGAGCATCGTCTCAAAATGGTGTTGTTGAGAGAAAGAATAGATCACTACATGAAATGGCCAGAACTATGTTCAATGAACATAAGTTACCTCAAAATCTTTGGGCTAAAGTAGTGAATACAACTTGTTATGTTATTAACATAAGTCACTTAAGACCTCTTGTTAATAAAACTCCTTTTGAAATTATGTTTAATAGGGTTCCAAAAATTTCCTATATGAAATCATTTAGGTGCAAGTGTTTTATTCTTAATACTAAGGATAAAAGGGATAAATTTCAAACCAAAGCGGATGAAGGAATTTTTGTAGGTTACTCTACTAGAAATAAAGCCTATAAAGTATATAACAAGACTTCTAGAACTATTGAAGAAACCCTCCATGTAAGCTTCAATGAAAATTCTTTTAGAGAATCTCAATCTAACGTTGACAATGATGATATGATCAATTACCCAAAAGAGTTAGAGATCAATAGAGAGATTGAAGATTTATTTGAGAAAATAAAAAATATGAACATAAATGATCAAACTAATGAAGAAAGTGATGGACCTTCAGATGTTGATGAGAATATTGAGGAAAATCAGAGAAATTGGCGTTATTCTTCATCACATCCCATTACTCAAGTCATTGGTAATATAAATGAGGGAGTTAAAACTAGAGCTTCAGTTAACTTAAATAGTATGTGTATGTTTGTTTCTATGGTGGAACCAAGGAATATAAAAGAAACATTATCTGATGAAAATTGGATAGTGGCAATGCAAAAAGAACTAAATCAATTTATCAGAAATGATGTTTGGGAATTAGTCTCTCCACTAGAACGTCAGTCCATAATAGGTACAAAGTGGATCTTTAGAAACAAAACTAATGAGATTGGTCAAGTTATAAGGAACAAAGCTAGATTAGTTGCACAAGGGTATACACATGAAGAAGGACTAGATTATGATGAAACATTTGCTCCTGTGGCTAGGTTATAAAGTATTAGAATATTATTGGCCTATGCTTGTTATACGGATTTTAAATTATATCAAATGGATGTAAAGAGTGCATTTCTAAATGGTTTAACTAATGAAGAAGTCTATGTAAAACAACCACCTAGATTTGAAGATATTAAAAATCCTGACTTTGTGTATAAATTGAAGAAAGCCTTATATGGTTTGAAGCAAGCACCTAAATCATGGTATGAAAGATTATCTACTTTTTTAATAGAACAAGGTTATATCATGGGAAAAGTAAATCATACTCTATTTATCAAAAGAGATGGTAAAGATCATATTGTTGTTCAAATATATATGGATGATATAATCTTTGGAGCAACCTTTGACAAACTAATAAAAATATTTTCTGAAGAGATGACTAGTTAGTTGGAAATGAGTATGATAGGAGAACTTTCATATTTTCTATGACTTCAAATTAAGCAAATGGATAAAGGTATATTTTTAAATCAGGAAAAATATGTAGATGAAATGCTTAAGAAATTTAATTTTAATGATACAAGGATTTGAGGAACTCCTACAAGTACTGCTTTAAAGTTAGATATTGATAACATAGGAAAATCAATAGATCAAAGAAAATATAGAAATATGATTGGTTCTTTACTTTATTTGACTGCTAGTAGACCTAATATTATGTTAGCTGTGTGTGCTTGTGCTAGATTTCAATCTAATCCTAAAGAATCACACTCAATTGCAGTTAAAAGAATATTTAGATATATACAAGGAACTAAAAATTTCGGACTGTATTATTCTAAGGATAGTTCAATAGATCTTATAGGATATACTGATGTTAATTACATAGGATCTAAATCTAATAGAAAGAGTACTAGTGGCACATGTCAATTATTGGGAAATAATTTGGTGTCATGGTTTAGTAAAAAGCAAAATTGTATAGCACTTTCTACTACAGAAGCTGAATATGTTGCTGCTGCACTATGTTGCACTCAGATTCTGTGGATAAGGCAAACTTTAGAAGACTTTGGATTATCTTACGATACAACTGAGATTTATTGTGATAGTAGTTTTGCAATAAATCTTTCCAAAAATCCTGCATTACATTCTAGAGCAAAGCATATAGAGGTTAGACATCATTTTCTAAGAGATAACAAAATTAAATTAGGATTTGTGTCTAGTAAAAATCAATTAGCTGATATATTTAAAAAACCTCTAGATGAAAATACATTCTGCAACATAAGATTAAATTTAGGTATTTGTAGGTGTTCAGAATGAAAAAGTGACAATATTAACGGTTAAATGATGGTTAATTGCATAATATTTAATTTATCATATGAGAATTAAGCCATTATATTATAATTGCACTATTATACGCTTTAATGAAAGAATCTGCATAATTTCAAGGAATTAATGTTAATTAAGTATGATTTTGAACTATCGGTAAATTACAGGCTATGAAATTCTTAAGTATCCAAATTCTCTGTTATTTCGAAGAGTTATATTTAATGTACCGAATAGTTATGTTTTAAATGCTAAAAGAATATACAAGTACACAGTAACAACTCATTAAGTTAAAGGCTTAAATGTGTAAAAGGTACAGTAACAACTCGTTGAGTTTGTGAGTAAAAACGTAAGTTGTATATCTGAACTCGTTAAGTTAGATTTATGCACGTGTTAAATTTAAATGCTTTAGTATATCACGTGAGATGCACATGTTTAACTCGTTAAGTTAGCATAACTATACGCGTTGAGTTACATGAATACACACTAAGGTAACGCGTTATGTTAATAGCTTATTTCTTTATTGCACATGTTTTATAGTTAAATCAACGAAGTAAGTTCGTTGAGTTATCTGTAACTCCACAGACCATATATTTTCTAATATGCCACTATAGTAGTTGTAGAAACATGACATTCGAAGAAAGACCACAATTACACGTATCACGTAGGAATTCACTTGTGGAAGGAAGAAGAAATCACCATCGTTGATATGAGGGAAGGAAATCTAACCGATCAATTAAGCGGGAGCAATTACTACTGTAAGAAATATAAAAGACGTAGAAAAAGTATGTGCAAGGTGTGTTGGAGAACTGCGCTAACTATAGGTAGCGTCGGAAGTTCCCTGAAGCTCAACACCAACACCACCATTACCAACCATCGGAGGTCTATGAGGATACTTACCTGATGTCAGGTCGATTCCGAGCCAAGCACAGTGCTTGACATCCACTATGAGGAGTGATTGCGTCGCGGGAAGGAAAGCCATTTTCACCAAGCACCGGTTCATATCTCAAGAGATCGTAAAGCTTCTAGCCTTGGTTTCGGGTTGATGCCAATATGCTGAGGAGGAGATCATCATACAATTCTGGACTGGTGATTCTATAGGGAGAGGAGATAGGATTGTAAGTGATTAAATTTTCAGTGGTGTAATCGCATCACATGTAGTGACGGAAGTTTTTACTATCGATAGAGATTTTTACATTTCACCTTTCATTCATCTTCAGGAATACATTAAAAACAAAAACACCAAAAACAACTACTTATTTGTGTTTACAGTTTGTATGTAAGTGTTGTATTGTTTGTTTTGTATTGTGATTAATGTTAGTGTTGTTCGTATTGTTAATGTTTTATGTTTGATTGATTCAGAAAATAGGTAATAGTTTTACAGTTTATTGAAATTGATTCGTTCCAGATGCTTAAAGATTTCAATGATTACTGTTTGAAATATCTGAATGTTAGCGTTGCTTAATGATAAATCTAATCTTAGCTAGCATCAAAAATCTTAATTGATGTTATTTACAATCTGTGGAATCGCCCAATGGTTGGCCAAATTCCTCTATAATTAACAGTATTGTTAGACTCGTGGAGTTAACTTAAGTCCACAAGGTGAGTTCATTGAGTTAGCCATAACTCCACGAACTAGGTCTGTTGTGTTAACTATAATTCAACAAAGTGTTTTACTAAACATATAAATTTTGATATAAAAATCAAAATAGTACACAATGTTTAGTCTAACTCTTCCTTGTGGGATCGACCTGTACTTGCATACAAATACAATATACACTATGCACTTACAGTTAAAACACAAATTGGAATTAATAGCTAATTCGTGTGAAAGGTTGTTTGTTTGCTTCTAAAGGTAATTATTAATATAAACATAAAAACAGAAGTTAACTAAACCCGAACAAGTTTTCTGGTGCCGTTGCCGGGGATAGAGTTTGAGAAGCTAAGCCACTATGAGTGCTATTTTGTTTTAATAGGAAGAGGAGTGTGTGTGTTTTCTTATCTAATTGAGAATATGGCGTATGCTTATGCTCAAAGATTTCTGAAACCTGTAGTTAGCATATGTAAATTATGCAATTTGGAAGGTCATGACATTTCTGATTGTTTGAAACTGAAATGATTGCAGATGGTTAGATCACATGAACAACAAATGAATTATCTTCACTATAATAGAGCTGAGTGTGAGAATCCTATGGTTTACCTAACTAATGGTCAGCTTAGAATGTGTAATATGTTGAGAGATCAGGAAGTTAGGAATAGGTATGACAGACTAGAGCGTAGCTTAGAGAAAAACATGGATAAACTGGAATAATTTATGTGTTAGCAACAAAAAGTCAACCAATTAAACTATAGGGAAGCATATTCAAAACCTAAAATTGATATCATTTACGAAACTGAAGAAAACATAATGAAAATTGATCAAAAATTGAAAGAAAACTGAAAGCATTGGACGAATATACAATGAAATTACAAGTTATGCAACAGGACAACATAAATGAAAACTTTAATGTTATAGATTTACATAATTTGCAAGACATACAAACAAAAGAAAACACCAATGCAACATAATTTAAAGAATGCAATTTAAAACTAAAAACAGATGAAGATCATAATCACGAAAATGATATACAAGAACATCAAGAAAGTAACAAAAATCTAGAAGATGTATGTATAACATTAAGATCTGGAACTGATATACCACCAAGAATTCAAAGAGAAAATAATATGAAGGTGGATAAGAACAAAAATCAAAAAGATAATGAAAATGTAATATATGAAAATATAGAAATCAATGAAGAAATATCTAAATCTGAAGATGAGATTAAAAATGATCAAACAAATCAAATGAAAAAAATAGAATCTTTTAAATCACAATCATTAGCACCCTATCTTGAAAGATTACAACAAACATTTCCTGAGAAACAAGAAAAAATTAGAGAAATATTTGAAAAAGTACAAGTTAACATTCCTTTGTTAGACTTATTGTAGAAAATGCCACCTTGTGCTAGATTTCTTAAGGTTTGGTGTATTAAGAAAAGATAGTGAAAAGTTTTAAGGAAAGTCTTTTTAGCTGAGCAAAGTAGTTCCCTATTTCTGCCACAAATTCCTAAAATGTTATCTGATCTTGGAATTCTTATTATATCATGCACCATAGGAAATACTATTCTAGAAAGAACCTTGATAGACTTAGGTGCAGGTATAAATGTTATGCCAAGTGATATATTTGCATCCTTAGAATTAGAAGGCTTAACTCCTACTAGGACTGTTATTCAATTAATTGATAGAAGTATAAGATACCCTAGAGGAAAAATAGAGGATGTCTTAATTAAAATTAAAAACTTCATATATCCTATTGATATTGTAATTTTGGATTCTCAACAAATTAAGCATAAAAATCATGATACATCTTTAATTCTGGGAAGACCATTTTTAGCAACATCAAGGGCTGTTATTATTTGTAAAACTGGAGTAATGAAGTTAGCATATGGTAATGAGGATACTCAATTAAACATTTTTAAACTAGAAACGTTTGAAGAGTTAGAAATGTCCTTACATACTGTAGACTTTTTAGAGGATGAAGGAGATATCCTAGATGATGTGATTCAAGAAGAATTAAACAAGCAACTCAATTCTGAAACTTTAGAAGAAAGTAAAAGCATAAATATAGAAGGAGAGCGGGAAGAAATTAATTTGAAAAATGCTGATATTCAATTAGGAGCCCTAGCTTCTGATGGGCAACATTTAGAATTAAAACCTTTACCTCCTGAATTAACCTATATATTTCTGGAAGAAAAATGAACATGTCTAATCATTATTGCTTTAGATTTAAAAGAGGATCAAATTGCTAAATTAAAAGATGTAGTAAAAACTTATAAAGAAGCAATAGGATGGACTATGAATGATATAAAAGGGTTAAGTGCAACTTTATGTTGTCACCACATATATTTAGAAGAGAATGCTAAACCTGTTAGAATTCTAGAGAGAAGATTAAATCCAAACCTTAAAGAAGTAGTCAAGAAGGAAATAGTGAAATGGTTAGGTAATGACATAATTTATCCGATTTCTGATAGCTCTTGGGTTAGTCCAATCCATATAGTTCCCAAGAAATCAGGATTAACAATTATTATGAATGAAAGTCAAGACTTAATACCTACTAGAATTCAATCAGGCTAGAGAGTGTGTATAGACTATAAAAAGTTGAATGCAGTGACTAGGAAAGATTATTTTCCCTTACCTTTTATAGATCAAATGCTAGAGAAATTAGTAAGGCAAAAATATTTTTGTTTCCTAGACGGGTATTCAGGATATAACCAAATCCCAAAAGTATTAGAGGATCAAGAGAAAACAACATTCACCTGTCCTAATGGAACTTATGCTTTTAAGAGAATGTCATTCGGACTATGTAATGCACTAGCCACTTTCCAAAGGTGTACGCAAGGCATATTCACTAGAATGATTGAAGATTTTTTAGAAATATTTATGGATGATTTTACTATTTATGGAACTTCATATGAAGTGTATTTAAACAATTTAGACTGAGTATTAAAACACTATGTGGAAAAAAGTATGGTTCTAAATTGGGAAAAATGTCACTTCATGGTTAAATAAGGAATAGTCTTGGGGCATGTTGTTTCAAAGAAAGGGTTGGAAGTAGATAAAGCTAAAATAGAAGTAATTTCTAATCTACCAGAACCTAAATCAATAAAAGACATTAGATCATTTCTAGGACATGTTGGACTTTATAGAAGATTTTTTAAAGAGTTTAGCAAAATAGCTAGACCTTTAACTAATCTATTAAAAAATGTCTCATTTAACTTTGATAAAAATTACAAAGAAGCATTTTTCAAGCTTAAAACTAGCTTAATTTCAACTCCTATAATTCAAACACCTGATTGGAGCCATCCATTTGAATTAATGTGCGATGCATCTGATTTTGCTGTAGGAGCAGTGTTGGGACAAAACATAGGAAAATCTCCTAGAGTGATTCATTATGCGAGCAAAACCTTAAATGATGCTCAAGTTAATTACACAACTACTGAAAAAGAGCTATTAGCTATAGTGTTTGCCTTAGAGAAGTTTAGATCATATCTGATTGGAGCTAAAGTGATAGTATACATGGATCACTCAACTTTAAAACACCTAATAGCAAATAAAGAGACTAAACCTAGATTGATCTGGTGGATATTATTATTATAAGAATTTGATCTAGAGATTAAAGATAAAAAAGGTTGTGAGAATGTAGTAGCAGATCATTTATCAAGATTACAAATAGAAAAATCAAATATTGAAATTAAGGATAATTTTCCTAATGAACAACTAATGACCATCAACACAATGCCTTGGTATACAGACATAGTTAATTACTTAGTTACTGGTTTAACACCTAAAGATTGGAATAGACAAGATAAGAAATTATTCTTTTCAAGAGTAAAATATTACTATTGGGAAGGCCTATACTTGTTTAAGAAATGACCTAATCTGGTGTTCCAGAAATTGAATATTAGAGCATATTGTCTTTCTACCATGACCAAGCATATGGAAGGTATTTTAGTTTAGGGAAAACTACTGCTAAAATTCTATAATGTGGATTTTATTGGCCAACACTATTCATAGATGCTCATTAATACTACTTAAGTTGTTTAAAATATCAACAAATAGGAAGAATATCAAAGAGGAATATGATGCCTCTTAATCCTATTGTTGAAGTTTAAATCTTTGATGTGTGGGGAATAGATTTCATGGGTCCATTTCCTACGTCTAATCAATTTAATTATATAATGTTGGAGGTGGATTATGTGTCTAAATGGATAAAAGTTATTCCTACAAAAACTAATGACAACAAAGTGGTAATACAATTTATAAGAACCAATATAATTGCCAAATTTGGAATACCTAAAACTATTATCATTGATAGAGGAACTCATTTCTATAATAGAATTTTTGAAGCATTAATGAAGAAATATGGAGTAAACCACAAAATTACAACATCATATCATCCGCAAACAAGTGAACAAGTAGAAAGTGTAAACAAACAAATTAAGTTAATCTTAGAAAAAGTAGTGAATCCTACTAGAATAGATTGGGCTAATAGATTGATAGATGCACTTTGGGCTTATAGAACTGCGTATAAGACAAGCTTAGGTATGTCACCTTTTAGGTTAGTAAATGAAAAAAGTTGTCATCTGCTAGTTGAAATTGAACATAAAGCTTATTGGGCATTAAAAACTCTGAACACAAATTTAAATTAAGCTACTGAAAATAGGAAAATACAATTGATTGAATTAGAAAAATTTAGGAATGAAGCTTATTCAAAAATTGTAAGAGAAAAAAAGAAAATGAAGCTTTGGCATGACAAGAAAATTATTCCAAAAACCTTTGAAATAGGACAAAAAGTATATCTTTACATGACTAGACTTCATAACCATCTAGGAAAATTAAGATTTAGATGGGCAGGACCTTACGTAGTTCAAAATATTTACCCCTATAGAGCTATTCAAATTGAAAATCCTAAAAATAAGAATATATTTAAAGTAAATGGACAAAGACTTAGACCTATTCTGAAAATACCAACAAATGCTTTTGGATTTATAGAAGAAATAAGAGTTGAGGACTACTCGAGCTCTGCTCAAATATATAAATAAAAAAATAATCGTTGTAGTTCAACCGATAGGATCCATCGGTTTGACTGAAATACAAAAATATAAATATATATATATATATTATGTGTATTAAAAATAGCAGTTTTACTGAAGCGTAATATCGGTTCAATCGATCGAAAATATATATATATATGTAATTTCGGTTCAACCAAGGAATGTAACGGTTTGACCGAAAACTTTTTAAAGTGTTGAAAAAATTAAGAGTCGGTTAGACCAAAAATTCTTCTATCTTTACCGAAGTATAAAGTATTATTATATGTATTTTTATTAGATATAACTTTACAGGAAGTCTGTTGAGTTACGCTTAACTCAACGAACTTACTCCGTTGAGTCTAGGATAAGTTAATGGATTTACCCCGTTGAGTTAACTATAACTCAACGGAGTACTGTAGTTAAGTCCACAAATGAGAAAGCGAGAATTTGCATGGGAAATGACCCGATTACCCGCCTAAACTTAGGGCTTATTTATACTTAAACTTACAGTTTGGGGGCATTATCCGCAGAATCATTTAGAACTTAGACTAGTAGATATTAAAGCAACTCCATTCCGTTGTGTAACTCCACGATGAGGAAGATGACACCCGAGTTCTGGGAAAATGTAGTTGACACGTCAGAATTTCTGAAAGATTTAGAGAAATGGCACACAAGGTAGAAAATCAAGAATATGACAAGGGAAAAAGAGCTACAAAAGGTAGAATCTGACTTCTTCTATTGGAGAAAAGTGCTAGTTGATTTAGGCATACAAATACCTCAGATAATGGAAACTAGAATCAAAGTTGCTACAGAGATTACTGTAAGCAGAGAAAGAAAAATCAGGCCAACTAACGAAGTTGCCCTAGAACTAATCCAATGTAAGTCCCACCTCAAGTTTAAAAGACGCATAGGTAGACGGGCTCAGTGGGCAATTTGGGAGCAACAAAGGAAGAAAAATGAAGAAGAGGCAACTAAAGAACAAGAGGAGCCAATTGCTGAAAGACTTGTCCCTGAGGAACAACAGCCAAGACCTTCAATTCCACCTCCTAAACCACTAGAAAGGGTGGTAGTTATGGGGCCTTCCACTGAAGAAGAATTAAGAGAATTTGAAGAACTGGTTCGAGTTGGGAAAAATCAAGGAGAACCAGAAGATTTGGCAATAGCTAAAGCACACCTAGTGTTTGATGCACTTTACAAGAGGAGGGCTGCAGAAAAGTCGAAAGCTCAATATAAAATTAAAATTGAATAGCATCAAGAAGCTACTGCCAGATTTACTACAAAAGGAGCTAAAACCAGTCCTTCGAGACCGGCAATTATAGAAAAAATTAAATAGGAAGAGCTAGTCCCTATGGCTCAAAGGCCTGCAAAGCCCATTTTTGTAGACTTAATCTCAAAGGAAGAAGAGGAACACCAGGCACAATTAATTAGAAGAAGGAAAGGAAAATGAATAGTGCTTGAATATCAAGAGGTGATTAAATCTGAAAGATTAATATCAGTAGGGCCTATAGAGCCAAATTTTGTAAGTTTGCTATTCGATTCTAAGGATGAGCAGCAGCAGCAGCAAGAGCAAAGAGAAGAAGAAAATCAAGCTGAAATTAATCTGCAGCCTATACAAATAGAAGAAACAAAAATTAGGGCAGAAGTTGATTTGCCTGTAACTCCATCCCAATCTGCCACAAAATCATAAAGAAATAGTGACATTGCATATTGGTAGTCAGGAGGAAGAAGAAAAAGGAGAAAATGAACAAGAAGCTGAACAAGTACATATGGAAAGAGATGACTCGATAGATTCCACTGAAGAGCAAAGAACTCTTCAGCAAATTTTGGATAGTATTCAAGACAGAGTGGAGAGTTCTGTCGGCTCACCACCACAGACAGAAGCAGAAGCAAATATTCAGGAATCTGTGGAGCATCTTTAGCAATTACAAGTTCAGTATTTGGAAGAGGAAGTTCAAGAACAAACCCCTCTAGAGCAACAAATGCATATTCCTGATCCTTCCGAAGCAATAGTTTTAAATGAAGTACATTTCTAGAGTCAGGAAGCTTATGACAAATACCAAGAGATTAGGGGTTATGATATCATTTACAGTAGACGAGTAAATTGAGATGAAATGTAGGAAATCAAAGATTTATTTGAATTCCAAGGTCTACTGCAATATATTTCTCAAGAAAGAAGGCATGCAGTATATGAAAATCTAGTGCCTTGCTTTTATGCAAACTTAAGAGAAGGAAAAGGAGGATTAATTTCCAACGTGGAGGAAGCTGATGTACAGATAACACCAGAGCTTCTCCACAACATTTTAGGATTGAAGAATGAATGACTGGAAATTCTGGAAAGCACAACTATAGTCGAGTGGACAGAGCAAGCAATAAAGGATTGTTTAGCTATCAATCCTGGTGTGCCAATGTTAAATAGACTGAAGCAACTAAATGGTAAAGCACACATGATAGCTAACATTCTAATTAAGAATGTCTACCAACGACAAGGCCATGATATAGAACTGAGTCAATTTGTCAAATGGGCCACATATGTAGTTGTGAACATAATTCAATTAAATTGGTCTGTAGTTTTCATCTCCAAGCTGAAAGCAGTAAAGAAGAAATTATTTTATGGAAATCTAATTCCACTATTGATGGTGGACTGTAATGATTTCACGAAATGGGCATCCAAAAGGATCAGATCAATAACCATTTCAGTGAAAGAATACAGAAATTATGTAGCTGCAGAGATTGCTAAACCTTTTAGAGGAATTACAGGAGCTGTAGAAAGGATTAACCAATTAGAGCAACAAGTAGAAAAGCTCTAGAAGGAAGTAGATGAACTTAGGAGAAAAGATTAAAATTGTATTGTTCATCTACTTGTAATTGTATATATTTGTATGAAAAATATCTGACTGATTGTTGAAAGGATCGAATGCCACACTAGAGGGGGGTGAATAGTGTCCTAATAAAATTTATTTTGCTTTTAAAAAATTCAGAAGCTGTTGACACTAATGAACCCTAATTAATTGATTTTGGAATTAAAACTTGCAATGTAGAAAGTAAAGAACACAAAGAGATTTATAGTGGTTCCCCAAACTAGGTAGTCCACTCCTCAAGCCCACAACCTTGAGAATTTCACTAAGTGCTTTTAAGGCTAAGCACAAACCTTAAATAAGTTACTTTTGCAGGCTAAGCAACAACCTTATAGATGTTTTTAAAGGCTAAACAAAAACCTCACACAAAGCACCGACTTTGTGTACTCAAGACCCTAATCTTGAGCAAGTGAAGTATCACACTTCACTCTCTTCACCAAGGCCCCGACCTTGTGAAAGTATACTCACAACACCCTTGTGATTTAAGGTTTTCAAGTAAACGAGAAGACAATTTAAAACCAGGAGTCATTGACTCAAAATGAAAATGACACACAACACCAGATCGACTCCTATGAAGAGTTGACACAAAATCTTTGAGGAGATTTCTTGATTGATTTGCAGCTGATGATCTTCTAGACTTTGTTGTAGACGAATCTTCAAGGTGTTTGCAAAATTATTGAACAGACAATTTCTCCTCTCGAGTGTTGAAAAATTCTATGTGTGTCAATTAGTTTTTTACCAAAATCCTTTTTATTTTTCCTTCAAAATTTGCATAGTGAAAAGAATTCCGAAATGGTCAGATGCCTTATGCAGGAATTCATTTCCGGCAACCTTTAATCATAATAAAGTTGAGATCTACAATCAAAAGATATCTTGCCACAAAGATTAGTCAATTAATAATAGTTGCAGTTTCTATAAAAATAAAATCGTCGGAGGCTTTCGAAAAATCAGAGACTTAAACAAATAACCTGCCAAAACTCAAAATCATTTCGGATAGATAGAACTAACTTACCGAAAGACCACTTAAGTCATGTATTAAAAATGAAACACGTGTCCCTCAGAAACCGCGTTATAAAATATTAAGAAAATAAACTATCTGATAGAGTGGACATATTTCGAATACTTATAAAGATAACTCTCCGATCCTTAAGTCATTTTGGATAGTTACATAGATAACCTTCCGAAAAGTCACTTAAGTTTGAAAATAAATGAAAACTCAACCATCCGAAGCTTAAAACTGTTTTCGGATACTTACTAAAGATAACTCTCCGATTCTTAAGAGTTTTCAGATAGTTACATCGTAACCTTCCGAAAAGTCACTTAAGTCAAGTGATGAGAGACTGACGCGTGTCCTTCAGAAGAAAGTAACTGAAAATATATTAAAACAAAGAAACAACTAACTCTCTGGAATAAAAACTTTAACTATCTAAAACCAAAGGGATTTCGGAGACTTACCATAAAAATCATATCCGGACATAAAAAGACTTAACTCACCGAAGATAAATACTTTTCGAATAGTTACTGATATAACTGTTAGAAAAACCAAGAGAGAGACTTAACCATCTGATTTGTCTTGTTCTGTTCGATGACTTATAAAATAACTCTCCGATCAATATACTGTAGACAAAATAACCTGCCAAAATCTAATTTAAAAAACTTTGCATACACAGTAGTTAACCAAAATTCATTTGAGTAAAAAGACATCTAAACTTTGGCAAAAATAATTAAACCACACGTAAGTTTGTCAAATGATGAAAATGCCAAACATGAGTATAGATGCTATTAAACTTAGATATATCTCTTTTGCTTTAAAAGACACAACTAAGAGATGGTTATATACTCTGTCGCCTAATTCAATTTCTTCATTAACTGAATTTTACTTCGTTTTCCTGGAAAAATATTATCCAACACATCAAACAATTAAAAAGAAAAAGGAAATATTAATGTGTAGCCAAAAACAGGGAGAATCATTTTGGAAATATTTTGAAAGATTTAAAGATTTACTAACTCAATGTCCACATCATGTAATGAGTAAAGTACAATTAATAGGTATAATTTATAAAGGCATAGATGTTTCAACGAAATCTTTATTAGAATCTACTTATCAAAATGGATTTTTTAAAACTCTATAATGAAGAAGCATGGGCATATTTAGAAAACTTTGCAAAAAAAACTACACAGTGGGAAAACTTAGCTGAAGCTATTGCAAATAAAAAAATATTGCCTAGGGGAATGCATGAAATAGATTCAAACACTATGCTTGAAGTGAAATTAACGGAATTAACAAAGAAAATAAAAGAGTTATCATTAAATCAAAAACTAGTAGAAAAGAATGCAAATGTTAATGATTTAGATATTATCTATGCTAGAAATCAGAAAGATAACTTTGGAAGTTCTTATAACCCTAATTGGAGAAATCACCCGAATTTATCTTGGAGAAACAACAATTATCAGGGAGGAGAAAATATAAATGACAAGAATATAAGTTATGAAGCATTAATTGAACAAGGATCTAGAATAGAGAAATTAGAAAAGATAATCCAACAGCTAAACAATCATTTAGATCTTGTATTTGGAAATGTTGCAATGCAAAATCAAAATATGAATAGAAATGTACCACCTAGACAGAAGGAATCAATGGAAATTAGACCTACTGGAGGATTGCCAATACAAGCAATACCTAACCCTATCAACAAAACTGTTAATGAAATTGATACCTCCTCTAGTAGGGTAGCTGAATGAAGCAGTATAATAGAGGTAACTATGTATAATATAGTAAGTAGAAAAATATAAAAAGAAAAAATGTAAGTTTAATTATAGTTAGTAATATCGTAGAGTTATTACTTAACTCAACGAACTTAGTCCGTTGAGTTATGACCTAACTCCATGAGGATGTGAAGTAGCTATGTTAATTTTATCTCTATTAAATTTTTGTTTGTGTTATACAGAATCACAGTAGATGGAATTGATGAATTTACCACTAGATGTACTAAAGGAAGTACTGAGTAACATGTCAGCTAAAGATCTATGCAGATTGTGTTGTGTATCAAAGGAAATCAAATACTATATTTGAGAAAAATATTTTCATGGACTACAAGTTGCAAAAATGACTAAGATTAGAGATGGATTTATATGGAAGTCATTTAATCGTAGTTTAATCAGCTATGAATATCTGAATATGGAAGAAACTGCTAGAATTCCACCCAATGCATTAAAAGGAATAGATCATATTATGGGGATGGATGACAGATTAATTTTTTACAGAACTAAACCAAGGTATGCAATTCTGTTACTTGATATTTTGATTAGAAATCTGATCACAAGAGAAGAGTGGAATATAGGAAGACCTAATAGATATGAAGTACCAATTGAAAATTATGGGTCAGCTTTAATTTTTTCTGATAAAAATTTGACCATTCCTGAAAAATTATATTATTGGAGACCAACTGGAAATTGGGATGAAGATTTATGCTTAAGTGTGTATAATTTTCTAAATAGATCTTGGACTGAAAATACTATGATATATTTGGGACAGAAAGTTTTAATTAATAGCATGCATGTCATACTTGATGGATATATATATATAGTCACAGATATATTAGTTGCATATAGATCTGATTTATACATAGTAAGCATAGACAGTTATGACGATTTTATAGAAATATTACCTGTACTGAGTGATATAGCTAAACCACCGACTTCAGAATATGATCAAGTTCAAGTAGGAATGTGGTACAATGAATATGATGATCCTACTTTATGTCTGATAAGATGGTGGGATGAATTGAAGAAATTTCAAATATGGATTATAAAAGACCTGAATGAATGGAAGTGAGAATAGGAATATATTGAAATAGATATAGAAATAGAAAGAGTTACATTATCTTGGAATAAAAGAATATCTCTTTCTACATTTCATTTCATTAATGGTAATACACTTATATTTAGTAATGATAACATATTGCAAGTTTACAAGCTAAAAAGGAAAACAAATTGCATTAAAACAGAATTAATAGCAAGAAGAATTATGCCTAAAAAGTTTGCATGGACTGACACGTTTATTCCATTTGTTACTACTTTTCAATCATGTTCTTAAACTATGATTCTGTGCTTTTAATGTTGTGTATTTTGCATTTATTTTTAGAAAAAAGAAAAAGAAAAAAATTTTAATTTTAGTTTTATTCAAGAAAAAAAACAACAACAAAATATCAATCCAATTTGTTGGTATCTGTTCTAGGAAACCAACTAGCTTGCTTGTAAGCTACCAAAGGCATAAGAGCCTAGGTTCCACACAAGACACTAAATTAGCAATTTTTGTTTTGTTATGTTGTTATATGTTCTGCTTTTATTTGTGAATGAAAAGTTTTTTAGAAAAAAAATCAGAAGGTATGGAAGGAGATACAAAAGAACAAGGTATGTGATTGATTACTTATCCTGAATTTACATTTAAAATTCAATTTGTTGAGTTAGGTGCTAAGTCAATGAAACAAGAGTCATGCCTACAACAATTACTGTATTTATTGTAAGATCTTTTACATTGAGGACAATGCAAAATGTAGGTATGGGGGGGGGAGGTAATTAAAGTAACAACCATGTAATTTTGTTAACTAAAGGAATTAGAATGGTACTAAAAAAAAGTCAATGGAAATTGAGAATGTAAAATTTTTAAGAACTGTAACCGCTTGATTATTAGAATCTTATATAAGATGCTACAGAATTTTACTATTCATACAAATCTAGATATAGTATCTTATGTTTTTGCTGAATTTTATGAGTTTAACAGTTTCACAATTTTAAAATGAAAATAGAATGTTTAACTGAAACTCAGTAAATTATCTGAAATCTTGAAAGAGTTGAAATGTTGATTTTTAGATTAAATGAAATACATATGATCAAAGATACAATTAATTTGATTGATTAAACTTGTAGAATGAGTTACGTGTAGATCTTATTAAACTACAGAAAAGTATGAGCTTATTGATATGGATTCATATTTTCAGTAAATAATAGAAGTAGAACTATATGAGATTTGTGTTTTATTGCATCTATATTAATGAAATATGTATATATACTATGTTGAAAAGAAAAAAAAGGAAAAAAAGAGAAAAACTTTGAGAGTTTATTGACTTGTTTGATCACGAGCCTTTTGTACTTGAGCAGATAGGTATGTAAGGATTGTTGACCTAAAAAGGACTCTTTAAATTTGGCAACCTAAGGTCCTGATCAGATTTGAGATTGTTGATTGAAAGCTCGATACATGGGTACATTAGAAAACTCTTATATGATTCAAGCCTGTCAAATTAACTTTTAAAGTACAAATATGCATATACTGTTCTGAAAAGATACAAGTGTTTTGTGAAATACAGATATCTTTTGAATCGAGTATATTTTCTGTTATCTAAGATTATTGAAGTATGAATCTAGAATAGACTTTTGAAATGGTTTATCTGAGATACAATTCTTTATTCTACTTGTCTTAATCATATTGAATTGGATTGTATTTTGATTCGTATGTTGTTAAAATTTATTCTGGAAATCATATTGGGAAATTCAGGATAATAGATGCTGAAAAGAAGAAAAAATGCTAATATAATTAACACTTATGTGTTATTGATATATTTTGTATGTAATTTACATATATTCTAAGTATATTTGCAGGTTTAAGAGGAGAAAACAAAGTTAAAACAGATTATTGAAACATATAAAAAATCTATAAAGTAATCTAATTTATTCTAAAGAAGAACGAAATGAAGAATTAATTCTAACACTTTTGAAAGACCAACTAGTTAAATATTAGTTTGCTAAGAGACTAGCAAAACTTAAGTATGGGGGAAGTGTTCAGAATGAAAAAGTGCACAATATTAATAGTTAATTGATGGTTAATTGCATAATATTTAGTTTATCATATGAGAATTAAGCCATTATATTCTAATTGCACTATTATATGCTTTAATGAAAGAATCTACATAATTTGAAGGAATTAATGTTAATTAAGTGTGATTTTGAACTATCGATAAATTACAGGCTGTAAAATTCTTAAGTATCCGAATTGTCTGTTATTTCGAAGAGTTATATTTAATGTACCGAATAGTTATGTTTTAAATGCTAAAAGAATATGTAGGTACACAGTAACAAGTCGTTGAGTTAAAGGCCTAAATGTGTAAAAGGTACAGTAACAACTCGTTGAGTTAGTGAGTAAAAACCGTAAGTTGTATATCTTAACTCGTTAAGTTAGATTTATGCACGTGTTGAATTTAAATGCTTTAGTATATCACGTGAGATGCACATGTTTAACTCGTTAAGTTAGCATAACTGTACGCATTGAGTTACATGAATACACACTAAGGTAACGCATTATGTTAGCAGCTTATTTCTTTATTGCACGTGTTTTATAGTTAAATCAACGAAGTAAGTCTGTTGAGTTATCTGTAACTCCACGGACCATATATTTTCTAATATGCCACTATAGCAGTTGTAGAAACAGGACATTCGAAGAAAGACCACGATTACACGTATCACATAGGAATTCACTCGTGGAAGGAAGAAGAAATCACCATCGTTGATATGAGGGAAGGAAATCTAACCGATCAATTAAGTGGGAGCAGTTACTACTGTAAGAAATATAAAAGACGTAGAAAAAGTATGTGCAAGGTGTGTTGGAGAACCACGCTAACTATAGGCAGTGTTGGAAGTTCCCTGAAGCTCCACACCACCACCATAATCACCAACCATCAAAGGTCTGTGAGGATACTTTCCTGATGTCGGGTCGATTCCGAGCCAAACACGATGCCTGACAACCACTGTGAGGAGTGATCGCGTCACGGGAAGGGAAGCCATTTTCACCAAGCACCGGTTCATATCTTAGGAGATCGTAAAGCTTCTAGCCTTGGTTTTGGGTTGATGCCAATATGTTGAGAAGGAGATCATCTTGCAATTTTGGATACCTCCTCTATAGGGAGAGGAGACAGGATTATAAGTGATTAAATTTTCAGTAGTGTAATCGCATCATATGTAGTGACAGAAGTTTTTACTATCGATAGAGATTTTTACATTTCACTTTTCGTTCATCTTCAAGAACATATTAAAAACAAAAACACCAAAAACAACTACTTATTTGTGTTTACATTTAGTATGTAAGTGTTGTATTGTTTATTTTGTATTGTGATTAATGTTATCATTGTCCGTATTGTGAATGTTTTATGTTTGATTGATTCAAAAAATAGATAATAGTTTTACAATTTACTAAAATTGATTCGTTCCAGATACTTAAAGATTTCAATGGTTACTGTTTGAAATATCTGAATGTTAGTGTTGCTTAATGATAAATCTAATCTTAACTAGCATTAAAGAGCTTAATTGATGTTATTTACAATCTATGGAATCACCCAATGGTTGACCAAATTCCTTTGTAATTAACAGTATTGTTAGACTCGTGGAGTTAACTTAAGTCCACGAGGTGAGTTCGTTGAGTTAGCCATAACTCCACGAACTAGGTCTGTTGTGTTAACTATAATTCAACGGAGTGTTTTACTAAACACATAAATTCTGATATAAAAATCAAAACAGTACACAATTTTTAGTCTAACTCTTCCCTATGAGATCGACTTATACTTGCACACAAATACAATATACACTGTGCACTTGTAGTTAAAACACAAATTGGAATTAATAGCTAATTCATGTGAAAGGTTGTTAGTTTGCTTCTAAAGGTAATTATTGATATAAACATAAAAACAGAAGTTAACTAAACCTGAACAAGTTTTCTGGCATTGTTGCCGAGGATAGAGTTTGAGAAGCTAAGCCACTATGAGTGCTATTTTGTTTTAATAGGAAGAGGAGTGTGTGTGTTTTCTTATCTAATTGAAAATATGGCATATGCTTATGCTCAAAGATTTCTGAAACCTGTAGTTAGCATATGTGAATTCTACAATTTGGAAGGTCATGACATTTCTAATTGTTTGAAACTAAAACGATTGCAAATGGTTAGATCACATGAACAACAAATGAATTATCTTCACTATAATAGAGCTGAGTGTGAGAATCCTATGGTTTACCCAACTAATGGTCAGCTTAGAATGTGTAATATGTTGAGAGATCAGGAAGTTAGGGATAAGTATGACAGACTAGAGCGTAGCTTAGAGCAAAACATGGATAAACTAGAACAATTTATGTGTCAACAACAAGAAGTCAATCAATTAAACTATAGGGAAGCATATTCAGAACCTAAAATTGATATCATTTACGAAACTGAAAAAATCATAATGAAAATTGATCAAAAATTGAATGCAATGAGATTAGATGATCTAGAAAGAAAACTAAAAGCATTGGACGAATGTACAATGAAATTACAAGTTATGCAACAGGACAACATAAATGAAAACTTTAATGTTATAGATTTGCATAATTTGAAAGACATACAAACAAAAGAAAACACCAATGCAATAGATACAATATACACAAATACAATATACACTGTGATTAAACATAAAAACAAAAGTTAACTAAACCTGAACAGTAGACTATGTGATGTGTAAAATGCTTAAATTCCACACAAAAAGATAAATATTATTGATGATGTTGTTCACCTCATAGATATTAGATACTTATCATAAATATCTAAGTAATATCTAAACTGCTGCATAAGATACTATGTATTTATTGTTTGATTTTAAGTAGTTTATCAATTTTAATGGTTTTCACGATTTTAAGTGGAAGTGTAAATGAAAAACATTAAATACTTCTGAAATTCTGAAATTTTGATTAAATGTTTTCTTTGAATCAATGAAAGTGCATATGATGATGCATAAATTTGACTTGATTGATTAAACTTGTAGAATAATTTATATGTAAATCATCTTAAACTGTTCATCAAAAGTATAAGCTTATTGAAGCTGATTCATATTTTCAGTAAAATCATAGAAGTAAAAATTGTATGAGATTTGTGTTTTATTACATCTGTATTAATGGAATACATATATACTGTGTTTAAAATAAATAGTGCTTACAAAGTGAAAATCTTTAAGAGTTTATTAATTAGTTTGATCACGAGCCTTTTGTACTTGAGCAAATAGGTATGTAACGATTGTTATCTTGATAAAAGGATTCTTTAAATCTGGCAACCTAAGGTCCTGATCAGATCTGGGATTGTTGACTAAAAGCTCATTACACGGGTACATTAGAAAGCTCTTGTATGATTCAAGCTTTTTAAACTAACTTTTAAAGAAAATTATCAATATTTACTGTTTTGAAAAGAAAAAAAGTTATTTCATGAACTACAGATATCTTTGAATCGAATTTAGTTTCTACCAATATGACTGCTGATTTATTGAATCAATATTAGTACTTTTGAAAACGTTTATTTGAGATACATTCTTTTATTCTCCTTGACTTAATCATATTGAGTCTAAAGTTGTGTTTTGATTCATATACAGTAGGAATTGATTCTCGCAATCATATTTGATAAATTCAAGATAACGGAAGTTTCTGAAATGAAAATTTAAAAGTATAGTTATACTTAACATCTATTGTTATACAAGTATATTTTGTATGTTATTGAATATATTTGAAGTATATTTGTAGGGAAGGATTAACAATGTCCAAAACAAATTAATATAATTCAGAATACAAATCTTGGTTAATCTGAATTTTAGTCCTCTTAAGATCTTGATGAAATAATATAAAAAGACAAACAAACTATTTTAGATTCATAAGAAGAGAATTTTAGAATAGTCTACAATGTTCTCAAGATAATGATAAGTGTAGCATGTGTGTTGTCTTTGGAAGCTTTCAGTAGAAAGCATCCGAAACTTGTTTGTTTTTAGTAAGTGTACTAATTGAATGTTATGTTATATAAGGTAACATGTAAAACTGCCTCTAGACAGCGTTTTACTCGTTAGGTTAGTTAACTCAACGAGTTATACTTGAATATTTCAGGTACCTTGATTGAATAAACTTTATTCAATATTCTTTTATATCCAAACCCGACTTCTCTACACGTGTTATCTACCTAAAACCCTATTTAAGCACTTATTAGACAGGCACTTAGGTTATTCGTAAACTTTATCTAAAAATCTTTCCCACTTGTTGTTGTTACAACCTGCGACGATGGTCTCCAAGTTCTACAAAGGTCGTGGCAGAGGAAAAGAGAAAAGCAGAGGAGATGAAAAAGGAAAAGAAATAGATACTGATGAAGTTCCACGCACTTGGTTTAAGAAAATACTTCGAGTGGACAAAAGGTTAGCACAAATTTACAGTGAATACTTCTTTCCTCAAGGTATACTAGATGAAGTTAGACAAGAGCTTCAAAATACTAATACAAGTATTACAGACATGGGTATTCGAAGTAAATATGATAGAGAATACATAATGAAATGTACTGAGATTGCATTTCTCGAACAGTATGCAAAATATATGGAAAAATGTGTAGGTTCATCAAATAAAATTCCTCAAACTCCTATGAGTGGTACACGACTACATGCATTTAAGGAAGAACATGAATCTGCTATACCTACTCCTTTATATTCAAAAGAAGTAGAATCAAATATTGCTGTAGATAAAAGAAAAGTTGAAGGTCTTTGAAAGGCAATTGCAATAGAAAATGCCTTAGAAGAATTAAAGTAGAAAACTTTTATGGAACAATTTCAAAAAAAAATAGCAATACTTGAAGAAGAGAAACAAAAGTGTTATAGAAGAAGAAAAATCAGAAAAATTATGTCTAAGGAAATAAAGTCTGTTGGAAAAGGAAAATTGGATGAGCATTTATTTTCAAAGGACAATGTATGTCTAGACATTGTACCTTATAGTGCATCTGATAAACTCATTAGTTTCAGTATAGAGTTTCGAGTATACTGAAACTGATGAAGATAATGAGACTTTATTTTTCCTTGCGAGAAAACTTGAGAAGAAATCCAAGTCAAATATGAGCTCAAGTTTTTCTATTAGTACAAGTCTTGATGATGCAGCAATTGAAAAATTAGAGCATCAGGCACATGACATTGAACAAGTTATTGCAGATATAATTGATAATGTTGAGGTAGTAACTAGTTCACAAGCTGAATTGTCTGGAATAGCGAATATTGAAAAAGTTAAGACTCCAGAAGAGCTTAATGTCAACCAGCCTTCTTCAGAATCTATAGAAGTAGAGTTTGAGAATTCACAACATGTATCAATGGAAATATCTGTTGAACAAAATGAACAAATACAGGTAGATACACCGGTTGTAGAATTTGTGGAAAAATTGAACTCTAATCATTCTATAGAGACTGAACAAATGAATGTAGAGCATAATGAAGATGTTCCTTACAGTGTTGAAGCTGAAGAATCAAGTTTACATACGCAGCTTCAAGAAAATATTTCCACAAAGGAACAAAATGACATTCATTTTGAAGAAAATGTTCCTAAAGATGAATTAAACTCTGAATCAAGGCTTCAGGTATCACCTTCTTTGTGTACAGTATTACAAATTCAAGGTAATTCAATTTATTTTAGATCTGAGAAAGTAGTGCAGAAATACAATAATCTGATTACATGTTAGATTCTACATGCTCGACCAATAAAATTCAAAAATTTGATGGCAATAAGAGATCTATTTGAGTATCAAGGCCTCATTCAATTCTTGCTAGTTGGAACGAAATGGAAGCAATACAAAGAGCTTATTGCAGCTTTTTATAGCAATCTGGTCAAGAATGAAAATATACTGAAAACTCAAATAAATAAATAGGAGTTAATATTGTCTCCTGAATTAATTTTTGAAGTTTTGGGATTAAAGAATGAAGGTGTTGTTGTTACAAATAGATTTGACATGATTAGACAACTAGAATGGAACATTCAGTCTTTATCAAAAATTCCAGATGTATATATTGAAATGAGATTAATGGAAAATTTGAATGTAGAAGCAAGGTTTATTACAAATATATTGCATGCCAATTTATTTCAAAGAATCGAACACAATATGGAGGTCAGCAGAAGTTGTTTATATGCAACTTATTGTCTACTGAATAGAATTCAAATAAATTGGTTTGATGTTTTCACTTCTCAACTATAGCATATGAGTTCAAAGTTATTTTTTGGTGATGTTGTATGTAGACTCTTGGCAAGCCAATTAAATTTATCCGACTGACCCTCTGAAACTAAATGCATGAGAGCTTCTAGTGTAAAAGATTTGCAACGATTCCAAGTCGTGCATCAACCGCAACAACAACCGATAGATTGTACAGAACAACAACAGCCAAGTTATTTAGTTCAAGCAAAACAGTAACCTCAACTACCTCCTGACCTAGATGATGTGCTTAATGACATCAGAAATGATATTAGGCATCTAGGAGATAAAATATGTAATACTATAAGTGATATGCTTAGGAGGAATAAATAACTACATGTTTGCTTGTATCTGAATACAAAATGTAATGTTTGTATTTATTGTTTGATTCATTGAACAATACATTTTTTCTGTAAATGTTTACAATTCTTATTTTTGTTTACAGAAAGTCTTGTTGAAAATATGTCTCCTGCTATATATACTGCGTAATCATTTTTGATTAACGACAAAAAGGGGGAGAAATGTTATAAACAAAAATGATTATGGTATTAATGAGAGAAATGTCATAATCTGAAAGAAAAATTATATGGTTATTAAATTATATAATGAAAAGGGGAGAAATAATACTTATGTAATTATTGACATCTGAAAGTTTTCTTTCTGAGAGGTGAAATTTTACACAAACAATAGCAATAAGCTTAAGTGAACTTAAGTCAACAAACTTGTTTATTGAATTAAAGGTTAACCCAACGAAGATACTTTGTTGAGTTAAATATATTTCATAATTGATTTAATATGGTTTTGTCATCATCAAAAAGGGGGAGATTGTTGAGTATTTTGTTTTGATGATGTATGCTGAATGAAAATAATCATATTTGCTCAATTACTATTGCTTATGAAAGGAAATTAAGTACATCAATTAATATAGAAAAAGTTTACTGATATAAATACTTGTTTGTATTGGATCTGAAATTATACTAAGTTAAATAACTAGTCGTTTCATTGCATTAATTTCTCATTTAACTAAACGTTAAGTTAACGTGTGTTTTTATTGAAAAGCATGATATGTTTTAAAGTTATATCTTCTGTATCATGAACAATGCACATTTAGACAACTCATTAAGTTAGAGTGTTATTTGTATAGAGATCATGTAAGAACCCGTTAAGTTAGAGGCTTAAAGGTTAAAATAAGTCACGTGAGAACTCATTAAGTTAGTGAGTAAAAGAAGAGACGAACTCGTTAAGTTAGTGTTGTACACGTGGTGAAATTATAAGTTACGAATGTTATATTGTATCACGTGAGGTGCACATGTTTAACTCGTTAAGTTAACATAACTAAACACGTTGAGTTGCTATATTGAACACAAAGGCAACGCGTTAGGTTAGCGTTATAAAACTTAAGTTGTTATTTTTTGCATGTGGTAAAATTCTTATTATAAAAATATTTGTTTATTACTGGTTCGTTGAGTTATCTATAACACAACGGAGATGGTTCGTTGAGTTATCGTAACACCACGGAGATGGTTCGTTGAGTTAGCGTAATACCACAGACTTAGTTCGTTGAGTTAGCTACAATACTAGTCACGTGAGTTGGCACATGAGGAACTCGTTAAGTTAGAAACGTTAAGTTACATATCTACTTGTTTACTTGTTTAGTTAACATTAAAGTAACGACTTCTTATTACACTTGATGAAAAATTTTGGACGAGAAAGTTTATTTTGCAAGAAATTTTTCAGAGATCCAGGATTGATGATTAAAGAAAATTCGAAATGTAAATGTGGGTCAGAATGTGTGATTTCGATGAAGGAAAAAGAAAAGACGTGAAGAAGTGGAAGACTGATAGTGATTAAACGTGGAGGATATGCATGAAATGAAGATACAATATAAAAGGCATAGAATTCTCGTTGATCAGTTATCCCTGCACACAAAACGAAAAATCTTTTTTCAGGGATCAAAAACACCTTTCGGGGAAAAAGCTCTCAGATGGAAGAAATTTCAGTGAAGTAGAAAATGTCAGATTTATGTCACTGAAGATTTGAAGTATCAGATATCAGAAAATTCAGTGAAGTAGAAAAAGGTAAGATTTATGTCACTGAAGATCTGAAGTATTAGAAGAAAGAAAATTCGGTGAAGTAGAGAAAGATTAGATATTCATCACTGAAGAATTGTTGAAGAAGAAAGAGAAGAAGAAGAAGAAAGATCTCAAACAAGGGGAAATGTTTTAAATTCCGCAAATTAGTTTTCTCTATTTGCAGTTATGAAATTGTATAGATGAAACATGGTATCGATATATAATTGCATATACAATTTCTGAGGAGAATTGAATTGTATATTGTAATTGAAACCTTGAATAAAAATGATTTTATGAAAATAGTGTCTTGACTTGTTTTTGAATTTTAAAGTTGAAAGGATTGAATGGCACACTAGAGGGGGGGTGAATAGTGTCCTAATAGAGTTTATTTTGCTTTTAAAACTTCGAAAGCTATTGACACTAATGAACCTTGATGAATTGATTTTGGAATTAAAAATTTGCAGTGTAGAAAGTAAAGAACACAAAGAGATTTATAGTGGTTCTCCAAATTGGGTAGTCCACTCCTCAAGGCCACAACCTCGAGAATTCCACTAAGTGCTTTTAAGGCTAAGCACAAACCTTAAACAAGTTGATTTTGCAGGCTAAGCGACAACCTTACAGATGTTTTTAAAGGCTAAACAAAAACCTCACACAAAGCACCAACTTTGTGTACTCAAGACCCCAATATTGAGCAAATGAAGTATCACACTTCACTCTCTTCACCAAGGCCCCGACCTTGTGAAGGTATACTCACAACACTCTTGTGAGTTAAGATTTTAAAGCAAAAGAGAAAATAGTTTAAAATCAAGAGTCATAGACTCAAAATGAAAATGACACACAAGACTAGATCAACTCCAAAGAAGAGTTGACAAAGAAGCTCTAAGGAGAATTCTTGATTGATCTGTAGTTGTTGATCTTCTAGGCTTTGTTGCAGACGAATCTTCAGAATGTTTGCAGAAATGCTAAGCAGACAATTTCTCCCTTTCGAGTGTTGAAAAATTCTGTGTGTGTCAATTTTAGTTTTTTGCAAATCCTTTTTATTTTTCCTTCGAGATTTGCATAGGTGGAAAGAATTCTGAAATGGTCAGATGCCTTAAGAAGTAATTCATTTCCAACAACCTTCAATCATAATAAAGTCAAGATCTACAATCAAAAGATATCTTGCCACAAAGGTTAGTCAATTAATAATAGTTGCAATTTCTGTAAAAATAAAATCTTCGGAGGCTTTTAGAAAATCAGAGACTTAAACAGATAACCTGCCGAAACTCAAAATCATTTCGGATAGATAGAACTAACATACCAAAAGACCACTTAAGTCATGTATTAAAATTGAAATACGTGTCCTTTTAAAACAGCATCATAAAATATATAAAAAAATAAACTATCTAATAAAGAAGGCACGTTTCAGATACTTATAAAAGATAACTCTTTGATCCTTAAATCATTTCAGATAGTTACACAGGTAACCTTCCAAAAAATCACTTAAGTCAGAAATAATAAAAAAATTAACTATTCGAAGCATAAAAACCAATTTCAGATACTTACTAAAGGTAACTCTCCAATACTTAAGATTTTTCGGATAGTTACATCATAACCTTCCGAGAAGTCACTTAAGTCAAGCGATGAAAGACTAACACATGTCCTTCAGAAGAAAGTAACTGAAAATACATTAAATTAGAGAAACAGCTAACTATCCGGAAAGATAAACCTTAACTATCTAAAACTGAAGGGATTTCAGATACTTACCATAAAAGTTATATCCGGACATAAAGAGATTTAACTCACCGAAGATAAATATTTTTCAGATAGTTACTGATATAACCATCCGAAAAGCTAGGAGAGAAGCTTAACCATCCGATTTGTCCTGTTTTGTTCGGTGACTTATAAATTAACTCTCCGATCAATACACTGTAGACAAAATAACCTGTCGAAATCTAATTTAAAAGACTTTAAGTACATAGCAGTTAGCCAAAATTCATTTGAGTAAAAACACTGCTAATGGATTGCAGAAATAATTAAACCACACATTTTTCATCATCAAAATTAATTGATAAAATAATGAACTAACAAAAGTTTCAATTATGATCGAAAATGTTAAAAAACACAATTCACCCTCCTCTTGTGTAGCCATACGATCCTACAATAAGTTCTAAGACTCTTGCTTGATATATCAGTTTTGGATTTAAAAGAGATTTTGTGAAGTTTACCTAACTCACATGCATCACACATAAAGTCCTTTGAGTATTTAATCGTTGGTAAACCTCTCACTAAATGTTTTCTAGATAATTTATGCAATAGTTTCATATTTATATGTCCGATCCTTCTATGCCGTAGATATGCATCACTAGTTTCAGCAAGCAAACATGAATTTAAATCAACTGCACTAGAAGGTAAAGATAAAATATATACAAAACCTTTTCTTTTAATAATAAACTTAAGTTCATTTGTACTTTTATCAATAATTTTGCATACATCATCTTCAAATAATACATAATATCCATTATCAGTTAGTTTTATAACACTCAGCAAATTAAATCCTAGGTTTTCTACATATAGTACATTCAAAATAACACAAGTAGGAGTTATTTGAACATTACCCATACCTATGATTTTATCCTTGCTTTTGTTTCCAAATGTAACATTTCCTATTTGTAAAATTTTTCAGTAGACTTTTCTGTCCGATCATGTGACTTGATGCTCCACTATCCAAGATTCATTTTGATGTTGTTTTCTCTTGCAAAATAAATTAAGAATTGTTTCTTCATACCCAATGTTGTTGAGGACCAAGTTCATTAAACACATATTTCTTCTTTTTGTTTAAAAACAGTTTAACATTATCATTTACATTCTTATTAGTTGTAAGTACTAATGATTTATCATTAGCTTCATACTCACATATAGCATTATTGCTCTTATAATCATTCTTTTTGTTTTCAGATGTAGTATAACCAAGACCAAACTGATTTTTATCAGATGTTAATTTATTTTGGTTATGCTCATACATTTCAATAAGTTCATACCAAGATTTTGTACTTGTATTTGAATTTTCAATACATACAAAATCTTTTTCTACACAAGAATTTTCAAATAAAGAACATGTAGAAAGAGTAATTGGTCTAACACTAGAGTTTTGAATTTCATGCTCATGTTTCTAAATTTTCAGTTTACTGCAATTGTTTGACATTTTTGAAACATTAGTGATTGAATTTCCAGAACAAGAAACAAGATTTTTAGAAACATTGATAGTCATGTTAGAAGTACATTTAGATAAATCACATTGGTTTATATTATTACTACATGATTCATCCCTTGAAGTACCTACTTCTACATATTTATTACCTTGTTTCATGATAAAAGGAATTTTAGTCTTAGATTTACTTGAACTGCAACTAATAAATCCTTTATTGGCTTGAGATTCAGGATAATCAAATCCTAAGCCAAATTTATATGACACCATAGGGATACTAGTTAGTTTGTCTAGCTTAGTTTGACTTAAATTCCATTTCTCCCATTTCTCAATGGTGGAATTTAAATCTAGCTCTCTCAATTTTAATTTATCAATCTCTAACTCAAGATCATTTATGTTGTTTCTCAACATTTCATTTTCAGATTCTATCTTTAATTTTTCAACATTTGTATTCTGTATTTGTTCATGCAAGACACATTCATTAAATCTAAATTTATGCAAATCTCTAGCATGATTTTCATTATCACATTTAAACTTTTCTAAAGTAGTAGACAGGAAACAATTTTCTTCTTCCATTATGGTCAAAGAGTTTCTAATATTCTTATTTTCCAATTTACAAGCTTTAAGTTTTTGTAATAATGCATGATAAGCACATAATAATTCATCAAAGTTAAAATCTGAATGACTTTCAGGATCAGATATTACCTCAGACTCATTTGCTATGAAGCACACATGAGCAACGTCTTCTAACTCTTGTTCTTCTTCTGAATGTGAAGATTTTGATGATGATTCCTTAGATTCAGACTCTTCTGATGTGTCATCCCAAGTGACCTTCAAAGCCTTTTTCTTGTAAAACTTTTTCTGAGTTTTTTGAGCCGTCTTCTTCTGATTTGTCCTACCATGCTTTACATTTTTTCTTATAGGACAATCTGGAGAAAGATGTCTAGGTTTCTTACAATTGTAACATACATACTTTTTGGATGAAGAATTCTTGTCATTTAGTGATTTTGACGTTGAGGGTTTATCATTTTTGTTCCTTTGCTATTTCCTAGCTTTCCATGCTTTCTTGAATTTCCTAATCAGCAAAATCAAATCCTCGTCAGAATCAGTTGATATTTCAGAATTTGAATTAATTTCGAAAGCTATTTCTTTCTTTAGTTTTAATTTGTTGTGACTTAGTGAATCATTTAATTGAACTTCATAAGCAGTTAAGTTTCTTATAAGTTCATTTATGGTATAAACATTTAAATCTCGTGATTCCTCAATTGATGTCACTTTTTGAGACCATTTAGAACTTAGGGATCTAAAAATTTTCCTCACCAAATCCTTTTGTTCAAAATTCTTTCCTAAGCATTTTAAAGAGTTTATGATATCAAGGAATCTGGAAAACATCTCAGAAATGCTTTTGTCTTCATGCATCTTAAAGAGTTCATACTTATGAATTAACATATTTATCTTAGTATCTTTAACTTGAGAAGTACCTTCATCTGAAACTTCTAATATATGCCACACCTCATAAGCAGATTTATATGCTGACACTTTACTGAACTGTTCATAACTCAATGCACAAAATAAAATATTTAAGCCTTTAGCATTCAGAGTGTCATTTTCTTTTTTAGTAATTGTCCAAGTATTATAAGGGGTAGTTAACGGAGTATATGATTTAGAAATCATGAACCACAACTTATGATCTATACTTTGAAGAAAAACTATCATCCTATATTTCCAATATTCAAAATGTATTCCATCAAATAAAGGAGGACGATTAAGATTTTGGTCTTCATACAAAGAAAAATTACCATTTCCAGTAGCCATCTTACCTTAGATTTTTTCAAGCTACTTGATTTTAAAACAGTCTAAAACAATAAACAACATGAGCCTTAAATCAAGAAAATTAAGTGTATGCTCAAATATTAATTTCTATTTAAAAACAAGGAAGGTAGAATAAGCTTTGATATTAATTAAGTTGGTATCGATTTAATATCAATGATTATTAACAAAGCTTTGATACCACTTGTAGGATCGTATAGCTACACAAGAGGGGGGTGAATTGTGTTTTTCAACATTTTCAATTATAATTGAAACTTCAAAATTAAAAACAAGTCGAGACACTATTTTCATAAAATCATTTTTATTCAAGGTTTCAATTACAAAGTACAATTCAATTCTCCTCAGAAATTGTAGATGCAATTATATATCGATATCATATTTCATCTATACAATTTCATAGCTACAAACAGAGAAAACTAATTTGCGAAATTTAAAACATTTCTCCCTGTTTGATATCTTTCTTCTTCTTCTTCTTTTTCTTCTTCAGCAATTCTTCAATGACGAATATCTTGTCTTTCTCTACTTCACCAAATTTGCTTTCTCCTGATACTTCAGATCTTCAGTGACATAAATCTTACCTATTTCTGCTTCATTGAATTTTCTTCCATCTAAGAGCTTTTCCCTGAAAGATGTTTTTGTTCCCTGAAAAGATTTTTCATTTGGTGTGAAGGGATAACTGATCAATGAGAATTCTATGCCTTTTATACTGTATTTTCATTTCATGCATATCCTCCACGTTTAATCACTATCAGTATTCCACTTCTTCATGTCTTTTCTTTTTCCTTTATTGAAATACACACGCTCTAACCCACGTTTACATTTCGAATTTTCTTTAATCATCAATCCTGGATCTTTGAAAAATTTCCTGCAAAATAAACTTTCTCGTCTAAGATTTTTCATCAAGTGTAATAAGAAGTCGTTACTTTAATGTTAACTAAACGAGTAAAACAAGTAAATATATAACTTAACGTTTCTAACTTAACAAGTTCCTCATGTGCAAACTCACATGACAAGTACTACAGCTAACTCAACGAACTAAGTTTGTGGTGTTACGCTAATTCAACGAACCAGCTCCGTTGTGTTACAGATAACTCAACGAACCAGTAATAAACAAATATTTTTATAATAAGAATTTTACCACGTGCAAAAATAACAACTTAAGTTTATAATGCTAACTTAACACATTGCCTTAGTATTCAATATAGCAATTCAACGTGTTTAGTTATGTTAACTTAACGAGTTAAACTTGTGCATCTCACGTGATATAATATAACATTCGTAACCTTTAATTTCACCACGTGTACAATACTAACTTAACGAGTTCATCTCTTCTTTTACACACTAACTTAACGAGTTCTCACGTGACCTATTTTAACCTTTAAGCCTCTAACTTAATGAGTTCTCACGTGACCTCTATACGAATAAAACTCTAACTTAACGAGTTGTCTAAACATGCACTGTTCATGATACAGAAAATATAACTTTAAAACATATCATGCTTTTCGATAAAAACACACGTTAACTTAACGTTTAGTTAAATAAGAAATTAACATAACGAACTGACTAGTTATTTAACTTAGCATAATTTCAAATCCATTATAGACAAGTATTTATATCAGTAAACTTTTTCTATATTAATTGATGTTCTTAATTTACTTTTACAAATAATAATAATTGAGCAAATATGATTACTTTCATTCAGCACATATCATCAAAACAAAATACTTAACAACTATCCTTATGGAGTTAAGTTAACTCAACAAGCCTCACTAGTAACTTTAAATTAAAATTGTTGTCCACAAAGGAATATGGCCATCCATTGGATGGCTCCACAAAATGTAAACAACATCAAGTAAACTTTTAATGTTAATTTATACAATATTTATCATTAATCAGTACTAACATTTAGATATTTCAAATAGTAAACATATAAATCAGGATTTCAGGATTGAATACAAACTGGTTTCAATAATCATTAACACAATTTTCTATTTTCTGGAATGAAATAAACATAAAACATTCAACAATACTGACAATACAAAACAAATGATACAACACAGATTTAATAAATATAAAAATAGATAATGAGTTTTTGTTTTGTTTTCGTTGTAATATGTTCCTAAAGATGAATGAAAGGTGAAAGGTAAAATTCTCTATTAACAATAAGAACTCACATCACTACATGCGGTGCGATTACACCATTAAAAACTTAATCACTTACTATCATGCGCTCCTCTCCTTATAGAATCGCGAACCAAAACTTTTGTAAGTTGATCTCTTCTTTAGTATAGCGACATCAACCCGAAACCAAGGCTAGAAGCTTTATTGTCTCCTAAGAAATGATTTGATACTTGGTGAAATTGGTCTTCCTTCCTACGACACGATCACTCCTCACAATGGTTGTCAGTCACCATGTTTGGCTTGAAATCAACCCAACATCCAAAAAATATCCTCATAGACCTCCAATGGTTGGTGATTGGTGGTGGTGGTGGAGCTTCAAGGAACATCTGATGCTTGCTGCAGTAGGAACATCTGATGCTTGCTGCAGTTAGTGTAGTTCTCCACCCTCCTTCATTCTTTTCTTTTTTCTTTTATATTCTTTTAGTAATAACTACTTCCACCTAAATGACTGGTTAGATTTCCTTCCTTCACATCGATGATGGTGATTACTTCTTGTTAGGAATTTTGTTTTGATGATATATGCTTTATTAAAGTTTTTAAATAAGTCTAAATAATATTCTCTAAGTATAATTGTCACGTAAATTAAATGTTAACAAATTATCGGAAAGTTTCATTTTTATTTCGAATAGTTAACTTTCGAATAGTTAACGTTTCATTTTTGTCGAATAGTTATGTTAAAAGCTCATATAGTTAAGTTATCTACACGTGTGTTTTTAATATTTTAAGTTGTCACATGTTTTTCATGTGCGTTCGATAATGAAAATCGAATAGTTAGATAACTGTTCAAGTTTTTATATGCATGGATAGATAAGTCTTCGAGTTTTATAAACTAAGTAACGAACAGATAAGTTTACTATGTTTAGTCACGTGTTTTGCAAGTGCAGAAACTCGAAGAGTTACAGATAAGTATTCGAGTTTTTACAGAATTTAAATGATAAGTGTTCGACTAAATCGAAGAGTTAGAAGATATTCTACAAGACTCCAAGAAAATAAAGTTTCGGTGAATCTACGAGTGGAGATTGTGGAAATTCAAAATGATAGTGGAGAAAGTGGAAATTCAAATAGATAGTAATTTAGATTAAAGAAAAAATTAGTACGTGGATTATGGATTATGGATTATGGATTATGGATTATGGATTATGGATTATGGATTATAGACTATGGATTAAGTGGATGAACATGCTAAACGTGAAAGACAACAAAGTTCGACTACTAATAGAGAGTACGAGCTACATTACAAATAGAGGATCCCAATCTCAAAAATCAAGTCTGAATATTCAATCTGGATCCCTAACTGAAAAGTTAAGTTTGAATATTCATATCTAGAAAAGTTCTTCAATATCAGAAGAAGTTCGAAATTCCAAGCAATTTCAGAAAAGGAGCTGCAAACGCAAGAAGTCTAGAAATTCGACAACTAGAGAAGAAGATATACAGAAGTTGAGCAAAAAGAAGAAAAGGTTCTATGTGCATAAAGATCAGGTTTTATACAATTCAAAATTAATTTTGAATAAGAACTTCATTTTTCTATTTGAATTGTATATCGGACTTTACTGTATCAAAACCATCAAGAAGGGAATTGAGCTGAAAAGATATTGTAAATTCTGTCTTTAAAGTTTATAAAGAATAGAATTTCATTTACGAGTGTTTTGTACTCTTGTTTTATCTGCTGGTAATTTAATTACTAAAGACATAATTCACCCCCCTCTTGTGATACAACAATCCTATAACTGGTATTAGAGCTTTTATTTTTTGTCAGATTGCCTACACTCTGCTACATCTAGTATCAAAGCATCCGAAAAGCTTTCATTTCTCTAGTAAGAAATCAGTTTTTCCTGTCATTTACTTAGGATCATCTGTTTAAAATGGATAATACTAAAATTTTAGTTATAACTGAAGGACAGACCACTAATCGTCCTCCTATGTTTGAAGGTAGTAATTATGGCTACTAGAAATATAGGATGAAAGTATTCTTTCAATCAATTGATTTCAAACTATGGCATATAATTAGCAATCCTATAGTGTTAGTTACGACTCCATATGATATTTGGACTTTTGATGAAAAGGAGCGAATGGCACTGAATGCTAAAGGTTTAAACATCTTGTTTTGTGCTCTTGTTTTATCTGCTGGTAATTTAATTACTAAATACACAATTCACCTCCCCTCTTGTGATACAACGATCCTACACTTCTTCATTCCATGATTTAGATTATGGCATAATTCGTGCAACGTGGTTTCCTTCGAATTTCCTATTCCTACAACTACTCATAGTTGAATATTAGAAAATAACTAGTCTGCAGAGTTAGTGTAACTCAATGGACTTACTCCATTGACTTAATTGTAACTCAATAGACTGACCTCGTTGAGTTAAGCATAACTCAACAGACTCGTTCAATTCTGCAATTTAATAAAACAAATACTTTTATAACATTTAACATTTAATATGTAAAAGAAGTAATTCTTAATCATTCAAAAGTTGATGTGTTAAATAATTCCTAACTTTACGAGGTTCTGTAAACTTACCTTAGTAACTTTACGAGGGTCTGTAAACTTCTATAAAACCACACATACTAGGCTTTCAATCTTTCAGAAATAATATTTAATTAATGCTAATTCCTTGAAATTATGCATATTCTATAATTAAAGCATGTAATCATATATTTGTAACATAATGGTTTAATTTTCATATGATAAATTAAATATTATGCAATTAACCATTAATATTATGTACTTTTTCATTCTAAACACAAACCCTTGAATGTTACTAAAGTAAGTTTACCAACCCTCGTAAAGTTACTAAGGTAAGTTTACAAAATCTTATAAAGTTAGGAATTATTTCACACGTCCACTTTTGAATGATTAAGAATTACTTTTTTTACATATTAAACGTTAAATGCTATAAAAGTATTTGTTTTATTAAACTGTAGAATTAAACAAGTCCATTGAGTTAAGCTTAACTCAACGAGGTCAGTCTGTTGAGTTACAATTAAGTCAACAAAGTAAGTCCGTTGAGTTACACTAACTCCATGGACTAGTTATTTTCTAATATTCAACTATGAGTAGTTGTAGGAATAGGAAATTCGAAAGAAACCACATCACATAAACTACACCATGATCTAAATCAATTCAACAATACTGACAATACTAACATTATTGATAATAATGACAATATAAAACAAATGATACAACATAGATTTGATAAACACAAAAATAGATAATGAGTTTTGATTTTGTTTTTTGTTCCTAAAGATGAACGAGAGGTGAAAGGTAAAATTCTCTATTGATAGTAAGAACTCATGTTACTACATGCGACATGGTTATACCATTGAAAATTTAATCACTTATTATCACATGCTCCTCTCCCTATAGAATCGTGAACTGAGACGTTTGTAAGTTGATCTTCTCTTCAATATAGCAGCATTAATTTAAAACCAAGGTTAGAAGCTTTATTGTCTTCTATTATTGAAACCAGTTCATTCCAGAAAATAGAAAATCATATTACTGATCTAAGTTTTGGCAGATTATTGAGTTATTTCCTTGCAAATTACACACAGCTTAGCCTTTCTACTTTGTTGAGTTACACATTAACTCAATAAACTAAGTTTGTAGAATTATCTTAGTACTCTATTAAATTATTTGTTTACTCAACGAAATAAGTTTTTAGACTAACTAATAAACTCAACAGAGTAAGTTCATTAAGTTAAGTATAACTCAACGAACATTCATAAAAGCTATATCTAATAAAAAATATAATATATATATTAATATATTTTCTGTTTTAGTCAAAACCAAAGAATCTCCAATCTAACCAACTCTAGGTTATATTTTTTTTTTTCAAAATTTGGTTGAATTGCTACTACATTTCAGTCAAACTAATGAATAATATATATTTTTCTTTTTCATTGGTTTATAGCTTTAGTCAAACTATTGGATTTTTAATTAGACTAAAATGGAATATATATATATATATAAATAAATATTTTCAACACTTCAATTGAATCGAGACTCCATTCTAATCAAACTGTTACCACATAATTATATATTATAATAATAATAAATTTTAATCATTTTCTTTAAATTTCGATTGAATCGAAGCTACATTTCAATCAAATTAAAATTACTTTAACATTAATACCCTTTTTTTTTCTTTCCGGTTAAATCAATTTCACACCTTGATCTTACCGATAATTAATATATATATTTGACTTTCAGTCAAACTGATGTTATTGATGGGCTTTCATTTGCTTTGTCTGGAGTCTGACTTGTAACGAGAACGATTTGACGAAGAGTTTCTTAATCGATTCAACGGTGGAGATCCAACCGTCGTCCAATCAACCGTGTCGATTACCTCCTCCCTTCACCAACGGGGAAAAGAGAGCATTGCTGGATAAGAAGGGTCAATCTTACCAAACAAGTGGAGCTTTTGGAGAGAAATGTTTAGGATCGGAGGTTAGAAAAAAGAAAAATCAGAAAATATTGATTTTTCATGATCATCCTGGATTTTCAATATAAACAAAATATTTACAAAATTAGTTAAGATGAAAAAATACATAATTAAAGAGGTATAACTATTGTGAAAAATTGATTATTTGAGTTTTTATTTTTTGTTTATGTTGACAAACATTTAAAAAGAAGAAGGGCAAGGACGCGTACGCTTGCCCTTCCGCCGCGCTCGTCCGTCCGTCCGTCCGTCGATCTCCATTCAAACACACGACCACTCTGCTCTACTTCCTTCGTTCAGGTGAGATCAACCCGCCTGCCAATAAATGTCCGATCAGACGAGCGTTAAACAACAAATATTGTCCGATCGGCACACCCACTAAATGTTCATAGCCGTTACAAGTCAGCCAACTACTCCTTCCGCCCGTTACAAAACTCGAACAGACGAGCGTTCTTCGTCAGAGCGTTGGAAGAGCAGCTATACAGGGGGATGACCGCCCACTGCAGAGGTGAGCTTTTTGGATCAAGGAACTGTCGATTTCACCACCCATTCTCGCATCGCCTTCGCCGTTGCGATCGATTAGAGTTGGTGGGTTCCAACCCCCATTCTTTCTCTTCTTCCTCTGTACCTTCATTTGTTTTCTCTGTCGCCCTCCTGCACACCTACTCCCAGACCCTAGATAGAATTTCGTGCATTTCACCCGCTTGATGAGCTACGGTGGGTCTTTTGACGCTTTCTTCTGTATCGGGGATCTTCGAAATAAGCAAGAATACTATTTCTACGTAAAATACCATTTATGGGTATTTCAATCGAAATACCAAAAGGAGGTATTAATTCTTTCTCTCGTTCTTGATCATAATATTGTAATGGAATTATGAATCTATTTCTTCGCCTCTTCGCCAATAAATAAGAATTCTCTTGTGGAATAGAAGGATATAGGCAATTCCAATGGCCGTTGGGTATGATTCGATTGGATCTTGAATAATCAAGACTCCTACCCCTTTTTTTACCAAGGGGCTCCGAGCTGAACAATTCATGTTTCACTTGATCATCAATCATTGAGAAGTCAGAACTATCTTTCCCTTTGATATAAAAAGAATGAACATTTATTTGATCTTGATCCTTGTGGAGTGAAAAAGAGACTATACTGGATCTGTACATACTTACTGCTAATATCTATAAATGACTTGTTTTTGGTAATAGATGAACATTACCATATGTATATTCAGGTGCATGGTAGACATTGGTACTCCAGTGCATTTCTCCTTCTGATTCAGAATAAATATGTTTTTGACCCTCTCTTTAAAATTCAAAGTGGATGCTCCAGCACGAATCTCAGCAATCAATTGTTCTGATTCTATATATTGATTATTTTGAACTAAAATCAAACTTTTTGGTGGAATATTTACATTATGTAGAATATCTTGACTTTCAATAGTTACATACAGGTCGATAGAACATAGAAAAGCAGGATGCCCATGACGAGTACGTGTGGGATGAACCAAATCCTCATTGAATTTTATTTTTCCATTATAAGGGGCTCGTACGTGTTCGGCAGTACCACCCGTGAATACTCCACCGGTATGAAAAGTTCTTAATGTTAGTTGAGTCCCCGATTCTCCCATTGATTGACCTGCAATAATACCTACGGCTTCCCCCAATTCGACCAGGTCGCCATGGGTAGGACTCCGACCATAACATAATTGACAGATCCAAGATGTACTTCTGCAAGTAAAAGGAGTTCGAATATATATTGGCTGTACTCCAAAGGTTAGGAATCGATTTACAAGTCCAATACCAATATCTTGATTCCGAGTGGCAATGCATCGCGAACCCATATATATATCGTCCGCTAATACACGACCGATTAATGTTTGGATAAAAATCTTTTCAGTCATCCCATTTTGAGGACTTACATAAATACCTCGGATAGTGCCACAATCCGTTCTACGTACAATAATGTGTTGAACTACTTCAACAAGTCTACGTGTGAGGTATCCAACATCTGATGTTCGTACAGCCAGTATCGACAACTCCTTTACGGGCTCCGTAACAGGAAATTATATATTCCTCATGGGTATCGGGACTAATAAGAATGGTTAGGACAACAAACATCCATCTCGTTCGTACTTTGGATACCCGTATAACCATCGAAGACCGTTGAAGTGACTAATTCCTGAAAATAAGGGGCCTTGGGGACAAAGAAATTGTTGGAGTTACCATTTCTATTTGGCACTAATATAATGATTGGTGTTAATAAAAAACAAAAGCTCTTGCAGGAAGGCTGGCTAGAAATTTCTTGTAAAAATACTAGCCCCTGCCAGTTCATAATAAGAATATTTAAATTTTGCTTCCACGGATTATTCGCCTTAGAGTACTGTGCACAGAGTGGAGGAGTCGTATGAGATGAAAATCTCACGTACGGTTCTGGAACGGAGATTCTTTAATTTAAATAGAATGAACGACCGTAACGGATGTCGGCTCAATCCAAAGGAAATTATGCGGAAACTTTACAGAATTATTATGAAGCTACGCGATCAGAAATTGATCCCTATGATCGAAGTTATATACTCTATAACATAGGACTCATACACACAAGCAACGGGGAACATACGAAGGCTTTGGAATATTATTTTCGGGCACTAGAGCGAAATCCGTTCTTGCCACAAGCTTTTAATAATATGGCCGTGATCTATCATTACGTGCGACTATCTCCACTATAGAAAGAAGGAAAAAAGATAAAATTGACTAGTAAATACTAGAATAGAAAAAAAAGGCTTTCTACATATGCATCGTCCGAAGTAATGATTTTTATAAGCTGTAGCAAGAAAAAGACTTCGCGGAAACAAAAATATGAAGAAATGGGTACGACCTATATATTTTTATTCTATGGATAAAAGATCCAATTGATAGAGGAAGCACCGTAAAGATCAATTAGTTTTGGATCGATAATTGCTCTAGAACAATTAGGAGATTCTCTGGAAGAAATATGGGGTTCTGCTTCTGGCGGCAACATGCTATTGGGTGGTGGTCCCGCTTATGGGGTCAAATCAATGTGTTCTAGTTCTAAGAAGAAATATTTGAATATCAATCTCATCGATATCGTCAATCTCATAAGTATCATACCAAATCCCATCAATCGAATCACTTTTTCGAGAAATACGAGATATCTAAGTCGTACAAGTAAAGAGATCCACTCATTGATAAGAAAAAGAAAAAATGTGAACGGTGATTGGATTGATGATAAAATAGAATCCTGGGTCGCGAACAGTGATTCGATTGATGATGAAGAAAGAGAATTCTTGGTTCAGTTCTCCACCCTAACGACAGAAAAAAGAATTGATAAAATTCTATTGAGTCTGACTCATAGTGATCATTTATCAAAGAATGACTGCTTCTGGTTATCAAATGATTGAACAACCAGGATCAATTTACTTACGATACTTAGTTGACATTCATAAAAAGTATCTAATGAATTATGAGTTCAATAGATCCTGTTTAGCAGAAAGACGGATATTCCTTGCTCATTATCAGACAATCACTTATTCACAAACCTCGTGCGGGACTAATAGTTTTCATTTCCCATCTCATGGAAAACCCTTTCGCTTCGCTTAGCCCTATCCCCTTCTAGGGGTATTTTAGTGATAGGTTCGATAGGAACTGGACGATCATATTTGGTCAAATACCTAGCGACAAACTCCTATGTTCCTTTCATTACGGTATTTTCGAACAAGTTCCTGGATGACAAGCCCAAAGGTTCTATTGATGATATCGATATTGATGATAGTGACGATATCCATATTAGTGATAGTAACGATATCTATATTGATGATAGTGACGATATTGATGATGACCTTGATACATAACTGCTAACTATGACGAATGAGCTAACTACGTATATGACGCCGAAAATAGACCAATTTGATATCACCCTTCAATTCGAATTCGCAAAAGCAATGTCTCCTTGCATAATATGGATTCCAAACATTTATGATCTGTATGTGAATGAGTCGAATTCTCTATCCCTCGGTCTATTAGTGAATTATCTCTCCAGGGATTGTGAAAGATGTTCCACTAGAAATAGTCTTGTTATTGCTTCGACTCATATTCCCTAAAAAGTGGATCCCGCTTTAATAGCTCCGAATAAATTAAATACATTCATTAAGATACGAAGGCTTCTTATTCCACAACAACGAAAGCACTTTTTCATTCTTTCATATACTAGGGGATTTCACTTGGAAAAGAAAATGTTCCATACTAACGGATTCGGGTCCATAACCGTGGGTTCCAATGCACGAGATCTTGTAACACTTATCAATGAGGCCCTATCTATTAGTATTACACAGAAGAAATCCATTATAGAAACTAATACAATTAGATCAGCTCTTCATAGACAAACTTGGGATTTGCGATCCCAGGTAAGATCGGTTCAGGATCATGGTATACTTTTCTATCAGATAGGAAGGGCTATTGCACAAAATGTACTTCTAAGTAATTGCTCCATAGATCCTATATCTATCTATATGAAGAAGAAATCATGTAAGGAAAGGGATTCTTATTTGTACAAATGGTACTTCGAACTTGGAACGAGCATGAAGAAATTAACGATACTTCTTTATCTTTTGAGTTGTTCCGCCGGATCGGTCGCTCAAGATCTTTGGTCTCCACTTGGACCCGATGAAAAAAATGGGATCACTTCTTATGGATTCGTTGAGAATGATTCCAATCTAGTTCATGGCCTATTAGAAGTAGAAGGCGCTTTGGTGGGATCTTCACGGACAGAAAAAGATTGCAGTCAGTTTGATAATAATCGAGTGACATTATTTCTTCGGTCCGAACCAAGGAATCTGTTAGATATGATGCAAAATGGATCTTGTTCTCTCGTTGATCATAGATTTCTATATGAAAAATACGAATCGGAGTTTGAAGAAGGGGAAGGAGGAGCCGTCAACCCGCAACAGATGGAGGAGGATTTATTAAATCACATAGTTTGGGCTCCTAGAATATGGCGCCCCTATGGCAATCTATTTGATTGTATCGAAAGGCCCAATTCATTAGGATTTCCCCATTTAGCCAGGTCATTTCGGGGCAAGTGGATCATTTATCATAAAGAGGATGAGCTTCAAGAGAATGATTCGGAGTTCTTGCAGAGTGGAACCATGCAGTACCAGACACGAGATAGATCTTCCAAAGAACAAGGCTTTTTTGGAATAAGCCAATTCATTTGGGACCCTGCGGATCCATTCTTTTTCCTATTCAAAGATCAGCCCTTTATCTCTGTGTTTTCACATCGAGAATTCTTTGCAGATGAAGAGATGTCAAAGGGGCTTATTACTTCCCAAACAAATCCTCCCACATCTATATATAAACGCTGGTTCATCAAGAATACGCAAGAAAAGCACTTCGAATTGTTGATTCATCGCCAAAGATGGCTTAGAACCAATAGTTCATTATATAATGGGTCTTTCCATTCTAATACTCTATCCGAGAGTTATCAATATTTATCAAACCTGTTCCTATCTAACAGAACGCTATTGGATCAAATGACAAAGACATTGCTGAGAAAGAAATGGCTTTTCCCAGATGAAATGAAACATTTGATTCACGTAACAAGAGAAAGATTTCCCATTCCTTAGCCGTAAAGATATGTGGCCATGAAAAAGAGGGATTAAGTGGAATAGAATTGACTGGGTGGTAGAGTCGCGGAAACACTTGTTTATTCCATATTTTGGACCTTAGCTCCATGAAACAATATGCTACTGCTGAAACAGGGAAGAATTGAAATCTTAGATCAAAACACTATGTATGGATGATATGAACTGCCTAAACGAGAATTCTTGAATGACGAACAACCAAAGCCTATTACTCACTACATCAAACAATTTCCATTAATGAAACCATGTAAATCCATCAAAAAATCAAAAATACGCATGTCCGATGAAATGGTTGTTGCTATCTGCTCCAATAACAAATCATTGGTTTAACTGAATAATTAAAGAAAATAGATAGACCTTTCTCTTCGTCTCAGGTCGATCGATGGATCTTCTCAATTAAGGATCTCCCATATGGATAATACACATTCCAGTTGACCGAGCCTAATTAGAATTGTTTTGTTCCGAAGCAAAGATATCCATGGGGGCTGGTTCGGTCAGATATTCACGACCAAGAGGTACTGGATTCTCTTTCGGATATGCCCTGAAAGGAGAAGGAAGGCTAATCCTCTTGATAGTACGGTAGTAGCGTCTAAATGTGCAAATGTCGTGGCAGGTGTAGGGTCAGTTAAATCGTCTGCAGGTACATAAACTGCTTGGATGGAGGTTATAGATCCTTCTTTGGTAGAAGTAATTCTTTCTTGCAAAGATCCCATTTCCGTACTAAGGGTAGGTTGATAACCCACCGCGGAAGGCATTCTCCCTAATAAGGCGGATACCTCTGATCCCGCTTGAACGAATCCAAAGATATTGTCGATGAATAGAAGTACGTCTTGCTCATTAACATCCTAGAAATATTCTGCCATGGTTAGGGCAGTCAAACCAACTCTCATACGGGCTCCTGGTGGCTCATTCATCTGACCATAGATTAGAGCTACTTTTGATTCTACAATATTTTGTTCATTAATCACTCCAGATTCTTTCATTTCCATGTAAAGATCATTTCCTTCACGAGTCCGTTCGCCTACTCCACCAAATACGGATACACCCCCATGAGCTTTAGCAATGTTGTTGATCAATTCCATGATGAGTACTGTTTTACCCACTCCGGCCCCCCCGAAGAGTCCAATTTTTCCTCCACGACGATAAGGAGCTAAAAGATCCACTACTTTAATACCCGTTTCGAAGATTGATAATTTTGTATCCAACTGTATAAAGGCGGGCGCAGATCTATGAATCGGGGATGTTGTGCGAGTATCTATAGGCCCTAAATTATCAACATGCTCTCCAAGAACGTTGAAAATTCGTCCGAGAGTAGCTCCATCGACTGGAACACTTAGTGGAGCTCCTGTGTCAACCACTTCCATTCCTCTCGTCAGACCATCTGTCGCACTCATAGCTATAGCTCTCACTCGATTATTTCCTAATAATTGCTGTACCTCACAAGTCACATTAATTTGCTGATTGGCAACATCTCGACTCTTAACTACCAAAGCGTTATAAATATTAGGCATCTTCCCCAGGGGAAAAGAGACATCCAGTACTGGGCCAATAATTTGAGCAATTCACCCTAGGTTTTTTTCTTCAAGTGCGGAGACCTTAAGATCAGAAGTAGTAAGATTGATACTCATAATCATGATAAAGTAAAATATGTCAAAATTGATTGGGAATATTTCCGAATCGAAAATAAAATGTCTGATAGCAAGTTGATCGATTAATTCAATAAGGAATGGAATCAATAAATAAGTTAGTGCATGATTTAGTAAGTATCGTTCAACCAAATTTAATGCAACCGTTTACTCATTCAATGATTCCATTTTCAAGTTCAACCAATCCTTTTTTAAAATATATCAATTTCAAGGTCTCAACAAAATAGCAAGTATAAGAATAATGAATGAGGAATTATGTCTCATTTATCTTATCTATCATTATATAGAATCTCAACCAGATTAAGATTCTATTATCTATAGAATTCGAACCTAAACTCGACTTATGATTTATTCATTATTTCTCATCGGCCGTTGTTATTTATTTATTTATTTATTTTTAGCCTATTCTTGTTTTATACCTTTTTATGGATGAATTATGCTTATTTTCACATCTAGGATTTACATATACAACATATATTAGATAGTTAAATTCTCTTAGTATATTAGATAGTTAAATTCAAATAAAAAGAAGGTTTTAATAAATTAGAAACTTGCAAAACAAGTATCGGGTTGCGTCATACATATCAAAGAGTATACAATAATGATGTATTTGACGAATCAAATACATGGTCTTATTAATTAAATATTAATATTAGTTTAGTTGAAAATCTTTTTGAATCTTTTTTTTTTTTCAAGGGTTTCATTCGTACCTATTCCATGTCGAGTAGACCTTGTCATTGTGAGAATTCTTAATTCATGAGTTGTAGGGAGGGACTTATGTCACCACAAACAGAGACTAAAACGGGTGTTGGATTCAAAGCTGGTGTTAAAGATTACAAATTGACTTATTATACTCCTGAATATGAAACCAAAGATACTAATATCTTGGCAGCATTCCGAGTAACTCCTCAACCTGGGGTTCCGCCTGAAGAAGCAGGGGCCGCAGTAGCTGCCGAATCTTCTACTGGTACATGGACAACTGTGTGGACTTACTAGTTTGGATCGTTACAAAGGACGATGCTACCACATCGAGCCTGTTGCTGGGGAAGAAGATCAATTTATTGCTTATGTAGCCTATCCTTTAGACCTTTTTGAAGAAGGTTCCATTACCAACGTGTTTACTTCCATTGTAGGTAATGTATTTGGGTTCAAAGCTCTACGAGCTCTATGTTTGGAAGATCTGCGAATTCCTCCTGCTTATTCCAAAACTTTCCAAGGTCCGCCCCACAGAATACAGGTTGAGAGAGATAAATTGAACAAGTATGGTCGTCCCCTATTGGGATGTACTATTAAACCAAAATTGGGATTATCCGCAAAAAACTATGGTAGAGCGGTTTATGAATGTCTGCGTGGTGGACTTGATTTTACCAAAGATGATGAGAACGTGAACTCACAACCATTTATGCGTTGGAGAGATCGTTTCTTATTTTGTGCCGAAGCTATTTATAAATCGCAAGCCGAAACAGGTGAAATCAAAGGACATTACTTGAATGCTACTGCGGGTACGTGCGAAGAAATGATAAAAAGGGCCGTATTTGCAAGGGAATTGGGAGTCCCTATCGTAATGCATGACTACTTAACAGGGGGATTCACTGCAAATACTAGCTTGGCTCATTATTGCCGGGACAATGGCTTACTTCTTCATATTCACCGCGCAATGCATGCAGTTATTGATAGACAGAAGAATCATGGTATGCATTTTCGTGTACTAGCTAAAGCATTACGTATGTCTGGTGGAGATCATATTCACGCGGGTACAGTAGTGGGTAAACTAGAGGGTGAACGTGAGATGACTTTGGGTTTTGTTGATTTATTACACGATGATTATATTGAAAAAGACCGAAGCCGCGGTATTTTTTTCACTCAAGATTGGGTCTCTATGCCGGGTGTTTTGCCAGTGGCTTCAGGGGGTATTCATGTTTGGCATATGCTTGCTCTGACCGAGATCTTTGGAGATGATTCTGTACTACAGTTTGGTGGAGGAACTTTGGGACACCCTTGGGGAAATGCACCTGGTGCAGTAGCTAATCGTGTGGCTTTGGAAGCGTGTGTACAAGCTCGTAATGAAGGGCGTGATCTGGCTACTGAGGGTAATGAAATTATCCGTGAAGCTAGCAAATGGAGCCAAGAACTTGCCGCTGCTTGTGAGGTGTGGAAAGAGATCAAATTCAAATTCAAACCAGTAGACACGATCGATCCAAACTAGATAAGAGTGCATAATTCAGTAATTTTTGTTTGTTCTCCTAAGTGCAATTAAATAAAACTTGGCCCAATCTTTTACTAAAAAAAGAAGGATTGAGCCGAAAAATAATGGAATAAAATAAAGAATGAGCGAACATCCGTCTTTCTTATAGCTTATAGTATTTGCATATATATTTATGTATGTATATATACAAGATAAGATCTAAAACTAAAGAACTCCATATTTAGATTGTTTCTTGTTGGATCCATAATTAATCTTATGGGTCTTTGCGATTGGTAGATTAGTTTATATCCTATAGTTTCGGGACATAGATCAAGCCAAGGGAAGTGTATCTTCTATCCATCCTGTTGTATATTGTCTCTTTCGTTCCGTGTTGCAATAAAAACTTCTTATTTTTTTCAATTATACGGAATTCTTCTTCACAGGAAGAAAAATATTTTTTTCTTTTCGATGAGAATTTGTACACGACATGGGAGAAAACCTATTTATATTTAAATTATTTTAATTATTTATTTATTTTATAATTATTTATTATTTATTTATAAATTTATAATAAATAGAAATATATTGTATAAATATATTAAAATTGAAATGTTGATTGATTTGTTGAACCCTTCGATTTCAATACTATGCGATTCTTTCTATTACTATTAGATTTCTATTATTATTAGAATAGAAGTATCTTATTTATGTAGATCATTTCTGATTCAGTTGATTATACCATTGTGTTATACGGTGGTGCGGATTTGCTTCAAAAAAAAAACTTTTTTCTTGTAGTGAAATTTAACCCCTTGATTGGTCTTACTAAGTGTTATTGCAGTAACAAACAATTGTTTCATTACAAATTGCAATCTTTAGTACTAGAGATTAATTCGTAATGGAATGACTCTTTTATTCCAACTCTAATTAAATAACTTGATTGTTTCTCAAATATGGGTATCATAGAGATTCAAAGTTTATAATTTTGGTACAGGAACTATGAGTTTTTATATTTTATATAAGTAAGGATTCTTCCCAATTCAACGAATTGAATCAATTAAGAAAAAAATTAAGAAATCAAAATCCACAACAAAGAGAGGAGGAGAATACAATGGTTCCATCATTAGATTATGTTTAATAAATATCATTATCGAATCCATATAAGCAATAATCTTCTACTTTAATAAAATAATTAATAATAAAAATAAAATAATAATTACTTAATCGAACTTGACGAATTCTTGTCTAACAGAAGCAGAGATAGAAGACTAGTATAAGTATAGTAGGCCTTGTCGATACTTGAGAAATCCAGAGGTTCAATAAACGACTATATATAAATTTTTTCCTCAAATAAAATTGGATTCCGGGTGTAGCTAAAATCAGTATTATTATTAATGGGCATAAAGCAAGCCTTACTTTTTAATTTAAGTTAAGGGTTGTTTCGAACCATTTATTTGATTTATCAATTGAATCAAATAAATAGTAAGAGTTGGGATTCAGAACTATGAAAGTTAATAAATCAGAACCCCCAGTACCAAGTACCAAGGGTTTCTAAAGGATTATAAGTTTTATTTTATCTGCTAGTGTTCAAGAAGGGGTTATAGGAACGACTATCGGAGTTCCTATAGTATATATAAATATAGGAACTTGTTACGGGTGGGTTCATTGGATTGCTTTCTCAAAAGCTTTAAGTAAAAATCCCATTTTGACTCTGCACCATTGATTCCACTATGATTGGTAATTAATAATGGAATAATTCCTTCATATCATAAAGAAGATAGAGGACATAATTTACATGGATATAGTAAGTCTCGCTTGGGCTGCTTTAATGGTAGTCTTTACATTTTCCCTTTCGCTCGTAGTGCGGGGAAGGAGTGGGCTTTAGGGATACTACTATACTAATTAAGTATAGGTAATGGAATTGTATCAATTGTTTAATTGATCATTTTGTGAAGTGTTTTAGAATCAAACTATGAATCTCATAGTTGTATTTCGAAACCCAATTCAATAGGATACATATGATAGGATTTTATTTCCCCCCTTAAATATTCGATTTTGATTTGAGAAATCTGCTCTTACCAGAATGAGAGTTATGATGGATATTACAGTGAGAAATAACCAATCCCTATTTTGGTTTTTATTTTTATTTGTTTCTCTCTTTCTTTTTCTGTTATAAGAAAGTGAGTTTTGTTATGCTCTTATGACGATATATACTTTCTAGTCGAAACCACTAGTGATTTAATTGTACAAAGAAGTATGACGCATAAACATAATAAAATAGGATTTTGTTTACATTAAGTGATTCGCATATCGTAATTTATTTAGACTCCTAGAAATTTTATTTATGCTTTATCGATTCATCTGATATTTTAAGCATGACACATCCACGGGTTTATTATTTTTTCCAAATTTTTTGAACTGAAGAAGTTACCGTAGAGCTTCGCAGATAATCTGGTAATGGTTAAATCACTACAATAACTTCTTGGCTTGGGAATTCCAAATCTCCATACACTTGTATACCCAGATAGTTTGGTAGAAAGATTTACACTATACTATATAAGTAAAATTATACTATATTTAAAATTACAATTCTATCTATTCTTTTATATTGAATTATTATATAATAATTCAATATAATAGAATTTTTTAATTATTACTCTAACATTATTATTGTAACATTACTATTATTAGAATAATAATGTTATAATAACAATTTAATAATAATTAGATAAATTAGAATATAATAATAAAAAATTATAGTTTCAAAAAATTATAGTTTCATAGTAGTTCTTTCTACTATCTTAGATAGTGTTGATTCTAGTTCGATTATTTAATACTTGAGGTTTGAATTCCTTTCCTTTCTTCAATCATTGTGACATATTGTCTGCTTAAAGGACAATGCGACTAGTTGGAGTCGCAAAAAGCTTGAAGACAGAGATTGTTATCTGCTTTTAATATAATGCCCTTCCCAAGTGTTCCTTTTAAATACCTTAAAATCTGAATAAGACCTTGCATATGTAATTCAATGGGTCTGTGCATGAATTGGTTGACTAATTGAATAATATAAGAGATATCAGGTCGAGTGAAGGTGGTGTAGATAAGCTTCCCAATAAGTTTATAAACTGAGAAGGATTCTTGAGTGGAGGACTTTCCATATTCATCTTAAAATTCTCATCAATAGGAGTGGTTCATAGAGAACAACCAAGGTAACCTGTTTCATTAAGAAGGTCCAATATATATTTCTTTTGTGTGAGGATGATACTTGCTTTGGAGCGAGCAGATGTAATTTTGCCTAAGTCGTTGAGTTTGAAAGTGTAAGTCCAAATGACACTTGAGTGCTTGAATTTCTTGAGAACAAACTCCTGCCACTAATATATCATCCACGTATGTAAGAATAACAATAAAATAAGTGTGTGTGTGTGATAGGTAAAGAGACTATAATTTAGAAATCTTTTGATAAAAATCAACTATGTTAGTTGATAAGATATCTCCTCTATTATAACTATGATCCCACAATATTTAGATGATGCCTTCCGTTCTTCCCCATTTAACTTCGTAAGAAGGCACTTTCTTGTATCCATACTTCAAGTTTTGCAAGTAATGTTAGTCCACTTGTTTCCCTTTCATTTTCATTTCCATTTAAATATACATTCACTGAGAAGCTATAGAATCTAATGTGTGAGAATGACATGGTGTCTCATGTAATTGACCAACTTTAGATATGTCTTGCCGTGGTAATTCAGCACCTTCAGATGTTCCTTGCCTTGGGGTGAAAAAAGAAAATAACTGTTGAAGTGAACACATGAGACGATCCTTGTCTTCTTGTATCGGTGACTACTGGAACGTCGATGGACTTTCTGCACAAGTACGACTTCTTGAATGGTATTTTGTGCAAGCACTGAAGGGGGTATATTAATCAATTGCCAAAACAATTCTCGAATAAAAATCTGAAAAATGTCACGGCTTTAGAATGCAACGTCGACGACTTCTGAGAAATCTTGACTCCAGGATCAGGACTGAAATTTGATACATTGGAAAGAGAAATACCAAACTTCACGTTGAACAACGCAACAGAAATAGACCAGCTAGCCGTCAATCTCCTTCGGAGCGTAAAGGTCTATATTATATTATTTTTGTTAAACATTTAGATAATTTTAGATTCGTATTTGTTTAGCATTTAGTTAATATTATTTTAATATTAAAATTTATGTCCGATAGATTTATTCAAATTCGAATATATTCGAATCTTGGAAAACCAAGCAAGAATTAATGCCCTCGAATTCAAATATCTGAATTTAGATAATTTTGAATCTTAGACAAATTCAATCTTAATCTGAGAATTTGAATTTCAATACGACGGTTTCGAATTGATCTATTATTATATTTTTATCTGTAAAAAGCTTACTTTGAATACATGAATTTAGATATGATCATTTTATATTAAAATTTTTTAATAAAGTCCATGAGATTATAGAATAGCTAATGTTTAATTTATTACAAAGTTATCATAATATTTTCGAGAAATACTATATTTGCATGATCAATATATTGGACAATTAATTTATGTATTTTTTAATTAATCTTAATGTCGGTTTCTTTCTGGGACAATATTAAAACTAAACTATAAAAATTATCCATTCGAATACAAACAAGGGGACGTTATTATTTTTAGATTTAAAATTTCAACGCAATGTTTATGACCAGGACTTTTTTTTAATTAATTTTTTGACAAGTTACCTTGATTTTTATATATATTAAGGATTGATTTAGCCTAAAGAATTATTATTTTATAAGCCGGGCGGGAACACTAATTCAACCCTAGAAGGATTTTTCGAGTTTTACCAAGTTTGATAGTCGTACCTGTCAGTCTACCACGTCTGGGCCCTTCCCGATTGGTAGATTGGAAAAAGAAATTAATTTATTTATCGTCTATTTGCGAAAAGCCGAAAACCACCGGCACGGTTGAAAGAAAGCGACGTGGTAGAAAATTCGGGTTTAATCATATTAATAATGCAAGAGGACATTGATTTAGCTTTTTATATTAGATTAGTGTTAAAGAAATTTAATTGAGTGACGCATCCATTGCTTTCGTTGCCACTGCTGCTTTGACGCAGACGGCGATCCTTCCTCCTCTACATCATTTTTTCGATAAACGGCAGATAAAGAAAAACAAAAGAAAAGTTCAGAAAATACAAAGAAATTTAATTTAGTGACGCATCTATTGTTTTCGTTGCCACTGCTGCTCTGACGCAGACGGCAATCCTTCCTCCTCTACATTTTTTTTTCGATAAACGGTAGATAAAGAACGGCAAAAGAAAAGTTCAGAAAATACAAAGAAATCATATCAAAGCAATAATCATCAAACTGCAGACTGCAGTTGAGTCACCAGACCGGCGACAGAAACCAGAACGAAGCAAGTGAACTAATTGTTTCTTCTCTCAAGCTTCATGTCCCCATCTACGCGGGTCAGGGTCGGCATTGGCTGCTTTCAGGTTGTCAACAAGCTGCACTTGTATTTATTCAAATTTTCTATTCAAGATAAATTATTAAATATCGGAGAGATATACTCAACTTTTGAGTAAAAATGATCTTATTTTTATTAAGTCAAATAATCCAAGAGTGCAAACACCGCTGGATCTACTGCCCTCTCCGATAACGATGTTTGTTCACGTTAGGAAATGTCAAGTATTTAAAATAAAAATAAATTATAAATTTTACTTTTTAAATAAAATAGTAAATACTAATATCAATAAAATTTAATATTAATATCAAATACAAATATTCAACATTAATAAAAATGTATAAATTAAATACAAATGCATCAATTATCAATATTAAAAATTATATTACTTTTCAGACTTTTCATTTTCCAAAAGAAAGAAGAAAAGTTCAAAACATTTTAATATTTTAATTTTTTTCCCTATAAAAGCATTCTTATTCACTTTCCAAATTTCACGAACTTTCAACTTTTCAAACGTCCTACACAAACCACCTTATACGTCGCAACGTTGAGAGGTGGCGATCAGCACACGGAATTTATTAGAAAATTTATCTTTTGTTCCAAGTCGGTTACGGATCAACGTTGACGGAGTTGCGGACGGCGGCTTCGCCTACTTTCTTTTTAACCAAACAAAACATTTTGTAATATTAAATTATTTTGATGAACTCCGATGGTAACTACGTAACTTTTTATTTTGAGTCAAATCTACTAGAAAATTACCAAACAACGTTACGTTTTGATAAATTATTTGTTTTAAAGGCCAGAAATAATTCCGAATGCTTTTAATTGAGATCGATCGAGCCATTGGACGTCTTCTTGGGGCTTCATTGTTAAGCGTCTGGTCGCGTGATGGAAGCGGAAGGACCAAATGGTGTCCAAGAGAACCGGTTCCTAAAGAGAGGGTTGGGGTTTGCCCCGGTCACTGCTATCGCCGTCGCCGTGGGTACTCCGGCCAGAAGCGCCGCCGTGTGCGTTGCTGTGCTCTTCGTTGGCACGCTTCTGTACTCCCAGTTGTTAAACATGGTAATTAGCTTCTGTAAACTTTTATTTACAAAAAATAAACGTGCATAGTACCTTTGCACATATGTGGATTAATCATTAACGAGGCCTTCGCTTTCTTTCGTAGCTTATTGCGTAGCATTAATCCTTAATTTTCTTTCCAATTATTCGATTGCAGTTTAATACGTGGCCTTCGTTTACAAGCTTCTCGTCATCGAAGCCACCGCCGCCGTTCATCTGTCCGACTCAAGCACACGCGAATATCACGTGTCCACCACCACCGAAACCAAACGATGTTCTCGGTACCTCCGACGTGGTGTCATCTCCGACGTGCCCAGAGTACTTCCGGTGGATCCACGAGGACCTCCGCACGTGGAGGGAGACGGGCATCACAAAGGAAACGGTGGAGAAGGTGAGCGGCAAAGTCCACTTTCGGTTGCTTGTCGTGGACGGCAGGGTGTACGTGGAGCGGTACGTGAAGTCGTTCCAGACGAGGGACGTGTTCACCATCTGGGGAATCCTCCAGCTCCTCCGGCGGTATCCCGGCCGGGTTCCGGATCTCGACCTCATGTTCAACTGCAACGACCATCCTTTCGTTGGGAAATCCCAGTATAACATGACAAAGGATCCCGCTTTCCCCGTCCCACCTCCGGTGTTCTCCTACTGCGCCGACGCCGCCACTCTCGACCTAGTCTTCCCCGACTGGTCCTTCTGGGGCTGGTATATGGCAAAAAAATACAACTTTAAAATAATAATAATTATTATTATATAATTTGAGTATTTCTTGTTCGGTTTATGGGTTGAGTTCTTCCGGTGATATGTAGGCCGGAGATAAATATTAAGCCGTGGAAGCAGTTGCTGAAGGAGCTGACGGAAGGGAACAAGAAGATGAAGTGGGAGGACAGGGAACCCTACGCTTACTGGAAGGGCAATCCGTGGGTCTCTGGCCGAAGACAAAACCTTCTCCGGCACTGCAGTGTATCGAAGGGGCGAGACTGGAACGCTCGGTTATTTTCCGTGGTATGTGTTAAAGTTCAATATCAAAATCAATTTAGCCCAAGCAAACGAAATGTTAAGATCGTTTTGTCTTATTAGAGAGAAAGTCAACAGTGAGTGCTACTTTTCTTGCAATAATAATTAAACACAATCTTGGATTAAAAATTTAACTCAATAGCAAATATTTAACTGCTTATCACTTTAGATGTTTCTGAATTTTACGGCAAGTATGATAATATATGCAAGATGAATTAATGCAATAATTTTAATATCAATGATGTTCAGTAAAGTGCAAATAGATATTACATGATTAGATGTTCGATGAAGTTTGGTAAATAAGAATCCACTGCGAATCACACAAAGAACAACTCTCCTTGATCACAAAGGAGTCTCTAACCAACACCTGGTGTGATATACACCATCACAAAACCATCTCTTACACAAATAAAAACAAAAGCTTACAACCCAATGAGATGTGCTCTTACTCTTAAGGAAGGGATTTGGAGTTGAATGCACTTGAAATTTGATGGAGCATGAAGCATAGGAGCACTAAAGAGCTTGGATGGTGTTCTTCAAGGTCGTAAGAGTGGGCATTAAGTTTGCAACATGTCTTAGCTTTCGTAGGAGGGCTTCTATTTATGGTTTTCAAGTGTAACAACTACCTTGTAATGGCTAGTTTTCGCTAAGAACAGATTAACAAATTTATGACTATTAATCTATTTTGATATAATGACTAGTTTTTTATCAGAACGGGTTTACTGTCGTTAATCCGTTTTCTTGGTCAGAAATTCACAGTCCCCAAATTTTCTTAAATCGTTAATCCATTTTTCATAACATTGATTTAATTTGGAACAAAGGCTTGGGTATACTTAGAAGCTTTAATTTGAAATTTATTGTCCAACTTTACAACAAAAATTCTAATCCAATCTGAGAACGTTAGTCCTTTTTGGTTCAACTATGGCTTCTAAGGTTTTTTCCCGAGGATTTTCCAATAGTAGAGATTCTAATGCTCTAATGTAGGATATGGCCTGTCAAAATAACCGAACAGATGACACTTCCCTGTAGGAAACTTCCTTTTAGTAGACATCGTATTCTCTTATCAAAATTCATGACATAAAGAGTATAATTTTTATTATCGTATATAATTTGCATGCAGGATTGGAATCGGGAGATCAGACGAAGCTTTACTGACTCTAACTTGGCCGACCAATGCAAGTATAGGTGATCTACGACACACAATAAATTAAATTTTTTTCTTTTTCTTCGAATAGCTAGTAAGAGGATGTACTTACTAAGATTGCAACTTGATTATGTCCTATCTAATTATGCGAGGTAGTGCATTGAAGCGATTACCTTAATTTTTGCAGGTACAAGATATACATAGAGGGGCGTGCATGGTCCGTGAGCGACAAGCACATCCTCGCTTGTGATTCCCTTGCACTATTCATCACACAAAAGTACTATGACTTCTTCAGTAGAGGTCTCGTTCCCATGCAACATTACTGGCCCATACAAGCCAACGACATGTGCAGATCGATCAAATTTGCCGTCGATTGGGGCAACAGTCACCAACAACAGGTGTATGCATACATGCGCGCTCCCTCTCTCTCTCTCAATCAATCCTATGTATATGTATGTTTTCATACATGTAAATATTCGTTAATTATCATCTTTATTGATGGGCTTTCATTTGCCTTGGCAATATATATAGGCACGAGCCATGCGAAAGGAGGGAAGTGATTTCGTTCGAGAGAAACTAAAATTGGATTACGTGTACGACTACATGTTCCATCTGTTGAACGAATACTCCAAGCTCCTAAAGTACAAGCCCGTCGTTCCATCGAAGGCCGTCGGGTTTTGTCTAGAGTCTATGGCTTGTGACATGAAGAATGGTTTGACGAAGAGTTTCTTAATCGATTCAACGGTGGAGATCCAACCGTCGTCCAATCAACCGTGTCGATTACCTCCTCCCTTCACCAACGGGGAAAAGAGAGCATTGCTGGATAAGAAGGTCAATCTTACCAAACAAGTGGAGCTTTTGGAGAGAAATGTTTAGGATCGGAGGTTAGAAAAAAGAAAAATCAGAAAATATTGATTTTTCATGATCATCCTGGATTTTCAATATAAACAAAATATTTACAAAATTAGTTAAGATGAAAAAATACATAATTAAAGAGGTATAACTATTGTGAAAAATTGATTATTTGAGTTTTTATTTTTTGTTTATGTTGACAAACATTTAAAAAGAAGAAGGGCAAGGACGCGTACGCTTGCCCTTCCGCCGCGCTCGTCCGTCCGTCCGTCCGTCGATCTCCATTCAAACACACGACCACTCTGCTCTACTTCCTTCGTTCAGGTGAGATCAACCCGCCTGCCAATAAATGTCCGATCAGACGAGCGTTAAACAACAAATATTGTCCGATCGGCACACCCACTAAATGTTCATAGCCGTTACAAGTCAGCCAACTACTCCTTCCGCCCGTTACAAAACTCGAACAGACGAGCGTTCTTCGTCAGAGCGTTGGAAGAGCAGCTATACAGGGGGATGACCGCCCACTGCAGAGGTGAGCTTTTTGGATCAAGGAACTGTCGATTTCACCACCCATTCTCGCATCGCCTTCGCCGTTGCGATCGATTAGAGTTGGTGGGTTCCAACCCCCATTCTTTCTCTTCTTCCTCTGTACCTTCATTTGTTTTCTCTGTCGCCCTCCTGCACACCTACTCCCAGACCCTAGATAGAATTTCGTGCATTTCACCCGCTTGATGAGCTACGGTGGGTCTTTTGACGCTTTCTTGGTCGCTTACGTTTGTGAAGTGCACAGGTGATGTTCCACGCATCACAACCGCATTATTAATTGAACAGCATAAGAGATATCAGGTCGAGTGAATGTGGTGTAGATAAACTTCCCAACAAGTTTCTGGAACTGAGAAGGATTCTTGAGTGGAGGACCATGTTCATCTTAAAATTATCATCAATAGGAGTGGTTCTTGGAGAACAATCGAAGGTAACCTGTTTCATTAAGAAGGTCCAACATATATTTCTTTTGTGAGAGAATGATACCTACTTTGGAGCGAGCAACTTCAACTCCAAGAAAGTATTTAATTTCGCCTAAGTCCTTGAGTTTCAAGTGTGAGTCCAAATGACACTTGAGTGCTTGAATTTCTTGAGAACAATCTCTTGCCACTAATATATCGTCCACATATGTAAGAATAGCGATAAAAGAAGTGTGTGTGTGATGGGTAAAGAGACTATAATCGGCTGTGGATGGGGGAAACCATATCAATCAACGCGTGGTTTAATTTGAAATACCAATTCCTAGAGGATTGCTTTAAACTACAGAGAGACTTGTGAAGTTTGCAAACATAATTCTCCCCTTCAACTTGAACTCCTAGAGGAAGCTACATATAGACTTCTTCATGTAGATCACCATGGAGAAAGGTATTGTTGACATCAAATTGTGTCAATTGTCATCCACAAGTTGTAGCAACAATAAGAAGAGTATGAACGGTAGTAAGCTTCACCGTAGGGGTGAAGGTTTCGTTATAGTTAAGTCCTTACTTTCGAATGTATCCTGTAACCATGAGTCAAGCTTTATAGCATTCAATGGAGCCATCAAATTTGTGCTTTATCTTGTATATCCACTTGTAGACAATTGGTTGTTTACTAGGAGGGAGAGGAGCGAAACTCAAGGACTTGTAGTTCTTGATGCATAATAGCTTGCCACTTAACTTGATCTTTAGCTTCATCATAGGTGTACGACTCATATGTGCTCAACAAAGCAGAGATAAAGGCATGGTGGTTAGTATTCAACTGTTGAAGAGAAACACAATTAGATAATGGATAATTGCTATCTTGAGAAGCATTAGAGCATATGTAATCTTTAAAAAGGAATCTGGACGTGAAGACTTGTTGAACCTCGTAAGATTCACTTCAGAAGAAGTGATACCATAAAGAGGACTACTATTGCAATCTACTGATTCATTGGTTGAATTGTTACGATTGTTGGTCAAATCGCCATCATTGATATCTGAAAAAGGTGTTTGTTCACCTTAAAAAAGGAAAAAAAAAGAAAAAAAAGAAAATCGGAAAAAGAAGAAGAGAAAATAGGGAAGGTGCATGACAATCACGACCGCACGATAGGAGGTGATCAAACCATCACTCCCTTTTATAAAATCGACCAAGTAACGTAGGGAAAGAAAAAATGCTTAAAGATTGACATTCACTCCTTTGATCTTCCCTACGTAAAGCTCCAACACCTCAATCGACAAATCTGCAGATGCAAGTTGACACATCTTTCAACCTGTAGACACATCACTACACCCATGAAGTGCCACTACAGAGTCTCTCTATGAAGGTGGGTTCTTCTAGATATCCGGAAGTTTTGTTTTTTGTTATAGGCTTTCAATGTTGAAAACCAATAAAGAAGAAAGAGAACGGTCAGATATTTGATCGGCTCTTAGACAAAGAAAAAGGGAGAACGATCGGACATCCAACCAATTCTCGGATAAAAAAAGAAGAAGAAGAGAGGTTGATCGGTCGTAGATGTCTAACAGAGGTAGGTGGTAGCTACAAAAAAAAGGAGGGGACTCTCTCTCTCTTGGTGTTTTCTTGCTGATCAGAGAGGAAGAAGAAGCATCGTAGCGGTCGCCTGAAGTCTTTGTGAAGGTGGGTTCTTTTGGATATCTAGAAGTTTTCCTTTTTGTTGCAAGTTTCCGATGCTAAAAACCAACAAAGAAGAGGGAGAATGGGCAAATATTCGGCTGACTCTTAGACAAAGAAAAGGAAAAAAGAGAATGGCCAGATATCTGATCAATGCTCGGAAAGAAAAGCAACTAATCGGTTGTGGATGTTCGGTGGAGTGTACGGGGTTTCGTTATTGTCATTTTAAATGCTAGTGTGTTTTAAAATTTATAAATTCCATAAGTGCACAGAACTTATTGTAGGTAGCCACAGGTCAATCCATGAGAAGCTTGGCTAAATGATAAATTAGAATTCACTTGAAAAGATTCACATTCATAAGTTTAAAAAAAAAGTATCTTAAATTTATCTTATTGGTCATAAAGACCACCTATAAACATACGCACATAAATACAAAATCAACATAAGACTTATTCCCTTCAAATGAGATCATTTGAAAACTAGCTACACATCTAAAATTTTCAAATGTATATATCTCTATCATCCAAAATCATAGGTAGATGTCTCAACCTTCCAAAGAATACCTAAAAAGCATATTTACACATTCACAAAATATTCACATATTCACAAAGGAAAATAAGCATTCACAAAAGAAAACCAATATCCACAAATGTGTAAATATACATTTATAAACCAACCAAGGAAATCAAGTTTACGTTTAACTAACTAAACTACTAACAAGGAAAGTGAAGTTCTATGACTACAAACCAACTTAAACATGCAAGGGCATATGCAATAACACAAACAACACCAAACAAAATAAAAACACACATGCATAGTACACAATATATACAAATGTATTTGACCTTCTCCCTCCACATTTACCTTTATTTTCCAACGTATTCAATAGAAATAGGTTGAAAATGAGTCCAAGCTTCCTCCACACATGGGCCTTGGGTTGTCACCACCATGACCCCTATTGGAAAGGGTAGAAGACTTTGTTGTGAAGGCCCTGTCGCAAGTTGCATCACTCGGGTTCCTTCCATGCACGAACCTAGTACTTGGGAGTACTAGAAGAAAGGGAGGTCGTCGTGAATGTTTGAGGTCCTTCCACATTGTAGGACTCCCCACGTATGCACCAACCAACACCAGAAGAGGTACGCAACCCTCATCCACATGTTGGTTGAAGTCCATAGCTCAGCTAGCGGTGTGTCTATGGAATGGTCATCGGGTGCCCTAGCCTTGAAGTGGAGAATGAAAATGAGAAGATCCCCTAGATGGGGTTAAGGGTTGTGTTTGGTTTGTTTGTTCTTATTTAAATATATATTTATATTTTCTTTTAGAAGTAAACAAAATTTTTTCACAAATAAGATATTAAATCTAATTCGTAATTAACTGCAAGTGCATAGTGTTTATTGCATAAGTATGTAAGTATAGGTCGATCCTATAAAGAATGAGTAAAATTTTTAGACTATTTAAATTTTTATAGTTAAAGGTTTTTGTGTTTTGAATTACTCACTCCGTTGAGTTACTACTAACTCAACGGATTTAGTTCGTTGAGTTACAATTATCTCAACGGATTATCCTTGTTGAGTTAAGTTAATTTAGCTCGTTAACTTAACTCAATGAGCCTCACTAGTAACTTTAAATTAAAATTGTTGTCCATAAAGGAATACGATCATCCATTGGGTGGTTCCATAGAATGTAAACAACATCAATTAAGCTTTTAATGTTAGTTTATACTATATTTATCATTAATCAACACTAACATTTAGATATTTCAAATAGTAACCATATTAATTAGGATTTTAGAATTGAGTATGAACTGGTTTTAGTAATTAGTAATGCAATTTTCTATTTTCTAGAATGAAATAAACAAAAACATTTAATAATATTGACAATACTAACATTACTGATAATAATGATAATATAAAACAAACGATACAACATAGATTTGATAAATATAAAAATAGATAATGAGTTTTTGTTTTGTTTTTGTTGTCATATGTTCTTGAAGATGAACAAAAGGTGAAAGGTAAAATTCTTTATTGATAGTAAGAACTCCCATCACTACATGCAACATGGTTATACTACTGAAAACTTAATTACTTACTATCACAATTCCTCTCCCTATAGAATCACGAACCAAGACTTTTGTAAGTTGATCTCCTCTTTAGTATATTGACATCAACCCGAAACCAAAGCTAGAAGCTTTACTATCTCTTGAGAGATGATTTGGTACTTGGTGAAAATAGCTTCACTTCTTGTGACACGATTTGTTTAAAATGAAAAAGTACATAATATTAAGCTTATCATATGAGAATTAAGCTATTATGTTATAATTGCACTATTATATGCTTTAATGAAAGAATCTACATAATTTTAGGGAATTAGTGTTAATTAAGTACATTTCTGAACTGTCGGTGAGTTATAGCCTTTGAAATTCTTAAGTATCTGAATTGTCTGTTATTTTAGAGAGTTACATTACATATACCGGACAGTTATGTTTTAAATGCTAAAAGAATATTTTATTATTTCCTAGAGTACATGTGTTGTAACCTTAATGCATGACTTAAATGGATTTTTGGTAATTTATCTGTTAACTATCCGAAATGTGTCTAAGCATCGAATAGTTAGGTTTGCAAGTATTTGAAGTATATTTTTATCATAAACTTACTAAGGACACGTGTTGCAATCTTAACACTTGACTTAAGTTATCTTTCGAAATGTTAGGTGCTAACTATTCGAAATGCATATAAGTTTCAGATGCTTATAGTTGTAACTATCTGAAACATCTAAACTCGTTAAGTTAGAATTGTGCACGTGTTGAAATTAAATGCTTTATTATGTCACATGAACTGCACATGTATAACTCGTTAAGATAACATAACTATACGTGTTGAGTTACTTGAATATACACTAAGGTAACATGTTGTGTTAGTGTTATAAGCTTATAAGTTATTTCTTTATTGCACGTGTTTTATAGTTAAGTCAATAAAGAAAGTTTGTTGAGTTACACTAACTCTACGGACCAATTATTTTCTAACATGCCATTATAGTAGTTGCAGAAATAGGAAATTTGGAGGAAAACCATGATTGCATGTATCACACAGGAATTAACTTGTAGAATGAAGAGGAAATCACCATCGTTGATATGAATGAAGGAAATCCAACCGATCATTTAAGCAGAAACATTTATTATTAAAAGAAATATAAAAGAAGAGGAGAAAGATGAAGAAAGTATGTAGTGAGGTGGAGGACCGCGCTAACTGTAGGAAGCATCGGAAGTTCCCTAAAGCTCCACAACACCACCAAAATCACCAACCATCGGAGGTCTGTGAAGATACTTTTTGGATGTCGAGTCGATTTTGAGCCAAACACGGTGACTAACAACCATTGTGAGGAGTGATCGTGTCGCAAGATGGGAAGCCATTTTCACCAAGCACCGACTAATATCTCAGGAGATCGTAAAGCTTCTAGCCTTGGTTTCGGGTTGATGATAGTATACTGAAGAGGAAATCAACTTACAAGTCTTGGTTCACGATTCTATAGGGAGAGGAGGCAAGACTATAAGTGATTAAGTTTTCAGTGGTGTAATCGTGTCGCATGTAGTGACAGAAGTTCTTACTGTCAAGAGAGATTTTTAAATTTCACCTTTCGCTCATCTTTAGGAACATATCAAAACAAAAATACCAAAAATGATTAATTTTATGTGTTTACATTTAGTATGAAAGTGTTGTATTATTTGTTTTGTATTGTGATTAATGTTATCATTGTTAGTAATGTGAATGTTTTATGTTTGTTTGATTCAGAAAAGAGAAAATAGTTTTATTGTTTATTGAAATTGATTCGTACAGAATACTAAAAATCTTAATGGTTACTATTTGGAATATCTAAATGTTAGTGTTGCTTAATAGCAAATCTCAGATTAACTAACATTAAAAAGTTTAATTGATGTTATTTACATTCTGTGGAACCACCAAAAAAAGTTCAATTAAAAAGTTTAATTGAGTTATAGTTGTTTGAATTCCTCTATGAATAACAATATTTAGCTGGAAAGGTAGGCTTATGGAGTTAACTTAAGTCCAAGAGGTTAGTTTGTTGAGTTAACCATAACTCTACAAACTAGGTCCATTGAGTTACTATAACTCAACGAAGTGCTTAACTGAATACATATAAACTCCAATTTTAAAATCAAAATAGTACACAATTCTTACTCAATCTCTATGAGATCGACTTGTATTTGCACACAAATACAATATACATTGTGCACTTGCAGTTAAAATACAAATTGGACTTAATATCTAATTTGTATGAAAAGTTGTTTGTTTACTTCTAAAATAATTTATTAATATAAGCATAAAAATAAATCAAACAGATTTTCATATCGAACAAGTTTTTTGACATTGTTACTAGGGATTGAGAAGCTAAGCAACAATGAGTGCTATTTTGTTTTAATATCAGAGGGAGTGTTGTGTGTTTTATTGTATAATTGAGAATATGACATATGCTTATGCTTAAAGATTTTTGAAACCTGTAACTAGCATATGTGAATTCTGCAATTTGGAAGGTCATGACATTTTTGATTGTTTGAAATTGAGATGATTGCAAACGGTTAGATTACATGAACAACAAATGAATTATATTCAATATAATAGAACTAAGTATGAGAATCCTATAGTTTATCCAACTAATGGTTAGTTTAGAATAAGTTTTCCAAGTAATATGTTGAGAGATAAGGAAGTTTGGGATAGATATGATAGACTTGAGCGTAGCTTAGAGCAAAACATGGACAAACTGGAACAATACATGTATCAGCAACAAGAAGTCAACCAATTAAATTATAGGGAAGAATATTCAGAACCTAAAATTGATATTACATATGAAACGAAAAAAACCATAATGAGAATTGATCAAAAATTGAATGCAATGAGATTAGATGATCTAGAAAGAAAGCTAAAAGCATTGGATGAATTAATAATGAAATTTCAAGTTATGTAATAGGAAAACACAAATGAAAACTTTAATGTTGAAGATTTGCATAAGTTGCAAGACATATAGACAAAAGAAAATACCAATGCAATAGAATTTAAAGAATGTAATTTAAGACTAAAAATAATTGAAGATCAAAATTATGAAAATAAAATACAAGAATATCATGAAAGTAATGAAAATCAGGAAGATGTATGTATAACATTAAGATCTGGAACTGATATACCATCAAGAATTCAAAAAGAAAGCAATGTGAAGCTGGATAAGAACAAAATTCAAAATGATAATGAAAATGTAATATCTGAAAACTTAGAAATCAATGAAGAAAAAGTTGAATCTGAAAATGAGATTAAAAATGATTAAATGAATGAAATGAAAGATAAAGAACCTTGTAAATCACAATCATTAGTACCCTATCTTGAAAGATTACAACAAACAATTCCTAAAAATAAGAAAAAATTAGAGAAATTTTTGAAAAAGTACAAGTTAATATTCTTTTGTTAGACTTATTACAGAAAATGCCACATTATGCTAAATTTCTTAAGGATTGGTGTATTAAAAAAAGAGAGAGAAAAGTTTTAAGGAAAGTATTTTTAGTTGAGCAAAGTAGTTCCCTGTTTCTACCAAAAATTCTTGAAAAATTATCTGATCTAAGAATTCCTGTTATATCATGCACCATAGGAAATACCATTCTAGAAAGAACCTTAATAAACCTAGGTGCAGGTATAAATGTTATGTCTAATGATATATTTGCATCCTTAGGATTAGAAGACTTAATCCCTACTAGGACTATCATTCAATTAGTTGATAGAAGTATAAGATACCCTAGAGGATAAATAGAAGATGCCCTAATTAAAATCAAGAACTTCATATATGCTATTGATATTGTGATTTTGGATTCCCAACAAATTAAGCATCAAAATCATGATACATCTTTAATTTTGGGAAAGCTATTTTTACCAACATCTGGGGTTGTTATAAATTGTAAAAATGGAGTGATGAAATTAGCATATGGTAATGAGGATACTCAATTAAACATTTTCAAACTAGAAAAGTTTAAGGAGTTAGAAATGTCCTTACATACTATAGACTTTCTAGAGGGTGAATGAGATATGCTAGATGATGTGATTTAAGAAGAATTAAATAAGCAATTAGATTCTAAAACTTTAGAAGTAAGTGAAAGCATAGATGTAGAGGGAGATCAAGAAGAGGATAATATAGAAGATGAAAATGTTAAATTAGGAGCTCTAGCTTGTAATGGTCAACATTTAGATTTGAAACCTTTACCTCTTGAATTAACCTATATATTTTTGAAAGAAAAATGAACATGTCCAATCATTATTGCATCAAATTTAAAAGAGGATCAAATTTCTATATTAAAAGATGTAGTAAAAACTTATAAAGAGGCAATAGGATGGACTATGGCTGATATAAAAGGGTTAAGTGCAACTTTATGCTGTCACCACATATATTTAGAAGAGAACGCTAAACCTGTTAGAAACCTGAAAAGAGGTTAAATCCAAACCTTAAAGAAGTAGTTAGGAAGGAGATAGTGAAATAGTTAGATAATGATATAATTTATCCTATTTCTGATAGCTCATGGGTTAGTCCAATCCATGTAGTTCCCAAAAAATCAAGATTAATAGTTATTAGGAATGAAAGTCAGGACTTGATACCTACTAGAATTCAATCGGGCTAGAGAGTGTGTATAGATTATAGAAAGTTGAATGCTGTGACTAGGAAAGATTATTTTCTCTTACCTTTTATAGATCAAATGCTAGAGAAATTAGTAGGGTAAGAATATTTTTGTTTCCTAGACAAGTATTCAGGATATAATCAAGTTCCAATAGAATTAGAGGATCAAGAGAAAACAACTTTCACATGTCCTAATGGAACTTATGCTTTTAAGAGGATGCTATTCGGATTATACAATGCACCAGCTACCTTTTAAAGGTGTATGTAGGGCATATTCACTAGAATGACTAAAGATTTTATAGAAATATTTATGGATGATTTTACTATATATGGAACTTCATATGAAGTGTGTTTAAACAATTTAGGCTGAGTATTAAAATGTTTTGTGAAAAAAATCTGGTTCTAAATTGGGAAAAATGTCACTTCATAGTTAAACAAGGAATAGTCTTGGGATATATTATTTCAAAGAAAGGGCTGGAAGTAGATAAAGCTAAAATAGAAATAATTTCTAATCTATTAGAACCTAAATCAGTAAAAGATGTTAGATCATTTCTAGGACATGTAGGATTTTATAGAAGATTCATTAAAGATTTTAGCAAAATAAGTAAAAGATTTTATAGGATAACTAATCTATTAAAAGATGTCTCATTTAACTTTGATAAAACTTGCAAAGAAGCATTTTTCAAGCTTAAAATTAGCTTAATTTCAACTCCTATAATACAAGCACCTAATTAGAGCCATCCATTTGAATTAATGTGTGATGTATTTGATTTTGCTGTAGGGGTAGTGCTAGGACAGAAGATAGAACAATCTCCTAGGGTGATTCATTATGCAAGCAAAACTTTAAATGATGCTCAAATTAATTATACAACTACTAAAAAAGAACTATTAGCTGTTGTGTTTGCCTTAGAAAAGTTTAGATCATATCTAATAAGAGCAAAAGTGATAGTATACATGGATCATTCAACTTTAAAATACCTAATAGCAAAGAAAGAGACTAAACCTAGATTGATTCGATGGATATTGTTATTACAAGAATTTGATTTAGAAATTAAAGATAAAAAAGGTTGTGAGAATGTAGTAGCAGGTCATTTATCAAGACTACAAATAGAAAAATCAAACATTGAAATTAAGGATAATTTTCCTGATGAACAATTAATGACCATAAATACAATGCCTTGGTATGTAGACATAGTTAATCACCTAGTTACTAGTTTAACACCTAGAGATTTGAATAGACAAGATAAGAAATTGTTATTTTCAAAAGTGAAATATTACTATTGGGAAGACCTCTACTTATTTAAGAAATGTCTTGATCTGGTTTTAAGGAGGTGTGTTTCAAAGACTGAATATCAGAGCATATTATCTTTCTACCATGACCAAGCATGTGGACATTTTGGTTCAGGGAAAACTGCTACAAAAATTCTACAATGTGGATTCTATTGGCTGACACTATTCAAAGATGCTCATAAATACTACTTAAGTTGTTTAAGATGTCAACAAATAGGAAGAATATCAAAGAGGAATATGATGCCTTTGAAGCCTATTATTGAGGTTGAAATCTTTGATGTGTAGGGAATAGATTTTATGGGTCCATTTCCTATGTCTAATCAATTCAATTATGTATTGTTGAGGGTGGATTATGTATCTAAATGGATAGAAGCTATTCCTACAAAAACTAATGACAACAAAGTGGTAATACATTTTATAAGAACTAATATAATTGCTAGATTTGGAATACCTAAAGTTATTGTTAGTGATAGAGGAACTCATTTCTGTAATAGAAGTTTTGAAGCCTTAATGAAGAAATATGGAGTAAATCATAAAATTGCAACATCATATCATTCGTAGACAAGTGGACAAGTAGAAAGTGCAAACATACAAATTAAGTTAATCTTGAAAAAAGTAGTAAATCCTACTAGGAAAGATTGGACTAATAGATTAATAGATGCACTTTGGGCTTATAGAATTGCTTATAAAACAAACTTAGGTATGTCACCTTTTAGGATAGTATATGAAAAAAGTTACCATTTACTAGTTGAAATTAAACATAAAGCTTATTGGGTATTAAAAACTTTGAACACTAATTTAAATCAAGGTGCTAAAAATAGAAAAATGCAATTAATTGAGTTAAAAGAATTTTGAAATGAAGCTTATTCGAGAACTGTAAAAGAAAAAGAGAAAATGAAGTTTTGGCATGACAAGAAAATTATTCCAAAAACTTTTGAAATAGGATAAGAAATATATCTTTACATGACTAGACTTCATAACCATTTAAGAAAATTAAGATTTAGATGGATAGAACCTTACATAATTCGAAGTATTTATTCCTATGGAGCTATTGAAATTGAAAATTCTAAAAATCAGAATATATTTAAAGTAAATAGACAAAGACTTAGGCCTATTCTGAAAATTTCAAAAAGTTCTTTTGGAAGTATAGAAGAAGTAAGAGTAGAGGACTACTTGAGCTTTATTAAGTAAGAAATAGATATATATAATTTACATAAAAAAAACTTTTTGAATATAGGACCGGTTCAACCGAAAGAAATTATCGATTTTACCAAAACATATATTAAAAGAAAAATATTGTTAAGGTCACATTGAAAGGATCCATCAGTTTGACCGAAACATAAAAACATAAAAATATATATATATTATATTAAGTAAAAGTGTTGATTTTGTCGCAACATGGCATCGATTCAACCAGTAGAAAAAGAAAAAAATTTTGTGTAAATTTTGGTTCAACCGTGGAAGTATAATAATTTGACTGAAATTCTAAAATGTTGAAAAATTAAGAGTTGGTCAAACCAGAGATTCTTCGATCTTGATCGAGTTAAAAATTGTTATTATAAGTATTTTTATTAATTATAACTTTATGGGAGGTTCGTTGAGTTAAGCATAACTCAACGAACTTATTTCGTTGAGTCTAGGATAAGTTAACGAACTTACTCCATTGAATTAACTGTAATTCAACGAAGTACTTAAGGTAAGTCCATAGACTTAGTCTATTGAGTTAACTGTAACTCTAGGGAGTAGTATATGTAAGAAGTGATAGTTGCATAGGAAAATGACCTGATTACCTACCAAAACTTAGGGTTTATTTATATTAAAACTTAAGGCTTGGGGGCATTATCTGTAGAAATCATTTAGAACTTAGAATAGTGAAAGTCAGAGTGATTTTGTTCCGTTCTATAACGCAATGAAGACAGAGATGGAGCCAGACTTTTGGGATCAGATTGACACTATATAGTTTCTTAGATAGTTGGAGGAATGACACTCAAGGTAGAAGATCAGAAACACCATAAGAGAAAAACAATTGGAAAAGGTAGAGGATGATCTATTTTTCTTTACCAGAAAGCTAGTAAATTTGAATGTTAGAATACCTCAAATAATGGAAACAAGAATACGGGTAGCAACTGAAGCTATTGTAAGTAGAGAAAGAAAAATCAGGCTGCATAATGAAGTTGCCTTAGAACTTATAAGAAGAAAATCACAATTGTGGTTTATAAAATGATAGCTGTAGAAGCAGCTTATCAACAAGTTAAAGAATAGAGAGAGTAGGAAGAACAAGAGTAGCAACTAGAATCTTCATAGCAATAGTTAAGAGAGTAAGTTGAAATGCTGGCTGTAGCAATAGAACAAGGAGGACCTTCCATTCCACCACCTAAACCATTAGAAAGGGTGATAGTTATGGGGCCATCAACTGAAGAAGAGTTAAGAGAGTTTGAAGAACTGGTTCGAGTTGGGAAAAACCAAGGAGAATCAAAAGATTTAGTAGTAGCTAAAGCAAATTTGGTGTTTGATGCACTTCACAAAAGAAGGACTATAGAAAAGTTGAAGGCTCAATACAAAGTTAAAGTTGAACAGCATCAAAGAGCCATTGCCATACTTATTATAAGAGAAACTAAGACTGGTCCTTCAAGACTAGCAACTATAGAGAAGGTGAAACAGGAAGAGCTAGTACCTGTGGCTTGAGGGCCTAAAGAGCCCATTTTTGTTGAATTAATGTTAGAAGAAGAAGAAGAAGAAGATTAGACACAACTATTTAGAAGAAGAAAATGAAAAGAAAAAGTACCTAAGGATCAAGAAGAAATTAAATCTAAGCCTATAATGTTTATAGTAGGGCATAAAGAGCCCATTTATGTAGATTTGCTATTAGAAGAAGAAGAAGATCAACAACATGAGCAAAGAGGAGAAGAAAAATAGGTTGAAATTAGTCTACAGCTTACAGAATTAGAAACTGAAGTTAGGGTAGAATATATGGTGCCCATAACTCTATCCCAATATGTCACAGAATCAAAAAGAACAGTGACAATGCTGATTTGTAGTTAGGAGGAAGAAGAAAGAGAAGAAACTAAGTAAGAAGCTGAACAACAAGAAAAGAATTCGACAGATTCCTCTAAAGAGAATGAAACTCTTCAGCAACTTATGAAAAAAATACAAGATAAAAATGTGGAAAGTTCTATAGGCTCTCCACAACAATTTAAAGCAAAAGAGCAGGAATCCCCAGATTATTTTCAACAGCAATTAGAACAACAAGCTCAGCAAATTGAAAAGGAAATTCAAGAACAAACCCCTCTAGAGTAACAAATCCAAATCCCTGACCTTGCTGAAGCAACTATTCTAAATGAAGTTCACTTTGGGAGTTAGGAAGCATACAACAAGTATCAAGAGATAAATGGGTATGATATCATTTACAGTAGGCTAGTTAACTAGACTAGAATGGAGGAGATTAAAGAATTATTTGAATTCTAGGGCCTACTGTAATTTATTCCAAAAGAAAAAGGGCATGCAGTTTATGAAAATTTAGTGCCCTACTTTTATGCAAATTGGAGAGAGGAAGAAGGAAATTTAATTTCTAATGTGGAAGAAGTTAATATCTAGATAACACCTGAGCTTCTCCACAACATTTTTGGATTAAAAAATGAAGGAATTGAAATTTTGGAAGATACAACTGCAATGGAATGGATTGAACAAGAAATCAAGCAATGTTTGGCCATCGACCCTAGTGTGCCTTTACTGAATAGATTGAAGTACTTAAATGGAAAAGCACACATGGTGGCAAACATTTTGATTAAAAATGTTTATCAAAGGCATGACCAAGATATAGAATTGAGTCAATTTGTTAAATGGGCCACGTATGCAGTTGTAAACAAAATTCAAGTTAATTGGTGCCAAGTTTTCTTATTAAAGATAAAGTTTGCAAAGAAGAAACTATTTTTTGGGGACTTGATACCAATAGTGATGGTGGAAGGAGTTGACTTCACGAAATGGACATCCAAGAGGATAAGATCTAGAGCCATTTTAGTGAAGGAATATAGTAATTATGCTGTTGCTGCTTTTTCTATTGCTAGACCTTCTAGAGACTTTATAGGAGCTGTAGAACGTATAAACCAATTAGAACAACAATTAGAAAAGCTCTAGAAGGAAGTAGATGAATTTAAGAAAAAAGACTAAATATATTATTCATCTACTTGTACTAAAAATATCTGATTGTATGTAATTGTAAACTATTTATATATATGAATGTTTGAACATCAGATGTTTTTGAATTTATGTGATTGTGAATGAATGATTTAATTGAGAAATGTATTGAATATTATATATCTGTTTAAAGCTTTGCAGGACTATTTTACAAGTTTTACAATTTTATTAATGATGTGGTTAAATACATGATGATTTGATAATGCCTGAATATATTTGCATATTAAAAAGTAAACTCTAATTTCTTCATAACAAGAAATGAACTGTAAGTTAAATATGCATATAATGTTCAAATTTAAATGAGTTTAAATTAGAACATTGCATTAATGAAATGTATTTAACTTTATTTAAATTGATAAAATGCAGGAGGGAAAATATATAGAAGTTAAGATGAGGAGTAAGTTTTTAGAAAAATTTGCCAAGTGTTAACTCAACGAAGTTAGTTCATGGAGTTAGCCTTAACTCCACAAAGTCAATATTAAAATATAAGGTCACTCTGTTGAGTTATCTGTAACTCAACGAAGTTAGTCCATGAAGTTAGCAAATAGTAACTGAGGCTAGTCCATTTAGTTACACTCAACCTGTAACTCAACGAGGTTAGTTCATGGAGTTAGTGTAACAGTTATTCTTTTAGCCATGAACGAAAATTCATGGGGTAAGCAGTTACTAAAATTTGAAATTAGAAGCGGAACATATATCCATAAAAATAGGAACTATACTACACGTTACAAGAAATATTCTTGCAATGAAATTCATTTTGCCTTATGGATGTGCATTATAAATATAGAACAAAATGTTATTTACTGGTTACCAGCAATTGAGAAGAAAAAATAAAATTCGTTGGGGAACTAGAAGGAGAAGTAGCTGATTCAACTTCATCCGTCAACAACTATTTACTAAGAACAAAGTTTCAGACTGATATGTAATTAATCTTTTGCAATTTTACTTTATGTTAAGAGTTTATGAGCACATGGACTCGTTCTCCTAGCACTAAACTATTAATAAGAACACCTACATAGGATTATTCAACATAAAGGCGTATTGAAATATTTTCTGAATTGGACTTTAATGAAATCCTTAGGGGTGTAGCTAACCTTTCTTTAAAGGAGAATGAAGATATGGCTGCTCCAATAGAAAAACCATTAGGGGAAATTCTGTATTTTGAATTAGTTGATGAACCATCATGTATTCGATTGCCAAACTTTGAGGGAGATAGGTTTGAACTGAAATCTAATTATATTAGTCAATTGCCACACTTTCATGGATTAGAAAGAGAAGATACCTATTATTTCCTTAGAGAATTTAACAAAGTTTGTCAAATAATGAAAATGCTGAACATGAGTATTGATACTATTAAACTTAGATATATTCCTTTTGCTTTAAAAGATAGCTAAGAGATGGTTATATACTTTGTTGCCTGATTCAATTTCTACATGGATTGAATTTTGCTCTATTTTTCTAGAAAAATATTATCCAACACATCAAACAATTAAAAAGAAAAAGGAAATATTAATGTGTAGCCAAAAATAGGGAGAATCATTTTGGAAATATTTTGAACAATTTAAAGATTTACTAACTCAATGTCCACATCATGTAATGAGTAAAGCACAATTAATAGGTATAATTTATGAAGGCATAGATGTTTCAACTAAATCTTTATTGGAATCTACTATGTTAAAACTGTGTAGTGAAGAAGCATGGGCATACTTAGAAAACTTTGCAAAAAGAACTACTCAGTGGGAAAACTCAGTTGAAGCTATTATAGATAAAAGAATATTGCCAAGGGAAATGCATGAAATAGATTCAAGTATTATGCTTGAAGTTAAATTAACTAAGTTAATAAAGAAAATTAAGGAGTTATCATTAAATCAAAAACTAGCAGAAAAGAATGCAAATATTAATGACTTAGATATTATTTATGCTAGAAACCAGAAAGATAACTTTGGAAATTCTTATAACCCTAATTGGAGAAATCACCCAAACCTATCTTAGAGAAATAACAATTTCCAAGGAGGAGAAAATATAAATGAGAAAAATATCAGTTATGAAGCATTAATTAAATAAGGATCTAGAATAGAGAAGTTAGAAAAGACAATTCAACAATTAAACAATCGTCTAGACCATATATTTGGAAATGTTGCCATTCAAAATCATAATATGAATAGAAATATACCCCCTAGATAGAAGAAATCAATTGAAGTTAGACCTATTGGAGGATTGCCAATGCAAGCAGTGCCTAACCCTATCAATAGAATTGTTAATGAAATTGATACCTCCTATGAGAAGGAAGCTGAATGAAGTAGCACAATTATTAGCAACTATGTATAATATAATAAGTAGAAAAATATAAAAAGAAAAGAAAATGAAAGTTTAATTATCGTTAGTAATATCGTAGATTTATTACTTAACTCAATGAACTTAGTCCGTTGAGTTATGACCTAACTCCACGAAGGTATGTAAGTAGCTATGTTAATTTTATCTCTATTTAAAATTTTGTTTATGTTATACAGAATCACAATAGATGGAATTGATGAAATTACCACTAGATGCACTAAGGAAAGTACTAAGTAACTTATCAGCTAAAGATCTATGCAGATTGTATTGTGTGTCAAAAGAAATTAAAGAATATATCAGTGAAAAACATTTTCATGGATTACAAGCTGCAAAGATGACTAATATTAGAGATAGATTTTTATGGAAGTCATTTAATCGTAGTTCAATCAGCTATGAATATCTGAATATGGAAGAAAATGCTGGAATTCCACCAAATACAGTAGAAGGAATAGATTATATTATGGGGATAGATGAAGGATTGATTATTTACAGAACCAAACCAAGGTATGCAATTTTGTTACCCGATATTTTGATTAGAAATCCTATCACTAGAGAAGAATGGAATATAGGAAGGTCTAATAGATTTGAAGTACCAACTAAAAATTGTGGGTTAGCTTTAACATTTTCTAATAAAAATTTGGCCATTGCTTAAAAATTGTATTACTAGAGACCAATTGGAAATTGGGATGAGGATCTATGTTTAAGTATGTATAATTTTCTAAATAGATCTTGGACAAAAAGTACTATAATATATCTAGGACAGAAAGCATTAATTAACAACATACATGTCATACTTGATGGATATATATATCTAGTCACAGATATATCAGTTGCATTTAGATCTTATTTATACATAGTAAGTATAGATTAGTTATGATGATGACTTTATAGAAATATTGCTTATACCTAGTGATATAGCTGAACCACCATCTATAGAACATGATAAAATTCAATTAGGAGTGTGGTATAATGAATATGATGACCCTACATTGTGTTTAGTAAGATGGTGGGATGAACTGATGAAATTTCAAATATGGATTATGAAAGACCTAAATGAATGGAAGTGGGAAGAGGAATATATTGAAATATATGTAGAAATAGAAACAACTACATTATCTTGGAATAGAAAAGGATCCCTTTCTGCATTTCAATTCATTAAATACACTTATATTTAATATTGATAACATACTATAAGTTTACAAGTTAAAAAGGATAGTAGACTATATTAAAAAAGAATTAATAGCAAGAAGAATTATGCCTAAAAAGTTTGCTTGGACTGACACGTTTATTCCATTTGTCACTACTTTTCAATCATGTTCTTAAATTGTGATTTTGTACTTTTAATGTTGTGTACTCTGCATTTATTTTTAGAAAAAAAAAGACAAACAAAATATCAATCTAGTTTGTTCGTATCTATTCTGGGAAACCAACTAGCTTGCTTGTGAGCCACCAAAGGCATAGGAGCCTAGGTTCCACACAAGACACTAATTTAACAAATTATGTTTTATTGTTAAGTATTTATGTTGTTATATATTCTGCTTTTATTTGTGTATGAAAAGTTTTTCAAAATTAAAAGTCAGACGATGTTGAAGGAGATACAAAGAATAAGGTATGTAATTGATTACTTATCCTAAATTTACATTTAAACACAATTCGTGGAGTTGTTCATTAACTTAACGAATTAAGTTCGTTGAGTTAGGTGCTAAGTCAACAAAACAATATTCATGCCTGCTAACATTTTCTGTATTTACTGTAAATATTTTACATTGAGGACAATGCAAAATGTAGGTATGGGGGGGAGGTAATTAGGTTAAATCCAAGTAACCTTGTTAATTAGAGGAATTAGGATTGTGCTGAAAATTTCTGTGGAAATTGAAAATTTTTTATGAATTTGTTGTAACTAACCAAAATTTCCTATAACTATCCGATAATTGAAACTGTTAAATTTTTAAGAACTGTAACTACTTAAATGTTATATTTAGAATCTTATATAAGATGCTACAAATTTCACTATTAATAAAATCTAGACATAGTATATTATGTTTTTACTGAATTTTATGAGTTTATTAGTTTCACGATTTTAAAAGGAAATCAAAATGGTTAATTGAAACTCAGTAAATGATCTGAAATCCTGAAGGAGCTGAAATGTTGATTTTTAGATTAAATGAAATACATATGATCAAGGATACATTTAATTTGATTGATTAAACTTGTAGAATGATTTATGTGTAAATCTTATTAAACTATAGAAAAAGTATGAGCTTTAATATGGATTCATGTTTTCAGTAAATTATAGAAGTAGGATTATATGAGATTTGTGTTTTATTGCATCTGTATTAATAAAATACATATATATACTGTGTTGAAAAGAAAAAAGAGGAAAAAAAGAGAAACTTTGAGAGTTTATTGATTTGTTTGATTACAAGCCTTTTGTACTTGAGCAGATAGGTATGTAAGGATTGTTGACCTAAAAAAGGACTCTTTAAATCTGGCAACCTAAGATCTTGATTAGATCTAGGATTGTTGATTGAAAGCTCGATACATGGGTACATTAAAAAGCTCTTGTATGATTCAAACTTTTCAAATTAACTTTTAAAGTAAAAATATGCATATACTGTTCTAAAAAGATAAAAGTGTTTTGTGAAATACATATCTTTTGAATCGAGTATATTTTCTGTTATCTAAGATTACTGAAGTATGAATCTAGATTAGACTTTTGAAGTTGTTTATTTGAGATACAATTCATTATTCTACTTATTTTAATCATATTGATTTGAATTGTGTTTTGATTCGTATGTATCTGAAATTTATTCTGGAAATCATATTGGGAAATTCAAGATAATAGATGTTTGAAAAGGAAAAAAAATGATAATATAACTACCACCTATGTGATGCTAGTATATTTTGTATGTAATTTACATACGTTTTAAATATATTTGCAGGTTGGAGAGGAGAAAGCAATGTTAAATTAGATTACTGAATTAATACAGAATATCTTTACATTAATCTAATCTATTTATTCTGAAGACACAAAATGAAGAATTAATTCTAACAATTTAAAAAGGCCAATTAGTTAGATTTTAGTAGTTTGCTAAAGGACTAGCAAAAGTTAAGTATGGGGGAAGTGTTTAGAATGAAAAAGTGTATAATATTAATAGTTAAATGATGGTTAATTGCATAATATTTAGCTTATCATATGAGAATTAAGCCATTATGTTATAATTACACTATTATATGCTTTAATGAAAGAATCTACATAATTTCAAGGAATTAGTGTTAATTAAGTACATTTCTGAACTATTGGTGAGTTACAGGCTTTGAAATTCTTAAGTATCCGAATTGTCTATTATTTCAGAGAGTTACATTTCATATATCGGACAGTTATGTTTTAAACACTAAAAGAATATTTTATTATTTCCTGAAGTACACGTGTTATAACCTTAATACATGACTTAAGTGGATTTTCGATAAGTTATCTGTTAACTATCTCAATTGTGTCTAAGCATCAGATAGTTAGGTTTGCAAGTATCCAAAGTATCTTTTTATCATAAAACTTACTGAGGACACATGTCGTAATCTTAACACTTAACTTAAGTTATCTTTCAGAAGGTTAGGTGCTAACTATCCGAAATACATATAAGTTTTGGATGCTTATAGTTGTAACTATCTAAAACTTCTGAACTCATTAAGTTAGAATTATGCATGTGTTGAAATTAAATGCTTTATTATGTCATGTGAGCTGCACATCTATAACTCGTTAAGTTAGTATAACTATACGCATTGAGTTACTTGAATATACACTAAGGTAAGACGTTGTATTAGTGTTATAAGCTTATAAGTTATTTCTTTATTGCACATGTTTTATAGTTAAGTCAACGTAGAGATAAATTTAGTGTCAAATTAGATGAGAGTATTTTTGTTGATTATTCCATTAGAAGTAAGGCATATAGAGAATATAATAAATCAACAAAAACCATTGAGGAAATCCTACATGTGAAATTTCATAAAAATTCTCATTTGGATCTTAGACATGCTGAAAACATTGATTCAAAAATTCTCCCAGAAATGGTATCAAATGATGTTGACAAAGAAATTGAGAGACTAAGAAATATAAACTTAAATGATGAAGATTTAGAAGAAATAATGTCATGCCTATAGTAAATGTGGGACAACATAGAAATTGGCGTTATGTTTTATCTCATCCTATTGATCAGATAATAAGCGACCCTAATCAAGGATTTAGGACTAGGTTATCAATAGTCAACATTTGCGGTATTTATTCATTTGTTTCATTACTAGAACCAAAGAAAACTGAAGATGCCTTAGAAGATGAATTTTGGTATTTAGCTATGCAAGATGAGTTAAATCAATTTATAAGAAATGAGGTATGGGATCTAGTTCTACCCCCTAAAAATCAGTCTATAATAAGAACAAGGTGGGTATTTAGAAACAAAGTAGATTAGGATGGACATATAGTTAAAAATAAAGCTAGGTTAGTTGCTCAAGGTTACTTACAAGTAAGAGGAAGGAATTGACTATGATGAAACATTTGCTCCTGTTACTAGACTAGAATCAATACGAATTTTGTTAGCATATGCTTGTTACATGGATCTCAAATTATATTAAATGGATGTTAAGACTGCTTTTTTAAATGGATATATAAAAGAAGAAGTTTATGTAAAATAACCTCTAGGTTTTGAAGATTGAAAACATCCTAAGTATGTTTACAAGCTTAAAAAGGCACTATATGGCCTTAAACAAGCCCCTAGGTCTTGGTATGAGAGATTATCTAAATTTATTATAGAAAAAGGGTATTCTATGGGAAAGGCAGATCACACTCTTTTTATCAAGAAGGTCGAACAAAATATTTTGGTAGTTCAAATCTATGTAGATGACATTATATTTGGAGCAACAAATGAAAAATTAGTTGAGTCTTTTTCGAATGACATGACTAATCAATTTGAAATGAGTATGATGGGTGAACTATCATTTTTTCTAGGCTTACAAAATTAAGTATTTAGAATAGGGTACTTTTATTTCACAAGAAAAATATACTTGAGATTTATTAAAGAGGTTTGGATTAGAGAATACTAAAAGAAAAAATACACTAATGAGTACTATCACTAAGTTGGATAAAGATAACTATGGAAAAATTATAGATATAAAACAATATAGAAGTATGACTGGTTCATTACTTTATTTAATAGCTAGCCAACCAGATATTATGTTTAGTGTGTGTACTTGTGTTAGATATTAATCTAATCCTAAAGAATCACACCTACTTGGTGTTAAAATTATTTTTAAATATCTATTAGGAACCATCAATTTTGGATTGTATTACTTTAAACATAGTTCTTTAAATTTAATAGGTTATAATGATGCTAATTCCGTAGGATGTAAGTTTGGAAGAAAAAGCACTAGTGGAACTTGTCAATTATTAGGAATTCTTTAGTGTCATAGTTTAGCAAAAAGCAAAATTGTGTAGCATTATTTGTAACTGAAGCTGAATATATAGCTGCTACACTTTGCTGTGCTCAGATCCTGTGGATCAGACAAACTTTAAAAGATTTTAATTTAGCCTATGAACCAATTAAGATTTTCTGTGATAGTAGTTCTACAATAAGTTTGTCTAAAAATCTTGTTTTACACTCACGAGCTAAACATATAGAAGTTAGACATTATTTTCTAAGGGATAATGTGATAAAAGGAAAAATAGTATTAAATTTTGTTCCAACCACAAAACAATTAGCAGATCTATTTACAAAACCCTTAGGTGAGGATACATTTTCAAAATTATGATTAGAACTTGGTATCTGTAGGTTATCTAATGTTTAAATTGTCCTATTCATTACATAATGTTTTGGTTTGTTACAAAGGAATTTAGAATTTAATTTCTTTATATTAGAAAAACTTAAAATATCTACTTTAGAATTATTGTTTAAGTTAAGAATTTATGAAATTCTGATTTTTATTGAAGTTAATTTATTTAAGGAAAATTTAGAAAAGGTTACTTAAGGAAAGTTGATTTAATTCAATATGAGTACCAACTATATTTTTGTTACTTATGTATACGCCATTAGAGATTTTAACTAGAAAATACATAGAAAATATGTATCATTTATTAAAGGAAAGTTATTAACATACTGTTAGAAAAATTAAGTCTTGTGGTTGCCTCTTATTCAATTTACTATCTTATTTTATTTTGGTCTGAAATTACTTGAGTAATTAAGTTTGTTGGGAGATCTAAAACCTTAGTGACTTGAACCAACTAGTTTGGGATGTGCTGACTGAAAACTCACTATACAAGTAATTCAGATTCTATTTAAAAAAAAAAAAAAAGGTTACCTGTTCTCACTTATCATTGAGTAATTACTTATCTTTTTTCTAAGCAAGGGATTGTGATCACGTAAAAACATGATATTGTGAGAGGTAATAAATAAAATAAATATATATATATATAAAAGGGGGCAATGTACTCAAGCTTAGTTTATTTTACAAGTGTTATAACAATTCTATCATAAGCTGTGCATATAATCTTTGTTTTTTTTTTGTTACTATCTATTCTTTACACGTAATGTAATGCATTTATTTTTTTAAGTTTGAGTACTCATTATTGAATTCTTTTAAATTACCTGAAGGTATATCTCTATGAATTTTCTTTTGTAAACTAAATAAAATAAAAGTCAGAAAGTTTAAATTGTTAAATCTCCTACTTATTTCTGTATTTAACTTAAAAAAAGAGAGAGATTTACCTAGTGGGCTCGACAACCCACTTAAGTTAGCCATTTGAATTTAAATGAAAAATCTGTTTGAACGAAATAGCCTTTAATGACAAATCTATTAGGGCTTGGCAACCTAATTTTGAGTACACCATGGTTTATCCTTACTACATTTATGTAGGGGGAGCAAAGCCAACCAATAGTAAATCTATTTAGGTGAAAATATTCTAGAACTTATCTTGATAAAAAGTTAGACTCATTCAGTTAGTTTAACATACAATTATGCATTTTACCTGATATCTGCCATTTTATCTCGCATATAGATAACTAACCATCCAAGTTTTTCGTATAGTTATGTTTTATTCTTCTACAAACTTGAATAGTTAGATTTCTCTCTAAGTTTCTATTTTAAATTCTTATATTTTATCCTTTTAAGAAACTCGAATAGTTATGCTTAAGTCTTTGACGTTTTAGCATATCCATTCGAGAAACTCAAACAGTTAACATAGTATTATTATATTTTTATGAAAGACTTAAAATATGACAATTACTATTCTAGTTTGTCGTATAGTTATGTGCTTTACTACTCATAAAACTCGAATAGTTATCTGTAGGATCGTATGGCTACACAAGAGGGGGGGTGAATTATGTTTTTCAACATTTTTGATTATAATTGAAACTTCAAAAATTAAAAACAAGTCGAGACGCAGTTTTCATAAAATCATTTTTATTCAAGATTTCAATTACAATATACAATTCAATTCTCCTTAGAAATTGTAGATGCAATTATATATCGATACTATGTTTCATCTATACAATTTCATAACTACAAACAAAGAAAACTACTTTGTGGAATTTAAAACATTTCTCCCTATTTGAGATCTTTCTTCTTCAGCAATTCTTCAATGGCGAATATCTTGTCTTTCTCTACTTCATCGAATTTTCTTTCTCCTAATACTTCAAATCTTCAATGACTTAAATCTGACCTTTTCTGCTTTACTAAATTTGCTTCCATTTGAGAGCTTTTCCCCGAAAGGTGTTTTTGATCCTTGAAAATATTTTTCATTTGATATGTAGGGATAACTGATCAACAAGAATTCTATGCCTTTTATACAGTATCTTCATTTCATGCATATCCTCCACGTTTAATCGCAATCAGTCTTCCACTTCTTCATGTCTTTTCTTTTTCCTTCGTCGAAATACACACGTTCTGACCCACGTTTACATTTTGAATTTTCTTTAATCATCAATCCTAGATCTTTGAAAAATTTCCTACAAAATAAACTTTCTCATCTAAAATTTTCATCAAGTGTAATAAGAAGTCGTTACTTTAATGTTAACTAAACGAGTAAAACAAGTAGATATATAACTTAACGTTTCTAACTTAATGAGTTTCTCATGTGCCAACTCATGTGACAAGTACTATAGCTAACTCAACGAACCATCTCCGTTGTGTTATAGATAACTCAACGAACCAGTGATAAACAAATGTTTTTATAATAAGAATTTTACCACGTGTAAAAATAACAACTTAAGTTTTATAATATTAACCTAACACGTTGCCTTAGTGTTCAATATATCAACTCAACGCGTTTAGTTATGTTAACTTAATGAGTTAAACATGTGCACCTTAGATGATACAATATAACATTCGTAACCTTTAATTTCACCACGTGTACAACACTAACCTAACAAGTTCGTCTCTTTTTTTACTCACTAACTTAACGAGTTGTCATGTGACCTATTTTAACCTTTAAGCCTCTAACTTAACAAGTTCTAACATGACCTCTATACGAGTAAAACTCTAACTTAACGAATTGTCTAAGCATGCACTGTTCATGATACAGAAAATATAACTTTAAAACATATCATGCTTTTCAATAAAAACACACGTTAACTAAACGTTTAGTTAAATGAGAAATTAATACAACGAAATGACTAGTTATTTAACTTATAATTTCAGATCCAATACAGACAAATATTTATATCAGTAAACTTTTTCTATATTAATTGATGTTCTTAATTTACTTTCACAAGCAATAGTAATTGAGTAAATATGATTACTTTCATTCAGCACACATCATCAAAACAAAATACTCAACATTATCATTAGTCTTCGAGTTTCTCATTTTACTTAGCCAGTAGTTATTTTCTTTACACAAATAGTTACACGATGTCTTCTACTTTGGTAGGTTGTAAAACTCGTACAGTTATTGTAAGGTTTCGAGTTATTTATGAAAAATGGATCTTATATTTATGATTTTCAATGATTGAATCCATTTATAAACTCGAAGAGTTATAAATGTTTTACTAATAACCTTTCGTGTTTCTACCTTTGTAAAACCTTAGCTTGACAATCTTTACTTCCACTAAGTTCTATAGTGAACAACGAAGATTAATCGACAATGTTAGGACGTGGAAGAGGATGTGGTAGAATGACAAAAGTGCAAAAAAGGAAGATAGAACTTCAGAAAATAGAAAGCAAGATTAAAGACATCTACTCTAGGTATACTTTTTCAAATGAAGTACTACATGAAATTCGAAAAACTATTCAAGATGAGAAAAATTTCTGTTGGAAATTTATTAGAAACTATACTGGTTGCCTCTTATTCAATTTATTGTCTTATTTTATTTTTTGGTCTGAAATTACTTGAGTAATTAAGTCCGTTGGGGGATCTAAAACCCTAGTCACTTGTGTAGGATCGTTGTATCACAAGAGAGGGGGTGAATTGTGTCTTTAGTAATTAAAATTACTAGCGGATAAAACAAGAGCACAAAACACTCGTAAATAAAATTCTATTCTTTATAAACTTTAAAGACAGAATTTACAATATCTTTTCAGCTTAATTCCTTTCTTGACGGTTTTGATACAGTAATGTCCGATATACAATTCAAATAGAAAAATGAAGTCCTTATTCAAAACTAATTTCGAATTATATAAAACCTGATCTTTATGCATATAGCTCCTTTCCTTCTTTTTGCTTAGCTTCTATATCTCTTCTTCTCTAGTTGTCAAATTTTCAGACTTATTGCATTTGTAGCTCCTTTTCTGAAATTGCTTGGAATTTCGAACTTCTTCTGATGTTGGAGAATATTTCTAGATATGAATATTTAAACTTAACTTTTCAGTTAAGGATCTAGATTGAATATTTAGACTTGGTTTTTGAGATTGGGATCCTTATTGTAATGTAGCTCGTACCCTCTATTTGTAGTCGAACTATGTCTTCACGTTCAATATGTTCATCCACTTAATCGACAATCCATAATCCATAATCCACATACTAATTTTTTCTTTAATCCAAATTACTATCTTTCTGAATTTCCACTTTCTCCACTATCATTTTGAATTTCCATGATCTCCACTCATAGATTCACCGAAACTTTATCTTCCTGGAGTTTTGTAGAATATCTTCTAACTCTTCATTTTAGTCGAATACTTATCCTTTAAGTCTTGTAAAAACTCGAACACTTATCTATAACTCTTCGAGTTTTTGCACTTGCAAAACACGTGACTAAATAAGGAAAACTTATATGTTCGTTAGTCATTTTATAAAAGTCGAACAGTTATCTATCCATGCGTATAAAAACTCTAACAGTTATCTAACTCTTCGATTTTCATTACCGAACGCACATGGAAAACACGTGACAACTTAAAACATTAAAAACACACGTGCAGATAACTTAACTATATGAGTTTTTAACATAACTCTTCGACTAAATCGAAACGTTAACTATTTGAAAGTTTAACTGTCTGAAATTCCAACTATCCGAAAATTGTAACTATTTGAAAATCTAACTTTCCAGAAGTTAACTATTCAAAATTTTAAATGAAACTTTCCGATAACCTGTTAACATTTAATTACGTGACAATTATACTTAGAGAATATTATTTAGACTTATTTAAAAACTTTAATAAAGCATATATCATTAAAACAAAATTCCTAACAATCTCCCCCTTTTTGATGATGTTAAAACCTAATTAGTCAAATAATTTATCTTCTCCCCCTTTTTGGCATTATAAAAAAGTAAATAAAATGTAAGTAAGAAAAATGTACTAAGTACATATCTTTCAAAAAGATATTTTTAAACATGCATAACTTTCGTGGATTAAGCATAAACTATTTAAAAAAAAAGTTGTTTTAAACATAAATTATCAAAAACAATCACATGAGCATTAAGTGCTTTAAATAGTTTACATAATGCGATTTCTTTACATAAATAATTTTTGGTAACAAATTATAAGAAAGAAATCATGCAATACATAATTTTTATAATCACAAGCCTCGTTGTCTTCAAAAAATATTGATCAAAGTATGAAATTTGCCTTGCAATTTCTTTACTTACTCTATTTATCTGATCAATTACTGCTTGATCTAAATCATTTTGTGAAATTTGTGATGGTTGTTGTAAACATTTAGTATTTATGTTTGTATTTAAATCTGTATGTATATCTGTATTTATACTTGTATTTGTATTTGTATGTTGCTGTTGTTCTGAAAACTGTGTCGATTGTTGCTGTTGCTATTGTGACTATGTTTGCCGATCCTGTTGTGGTTATTGCTGAATTATAGGTGCATCCTCTTCCTAGTATTTCTGTAGTTCCTTTGCAGAGAAAGATATTGACTTTAATATTTTTTGTGGACAAGGTGTAATATCTGTTTGACTTGCCACAATTCTCAAAAGTGTCTCACCATAAAATAATTTACTCAACAAATTTAAGATATGAGAAACAAAAATATCATACCAGTTCACCTGTATATGGTTAATTAATGCATATGTAGCATAAAGACAGCATCTGCCAACTTCTGCCCCATGACCAAACCTCTGAAAGAGTGAAGCATGTAGTATTTTTGCAATAAAACATGCTTGACCATTTAAATCATTTAGTAATCTCATTGGATTGCTGGCAGTCGGATCTTTGGCTAAACTTTTAATGTCCCATCCCAATTGATAAACCTGTTTTCTTTCTGATAATTTAACTCCTTCATTTTTCAGACCAAGTACTTGATAAAGTAATTCTAGAGTTAAATATATGTCATAGTTTTGTATATTAGAAACAAGAATACCTTCTTCCACTATTAAGTTTGAGTAAAAATAACTTATAAGTTTTGGTATAATAAGATGGCCTAGCTATTGTGGATCAACAAGCCTTGAAATTCAAACATTTCTCGTATATGTGCCATCCCTTCAAACTTAACTAGTCTTGAATATAAAACTGTAAAAGTTTTATATGTCTAAAATTTTTCATAACAAGAGTTATTTTTGAACCATAACAATGTATTGTCATCTAAATTCTGTTTAGGATTAGGTATTTTCCTATCATGATGTTCAAATCTAGGACTAGTTTCAATATTATCAGTAGTATCTATATTTTCAGATCTTTCAGAACTAGTGGAATTTCTATCAAAGCTAGTATAAATGTCTGAAATATCTGTTATTGTCATATCAATAATCTACTGAAATTCCTCTATTTGATCTTCTTGAAACATATCAGTAGCAACAGTCTCTGTATTAATCTGTCTATCAGCAACATTGATCTCTATGATTGATCTATATAATAACTGTCTCTGTATGAAAGAATGTTCTATAATAGAGTCATTCTGTATTTTTGAAATTTCTATATTTGAGACATTAGCAGTGTTCTATTTTATTTGTAACTATGTAGTTTGTTGATTATATACATTTATCAACAAATAGATTGTATATTGTAACAAACATAACCACATGTATAAACTGTAGTATAAGCAACTATACCAAAAATCAAAAGTCTCTATCTGAGATACAGTAAGAGGAAGAATATCTGTACATTCCTCTTCAGATGAAATATGTTCAAAATTCATAAACTCAGTGTCTATGTCATCAAAAATATCATCAAAATTGATATCATCTGTATATGTATCATTAAAATTTCCTACATGTTCTCTTTCCATAGGAAAAGAATGTAGGCTTGCAGCATGATGTGAAAAACTATGCATTGTATTAAAAGAAACATTATGCACTAATGTGACATAATACCTTATAGTGTATGCTTGTAATCCGATATTTGTCATGTCTGCTGGGATTCCTGACACAAAAGTTTGTCTAACTTCTGCAATGGAACATAGTTTTCCATTTTTCAACGATTCTTCTCTTTGCTGCAATATGCCTTGTACACCTGTAGTTAGTCCAAAATATTCTAATGTCTTCTTCTTTTTTCGACTATATGTCTGTAGTGTTTCTAGTTGTTTAGGAGGTTCTAAAGTTTTCTTAATTTCTCCTGTTAAAGGCACCTGTGGTCTTGATGGTCCTTCACCATGTGCCTAGGTTGTAATAATGGAATATAGAGTTTTAAGCTTTCAACCTCTGCCATTTTTAGTTAAACTTTTTGTCCTTCACTTCGAAGGCCTATTTTCCAAATGTCAGTTTTCTCTTCATCAATAAATTATTAGATGTCGTCTAAAATAGCCGAGGGAAAATAATGTTGGGAATACAAAGATTCTAATTCCCTATTGGCATTTTCTATCATTGGTCTCCATTTCTTTCCATAATAATTAATAGACTGTACCGATTTTTTAGGTACTTGTCTAGAACTTATAACAACTGCAGGGTTTGGTTGTAAAGTTCGTTTCCACATTTGTAACGTGGAAAGTTCGGTCTGTTTTATTCTAAACTATGTTTCAGCATAATTTCAAATAAATTTCCAACAAAAATTTTTCTTGTATTGAACAGCTTTTCTAATTTCATGCAGTACTTCATTAGAAAAAGTATACCTTTTGTAGATGTCGTTGATTTCATTTTCTATCTTCTGAAGTTCCATCTCTTTTTTTTGCACTTTTGTCATTCTACCAGTTCTCTTCCATGTCCTGACATTGTCGATTAATCTTCGCTGTTCACTATAGAACTTAGTGGAAGTAAAGATTGTGAAACTAGGGTTTTACCAAGGTAGAAACACGAAAGGTTGTCAGTAGAACATTTATAACTCTTTGAGCTTATAAACGGATAAATAAATTCAATCATTGAAATCATAAATATAAGATCCGTTACTAATAAATAACTCGAATGCTTACAATAACTATACGAGTTTTACAACCGACAAAAGTAGAATACTTAGCGTAACTGTTCGTGTAAAGAAAATAACTACTTGCTAAGTAAAAATGAGAAAATTCGAAGACTTATGATAACTATTCAAGTTGTTTTTGAGCAGTAAAGCACATAACTATATGACAAACTAGAATAGTTATTGTCATAGTTTAAGTCTTTCAGAAAAATACAATAATATTAAGTTAACTGTTTGAGTTTCTTGGATAGATATGCGTAAAAGTTGAAGACTTAAGTATAACTATTCGAGTTTCAACATGAGACATAATAAAGCAATGAAATTCAACACGTGCATAATTCTAACTTAAGGAGTTTAGATATTTTTGGATACTTATAAACCTAACTATCCGATGCTCAGATGCATTTCGAAGAGTTACCAGATAACTTACCGAACGTTCACTTAAGGTATGCATTTAGGCGTTAACACGTGTACTTCAAGAAATAATAAAATATTCTTTTAATCATTTAAAACATAATTGTCCGGTATATACAATATAACCTTTTGAAATAACAAAAAATTTGGATACTTAAGAACTAAAAAGCTTGTATTTCATCAACAGTTCAGAAATGTAGTTAATTAATGTTAATTTCCTGAAATTATGTAGATTCTTTCATTAAAGTATATAATAGTTCATAATGGTTGAATTATTATATGAGAAATTGCTCTCCCTACATAAATGTAGTCTAAAGAATCTATGGCATACTTAAACTAGGTTGCCAAACCCTAATAGATTTGGCATTGAAAGGTCAAATAGCTGACTTAAGTTGGTTGCTAAGCCTTAAATAGATTTGAGTCTCTCTACTTTTTTTTTTTTTTAAATACAGAAATAAGTAGTAGATTTAACAATTTAGACTTTCTGGCTTTTATCTTATTCAATTTATAAAAAAAATTCATAGAGATATACCTTCAGGAACTTAAAAGAATTCAATAATGAGTACACAAACTTAAGAAAATAAATATAATACATTATGTGTAAAGAGCAGATAATAACAAAGAGAAATAACAAAGATTATATGTACAGATTATGGTAGGATTGTTATAACACTTGTAAAATAAATTAAGCTTGAGTACATTGCCCCCCCTTTTTTTTTAATATATATATATATATACTTTATGTATTACCTCCCACAATATCTTCTTTTTACGTGATCACAATCCCTTGCTTAGGGGAAAGATAACTAGTTACTTAATGACAAGTGAGAACAGGTAATTTTTTTTTTTTAAATAGAATCTGAATTACTTGTAAAATGATTTTTCAGTTAGCACATCCCAAACCAGTTGATTCAAGTGATTAGGGTTTAAGATCCTCGAACGGACTTAATTACCCAAGTAATTACAGACAAAAAAGAAATAAAACAAGATATTAAATTGAATAAGAGGCAATGTAGAGTCATAATTTATGCATATTTTATATAGTTAAGTGATGCATTTTATGTGCTTAAAGCCATATACTCATAAGTGTTTAATGAAGATTTAAGTTATAATGCATTTTGGGCAAATAATGTAGTTATGGGCTTAAATGAAGAAAGTAATGCATAAATGAGACTCTATTTGTTATTTAGCATTTCATGAAAACACATTTACATCTTGGTGGCAACACAATTGCATTTTATTAAGTAGATTAAATTTACTTTAGCACTTTGGATTAATTATTTAAATAAGTACATGGGTATTTTTGGAATTCAATGAAAAATGTGATTTTTGGCCCTTTTGAAGTATCCATGTTTAGGAATATATCTTATCTTATTTCTTGAGTGTTTTAATGTATTTTTTTGAGTTTTATAGGTTGAAGAATAAGAAAAATAAAGCAAATCAAGATAGGAGGAATTTTGGCCCTTGGATTGAAGATCAAAGGTGGAGATCAAGTTCCACCACTTAGAGCCTCTATAAAAGGAGAGGCAAGGCCAACAAATCCCTCCTCTTGGATGAGCTTACACCCATTCCAGCCCTTGAAAGTTGTCAGCCCCTCTCCCCCCCTCAAGAACTCGTGGAAGGTGGCGTTCTCCCCCCTCTCGTGGAGCTCCAAGGTAGAAGACAAGGGTTGCTAGTAGGTGGACAGCTAGGGCATCTTTTCCAGACCTTGTGGGTGCTGTTTGGAGCACATATGAAGCCGTGCAACTATCTCCCCTCTTCCGTGGATCAGTCCTAGTAGAAGAAAGGCAAGGGTTGTGGACTTTAGGTGGATGACTACTTGTTTCTTGGTGTTTGGTGATATTTGAAGACCTCTCGCTTCTGGAAGAAAACTCGTGTGGTGACAGCCACAAATTTCTTGGCTAGGAGCACATCTCATGCACCATTTTTCTCCAAAACAAGTTTGCACTTCAAGGTAAAAAGGGTTGTATTGGTTTAGCTCTTTAGGTTTTCATTTTCTTGTTTAAAGTTGTGTTCTTTGTAATTTTAGTAGGGTAATGGTAGTTTTAGGTTTAGTTGTAATGTTACATTGTAGTTTAATCATAGAACTTTCATTTCAGTAGTTTATTATGTTTATTTTGAATGAATGGAAACGAATTTGGTTTGAATCTTGTGCATATGTGAATATTTGTATGCTAACAAAGCTAATTTGTGGATGTTTATCGTCGGTTTAGAATCCTGTAAATTTGACGATTTTGTCTAGGTCGTAACTTACTGATCCAGTGATGTTTGGCTTTAGTTTTTGATTCTATTTTTTATAGCTTCGATGTACTTTACTCCTGTATAGTTTTTAGAATTTTTCCAATCGATTTGTATAGGTTTTCCAATTTATTTTGTTCATGTTGCATCTGGCGCATCTTGGAGTTTTTACCCCAATTTTTACTTCAGTGCTGAATTCGATATCTTTTTATCTACAACACGAAATCGACCTTTGTAAATTTTCTCTGTTAGATGAATGAGATAAGTTTCGAAGCACACTGATTTTGCAGACTTTCGTGAAGATTTGAAAATCTTATGCCATTTTTAGTAACTATGCGCAATTCTGGGATGTTAGTTTCTAGTCTGCGCGTTTGTAGGAAAAGCATTGCCGACACTTGACTATTTTAGATCTTTTAACGAAATCAGTGGGGTTGTAAAGTTAATCCAATGAATACTCAGTATGATATTTTTATTGTATTTTACCCTTGAGATACTGAGAGGAGGATATGTGTGAACTTGACTGAATTTCGAGATTCTGTGCTGTAGTGAGTTAGTGTTTTATGAATGGAAATGAGGAATTTATACTCTATTGAGTGAATTTTTGATAAGTTTTGAATCACTTGTAATTATTATTGTTTTTGCACCTTAGAAATATTTTGTAAAAGCCAAATCCTTGTGGATTCGACCCGTACTCGCCGGAGTATATTACAATTGCACCGTGCGCTTGTAGTTATTTTAAAATGAGTTTTGAGTTTAATGTTTTATCATTTTGGTCCCTTTGTGAGTTTTAAGATCTTATTTTGGAGATAGCAAAAACGTCAACGGGCAACTGCAAGACTTAATTTTTCTAATAGAATGTTAATAACTTTCCTTTAATAAATGGAACATATTTTCTATGTATTTTTCAATTAAAATCTCTATAATAGTATATACATAAGTAACAAAAATACAGTTGACACTCACATTGAATCAAATTAACTTTCCTTAAGTAATCTTTTCTGAATTTTTTCTTAAATAAATTGACTTCAATAAAAATTAGAATTTCATAAATTCTTAACTACTAGTAAATAGTAATTCTAAAATAGATATTTTGAGTTTGTTTTTTTTTAATAAAGAAATTAAATTCTAAAGTTACTTTATAACAAACCAAAATGTTATGCAATGAACAGGACAAGTTAAACATCAGATAACCTACAGATACCAAGTTCTAATCGTAAGTTTGAAAAGGTATTCTCATCTAAGGGTTTTGTAAATAGATTTGCTAATTGTTCTGTGGTGGGAACAAAATTTAATACTATTTTTTCTTTTATAACATTATCCCTTAGAAAATGGTGTCGAACTTCTATATGTTTAGCTTGTGAATGTAAGATAGGATCTTTAGACAAACTTATTGCAGAACTACTATTACAGAAAATTTTAGTTGGTTCATAGGCCAAATTAAAATCTTTTAAAGTTTGTCTAATCCATAGGATTTGAGCATAGCAAAGTGCAGTAGCTATATATTCAGCTTCAATTGTAGATAATGCTACACAATTTTGCTTTTTGCTAAACCATGACACTAAAGAATTTCCTAATAATTAACATGTGCCATTAGTGCTTTTTCTTTCAGACTTACATCCTACGAAATTAGCATCACTATAACCTATTAAATTTAAAGAACTATGTTTAAAGTAAAACAATTCGAAATTGATGGTTCCTAATAGATATTTAAAAATTCATTTAATAGTAAGTAGGTGTGATTCTTTAGGATTAGATTAATATCTAGCATAAGTACACACACTAAACATAATATCTGGTTGGCTAGTTGTTAAATAAAGTAATGAACCAATCATACTTCTATATTGTTTTATATCTACAGATTTTCTAGAGTCATCTTTATTCAACTTAGTGATAGTACTCATTGGTGTATTCTTTGTTTTAGTGTTGTCTAAACCAAACCTCTTTAATAAATCTCAAGTATATTTTTCTTGTGAAATAAAAGCACCTTGATTTAGCTGCTTAATTTGTAAGCCTAGGAAAAATGATAGTTCTCTCATCATACTCATTTCAAATTGATTAGTCATGTCTTTCGAAAAAGACTCAACTAAATTATCATTTGTTACTCCAAATATGATGTCATCTACATAGATTTGAACTACCAATATATCTTTTTCAACCTTCTTGATAAAAAGAGTGTGATCTGCCTTTCCCATAGAGTACCCTTTTTCCATAAGAAATTTAGATAATCTCTCATACCAAGACCTAGGGGCTTGTTTAAGGCCATATAGTGCCCTTTTAAGCTTGTAAACATACTCGGGATGTTTTGAATCTTCAAAACCTGGAGGTTGTTTTACATAAACTTCTTCTTTTGTATACCCATTTAAAAAAGCAGTCTTAACATCCATTTGATATGATTTGAAATCCATATAACAAGCATATGCTAACAAAATTCGTATTGATTCTAGTCTAGCAATAGGAGTAAATGTCTCATCATAGTCAATTCCTTCCTCTTGCTTGTAACCTTGAGCAACTAACCTAGCTTTATTTTTAACTATATGTCCATCCTGATCTACTTTGTTTCTAAATACCCTCATTGTTCCAATTATCGACTAATTTTCAAGTAGTGGAACTAGATCCCATACCTCATTTTTTATAAATTGATTTGGCTTATCTTGCATAGCTAAATACCAAAATTCATCTTCTAAGGCATCTTCAATTTTCTTAGGTTCTAGTAAAGAAACAAATGAGTAAGCACTACAAATGTTGACTACTGATGACCTAGTCCTAACTCTTTGATTAGGATCGCCTATTATTTGATCAATAGGATGAGATGAAGCATAACACCAATTTCTATGTTGTTCCACATTTTCTATAGGTATTACATTATTTTCTTCTAAATCTTCATTATTTAAACTTATATTTCTTATTCCGTAAGATAATCTCTCAATTTCTTTGTCAACATCATTTGGTACCATTTCTGGGAGAATTTTTGAATCAAAGTTTTCAGCATGTCTAAAATCCAAATGAGAATTTTCATGAAATTTCACATGTAAGGTTTCCTTAATGATTTTTGTTGATTTGTTATATACTCTATATGCCTTACTTCTAATGGAATAACCAACAAAAATGCCCTCATCTGATTTGGCTCTAAATTTGTCTCTATGTTCCTTAGTATTTAAAATAAAACACTTGCAGCCAAAGGGTTTTAAATAACTTCTTTTGGGAACCCTGTTATACCATATCTCATAAGGAGTTTTATCCAAAATTGGTCTTAGATGTACTCTATTTATAACATAACATGCTGTATGAACTGCTTCTGCCCAAAGAGATAGAGGTAACTTATTTTCATTTAACATGGTTCTGGACATTTCTTGAAGTGATCTGTTTTTACGTTCTACTATTCCATTTTGTGAAGGAGTTCTTGGAAATGAGTACCTATGATCTATGCCTAATTCTTCACAAAAGGTGTCCATTTGATCATTATCAAATTCTGTACCATGATCATTCCTAAGTTTTTGAATTTTAACATTTTGCTCATTCTGAACTTTATTACAGAATATCTTAAATATTTCAAAAACTTCAGTTTTATTAGCTAGAAAATAAACCCAAGTCAACCTAGAATAGTCATCAACTAGTACAAAAACATAATGTTTACCTCCTAGACTGGTTGTCCTAGTAGGTCCAAATAAATCCATATGCACTAGTTCTAATACTCTTTTGCTTGTTATTTCATTTAAACTTTTAAAGGATGTTTTATGTAATTTACCTAGTTGACATGCATCACACATAAACTCTTTCGAGTACTTAATACTAGGTAAACCTCTAACTAGATTCTTTTTAGACAGCTTTTGTAATAATTTTAAGTTTGAGTATCCTAGCCTTCTATGCCATAAAATAATTTCATCCGATTTTGCAATTAAGCAAGCATTGTCTTTAATAATATCAGAAGGCAAATTTAGAATACAAATGGATCCTTTCTTGTATTTAGTGAATAAAATTTCGTTTGTAGACATGTCCATAATTTTACAGGAATTTTTTTCAAAAATTACTCTATAAAACTTCATTAAAACAGGAACACTCAATAAATTAAAACCTAAGTTTTTCGCTAATAAGACATCATTTATAAAACATTTTTCAGTTACCTGAACCTTGCCAAACCCAAGGATATTTGTTTTGCTTTTATTTCCAAAGGTAACTTGTTCGTTCTTGGTCTTTGTTACTTTTGTAAGTAATCGTATATCTCTAGTCATGTGGCTAGATGCTCCACTGTCCATTATCTATTTTGATTTGTGTACCTACAAAATAGTTAAGAAGAGATTTTATCTCTTGGAACCCATTTCTGAGTGGGTCCAATAATTTTAGAGAGAGTCATATCAAAATAATCAATATTTTTAAACTTCAACTTATCTATTTTTTGATAATTATTCTTGCATTTATTTCTCTTAGTGTTATAATTATCAGAACATTTATCTCTATGTAAACCAGAGTTGAAATTTTCATTTCTGACATTATTTGATTGCTGATCCCAATATCCGATATTTTTTAAATATAAAGAAAACTGATCAAAAATATTAAAATTCTCAAAAGTCTTAGCTTAATTTTTTTGAAAATTTCTTTTGAAATTCTTGCATCGTGTGCTATCATTTATATGCTGCATTTTTTTAATTTACACATATTTATCTCCCTTTTTAATTACACACAGAATAGTTTTTCTCTTACTATTCTTAGTACTAGAAATAAAGACATTATTTTTAGCAGTACCATCATGTAATATATAATTTTCAAAAGATGCATCGTGTAAACCAATACCATGTTTTTCTATATTTGATATTTTACTACTAAGTTCATTTGTTATAGTTTGACTATTATTCCATTTACTTAATATAGCCTTTTGATCGCAGACCTTAATCTTTAACATATCAATTTCTGAACTTAAATCAGTAATAGTCAGTTTTAGTTTTTCAATTTCACAGATCATTTTCTTTTTATCATTAATTAAATTTTCACGATTAGCATGCGATTTTCTTTCTATTGTAGTAAACTTTAAAATTTCCTATGCATGCTTTTGATTTTCTTCTTTAAATTTATTCAATGTAGAGTTCAGAAAATCAATCTTATTTTTAGATTCATCTAGCATTTTCCTGGTGTTCTTTCCTTTTATTTTTACTTTCTTATATTTTCTAGCCAGTTTATTGTATTCAACAAGTAATCCTTCAAAACTATCAAAACTAGCATTTTGATCAAAGGATACCTCATTGGATTTCACCATGAAGCATACATTTGCTAGATTTTCTGTGACTTACATCAGTAACTATCCGAAACTTAAAATGTTTTCGGTGAGTTATCGTTTAACCTTTCGAAAGAAAGGTTAAGCTGGTTTGTTGAGTAAGTATAACACCACAGAGTTAGTTCGTTAAGTTATCTACAATACTTGTCACGTGTAATGGCACATGAGGAACTTGTTAAGTTATATATATATACTTGTGTTACTCGTTTAGTTAACATTAAAGTAACAACTTCTTATTATACATGAAAAATTTTTGGATGAGAAAGTTTATTTTGCAGGAAATTTTTCAGAGATCCAAGACTGATGATTAAAGAAAATTTGAAATATAAACGTGGGTTAGAACGTGTGTTTCGATGAAGGAAAAAGAAAAGACGTGGAGAAGTGGAAAACTGGTAGTGGTTAAATGTGAAGGATATGCATGGAATGAAGATACAGTATAAAAGGCATAGAATTCTTGTTGATCAAACCATCGTTGCATACAAAACGAAAAATCTTTTCAAGGATCAAACCATTTCTGCACACCAAAAGAAAAATCTTTTTCAGGGATCAAAAACACCTCTTCGGGCAAAATCTCTCAAGTGGAAGAAAATTAAGTGAAGCATAAAAGGTTAAATTTATGTCGCTGAAGATTTGAAGTATCAAGTGAAAGCAAATTCGGTGAAGTAGAGAAAGACAAGATATTCGTCACTAAAGAATTGCTGAAGAAGAAAAAGAAGAAAAAGAAAGATCTCAAATAGGGAGAAAAGTTTTAAATTCCGCAAATTAGTTTTCTCTATTTGTAGTTATGAAATTGTTTAGATGATACATGGTATCGAGTTATAATTGCATCTACAATTTCTGAGGAGAATTGAATTGTATATTGTAATTGAAACCTTGAATAAAAATGATTTTATGAAAACAATGTCTCGACTTGTTTTTGAGTTTTAAAGTTTCAATTATATTTCAGAAAGTATTAAAAATACACAATTCACCCCCCTCTTGTGTAGCCATAAGATCCTACAAGTGGTATCAGAGCTTTGTTAATAATCTTTGATATAAAATCTATACCAACTTATTTAATATCATTGCTTATTCTACATTCCTTGTTTTTAAATAGAAATTAATATATGAGCATACGTTTAACTTTCTTGATTTAAGGTTCAAGTTGTTTTAAAGCTTTTAGATTGTTTAAAATCAAATAGGTTGAAAAATCTAAGGTAAGATGGATACTGGAAATGGTAATTTTTCTTTGTATGTATTTTATCTTTACCTTCTGGTGAAGTTGATTTAAATTCATGTTTGCTAGCTGAAACTAGTGATGCATATCTATGGCATAGAAGGATTGGGCATATAAATATGAAACTATTACATAAACTATCTAGAAAACATATAGTGAGAGGTTTACTAAAGATTAAATACTCAAAGGACTTTATGTGTGATGCATGTGAGTTAGGTAAACTTCACAAAATCTCTTTTAAATCCAAAACTGATATTTCAAGCAAGAGAGTCTTAGCACTTATACATATGGATCTATTTGGACCAACAAGAATCATGAGTCTTGGTGGTAAACGGTATGTATTTGTTTTAGTAGATGACTTCTCTAAATACACTTGGGTATATTTTCTAGCATCTAAGATAGAAGTTTTTGAAAAATTTAAAATGTTTTGCAATTTTGTTCAAAATGAGCAGAGTGTGTCTATTCAAAAACTTAGGAGTGATCATGTAACTGAATTTGATAATGATCAATTGGATAACTATTGTAATGAGCATGGCATTGATCACAAATTTTCTTTTCCAAGAACACCGTGTCAAAATGGTGTTGTTGAGAGAAAGAATAAATCACTTCAAGAAATGGCCAGAACTATATTGAATGAACATAAGTTACCTCAAAATCTTTGGGCTGAAGCAGTAAATACAGCTTGTTATGTTATTAACAGAAGTCATTTAAGACCTCATATTAATAAAACTCCTTTTGAAATTATGTTTAATAGGGTTCCAAAAATTTCCTATATGAAACCATTTGGCTGCATGTGTTTTATTCTTAGTACTAAGGATAAAAGGGATAAATTTCAAGCCAAAGCGGATGAAGGAATTTTTGTAGCCTACTCTACTAGAAGTAAAGCCTATAGAGTGTATAACAAGACTTCTAGGACTATTGAAGAAACCCTCCATGTAAGCTTCAATGAAAATTCTCTTAGAGAATCTCAATCTAAAGCTGATAATGATGATTTGATCAATCTTCTAAAAGAGTTAGAGATCAATAGAGAGATTGATGATTTATCTGAGAAAATCAAAAATATGAACATAAATGATCAAACTAATGATGAAAGTGATGTACCTTTAGATGTTGATTAGAATATTGAGGAAAATCAGAGAAATTGGCGTTATTCTTCATCACATCCCATCACTCAAGTCATTGGTAATATTAATGAGGGAGTTAAAACTAGAGCTTCAGTAAATTTAAATAGTATGTGTATGTTTGTTTCTATGGTGGAACCAAGGAATATACAAGAAGCATTATCTGATGAAAATTGGATAGTGGCAATGCAAGAAGAACTAAATCAATTCATTAGAAATGATGTTTGGGAATTAGTCTCTCCATTAGAAAATCAGTCCATAATAGGTACAAAGTGGATCTTTAGAAACAAAACTAACGAAACTGGTCAAGTTATAAGGAATAAAGCTAGATTAGTTGCACAAGGGTATACATAGGAAGAAGGATTAGATTATGATGAAACATTTGCTCCTATGGCTAGGTTAGAAAGTATTAGAATATTATTGGCCAATGCTTGTTATATGGATTTTGAATTATATCAAATGGATGTAAAGAGTGCATTTCTGAATGGTTTAATTAATGAAGAAGTCTATGTGAAACAACCACCTAAATTTGAAGATATTAAAATTCTGACTTTGTGTATAAATTGAAGAAAGCCTTATATGGTTTGAAGCAAGTACCTAGATCATGGTATGAAAGATTGTCTACTTTTTTAATAGAAAAAGGCTATATCATGGGAAAAGTGGATCATACTCTATTTCTGAAGAGAGATGGTAAAGATCAGATTGTTGTTCAAATATACGTGGATGATATAATCTTTGGAGCAACCTCTAATAAGTTGATAGAATTATTCTCTGAAGAGATGACTAATCAATTTGAAATGAGTATGATAGGAGAACTTTCATATTTTTTAGGACTACAAATTAAGCAAATGGATAAAGGTATATTTTGAAATCAGGAAAAATATGCAAATGAAATGCTTAAGAAATTTAATTTTAATGATACAAGGATTCGAGGAACTCCTATGAGTACTACTTTAAAGTTAGATATTGATGACATAGGAAAATCTATAGATCAAAGAAAATACAGAAGTATGATTGGTTCTTTACTTTATTTGACTGCTAGTAGACCTGATATTATGTTTGCTGTGTGTGTTTGTGCTAGATTTCAATCTAATCCTAAACAATCACAGTTAATTGCAGTTAAAAGAATATTTAGGTATATACAAGGAACTAAAAATTTCAGACTGTATTATTCTAAGGATAGTTCAATAGATCTTATAGGATATACTGATGCTGATTATGCAAGATCTAAATCTGATAGAAAGAGTACCAGTGGCACATGTCAATTATTGGGAAATAATTTGGTGTCATGGTTTAGTAAAAAGTAAAACTGTGTAGCACTTTCTACTATAGAAGCTGAATATGTTGCTGCTGCACTGTGTTGCACTCAGATTCTGTGGATAAGGCAAACTTTAGAAGATTTTGGATTATCTTATGATACAATTGAGATTTATTGTGACAGTAGTTCTGCAATAAATCTTTCCAAAAATCCTGTATTACATTCAAAAGCAAAGCATATAGAGGTTAGACATCATTTTCTAAGAGATAACGTAATTAAAGGAAAATTTAAATTAGAATTTGTGTCTAGTAAAAATAAATTAGCTGATATATTTACAAAACCTCTAGACGAAAATACATTTTGCAACATTAGATTAAATTTAGGTATTTGTAGGCTATGTGATGTGTAAAATGCTTAAACTCCACATAAAAAGATAAATATTATTGATGATGTTGTTCACCTCATAGATATTATATACTTATTATAAATATCTAAAGTAATATCTAAACTACTGCTTAAGATACTATGTATTTATTGTAAAATCATAGTAGTATCTTATTGATTTTAAGTAGTTTATCAACTTTAATGGTTTTTACGAATTTAAGTGGAAGTGTAAATGAAAAACATTAAATACTTCTAACGTTCTGAAATTTTGATTAAATGTTTTCTTTGAATCAAGGAAAATGCATATGATCATGCATAAATTTGACTTAATTGATTAAACTTGTAGAATAAGTTATATGTAACTCATCTTAAACTGTTAATCAAAAGTATAAGCTTATTGAAACTGATTCATATTCTTAGTACAATCATAGAAGTAAAAATTGTATAAGATTTGTGTTTTATTGCATCTATATTAATGGAATACATATATACTGTGCTTAAAATGAAAAGTGCTTACAAAGTGAAAATCTTTGAGAGTTTATTGATCAGTTTGATCACGAGCCTTTTGTACTTGAGCAGATAGGTATGTAAGGATTGTTGTCCTAAAAAAGAATTCCTTAAATCTAGCAACCTAAGGTCCTGATCAGATTTGAGATTGTTGATTGAAAGCTCATTACACAGGTACATTAGAAAGCTCTTGTATGATTCAAGCTTTTCAAACTAACTTTTAAAGAAAATTATCAATATTTACTGTTTTGAAAAGAAAAAGTTGTTTCATTAATTACAGATATCTTTGAATCGCATATAGTTTCTACTAATATGACTACTAATTTATTGAATCAACATTAGTACTTTTGAAAACGTTTATTTGAGATACATTCTTTTATTCTCCTTGAATTAATCATATTGAGTTCAAAATTGTGTTTTGATTCATATACACTAGGAATTGATTCTGGAAATCATTTTTGAAGATGTAAGGATAACGGAAGTCTCTAATAAGAAAATTTAAAAGTATAGTTATACTTAACATCTATTGTCACTACAAGTATATTTTTTATTTTGATTGAATATATTTGAAGTATATTTGTAGGGGGAGGATTAACAATGTCGAAAATAAATTAATATAATTTAGAATACAAATCTTAGTTAATCTGAATTAATGTCCTCTTAAAATCTTGATGAAATAATTCAAAAAGACAAATAAACTATTTTAGATTCAAAGGACAAAATGTTCAAATAGTTTACAATGTTCTCAAGATAATGTTAAGTTTAACATGTGTGTTGTTTTCGGAACGTTTCAGTTGGAAGCATCTGAAAATTGGTGTACTAACTAGACGTTATGTTAGATATGGTAACGTGTAAAACTACCTCTAGATAGCATTTTACTCGTTAGGTTAGTTAACTCAACGAGTTATACTTGAATATTTCAGGTACCTTGATTGAATAAATTTTATTCAATATTTATTTAATTTCAAAACTTGACTTCTCTTCACGTTGAGTTATACGCCTAAAAACCCTATTTAAACACTTATTACACGGGCACTTAGGTTATTTGTAAACTTTGTCAAGAAAATCTTTCTCGCTTGTTGCTATTACAACCTACGACGATGGTCGCCAAGTTCTACAAAGGTCGTGGCAGAGGAAAAGGCAAAAGCAGAAGAGATGCAAAAGGAAAAGAAATAGAGAATGATGAAGTTCCATGTACTTGGTTCAAGAAAATATTTCGAGTGGACAAAAGGTTAGCAGAAATTTATAGAGATTACTTCTTTCCTCAGGGTATATTAGATGAAGTTAGACAAGAACTTCAACATACTGATGAAAATATTACATACATGGGTATTCGTAGTAATTTTGATAGAGAATACAGAATGAAATGTGCTGAAATTGCATTTTTGGAACAGTATGCAAAATATTTGGAAAAAGGTGTAGGTTCATCAAATAGAACTCCTCAAACTCCTATAAATGGTACAAGACTACATGCATTTGAGGAAGAGCATGAATCAGCTATACCTACTCCTTTATATTCAAAACAAGTAGAATCAGATATTGCTGTAGACAAAACAAAAGTTGAAAGTCTTCGAAAGGCCGTTGCAATAGAAAGTGCTTGAGAAGAATTAAAGCAGAAAACTTTTATGGAGCAATTTGAAAAGAAAACATCAATACTTGAAAAGGAGAAACAGAAATGTTATAGAAGAAGGAAAGTCAGAAAAATTATGTCTAAGGAAACAAAGTCCATTGAAAAAGGAAAATCAGATGAAAATTTATTTCCAAAGGACAATGTATGTCTAGACATTGTACCTTATTGTGCATCTGATAAACTCATCAGTTCCGAACACACTGAAATTGATGAAGATAATGAGACTTTATTTTCCCTTGTTAGAAAGCTTGAGAAGAAATACAAGTCAAATATGAGCTCAAGTTTTTCTATTAGTACAAGTCCTGATGATGCAGAAATTGACAAATCAGAGCATGAGACACCTAACATTGAACAAGTTATTGCAGATATAATTGACAATGTTGAAGTAGTAACTAGTTCACAGGCTGAATTGTTTAGAGTAGCAGATATTGAAAATGTTAAGATTCTAGAAGAGCTAAAAGTTAATTAGCCTTCTACAGAATCTATAGAAGCAAAGTCTGAGAATTCACAACATGAATCAATGGAATTATTTGTTGAACAAAATGAACATTTACAGACAGATACACCGGTTGTAGAATTTGTGGAAAAATTGAACTCTATACATTCTATAGAGACTGAACAGATGAATGTTGAGCATATTAACAATGTTCCTAACACTGTTGAAGCTGAAGAATCAAACTTACCTGAGCAGCTTCAAGATAATATTTTGGAAGAGGAACAATGTGACATTCATTTTGAAGAAGAGGTTCTTGAAGATGAATTAAACTCTGAATCACGGCTTTAGGTATCACCTTCTTTGTGTACAATATTAAAAATTCAAGGTAATGCAATTCATTTTAGATCTGAAGAAGCATTGCAGAAATACAATAATTTGATTACATGTCAAATTTTGCATGCTCGTCCAATAAAATTCAGAAATTTGATGGAAATAAGAGATCTATTTGAGTTTCAAGGCCTCATTAAATTCTTGCCAATAGGAACAAAATGGAAGCAATACACAGAACTTATTGCAGCTTCTTATAGCAATCTGGTCAAGAATGGAAATTTTCTGAAAACTCAAATAAATGAACAGGAGTTTATATTGTCTCCTGAGTTAATTTTTGAAGTTTTAGGATTAAAGAATGAAGGTGTTGTTGTTACCAACAGATTTGACATGATAAGACAATTGGAATGGAACATTAAGTCTTTATCAAAAATTCCAGATGTATATTCTAAAATGAGATTAATGGAAAATCTGAATGCTGAGGCAATGTTTATTGCATGTAAATTTATTTCAGAGAGTTGGACACAATTTGGAAGTTAGTAGAAGCTGTTTATATGCAACTTATGGCCTGCTGAATAGAATTCAAATAAATTGGTTTGATGTTTTTATGTCTCAATTACAACATATGAGTTTAAATTTATTTTATGGTGATGTTGTATGTAGAATCCTTGCAAGCCAATTGAATTTATCTGACTGGCCTTCTGAAACTAAAGGCATTAGAGCATTTAGCGTAGGCAATCTGACAATAATAAAAGCTTTGATACTAGTTGTAGGATCATTGTATCACAAAAGGGGGGTGAATTGTGTCTTTAGCAATTAAAATTACTAGCGGATAAAACAAGAGCACAAAACACTGATAAATAAAATTCTATTCTTTATAAACTTTAAAGACAGAATTTACAATATCTTTTCAGCTCAATTCCCTTCTTGACGGTTTTGATACAGTAATATCTGATATACAATTCAAATAGAAAAATGAAGTCTTTATTCAAAACTAATTTCGAATTGTATAAAACCTGATCTTTATGCACGTAGCTCCTTTCCTTCTTTTTGCTCAGCTTTTGTATTTCTTCTTCTGAAGTTGTCGAATTTCCAGACTTTTTGCATTTGCAGCTCCTTTTCTGAAATTGCTTGGAATTTCTAACTTCTTCTGATGTTGGAGAATTTTTCTAGATATGAATATTCAAACTTAACTTTCAATTAGGGATTCAGATTGAATATTCAGACTTGGTTTTTGTGATTGGGATCATTATTGTAATGTAGCTCGTACTCTCTATTTGTAGTCAAACTATGTCTTCACATTCAACATGTTCATCCACTTAATCCACAATGCATAATCCATAATTCATGTACTAAATTTTTCTTTAATCCAAATTACTATCTTTTTGAATTTCCACTTTCTCCACTATCATTTTGAATTTTCACGATCTCCACTCGTAGATTTACTGACTTTATCTTCTTGGAGTTTTGTAGAATATCTTCTGTTAAGTATTTTTGGTTTGATGATGTGTGGTGAATGAAAATATTATATTTGCTCAATTACTATTGCTTGTGAAAAGAAATTAAAATCATCAATTTATACAGAAAAAGCTTACTGATATAAATACTTGTCTGTATTGGATTTGAAGTTAATAACTTGTCGTTTCATTGCATTAATTTCTCATTTAGCTCAACGTTAAGTTAACATGTGTTTTTATTGAAAAGCATGATATGGTTTAAAGTTATATCTTCTGTATCATGAACAGTGCACGTTTAGACAACTCGTTAAGTTAGAGTTTTGTTTGTTTAGAGGTCACGTGAGAACTCGTTAAGTTAGAGGCTTAAAGGTTAAAATAGGTCACGTGATAACTCGCTAAGTTAGTGAGTAAAAGAAGAGACGAACTCGTTAAGTTAGTGTTATACATGTGGTGAAATTATAAGTTACGAATGTTGTATTGTTTCACATGAGGTGCACATGTTTAAGTCGATAAGTTAACATAACTAAACGCGTTGAGTTGCTATATTGAACACTAAGGCAACGTGTTAGGTTAGCGTTATAAACTTAAGTTGTTATTTTTGCACGTGGTAAAATTCTTATTATAAAAACATTTGTTTATTACTAAATCGGTGAGTTAAAGAGTTTTTCAGTGACTTACATTAGTAACTATCCGAAACTTAAAATGTTTTCGGTGAGTTATCGTTTAACCTTTCGAAAGAAAGGTTAAGTTGGTTCGTTGAGTTAGCATAACACCACGAACTTAGTTCGTTGAGTTAGCTACAGTACTTGTCACGTGTAATGGCACATGAGGAACTCATTAAGTTAGAAACGTTAAGTTATATATATATACTTGTGTTACTCGTTTAGTTAACATTAAAGTAACGACTTCTTATTACACATGAAAAATTTTTGGACGAGAAAGTTTATTTTGCAGGAAATTTTTCAAAGATCCAAGATTGATGATTAAAGAAAATTTGAAATATAAACGTGGGTTAGAACGTGTGTGTTTCGATGAAGGAAAAAGAAAAGACGTGGAGAAGTGGAAAATTGGTAGTGGTTAAACATGAAGGATATGAAATGAAATGAAGATACAATATAAAAGGCATAGAATTCTCGTTGATCAAACCATCCTTGCACACAAAACGAAAAATCTTTTCAAGGATCAAACCATTCTTGCACATCAAAAGAAAAATCTTTTTCAAGGATCAAAAACACCTTTTTGGGCAAAATCTCTCAAGTGGAAGAAAATCCAATGAAGCAGAAATGGTTAAATTTATGTCGCTGAAGATTTGAAGTATCAAGTGAAAGCAAATTCGGTGAAGCACAGAAAGACAAGATATTCATCACTGAAGAATTGCTGAAGAAGAAAAAGAATAAAATGAAAGATCTCAAATAGAGAGAAAAGTTTTAAATTCCGCAAATTAGTTTTCTCTGTTTGTAGTTATGAAATTGTTTAGATGATACATGGTATCGAGTTATAATTGCATCTATAATTTCTGAGGAGAATTGAATTATATATTGTAATTGAAACCTTGAATAAAAATGATTTTATGAAAACAATGTCTCGACTTATTTTTGAGTTTTAAAGTTTCAATTATATTTCAAAAAATATTAAAAATACATAATTCACCCCCCTCTTGTGTAGCCATACGATCCTACATCTTCTAACTCTTCATTTTAGTCGAATACTTATCCTTTAAGTCTTGTAAAAACTCGAACACTTATTTGTAACTTTTCGAGTTTTTGCACCTACAAAACATGTGACTAAACAAGGAAAACTTATATGTTCATTAGTCATTTTTTAAAACTCGAGTAGTTATCTATCCATGCGTATAAAAACTCGAACAGTTATCTAACTTTTCAATTTTCATTACCGAATGCACATGGAAAACACGTGACAACTTAAAACATTAAAAACACACGTGCAAATAACTTAACTATACGAGTTTTTAACATAACTCTTCGACTAAATCGAAATGTTAACTATTCTAAAGTTTAAATGTCTGAATTTCTAACTATCTGAAAACTTTAACCATTCGAAAATCTAACTATTCGAAAAGTTAACTATTCGAAATTTTAAATGAAACTTTTTGATAACCTGTTAACATTTAATTACATGACAATTATACTTAGAGAATATTATTTAGACTTATTTAAAAACTTTAATAAAGCATATATCATCAAAAAAAATTTTCTAACTACTTGAACCAACTGTGTTAGGATGTGTTGACTGAAAACTCATTATACAAATAATTTAGATTCTAATTAAAAAAATAAGGTTACCTGTTCCCACTTATCATTGAGTAATTGGTTATCTTTCCCCTAAGCAAGTGTAGGATCAAATGACTACACAAGAGGGGGGGAATTATGTTTTTCAACATTTTCGATTATAATTGAAATTTCAAAAATAAAAACAAGTTGAGACACTATTTTTATCAAATCATTTTATTCAAGGTTTCAATTACAATATACAATTCAATTCTCCTCTGAAATTGTAGATGCAATTATATAACGATACCATGTTTCATCTAATTAATTTCATAACTACAAATAGAGAAAACTAATTTGTGGAATTTAAAACATTTCTCCTTGTTTGAGATTTTTCTTCTTCTTCTTCTTTTGTAATTCTTCAGTGACAAATATCTGACTTTCTTTGTTTCACCAAATTTGCTTTCTTCTTCTTCAAATCTTTAGTGACATATATCTGACTTTCTCTACGTCACTGAATTTGCTTCTATTTGAGAGCTTTTCCCCGAAGAGGTGTTTTTGATCTTTGAAAAGATATTTCTTTTGGTGTGCAGGGATAATTGATCAACGAGAATTCTATGCCTTTTATACTGTATATTCACTTCATGCATATCCTCAACGTTTAATCACTATTAGTTTTCCACTCTTCATGTCTTCTCTTTTTCCTTCATCGAAATACACACGTTTTGACCTACGTTTTCTTTTTGAATTTTCTTTAATCATCAATCTTAGATCTTTGAAAAATTTCCTGTAAAATAAACTTTCTCGTCCAAAAGTTTTCAACAAATTTAATAATAAGTCGTTGTGTTAATGTTAACTAAACGAGTAATACAAGTAGATTTATAACTTAACGTATCTAACTCAACAAGTTCATCATGTGCTAAATCACATGACAAGTACTGTAGCTAACTCAACGAATTAAGTCTGTGGTGTTATGCTAACTCAATGAACCAGCTTCGTGGTGTTACGCTAACTCAACGAACTAGTAATAAACAAATGTTTTTATAATAAGAATATTACTACGTGCAATAATAACAACTTTAAGTTTATAACACTAACCTAATGCGTTGCCTTAGTGTTTAATATAACAACTCAACGTGTGCAATTATGTTAACTTAACGAGTTAAACATGTGCAACTCACGAGATACAATATAACATTCGTAAACTTTAATTTCACCACATGTACAATACTAACTTAACGAGTACATCTGCTCTTTTACTCACTAACTTAACGAGTTCTCACATGACCTATTTTAACTGTTAAGCCTATAACTCAACGAGTTCTCACGTGACCTTTATACAAATAACGCACTAACTCAACGAGTTGTCTAAACATGCACTGTTCATGATACAGAAAAATATAACTTTAAAACATATAATGCTTTACAATAAAAACACACATTAACTTAACATTTAGTTAAATGAAAAGTTAGTATAATGTAATGACTAGTTATTTAACTTAGTATAATTTCAAATCAATTACAGACAAGTATTTATATCAGTAAACTTTTTCTATATTAATTGATGTTCTTAAATTACATTCACAAATAATAGTAATTAAGTAAATATGATTATATTTGTTAGGTATTTAATTTTGATGATATATGCTTTATTAGCGTTTTTAAATAAGTCTACATAATTTTCTCTAAGTATATCTCTCTAAGTATAGTAGTTAATAGATTATTGGAAAGTTTCATTTTTATGTCGGATAAATTAAAGATTTCCGAAGAGTTAAATTTGCAATAGTTAAACTTTTGGATAGTTAACGTTTTGGATAGTTAAACTTTCGGATAGTTAACGTCTCGTTTTTGTCGAATACTTTATGTTAAAAACTCGTATAATTAAGTTATCTGCATGTGTGTTTTTAATGCTTTAAGTTGTCACGTGTTTTCCATGTGCGTTTGGTAATGAAAAATCAAATTTTTATATAACTATTTGAGTTTTTATATGCATAGATAGATAACTGTTCGAGTTTAATAAAAGGACTAACGACTAGATAAGTTTCTTTGTTTAGTCATGTGTTTTACAGGTGCAAAAACTCGAAGAGTTAAAGGATAAGTGTTTGACTAAATCGAAGACTTAGAAGATATTCTACAAGACTCCAGGAAGATAAAGTTTCAGTGAATCTACGAAGTGGAGATCGTGGAAATTCAAAATGATAGTGGAGAAAGTGGAAACTCAAAAAGATAGTAATTTGGATTAAAGAAAAAAAATTAGTACGTGGATTATGGATTATGGGTTATGGATTAAGTGGATGAACATGCTGAACGTGAAAACAGAGTTCGATTACTAATAGAGAGTACAAGCTACATTACAAAAGAGGATCCCAATCTCAAAAACCAAGTCTTAATATTCAATCTAGATCCCTAACTGAAAAGTTAAGTTTGAATATTTATATTCTAAAAAGTTCAACATCAAAAGAAGTTCAAAATTCCAAGCAATTTCAGAAAAGGAGCTGCAAACGCAAGTAGTCTGGAAATTCGACAACTAGAGAAGAAGAGATACAAAAGCTGAGCAAAGAGAAAGAAAGAAGATGTGTGCATAAAGATCAGGTTTTATACAATTCAAAATTAGTTTTGAATAAGAGCTTTGTTTTCTATTTGAATTGTATATCGAACATTACTGTATCGAAACCTTCAAGAAGGCAATTGAGTTGAAAAGATATTGTAAATTCTGTCTTTAAATAAAGAATAGAATTTCATTCACGAGTGTTTTGTGCTCTTGTTTTATCTGCTAGTATTTAATTACTAAAGACACAATTCACCCCCCCTCTTGTGATACAGACGATCCTACAATATCTATTTATCACATATCATCAAAACAAAATACTCAACAATCTCCCCCTTTTTGATGATGACAAAAATCATATTAAATAAATTTTGAAATATGTTTAACTCAACGAAGCACCTCTATTAGGTTAAGTTTTAATTCAATAAACAATTTTATTGACTTAAGTTCACTTAAGCTTATTTCAATTGTTTGTGTAAAATTCACCTCTCAGAAGTAAAACTTCTAAAAAAATTTCAATAACCATCAAATTATCTCTCCTTTTTAATATATGCATTTAAACTCATAATCATCTCCCCCTTTTTGTCATTAATCAAAAAGATGATACAGCTAAACTTTCTGTAAACATTTATAAGAATGAAATCATTTACAATAAAATGTATTGTTCAAATAATCAAATAATAAATACAAACATTACATTTTGTATTCAGAAACAAACAAATAGACAAATGACAATATGTTGAGTATTTTGTTTTGATGATGTGTGCTGAATGAAAATAATCATATTTGCACAATTACTATTGCTTGTGAAAGGAAATTAAAATCATTAATTAATACAAAAAAAGCTTACTGATATAAATACTTGTCTGTATTAGATATGAAATTATACTAAGTTAATAACTAGTCGTTTCATTACATTAATTTCTCATTTAACTAAACGTTAAGTTAATGTATGTTTTTATTGAAAAGTATGATATGTTTTAAAGTTATGTTTTCTATTTCATGTACAATGCACGTTTGGAAAACTCGTTGAGTTAGAGTTTGAGTCGTATAGAGATCATGTGAGAACTCGTTAAGTTAGAGGCTTAAAGGTTAAAATATGTCACGTGAGAACTCGTTAAGTTAGTGAGTAAAAGTTTAGACAACTCGTTAAGTTAGTGTTATACACGTGGTGAAATTATAAGTTACAAATGTTATATTGTATCACGTGAGGTGCACATGTTTAACTCGTTAAGTTAACATAACTAAATGCGTTGAGTTGCTATATTGAACACTAAGGCAACGCGTTAGGTTTGCGTTACAAACTTAAGTTGTTATTTTTTGCACGTGGTAAAATTCTTATTATAAAAATATTTGTATTTTACTAGTTCGTTAAGTTATCGTAACACAACAGAGATAGTTCGTTGAGTTATCCATAACAAAACGGAGTTAGTTTGTTGAGTTAGCTACAGTACTTGTCACATGAGAAACTTGTTAAGTTGAAAACGTTAAGTTATATATATACTTGTGTTACTCGTTTAGTTAACATTAAAGTAATGACTTCTTATTATACTTGATGAAAAGTTTTGGATGAGAAAGTTTATTTTACAGGAAATTTTTCAGAGATCCAGGATTGATGATTAAAGAAAATTTGAAATGTAAACATGGGTCAGAATGTGTGTATTTCGATGAAGGAAAAAGAAAAGACGTGAAGAAGTGGAAAACTAGTAGTGATTAAACGTGGAGGATATGCATGAAATGAAGATACAATATAAAAGGCATAGAATTCTCATTGATCAAACTATCCCTACACATCAAACAAAAAAATCTTTTCAGGGATCAAAAACACCTCTTCGGGGAAAATCTATTAAGTGGAAGCAAATTTAGTGAAGCATAAAAAGGTAAGATTTACGTCACTGAAGATTTAAAGTATCAAAAGAAAACAAATTCGGTGAAGCATAAAAAGACAAGATATTCGTCATTGAAGAATTACTAAAGAAGAAAGAGAAGAAGAAAAAGAAAGATCTCAAATAGGGAGAAATGTTTTAAATTTTGCAAATTAGTTTTCTTTGTTTGTAGTTATGAAATTGTTTAGATGATACATGGTATCGAGATATAATTGAATTGTATATTGTAATTGAAACCTTGAATAAAAATGATTTTATGAAAATAGTGTCTCGACTTGTTTTCGAGTTTTAAAGTTTCAATTATATTCAAAAATATTGAAAAACACAATTCACCCCCCTCTTGTGTAGCCATACGGTCCTACAAGTGGTATCAAAGCCTTGTTGATAATCTTTGATATAAAATCGATACCAACTTATTTAATATTATTGCTTATTTTGCCTTCCTTGTTTTTAAACAGACATTAATATCTGAGCATATGTTTAACTTTCTTGATTTAAGGCTCAAGTTGTTTTAAAGTTTTTAGATTGTTTACAATCAAATAGGTTGAAAAATCTAAGGTAAGATGGCTACTGGAAATGGTAATTTTTCTTTATATGAAGGCTAAAATCTTAATCGTCTTCCTTTATTTGATGGAATACATTTTGAATATTGGAAATATAGGATGACTGTTTTTCTTCAAAGTATTGATCATAAGTTGTGGTTTATGATTTCTAAACCATATACTACGTTATCTACCCCTTATAATTATTGGACAATTACTGAAAAAGAAAATGAAACTCTAAATGCTAAGGGCTTAAATATTTTATTTTGTGCATTGAGTTATGAACAGTTCAGTAAATTGTCGGCATATAAATCTGTTTATGAGGTGTGGCATGCATTAGAAGTTTCACATGAAGGTGCTTCTCAAGTTAAAGAGACTAAAATAAACATGTTGATTCATAAGTATGAACTCTTTAAGATGCATGAAGACGAAAGTATTTTTGAGATGTTTTCCAGATTTCTTGATATCATAAACTCTTTAAAATGCTTAGGAAAGAATTTTAAATAGAAGGATTTGATGAGGAAAATTCTCAGATCCCTAAGTTCTAAATGGTCTCAGAAAGTAACATCAATTGAGGAATCACGATATTTAAATGTTTATACCATGAATGAACTTATAGGAAACTTAACAGCTTATGAAGTTCAATTAAATGAATCACTGAGTCACAACAAACCAAAAATGAAGAAAGAAATAGCCTTTGAAATTCATTTAGATTCTAATATATCTACTAATTCTGATGAGGAATTGATTTTGCTGACTAGGAAATTCAAAAAAGCATGGAAAGTTAGGAAACAGCAAAGGAGCAAGAATGATAAACCCTCAACGTCAAAATCACTAAATGACAAGAATTCTTCATCCAGAAAGTATGTATGTTACAGATGCAAGAAACCTAGACATATTTCTCCAGATTGTCTTATAAGGAAAAATGAAAAGCAAAGTAGGACAAATCTGAAGAAGATGACTCAGAAAACTCAGAAAAAGTTTTACAAGAAAAAAACTTTGAAGGTCACTTAGGATGACACGTTTGACGAGTCTGAATCTGAGGAATCATCATGAAAATCTTCACATTCAAAAGGAGAACAAGAGTTAGAAGACGTTGCTCATGTGTACTTCATGGCAGATGAGTCTGAGGTAATATCTGATCCTAAAAGTCATTCAGATTTTAACTTTGATGAATTATTATGTGCTTATCATGCATTATTACAAAAACTTAAAGTTTGTAAACTGGAAAATAAGAATATTAAAAACTTTTTATCCATTGTGGAAGAAGAAAATTGTTTCCTGTCTACTACTTTAGAAAAGTTTAAATGTGATAATGAAAATCATGCTAGAGATTTGCATAAATTTAGATTTAATGAATGTGTCTTGCATGAACAAATATAGAATACAAATGCTAAAAAATTAACGATAGAATCTGAAAATGAAATCTTGAGAAAAAATATAAATGAACTTGAATTAGAGATAGATAAATTAAAATTGAGAGAGCTAGATTTAAATTCTACCATTGAGAAATGAAATTTAAGTCAAACTAAGTTAGACAAACTAACTAGTACTCCTATGGTGTCATATAAATTTGGCCTAAGATTTGATTATCCTGAATATCTTGAATCTCAAGCCAATAAAGGATTTATTAGTTGCAGTTCAAGTAAATCTAAGACTAAAATTCCTTTTATCATGAAACAGGGTAATAAATATGTAGAAGTAGGTACTTCAAGGGATGAATCATGTAGTAATAATATAAATCAATGTGATTTGTCAAATTGTACTTCTAACATGACTATTAATGTTTCTAAAAATCTTGTTTCTTGTTCTAGAAATTTAGTTTCTAACGTTTCAAGGATATCAGACAAGTGTAGTAAACTAAAAATTCGGAAACCTGAGCATGTAATTCAAAACATTGGTATTAGACCAATTACTGGTTCTACATGTTCTTTATCTGAAAATTCTTGTGTAGAAAAAGATTTTGTATGTATTGAAAATTCAAATACAAGTACAAAATCTTGGTATAAACTTATTGAAATGTATGAGCATGACCAAAATAAATTAACATCTGATAAAAATCGGTTTGTTCTTGGTTATACTACATCTGAAAATAAAAAGAATGATTATAAGAGCAATAATGCTATAAGTAAGTATGATGTTAAAAATAAGTCTATAGTACTTACAACTAATTAGAATGTAAATGATAATGTTAAACTATTTTTAAACAAAAAGAAGATATATGCGTTTAATGAACTTGGTCCTCAACAACATTAGGTACCAAGAAAAAGTTTTTTTTAATTTGTTTTGTAGGAGGAAACAACATCAAAATTGATCTTAGACAGTGGAGCGTCAAGTCACATGATCGGACAGAAAAGTTTATTACAAAATTTTACAAATACCATGAAAGGAAGTGTAACATTTGGAAATAAAAGCAAAGATAAAATCATAGGTATGGACAATGTTCAAATAACTCCGACTTGTGTTATTTCGAATGTACTATATGTAGAAAACCTAGGATTTAATTTACTGAGTGTTATAAAACTAACTGAAAATGGATATTATGTAGTGTTTGAAGATAATGTATGCAAAATTATTGATAAAAATATAGATGAAATTAAGTTTATTGCTAAAAGAAAATGTTCTGTATGTATTTTATCTTTACCTTCTGGTGTAGTTGATTTAAATTCATGTTTGCTAGCTGAAACTAGTGATGCATATTTGTGGCATAGAAGGATTGGGCATATAAATATGAAACTGTTACATAAACTATCTAGAAAACATTTAGTGAGAGGTTCACTAAAGATTAAATACTCAAAGGACTTTATGTGTGATGCATGTGAGTTAAGTAAACTTCACAAAAACTCTTTAAATCCAAAACTGATATTTCAAGCAAGAGAATCTTAGAACTTATACATATGGATCTATTTGGACCAACAAGAATCATGAGTCTTGGTGGTAAACGGTATGTATTTGTTTTAGTAGATGACTTCTCTAGATACACTTGGGTATATTTTCTAACATCTAAGACAGAAGTTTTTGAAAAGTTTAAAATGTTTTGCAATCTTGTTCAAAATGAACAAAGTGTCTTTGTTCAAAAACTTAGGAGTGATCATGGTACTAAATTTGATAATGATCAAATGGATAATTATTATAATAAGCATGACATTGATCACAGATTTTCTTTTCCAAGAGCACTGTGTCAAAATGGTGTTGTTGAGAGAAAGAATAGATTACTTCAAGAAATGGCCAGAACTATGTTGAATGAACATAAGTTACCTCAAAATCTTTGGGCTGAAGTAGTAAATACAGCTTGTTATGTTATTAACAAAAGTCATTTAAGACCTCGTGTTAATAAAACTCCTTTTGAAATTATGTTTAATAGGGTTCCAAAAATTTCCTATATGAAACCATTTGGCTGCAAGTGTTTTATTCTTAATACTAAGGATAAAAGGGATAAATTTCAAGCCAAATCGGATGAAGGAATTTTTGTAGGTTATTCTACTTGTTGAGTATTATGTTTTGATGATGTGTGCTGAACGAAAATAATCATATTTGCTCAATTACTATTGCTTGTGAAAAGAAATGAAAATCATCAATTAATACAGAAAAAGCTTACTAACATAAATACTTGTCTATATTGGATCTGAAATTATACTAAGTTAATAACTAGTTGTTTCATTGCATTAATTTCTCATTTAACTAAACGTTAAGTTAACGTATGTTTTTATTGAAAAGCATGATATGTTTTAAAGTTATATCTTCTGTAACATGAACAGTGCACGTTAAGACAACTTGTTAAGTTAGAGTGTTATTTGTATAGAGGTCACATGAGAACTCATTAAGTTAGAGGCTTAAAGGTTAAAATAGGTCACGTGAGAACTTGTTAAGTTAGTGAGTAAAAGAAGAGACGAACTCATTAAGTTAGTGTTATACACGTGGTGAAATTAAAAGTTACGAATGTTATGTTGTATCACGTGAGGTGCACATGTTTAACTTGTTAAGCTAGCATAACTAAATGTGTTGAGTTGCTATATTGAACACTAAGACAACGCGTTAGGTTAGCATTATAAACTTAAGTTGTTATTTTTGCATGTGGTAAAATTCTTAATATAAAAACATTTGTATATTACTGGTTCGTTGAGTTATCGTAACACAACGGAGATGGTTCGTTGAGTTAGCGTAACACCACAGAGATAGTTCGTTGAGTTAGCTACAATACTTGTCATGTGAAATGGCACATGAGGAACTCGTTAAGTTAGAAATGTTAAGTTAATATCTACTTGTGTTACTTATTTAGTTAACATTAAAGTAACAACTTCTTATTACACTGATGAAAATTTTTGGACGAGAAATTTTATTTTGCAGGAAATTTTTCAGAGATCCAAGACTGATGATTAAAGAAAATTTGAAATGTAAACATGGGTCGGATCGTGTGTGTTTCGATGAAGGAAAAAGAAAAGACGTGAAGAAGTGGAAAACTGGTAGTGATTAAATGTGGAGGATATGCATGAAATGAAGATACAGTATAAAAGGCATAGAGTTCTCATTGATCAAACTATCCTTGTAGAGAAAACGAAAAATCTTTTCATGGATCAAACTATCCCTGCACATCAAATGAAAAATCTTTTCAGGGATCAAAAACACCTCTTCGGGGAAAAACTCCTAGGTGGAAGAAAATTCAGTGAAGCATAAAAATGTAAGATTTTCGTCACTAAAGATTTGAAGTATCAGAAGAAAACAAATTTGGTGAAGCATAAAAAGACAAGATATTCATCACTGAAGAATTGCTGAAGAAGAAAGAAGAAGAAGAAGAAGAAAGATCTCAAACGGGGAGAAATGTTTTAAATTCTACAAATTAGTTTTCTCTGTTTGTAGTTATGAAATTGTATAGATGAAACATGATATCGATATATAATTGCATCTACAATTTCTGAGGAGAATTGAATTGTATATTGTAATTGAAACCTTGAATAAAAATGATTTTATGAAAACAGTGTCTTGACTTGTTTTTGAGTTTTAAAGTTTCAATTATATTCGAAAATATTGAAAAACACAATTCACGCCCCTCTTGTGTAGCCATACGATCCTATACTACTAGAAGTAAAGCCTATAGAATATATAACATGACTTCTAGAACTATTGAAGAAACCCTCCATGTAAGCTTCAATGAAAATTCTTTTAGAGAATCTCAATCTAAAGCTAATAATGATGATATGATCAATCTCCCAAAAGAGTTAGAGATCAATAGGGAGATTGAAGATTTATCTGAGAAAATCAAAAATATGAACTTAAATGATCAAACTAATGATGAAAGTGATGGACCTTTAGATGTTGATGAGAATATTGAGGAAAATCAGAGAAATTGACGTTATTCTTCATCACATCCCATTACTCAAGTCATTGGTAATATTAATGAGGGAGTTAAAACTAGAGCTTGAGTAAATTTAAATAGTATGTGTATGTTTGTTTCTATGGTGGAACCAAAGAATATTGAAGAAGCATTATTTGATAAAAATTGGATAGTGGCAATGCAAGAAGAATTAAATCAATTCATTAGAAATGATGTTTGGGAATTAGTCTCTCCACTAGAAAATTAGTCCATAATAGGTACAAAGTGGATCTTTAGAAACAAAACTAACGAAACTGGTCAAGTTATAAGGAACAAAGCTAGATTAGTTGCACAAGGGTATACATAGGAAGAATGACTAGATTATGATGAAACATTTGCTCTTGTGGCTAGGTTAGAAAGTATTAGAATATTATTGGCCTATGCTTGTTATATGGATTTTAAATTATTTCAAATTGATGTGAAGAGTGCATTTCTAAATGGTTTAATTAATGAAGAAGTCTATGTAAAACAACCACCTAGATTTGAAGATATTAAAAATCCTGACTTTGTGTATAAATTGAAGAAAACCTTATATGGTTTGAAGCAAGCACCTAAATCATGGTATGAAAGATTATCTACTTTTTTAATAGAAAAAGGCTATATCATGGGAAAAGTGGATCATACTCTATTTATCAAGAGAGATGGTAAAGATCAGATTGTTGTTTAAATATACGTGGATGATATAATCTTTAGAGCAACTTCTGATAAGCTGATATAAATATTCTCTGAAGAGATGACTAATCAGTTTGAAATGAGTATGATAGGATAACTTTCATATTTTCTAGGACTTCAAATTAAGCAAATGGATAAAGGTATATTTTTAAATTAGGAAAAATATGTAGATGAAATGCTTAAGAAATTTAATTTTAATGATACAAGGGTTCGAGGAACTCCTATGAGTACTTCTTTAAAGTTAGATATTGATGACATAGGAAAATCAATAGATCAAAGAAAATACAGAAGTATGATTGGTTCTTTACTTTATTTGACTACTAGTAGACCTGATATTATGTTTGTTGTGTGTGTTTGTGCTAGATTTCAATCTAATCCTAAACAATCACACTTAATTGCAGTTAAAAGAATATTTAGATATATACAAGGAATTAAAAATTTCAGACTGTATTATTCTAAGGATAGTTCAATAGTTCTTATAGGATATACTGATGCTGATTATGCAGGATCTAAATCTAATAGAAAAAGTACAAGTGGCACATGTCAATTATTGGGAAATAATTTGGTGTCATGCTCTAGTAGAAAGCAAAACTATGTAGCAGTTTTTACTATAGAAGCTGAATATGTTGTTGTTGCACTATGTTGCACTCAGATTCTGTGGATAAGGCAAACTTGAGAAGATTTTGGATTATCTTATGATACAATTAAGATTTATTGTGATAGTAGTTCTGCAATAAATCTTTCCAAAAATCCTGTATTATATTCTAGAGTAAAGCATATAGAGGTTAGTCATCATTTTCTAAGAGATAACGTAATTAAAGGAAAAATTAAATTAGAATTTGTGTCTTGTAAAAATCAATTAGCTGATATATTTACAAAACCTCTAGATGAAAATACATTCTGCAACATTAGATTAAATTTGGGTATTTATAGGCTATGTGATGTGTATAATGCTTAAACTCCACATAAAAAGATAAATAGTATTCATGATGTTGTTCACCTCATATATATTATATACTTATCATAAATATCTAAAGTAATATTTAAACTACTACTTAAGATACTATGTATTTATTGTAAAATCATAGTAGTATCTTATTGATTTTAAGTAGTTTATCAATTTTAATGGTTTTTACGATTTTAAGTGGAAGTGTAAATGAAAAACATTAAATACTTCTGAAATTCTGAAACTTTGATTAAGTGTTTTCTTTGAATCAAGGAAAATGCATATGATCATACATAAATTTGACTTAATTGCTTAAACTTGTAGAATAATTTATATGTAACTCATCTTAAAATGTTAATCAAAAGTATAAGCTTATTGAAATTGATTCATATTTTCAGTAAAATCATAGAAGTAAAAATTGTATGAGATTTGTGTTTTATTGCATCTGTATTAATGGAATACATATATACTCTACTTAAAATAAAAAGTGATTACAAAGTGAAAATCTTTAAGAGTTTATTGATCAGATTGATCATGAGCCTTTTGTACTTGAGCAGATAGGTATGTAAGGATTGTTGTCCTAAAAAAGGATTCTTTAAATCTGGCAACCTAAGGTCCTGATTAAATCTAGGATTGTTGACTGAAAGCTCATTACATGGGCACATTAGAAAGCTCTTGTATGATTCAAGCTTTTCAAACTAACTTTTAAAGAAAATTATCAATAATTACTGTTTTGAAAAGAAAAAGTTGTTTCATTAATTACAGATATCTTTGAATCAAATATAGTTTCTACCAATATGACTACTAAGTTATTGAATCAACATTAGTACTTTTGAAAACATTTATTTGAGATACATTCTTTTATTCTCCTTGAATTAATCATATTGAGTTCAAAGTTGTGTTTTGATTCATATATAGTAGGAATTGATTTTGGAAATCATTTTTGATGAAGTCAAAATAACGGAAGTTTCTGAAAAGAAAATTTAAAAGTATAGTTATACTTAACATCTATTGTTATACAAGTATATTTTGTATTTTGATTGAATATATATATAAAGTATATTTGTAGGGGGAGGATTAACAATGTCTAAAATAGATTAATATAATTCAGAATACAAATTTTGGTTAATCTAAATTAATGTCCTCTTAAAAGCTTGATAAAATAATTTACAAAGACAAACAAACTATTTTAGATTCAAAGGACAGGAATGTTAGAATAGTTTACAATGTTCTCAAGAAAATGATAAGGTATAGCTATTGTGATGTGTTAGAAACGTTTCAATTGGAAGCATCCGAGAATTGTTTTAAGTGTACTAACTAGACGTTATGTTATATATGGTAACGTGTAAAACTACCTCTAGACAGCGTTTTACTCATCAGGTTAGTTAACTCAATGAGTTATACTTGAATATTTTGGGTACCTTGATTAAATAAACTTTATTCAATATTCATTTAATATCTAAACTCGACTTCTCTTCACGTTGAGTTATTCACATAAAACCCTATTTAAATACTTATTACACGGGCACTTAGGTTATTCGTAAACTTTGTCAAGAAAATCTTTCCCGCTTGTTGCTGTTACAACTTGCGACGATGGTCTCTAAGTTCTACAAAGGTCGTGGTAGAGGAAAAGGAAAAAGCAGAGGAGATGTAAAAGGAAAAGAAATAGAGAATGATGAAGTTCCACGCACTTGGTTTAAGAAAATTTTGCAAGTTGACAAAAGGTTAGCAAAAATTTACGGTGAATACTTCTTTCTTGAAAGTATACTGAATGAAGTTAGATTAGAGCTTCATAATACTGATGCTAGTATTACATACATGGGGATTTGAAGTAAATATGATAGAGAATACCGTATGAAATGTGCTGAAATTGCATTTTTGGAACAATATGCAAAATATATGGAAAAAGGTGTAGGTTCATCAAATAGAATTTCTCAAACTCCTATTAGTGGTACACGACTACAACCATTTGAGGAAGAACATGAATTTGCTATACCTACCCCTTTATATTCAAAACAAGTAGAATCAAATATTTCTGTAGATAAAAGAAAAGTTGATAGTCTTCGAAAGGCTATAGCAATAGAAAGTACCTTTGAAGAATTAAAGCATAAAACTTTTATGGAACAATTTGAAAAGAAAATAGCAATACTTGAAGAGGAGAAACAAAAATTTTATAGTAGAAGGAAAGTTAGAAAAATTATGTCTTCAAAGACAAAGTCTATTGAAAAAGGAAAATCAGATAAAAATTTATTTCCAAAGGACAATGTATGCCTAGACATTATACCTTATAGTGCATCTGATAAACTCATTAGTTCTGAGCATACTGAAACTGATGATGATAATGAGACTTTATTTTCTCTTGCTAGAAAACTTGAGAAGAAATGCAAGTCAAATATAAGCTCAAGTTTTTCTATTAGTACAAGTCCTGATGATGCAGAAATTGAAAAATTAGAGTATGAGGCACCTGACATTGAACAAGTTATTGTAGATATAATTGACAATGTTGAGGTAGTAACTAGTTCACAGGTTGAATTGTCTAGAGTAGTAGATATTGAAAAAGTTAAGACTCCAGAAGAGCTAAACGTTAACCAGCCTTCTTTAGTATCTATAGAAGCAAAGTCTAAGAATTCATAGCATGTATTAATGGAGATATTTGTTGAACAAAATGCACAATTACAGATAGATACACTGGTTGTAGAATTTTTGGAAAAATTGAACTTTGATCATTCTATAGAGACTGAACAGATGAATGTTGAGCATATTGACAATGTTCCTTACACTGTTGAAGCTAAAGAATCAAGCTTACATATACAACTTCAAGAAAATATTTTCACAGAGGAACAACATGACATTCATTTTGAAGAAGAGGTTCCTGAAGATGAATTAAACTCTGAATCAAGGCTTCAGGTATCACCTTCTTTGTGTACAATATTAAAAATTCAAGGTAATTCAATTCATTTTAGATCTGAAGAAGCAGTGCAGAAATACAATAATCTGATTACATGTCAAATTCTACATGCTCGACTAATAAAATTCAGAAATTTGATGGAAATAAGAGATCTATTTGAGTATCAAGGGCTCATTCAATTCTTGCGAGTAGGAACGAAATGGAAGTAATACATAGAGCTTATTGCATCTTTTTATAGCAATCTAGTCAAGAATGAAAATTTTCTGAAAACTCAAATAAATCAATAGAAGTTTATATTGTCTCCTGAGTTAATTTTTGAAGTCTTGGGATTAAAGAATGAAGGTGTTGTTGTTACAAACAAATTTGACATGATTAGACAACTGGAATGGAACATTTAGTCTTTATCAAAAATTCCAGATGTATATTTTGAAATGAGATTAATGGAAAATCTAAATGCAGAGGCAAGGTTCATTGCAAATATATTGCATGTAAATTTATTTCAGAGAGTTGGACACAATATGGAAGTCAGCAGAAGTTGAATAGAATTCAAATCAATTGGTTTGATGTTTTCACTTTTCAACTACAGCATATGAGTTCAAAGTTATTTTATGGTGATGCTGTATGTAGAATCCTTGCAAGCCAATTGAATTTATCCGACTGGCCCTCTAAAACTAAAGGCATGAGAGCATTTAGTGTAAAAGATTTACAACGATTCTAGGCCATGCATAACCCTCAACAACAACAACTTGATTATACAGACCATATACAACAACAACAAAGTTATTCAGTTTAAGTAGAACAACAAACTCAGATTCCTCCTAACCAAGATGATGCACTTAACGACATTAGGAATGATATTAGGCATCTAGGAGATAAAATTTGTAATGCTATAAGTGATATACTTAGGAGGGGTCGATAACTATTTTTGTTTGTATTTGAATACAAAATGTAATGTTTGTATTCCTTATTTGATTCATTGAATAATACATTTTTCTATAAATGTATTCTATTCTTATTATTATTTACAAAAAGAGTTGTTGTAAATATATCTCTTACTATATATATTCTTTGTAATTATCTTTTTGATTAATGATAAAAAGGGGGAGAAATGTTATAAAAAGATGATTACAATTTTAATTGCATATAATATAAAAGGGAGATGATATTTATGGTTATTGTAATCTAACAAATGATAATTAGAGAAATGATACTTATAAAATTATTGACATTTGAAAGTTTTATTTCTGAGAGGTGAAATTTACACAAACAATAGAAATAAGCTTAAGTGAACTTAAGTCAACAAACTTGTTTGTTGAATTAAAAGTTAACCCAACAAAGGTGCTTTGTTGAGTTAAATATATTTCATAATTGATTTAATATGGTTTGGTCATCATCAAAAAGAGGGAGATTGTTGAGTATTTTGTTTTGATGATGTGTGCTGAATGAAAATAATCATATTTGCTCAATTACTATTGCTTGTGAAATGAAATTAAAATCATTAATTAATACAGAAAAAGCTTATTGATATAAATACTTGTCTGTATTGGATCTAAAATTATACTAAGTTAAATACTTGTCTGTCATTCAGCACTGCATCTAAGGTAGGAGGTACATCTGGTTGCTATTGTACTTGATCTAAAAAGTTTTGTTGTTGTGTTTGGTTTTCTATAATGTGAGGTTGTCGTTGTTATTATTGTTGATGCATAGACTGGTATTTTTGCAAATCTTTAATACTAAAGGCTCTCATGTCTTTAGTTTCAGAGGGCCAATTAGATAAAGTTAATTTGTTTGCAAGAATTCTACATATAGCATCTCCAAAATATAACTTTGAACTTATATGCTGTAGTTTAGAAATGAAAACATCAAACCAATTGATTTGAATTCTATTCAGGAGGCCATAAGTTGCATATAAGCAACTTCTGCTAACTTTCAGATTATGTTCGACTCTTTGAAATAAATTGGCATACAGAATATTTATGTTTAAAATGAGAAAGTGCATAATATTAACAGTTAAATGAGGCTTAATTGCATAATATTTAGCTTATCATATGAGAATTAAGTCATTATGTTATAATTGCACTGTTATATGCTTTAATGAAGCAATCTGCATAATTTCAGGGAATTAATGTTAATTAACTACATTTCTGAACTATCGATGAATTACAAGCTTTTTAATTCTTAAGAATCCATATTTTTTGTTATTTTGGAGAGTTATATTTAAAGTATCGGATAGTTATGTTTTAAATACTAAAAGAATATTCAGGTACATAGTAACAACTCGTTCAGTTATTGAGTAAAAACGTAAGTTGTATTCTAAACTCGTTAAGTTAGAATTATGCATGTGTTGAATTTAAATGCTTTATTATATCACATGAGATGCACATGTTTAACTCGTTAAGTTAGCATATGTGAATTCTGCAATTTGAAAGGTCACGACATCTCTGATTATTTAAAACTAAGACGATTGCAGATGATTAGATCACATGAACAACAAATGAATTATATTCAATATAATAAAGCTAAGTACGAGAATCCTATAGTTTACCCAACTGATGGTCAATTTAGAATGTGTAATATGTTGAGAGACAAGAAAGTTTAGGATAGGTATGATAGATTAAAGCGTAGCTTAGAGCAAAACATGGACAAACTGAAACAATACACGTGTTAGCAACAAGAAGTCAACCAATTAAACTATAGGGAAGAATATTCAGAACCTAAAATTGATATTATATATGAAACTGAAAAAACCATAATGAAAATCAATCAAAAATTGAATGCAATGAGATTAGATGATTTGGAAAGAAAATTAAAAGTATTGGACGAATTTACAATGAAGTTACGTAATAGGAAAACACAAATGAAAAATTTAATGTTACAGATTTGCATAATTTGCAAGACATACAAACAACAAAAAATACCAATGCAATAGAATTTAAAGAATGCAATTTAAAACTAAAAACAATTGAAGATCATAAACATGAAAATGAAATACAAGAACATCAAGAAAGTAACGAAAATCTGGAAGATGTATGTATAACATTAAGATCTGGAACTAATATATCACCAAGAATTCAAAAAGAAAGTAATATGAAGGTGGATAAGAACTAAATTCAAAATGATAATGAAAATGTAATATTTGAAAACATAGAAATCACTGAAGAAAAATCTGAATCTGAAAATGAGACTAAAAATGATCAAACAAATGAAATGAAAGAAAAAGAATCTTTTAAATCACAATCATTAGCACCCTATCCTAAAAGATTACAACAAACATTTCCTGAATAATAAGAAAAAATTAGAGAAATTTTTGAAAAAGTACAAGTTAACATTCCTTTGTTAGACTTATTGTAGAAAATGCCACCTTGTGCTAAATTTCTTAAGGATTGGTGTACTAAGAAAAGAGAGCGAAAAGTTTTAAGGAAAGTCTTTTTAGTTGAGCAAAGTAGTCCCCTATTTCTGCCACAAATTCCTAAAAAGTTATCTGATCCTAGAATCCCTATTATATCATGCATCATAGGAAATACCATTCTAGAAAGAACCTTAATAGGCCTAGGTGCAGGTATAAATGTTATGCCGAGTGATATATTTACATCCTTAGAATTAGAAAGCTAAATCCCTACTAGGACTGTTATTCAATTAGCTCATAGAAGTATAAGATACCCTAGAGGAAAAATAGAGGATGTCTTATTTAAAATAAAAAATTTCGTATATCCTATTGATATTGTGATTTTGGATTCTGAACAAATTAAGCATAAAAATCATGATACATCTTTAATTTTGGGAAGACCATTCTTAGCAACATTAGGGGCTGTTATAAATTGTAAAACTGGAGTAATGAAGTTAGCATATGGTAATGAGGATACTCAATTAAACATTTTCCAACCAGAAATGTTTGAGGAGTTAGAAATGCCCTTACATATTATAGAATTTTTAGAGGATGAAGGAGATATGCTAGATGATGTGATTCAAGAAGAACTAAATAGGCAACTAAATTTTGAAACTTTAGGAGAAAGTGAAAGCATAAATGTAGAAGGAGATCAAGAAGAGATTAATATAGAAAATGAAAATGTTCAATTAGGAGCTTTAGCTTTTGATGGTCAACATTTAGATTTAAAACATTTACCTCCTGAATTAACCTATATATTTCTGGAAGAAAAATGAACATGTCCAATCATTATTGCTTCAGATTTAAAAGAAGATCAAATTGCTAAATTAAAAGATGTAGTAAAAACTTATAAAGAGGCAATAGGATGGACTATGACTGATATAAAAGGGTTAAGTGCAACTTTTTGCTGTCACCACATATATTTAGAAGAGAATGCTAAGCTAGTTAGAATTCTTGAGAGGAGATTAAATCCAAACCTTAAAGAAGTAGTTAGGAAAGAAATAGTGAAATGGTTAGATAAGAATATAATTTATCCGATTTTTGATAGCTCATGGGTTAGTCCAATCCATGTAGTTCCCAAGAAATCAGGATTAACAGTTATTAGGAATGAAAGTCAGGACTTGATACCTACTAGAATTCAATCAGGCTGAAGAGTATGTATAGACTATAGAAAGTTGAATGCTGTGACTAGGAAAGATCATTTTCCCTTACCTTTTATAGATCAAATGCTAGAGAAATTAGTAGGGCAAGAATATTTTTGTTTCCTAGACGGGTATTCAGGATATAACCAAGTTCCAATAGCATTAGAGGATCAAGAGAAAACAACTTTCACCTATCCTAATGGAACTTATGCTTTTAAGAGAATGCCATTCGGATTATGCAATGCACCAGCCACCTTTCAAAGGTGTATGTAAGGCATATTCATTGGAATGACTGAAGATTTTTTAGAAATATTTATGGATGATTTTACTGTTTATGGAACTTCATATGAAGTGTGTTTAAATAATTTAGACCAAGTATTAAAATGCTATGTGGAAAAAATCTAGTTCTAAATTGGGAAAAATGTCACTTCATGGTTAAATAAGGAATAATCTTGGGACATGTTTCAAAGAAAGGGTTGGAAGTAGACAAAGCTAAAATAGAAGTAATTTTTAATCTACCAGAACCTAAATCAGTAAAAGATATTAGATCATTTCTAGGACATGCTAGATTTTATAGAAGATTTATTAAAGATTTTAGCAAAATAGCTAGACTTTTAACTAATCTATTAAAAGATGTCCCATTCAACTTTGATAAAAATTGCAAAGATGCATTTTTCAAGCTTAAAACTAGCTTAATTTCAACTCCTATAATACAAATACCTGATTAGAGCCATCCATTTGAATTAATGTGCGATGCATCTGATGTTGCTGTAGGAGCAGTGCTGGGACAAAAGATAGAAAAATCTCCTAGAGTGATTCATTATGCAAGCAAAACTTTAAATAATGCTCAAGTTAATTATACAACTACTGAAAAAGAGCTGTTAGTTGTTGTGTTTGCCTTAGAAAAGTTTAGATCATATCTAATTGGAGCTAAAATGATAGTATACATGGATCATTCAGCTTTAAAACACCTAATAGCAAAGAAAGAGACTAAACCTAGATTGATCCGGTGGATATTATTATTACAAGAATTTGAACTAGAGATTAAAGATAAAAAAGGTTGTGAGAATGTAGTAGCAGATCATTTATCAAGATTATAAATAGAAAAATCAAATATTGAAATTAAGGATAATTTTCCTAATGAACAATTAATGACCATCAACACAATACCTTGGTATGCAAACATAGTTAATTACTTAGTTATTGGTCTAACACCTATGAATATTCAAATTTGATTTTTCAGTTTGGGATTCAGATTGAATATTCAGACTTGGTTTTTGAGATTGAGATCCTACTTGTAATGTAGCTCATACTCTCTATTTGTAGTTGAACTATGACTTCACATTCAGCATGTTCATTCACTTAATCCATAATCCACATACTAATCTTTTCTTTAATCCAAATTACTATCTTTTTGAATTTCCACTTTCTCCACTATCATTTTGAATTTCCACGATCTCCACTCGTAGATTCACCGAAACTTTATCTTCTTGGAGTTTTGTAGAATATCTTCTAAGTCTTCGTTTTAGTCAAACACTTATCCTTTAAGTCCTATAAAAATTCAAACACTTATCTGTAACTCACCGAAATAACTCTCTGAAATAACAGAAAATTCAGATACCTAAGAATTTCAAAGCCTGTAAATTACCGACAGTTTAGAAATATACTTAATTAACGCTAATTCCTTGAAATTATGTTGATTCCTTCATTAAAGCATATAATAGTGCAATTATAACATAATAGCTTAATTCTCATATGATAAGCTAAATATTATGCAATTTACCATCATTTAACCGTTAATATGATGCACTTTTTCATTCTAAACAGACAGTTTTTCACATCATGCTGCAAGCCAACATTCTTTTCCTACGAAAACAAAAAATGTAGGAAATTTTGATGATCTATATACAGATGATATCAATTTTGATGACATTCTTGATGACATAGACACTAAGTCTATGAATTTTGAAGATATTTCATCTAAAGAGGAATGTACAGATATTCTTCCTCTTAATATATCTCGGATTGAGAATTTTAATTTTTGGTATAGTTGCTTATACTACATTGTATATATCTAGTTATATCTGTTACAGTATACAATATATTTGTTGATAACTGTATATAATCAGCCAAAATACACAATTACAAATAGAATATGACATTGCTAATATCTCACATATAGAAATTTCAGAATTACAAAATGATTCTATTATATAGACAAATATAGAATATTCTTTCATACAAAGACATTTGTTTACTGGACCACTTATAGAAATAAATGTTGTTGATACAGAGCATACTAGATCGACTATTGATAATGATATACAAATGTCAGTTGCTGATTTGTTTGAAGAACATCAAACAAAGGAAGCTCAATATATTATTGATACGACCATAACAGATATTTCAGACATTTTTACAAGTTTTGATAGAAACTCCACCAGTTCTGAAAGATCTAAACATATAGATGTTGTTGACAATATTGAAACAAGTCCTAGGTTAGAAACTCATGATAGGAAAATACCTAATCCTGAACAGAATTTTGAAGAAAGTACATTGTTATGGTTCAGAAATAGATCCTGTTATGAAAAATTTCAAACGTATAAAACTTTTACAGTTTTATATTCAAGACTAGTTAAGTTTAAAGGGATGGCAAACATAAGAGAAATGTTTGAATTTCAAGGCTTGTTGACTCTACTTCTACAATAGCCAAACCATCCTATTATACCCAAAATTGTAAGTTGCTTTTATTCAAACTTAATAGTAGAAGATAGTATTCCTGTTTCAAATATATAAGAATTGGATATATATCTAACTCTAGAACTACTTTATGAAGTACTTGGACTGAAAAATAGAGTTAAATTGTCAAAAACAAAACAGGTCTACCAATTGGGATGGGACATTAAGAGTTTAGCCAAAGATTTGACTTCCAATAATCAAATGAGGTTATTAAATGATTTAAATGGCCAAACACGTTTTATTGTAAAGATATTGCATGCTTTAATGTTTTAGAGGTTTGGTCGTGGAGTATAAGTTGGCAGATGCTATCTTTATGTGACTTATGCATTGATTAACCATATACAAGTGAATTAGTATGATATTTTTGTTTATTATATTTTAAATTTGTAGAGTAAATTATTTTATGGTGATATATTTTTAAGAATTGTGGCAAGTCAAATAGATATTACACCTTGGCCATAGAAAAGATTAAAGTCAAGATCTTTCTCTACAAAAGAACTTCAAAAATACCAAAAAACAGATACACCTGTGATTCGATGGTAACAACACCAACAGGATCAGCAAAATCAACAAGAACAACAACAACGATAGTTAACATAGTTTACCATAGAACAACAGCAACATACAGTATTTGAACAAATAGATATACATACAAATTTCTTACAACAACCACCACAAGCTTCACATTTAGATTTAGATCAAGTAGTGATTGCTCAAATAAACAAAGTAAGTACAAAAATTGCACAGAAAATTTCAGATACTCTACTAGATATTTTTCGAAGATAAAGAGGCTTGTGACAATAAAGAGGCTTCAAGAGTTACAGATAAGTGTTTGAGTTTTTATAGGACTTAAAGGATAAGTATTCAACTAAAGCAGTGACTTAGAAGATATTTTACAAATATCTAGGAAGATAAAATTTCGGTAGATCTACGATATGAAATCATGGAAATTCAAAAAGATAGTGGAGATAATGGAAATTCAAAAAGATAGTGGAGATAATGGAAATTCAAAATAAGAAGTGGGCATTCAAAATAAAGAGTGGACATAGTGGAAATTCAAAAGATAGTAGAAATCATGGATAATTTGAATTTAAAATTAGTGTGTAGATTATGGATTATGTGGATGAATATGTTGAACATGAAATCATAGTTCAACTACTATAAATAGAGAGTACGAGCTGCATTACGATCATCCCAATCTCAATCTCAAATTCCAATCTCAAATATTAAGTCTGCATATCCAATCCCAATTTCAAATCCATAAAAATTCTCCAACATTAGAAGAAGTTCAAAATTTCAAGCAATTTCAGGAAAGGAGCTGCAAATGCAAGAATTTTGAAAATTCGACAACTAGAGAAGAATAGATACAGAGCAAAAAGAAGGAAAATGAGCTATGTGCATAAAGATCAGGTTTTATACAATTTGAAATTAGCTTAGAATAAGGATTTCATTTTCTCTTTGAATTGTATATCAAACCTTACCATATCAAAATCGACAAGAAGGGAATTGAGTTGAAAAGAAATTGTAAATTCTTTCTTTAAAGTTTACAAAGATTAGAATTTTATTTACGAGTGTTTTTGTGTTTGTTGTGTGAAGAACGAGTGTGGAAAGGAAGAAGCTTGGACACGTGGAGAAGAAAGAAGAAGACAACGAAGGAATAATGTGTGCAACAACAAACAAATTTAATGTGGTTCCCCAATTGGGTACGTCCACGGATAGAGCTCAGCTGATTGATTCTTCTCTAGGTGATCACAAATGGGATACAAGATTCATCATCATTTCAAAGCACACGTTGGAGGCCTATTTATAACATTTGTGCACCCCAAGTGGCCAAAGACAAAAATACCCCTATGTGTAACTAATTAATTCAAGACACATAATAACAATCTCCACCTTGTCTTGAATTTACAAACTCTACCTAGAACTAAACAACAATAATAATACTCCATCACAAAAGACCCGAAGGGTCAACTATAAGCAAACACAATAAGTAAGTCTAAGCAATGCTTAAACTTGCTTTCAAGAATGCCTTTCGTAAACATATCGGTTGGATTGTCGTGTGTTGATCTTCAAAATCTTCAATTCTAAGAAAGTGATAACGAACATCAATGTGCTTTGTCCTATCATGAAACACATTGTCCTTCGTTAAGTTGATGGCATTGAGACTATCACAAAAAATTTCTACCTTTATCATATCGTAGACCAAAGTCTCCAAGTAATCTCTTCAGCCAAATACCTTCTTTTGTAGCTTTTGTCATCACCATATACTTAGCCTTTATGGTGGATAACGAAATTGTAGGTTGTAGAGTAGATTTCCAACTAATAACGGAATTTGCCAATGTGAAGACATATCTTGTTAAGGACCTACGCTGATCAACATCACCTACAAAATCTGAATCAGAATATCCAACCATACTACAGTTATGCTTAACTCCATAAATCAGTCTTACATCAGACGTGCCATTTAAGTACCTAAAGATCCTCTTCATGACCTACCAATAACTCTTCCCTAGATTTGACATAAACCTACTTACAACACTAAGAGGGTAAACAAGATTTGGACGAGTACAAACCATGGCATACATGAGACTACCAACTACTTGTGAATATGGAACTTTCTTCATGTACTCCTTCTCTGACTGCGTCTAAGGTGTCATAGCAATTGATAATCACAGGTTCTTGTCACAAGGCGTTCCAATGGCTTTGCTTGAAGCCATGCCAAACCTGCTCAGAATTTTTAAAACATAACTGTGCTGATGGAGAAATAACCTTCCAATGTTTCTGTCACGATAAATCTCCATCCTAAGGATTTTACCTACCAATCCTAAATCCTTCATTGCAAATTCAGATTTCAATGTGTCTTTCAAAAACTATATCTCATTGACATTTTTGGCTGCAATCAAGATGTCATCCACATACAAGAGCAAATAAACAAATTCATCTTTAATTTGTTTAATATAGACACATGAATCAAAACTGCTATGAACAAAACCAACATCTGTGATAAAAGAATCAAATCTTTTATACCACTGCTTGGGAGACTGTTTCAACCCATACAAAGATTTTTGCAACTTACAAACGAGGTTTGATTTACCTCTTTCTGAAAACCTGTTGGCTGTTCCATCTAGATGTCCTCATCTAAATCACCATGCAAGAAAGCTATTTTCACATCTAATTGCTCAAGTTCTAAATTCTTTACTGCAATAATTGCCAAAGGACTCGAATGGAGGTGTGTCTAACTACTGGTGCAAAGACTTCATTGAAGTCCACACCCTCCTTTTGTGAAAAACCTTTGGCTACCAATCTTGCCTTGTACTGAATTCCATGATTGCCTTGTGTTCCTAATTTCCTTTTGACACCCATTTGCAACCAACAACATTCCTGTCCTTGGGACGCTTTACCAACTCCCAAGTCCTATTCTTATGCAAAGATTGTAGTTCTTCTTGCATAGCTCCCATCCAATGTATGACTTCTGGTCCACTAACGGCAGCATCAAAACTAGGTGGATCAACATCCTTCACCTCACTAGCTACCTGAAGGACAAAAGCAACCATATTATTGTAGCCATACCTCTGTGAAGGGTGAACATTCCTCCTAGGACGATCTCTAGCAACACACCTTGGACGTTTGTTCTCCACAAACTCATCTCCATGGCCATCATCCAAAATCAAACATTGATATGTATCAACAGGAACAGACTAATCAGAAATCAATGGTTGATTCAAATCAAGCTCCACTTGCTCAAGAGTACCAGGTGGATCCAAAACTGTTGGCTTTTCTTTCTCGTGCATCAAAGAAACTTCATTAAAGGTAACATCCCTGCTATAAATGACATTCCTTGTTTCTTTATAATAGATTTTATACCCTTTTACTCACATTCCATATCCCACAAAAATGCCTTCCTTGGCATGCGGCTCTAATTTATCATGATTCACATGGTAATAAGCAGGACATCCAAATACTTTCAATTTGGAGTAGTTTGCTGCTTTATCCATCCATACTTCATAAGAGATCTTGTCGCCAATAACATTAGATGGTGATCTATTTACCAAATAGGAGGCTATGTTAACAGCTTCAACACAAAAACATTTTTCTAGCCCAACATGCGAGAGCATACATCAAGCTCTCTCCATTAACGTCCTATTAAGACATTTTGCAACTCCATTCTGTTATGGAGTTCCCTTGACAGTATAATGTCTAGTTATGCCTACATCTCTACAAAAAATATCAAATTCATTTGAGCAGAATTCTAATCCATTATTTATTTTCAAGTATTTTACTTTTCTCCCTACTTGGTTTTCAACAATAGCCTTCTACTGTTTAAAGTTCTTGAAGGCTTCACTCTTGTGCTTCATAATGAAAACCCAAGCCATATGACTAAAGTCATCAACAATGGAGAGAAAATACTTAGAACTTGCTAGGGAGGGTTGTTAAGATGGTCCCCAACAATTTGCATGTACGTAATCTAACTTCCCCTTGGTGGAATGTTCTACTCTTCCAAAAGAAACACGTTTTTGTTTCCCATAGATGTAATGCTTGCATAAATCAATATCAGTAAATATATGACCATCTAACCTGCCAAGCGTGTTGAGCTTCTGCATTCCCTTTAGACCCAAATGTCCTAACTGCCAAATAGCTAACGTAGACTGTTGATCACTTACTGTCACAACTGCTAATCCAATGATAGGCTTGCCCTAAAAAATGTATAGAGGTCCATCCTTGATTCCCTTCATCACTACTAGGGAACCCTTCAAAACATAGAGTTTACCTCCACCTGAAAAACTGAAACCTTTCTGATCAAGAGCCATCAATGAAACAAAGCTCTTGCCCAACCTTGGCACATGCCAAACATCCTCTAAGACTTTGACTATCCTATCATGCATCTTGAATCTGATAGATCTAATGTCTGCTCTGTCACAAACATCATTATCTACTAAAGTGACCTGTCCACCATCTACCTCCTCATATGTATGGAAATATTCTCTATTTGGAGTTATATGATGTGATGCACCAGAATCTATAATCCAACTCTAATCGGAGTAGGCACTACAACAAACAATAAGGGAAAAATCATAGTCAGATCTTGAGTCTCCATTTTCAGCAACTATTGCATTTCTCTTAGTCTTCAATTTAGGGCAGTTCACCTTCCAATGCCCCTTTTCCTTGAAATAATTGCAAGTGTCCTTGGAAATTCTACCTCTAGACTTACTTCTGCCTCTTCACCTGTTGTCTCTTCTACTCTACCGTCCTCTAGACTCTGAATGTTGCACTGTCAAACCTGATCCGCCAGCATCATTGCTACCATGAGTAGCCAAATGTCTCAATTCCCTAGAATGAAGACTCGATCTTTCCTCCTCTAAGGTAATAGTATCTTTGCCAACCACAAAAGATTACACAAAGTTCTCAAATGAGAGAAGGAGAGATACCAATAAGATGAGAGCAGCATCCTCATCTTCCACAGTAACACCAATGTTCCTTAGCTCTATGAGAATGGTGTTGAGCTGATCCAAATGTTGCTTCAATGGTGTACCTTCCTTTTGTTAGGATCAAAAGGCTCACTAAAGGGGGGGTGAATGGTGAATGTGTGTAATTTTACTTCTTTTAGAACTGAATCGATTGATTCTAATTATTAATGAGTTGAATTAATTTAAATGAATGCAAAATAGTAAATAGAAATGAACACAAGACAATTTTTAGGTGGTTCACCAACTCGGCTAGTCGACCCCCAAGATTCCCTTAGGCTTCACTAAGTATAAAAACTTACAACACTTGCTTTTAGGTAGAAGTAAGAACCAACACTTGAGCTTTCAAGTTGAAGCTCAACAACCAACCTTTCTTCGAGCTTTCAAGTATAAGCTCTTAATCAACAGAGAGTTTTCAAGTTGAAACTCACGAACCAACACTTGAGCTTTGAAGCAGAGTTTGAGCGTAGGGAGCTTTGCATGCTGCAGTGAACTTTGAGAATATTCTGTATTTTGCAGACTTGAGAGTATATCTTAGAATTTTTGAGTAGCTCATAGTATATAATTTTCATTATCACAATCTTCCTCATACTTCTCATATTTATACCAAGAGGTATAACGATCATATTCACTTCCAACAGATGTATTCTACTGTACTTGCTATGTATTTAGACCCAAAAATAGTAAGTTACCGTTCGATATACTGTTCAGTGAGTAACCTTCCGATTCCCTTATATTTTTGTATGGTTAACTGTGTAACTCTTTAAAGAACATCCGTAACTCACTGAAAATCCACTTATGTTCTTTTGTCTGTATCATGTGAGAATTTAAGTCATGCATGTGAGGTAACTTAAGTTCGAATGGTTATAACTGTTAACTCATCGAAATTCTTCATCTTTCGGATAGTTAGCTACAGTATCCTCTCGAGCCCTCTTTTAAGCTTCCAATTGCATTCTTCTCATTTCTGCACGTGCGAAATAGAGTGACTTAAGTTTCAGATAGTTAAGTTTGTAACCTTCCGAAATCTCAAGTTTTTCAGATAGTTAACTTTCTAACTCTTTGAAAAATCCTTTTAAGCTTCTGTTTTGGATTTCTACACGTGGGAAATTCAATGACTTAAGTTTCAGATAGTTAAGTTTGTAACTTTCCGAAACCTCTTGTTTTTCGAATAGTTAACTGTGTAACTCTCCGATGATTCAGTCAACTATCTTTAAAAACTCTTCGAAGGCCTTGTAATTTCAGATAGTAATTCTTCTAACTGTCTGGTAATGTTTTTGCTACTTTACATTAACTCTTTGGATATTAAGCTTGATAACTCACCGAAGATTTATCCCTTCTAGATGGTTAAGCTTGGTAATCCTTCCGAAATCTAGTTTATCTCTTGCAGTACATGCTGAACTATCTATAACGACTTATCTGCCTTCTGCTCTTCTATTGAACTGTCTAGTTTTTGAAATACAATTTATTTCTTTACATAGGTTTTTGCATTATCAAAATATAAGGGTCCTAACACCTTCATTCTGAGAGAGAACAGCCTTTGCTTCAACAACAGCTTATTTGTGAGAGACTTAGTCATATACAGAGATTCCAACTTATTCCAAAAACCCAAAGCTATATTTTCATCTGCTATCTCAATGATTATCTCATCTAATAAACATAGCAGAATAGTCGAATGTGCCTTCTCCTCTTGCTATTCAAATTCGACAAAATTCTTATCTAAGGTTGTCTCCACATTTAAGGGAGCCCAAATACCCTACTGTTTTAAAAGTGCTTTCATCTTAATTTGCCACAAACTAAAGTTGTTGTTGCCATTGAACTTCTCAACCTTCAAGGCTGAAGATGCCATGATAATAGAACAACACAAATACAGCAAGCAAATAACAAAGAATTTGGACAACAAACAAGCACCAAATTTTCTATCCCAAAGCTGTAGATGAATCTTTCATTCAAAATATCCCAACCAACAAATGTAGCTACCGAATTCAAAAGATCACTCGCAAAGAATCCCAAGAAAACAAAGATGAGCCAAGATCACACGTAATGCCTCAAGAAAACAAAAGGAATTCCCAAAAAGATTCCAAAGAATTCCAAGACTTCAAAAGAATTCCAAAGAACTGGCCACCCTTGGTCTATAATTGAAAAATCAAAAAAGAATTCTGCAGAAACACAACAACAAACTTCAAAAGTTATGATAGGAATTCTTACTACTCGTCCCACCAACGTGGAAATGACAGATGACCAAGTGCACACTGACAAGATTCAAGATTGCAGGCGTTGAACAAAAGCTCCAATCACGGACGCTTGTTGCAAGCAAAGGTCGCAAGTGATGGTCATGAGTGTAGACTGCAGGCAATGACTGTAAGCATAGGTCGAGAACGATGATCGCAAGCGCAAGTTGCGAGTGAAGGTCATGTGAGCAAATCGCGAGCGTTGGCGTCGGGCAAAGATGGGCGTCAGGCTGGCGTCGAGTGAAAGACGCAGGCGTCAGGTGCTGGCATCGGGCAAAGACGCAAGTGATGGCTATTGGCATCGGGTGAGGACGTGAGCGACAGGCGTTGGCGTGGGTGAAAGACTCAGACGATGACCACGAGCAACAATTGCTGGCATTAGGCGAAGGACGTAGGCGATCGAGCGTTGGCGCTGACATTGAGCGTTGGCGTCACTGGTCTTGGGCACCAGCTACGTGCATTGGCCAAGATCTTCCTTTCCTCTTTCCAAGGCTAGTCCACGGCCAACTCCTCAAGCTTCGCTCTGATACCACTTGTTATGAGAAGAACGAGTGCGGAAAGGAAGAAGCTTGGACACGTAGAAAAGAAAGAAGAAGACAAAGAAGGAATAATGTGTGCAACAACAAACAATTTTAACGTGGTTCCCTAATTGGGTACGTCCACAAATGGAGCTTAGCTGATTGATTCTTCTCTAGGTGATCACAAATGGGATACAAGATTCATCATCATTTCAAAGCACATGTTGGCGGCATATTTATAACATTTGTACACCCCAAGTGGCTAAAGACAAAAATACCCTTATGTGTAACTAATTAATTCAAGACACATAATAACAGTGCTCTTGTTTTATCTAAAATTGAAATTGATTCTAGAAATCATATTAGATAAATTTAGGATTACAGATATTTTTAAGAATTTTTTTTTTTTTTTTTTTGTGATAGAAGGTGAACCTTCATGGACACTTAAACAACTACACTAGGAGTATCCATGGAGGTGATAACATGTGAGTCTCAATAGACACTTAAATGACTTGATATACACCAGGAGTATCCAATGAGGTGAAAGCTTGTAAGAGACCTTGTTAGGCCCCAACATGGTAGATTTCTCTAAGTATCACATACTATGTCCCATAGAGATTCCCAACTAGTTGGGGGTACCCTAAGTGGCCCCATCCACCAACTTGATTGAGATTACTGACTGAGACAAGGCCTGCAATGTTGGCACGTGAGTTGAGTAAATAGTGCACACACCTATGGCTTGCCAACGCTTGAGCAAAGCCAACACTATTACCTATAGGCACTACACGAAAACTTCCAAAGTGATCACCCATCCTGGTTCTACTCTCACCCAAACATAGTTAACTCTAGAGTTCTTATAGGAGTGAGTGCTTGGTAGTATGTGTAAATGCTCCTTTTTTTTTTTAAGAAAAAAAAATGGTAGTATAGTAAAGTTATTACCTATCTTATACAAGTATATTTTGTATGATTTTGATTATTTCTAAAAGATATTTGAGGGGGAGGAAGAACAATGTTAAAACAGATTGACAATTTTCAAAAATATATATTCATGTTAATTTGAATTTAATCTCCTTAGATGCTAAGATGAATAGACATTTCAAAAGGATGTAGATTTATAAAAGAAAGAAATAGTCCTAGCACTTTAGAAAGACTATTTTTAACTAGATCATAGTAGGGTTGCTAAGGGAAAAAAAAGAATATTCATCTTTTTAAAACTTAGGTATGGGGGAAGTCTTTAGAATGAAATTATGTATAATATTAATGGTTAATGAATGGTTAATTACATGATATTTAGCTTATCATATGAGAATTAAGCCATTATGTTACATTTATAAAATTATAATCCTTAATTACAGAATATGCATAATTTACAAGAATTAGTGGTTAATTAAGTATTATTTTTGAAAGATTGAAAGTCTAGTTTACATGTGGTTTTATAGAAGTTTATGGAATCTTGTAAAGTTAGGAATTATTTTACACGTACAATTATAAATGATTAGAAATTACTTCTTTTACATATCAAGTGTTAAACGTTATATAAATATTTATTCTATTAAACTATAGAATTGAACAAGTCCATTGAGTTAAGCTTAACTCAACGAGGTCAGTCAGTTGAGTTAATAGTTCAATCAATAGAGTAAGTCTATTGAGTTACACTAACTCCACAGACCAGTTATTTTCTAATATTCGATTGTGAACAGTTATAGGAAATTCGAAGGAAACCACATTGCACGAATCATGCCATAATCGAAATCATGGAATGAAGAAGTAATCACTATTGTTGATGTAAAGAAAGAAAATCTAACTAGTAAATTTGGCGGAAGCAGTTATTACTGAAAGAAATATAAAAGGAAAACAGAAAGAATGAAGAAAGGGTGGGGAGAACCATGCTAACTATAGAAAGTGTCGGACGTTCCTTGAGCTCTCACCAACACCACCATCTATTGGAGGTCTATGAGGATACTTTCTAGATGTCAGGTCGATTCCGAGCCAAACATAGTGACTGACAACCACTATGGGGAGTGATCACGTCATAGGAAAGAATGACATTTTCACCAAGCACTAAATCATATCTCAAGAGATAGTAAAACTTCTAGCCTTGGTTTTGGGTTGATGTTGCTATGTTGAAGAGGAGATCACCTTACAAAAGTCTAAGTTCACAATCTAGTAGGGAGAGGAGCACTTGACAGTAAGTGGTTAAGTTTTCAATGGTATAATCACATCACATGTAGTGACAAAAGTTTTCTTACTATCAATAGAGAATTTTACATTTCATTATTCGCTCATCTAAAGGAATAGAAACAAAACAAAAAGAAAACTCATTATCTGTGTTTTATGATTATTAAATCTATATTGTCTCATTTGTATTTGTATTGTTAGTAGTGTTGAATGTTTTGTGTTTATTTAATTTCAGTTATAGAAAATTGTGTTATTGAATGTTTAAACCAATTAATATAAATCTTTGAAATATTGGATTAAAAATCTACTATTTGGATGTGTTGAATGCTAGAATCAATCAATGATGAATGTAATATGAATTAGCATTTGAAAGCTTAATTGATGTTGTTTGTAATATCTAGAATCGTCTAATGGATGGCCATATTCTTCTGCAAACTACAATTTTAATTATTAGTTACTTGAGAGCTTGTTGAGTTAAACATAACTCCATGAGGTAAGTCCGTAGAGTTAACCACAACTCCATAAAGTAAGTTCATTGAGTTAACTATGTAAAATCGAATGGCTACTGTAACACTTTTATGTGTTGTTAAATTAACGGCAATAACGTAAATTTTACATTTATAACTGCAAGTGCATGGTGTCCATTGTAATAAGCATGTGCAAGTACGGGTTGAATCCATAAGGAGTTTGTCTTAAATAATTTTATTAAAATGATTGTTTGATAAAACATCCACTCTATTAAATCCACAATTGAAACTCTAATTACGTGCAATTAAGTTACAATTTACAAAAATACAATAAAGATTTCAAAAGTAGCATAAAACTTGTTAATTCCTAGAGCTAATAGCTAGGAAACTCAAGAAAATCTTAAGTTCACGTTTCTGGAATCACAGAAATTAGTCCGAATTCTAACTCTTCTTCCTTCCAACTTGGACATTGAAAAATCCAGAGAAAATATTGGTTGGAAAGGTCATCGAGTTATCTTTAAAATGACAGTGATTTCCAGGACTAATTCACTCTAGGTTGCTACCAAAGTCGGATATACAAACAGTGCACAATACAATTTTGAAAACTTTCCAAAAACACGTCGTTGGTATAAAAATCATAACTCAATCAAATCTTCATAAAACACCACGAAATTACCGCGCCTTGAAAGATAACTCGTTTCTCTAATCAGGAAAATTTACACAAAAAACATTTCGGAATGCACAAAATCGAGGCAACACGAAGGCGTCGAGCACAATTTCTGTCACTCGACCAGTAAAACAGAGCAGATGCTACCTTTGAAAGAAAAATAAAAAAACTGACAAAATACATTCTAAAAAATTCCAATAACACTACATACGTATTGTACACTTAAAGTAATTACAAAAAAAGCTATAACACGACATATAACTCACAGAAATCAAGTCGTACAACATATAACAAAATGAAGCTCATAAGGAATTTAAAGCAAATAGGATATACACGCATTCACAAGGGTTAAGAGTTAGTTTTATTCACAACATTCACACATTCACATGAAGTAACCATATTCCACGAAATATATTGTAAAAAAACTAATATTCTTAAACAAAATCATCATTTAAATAACATACTACATGTGCACATAACAAATGAATTAAAAACCTAAATACTCATACACATATAATATGAAAATTTGATATTCAAGTATAAGGATCTCTCTTCTCCAGTATACCTTTGAGTTCTCCACCTTTCTTCAAGCACGAGCTCCCTTACAACCTTGAATCACGTCACACCAACACACCACAGGGCTGCCACCACCTGTAGCACGTCCAAAAGAGGTCTCTAGGGTTGCTTTGAAGTGGTGGTTGCACGTCTTCAACCACTTCCAAGATATATGAAGTTGTTGGATTTCCTCTCAATTTTGATGCATCCTATTACCTCATCTTGAAGATCACATCCCAAGCTCTTCCAATGCTGCACACGTGCCTCTAATACCACTGATTTCACCTATGGAGGTCCTTCCATATGTCGGCTTGGAGTGGAGAGAAGGAGGTCTTCTAGTATGAGGGGGAAGACGTCTAGCTCACCAATCTTAGAGGAGAGCTCGTCCACAACCTTGGCTAGAATAAGGGAGGACGAAATTTTTCTTTGGAGTTCTTTTCTTGGCCCTTTGCGTGAAGGAGCAAGGAGATGAGATGTTTCCTTGGTCGGCCAAGCACTTTTCTCTTCCCTTGTCATTCATCTATGGAAAGAATTCAAACTCCTTCCAATTGAGACCTTCTAATTTAGGCAAGCTTTAATCATTGATTGATTGATTGATGGATTGATTTAGAGTTTGAATTGGACAACCATGAGTTATTGATTTCCCATGATTTAATCCAAGGGTCCATGTTTAGAATGAAAAAGTGCATATTATTAAGGATTAAATGATGGTTAATTGCATAATATTTAGCTTATCATATGAGAATTAAGTCATTATGTTATAATTGCACTATTATAAGTTTTAATTAAAGAATCTGCTTAATTTTGGGGAATTAATATTAATTTAGTACATTTCTGAACTGTCGGTAAGTTGTAGACTGTGAAATTCTTAAGTATCCGAATTTTTTGATATTTCAAACAGTTATGTTTAACAAGAACCATTTCAGTGAAAGAGTATAGAAATTTTGTAGCTGCAGAGATAGTTGTACCTTCTAGAGGCATTACAGGAGCTGTAGAAAGAATTAATCAATTAGAGCTACAATTAGAAAAACTCCAGAAGGAAGTAGATGAACTTAAAAATAGAGACTAAATTGTATTATACGTCTACTTGTATATAATTGTATGAAAAATGTCTGATTTGATTGTAATGTAAATTGATTCATATGAATGAATATAAATTTTCAGACATACTATTCATGTGTGTTTAGAATGATGAAATGAATGGAATATATTGAATGTTATATAAATTGTGGAACATTATGAATGAATGTTTAATAGATTTACAATTTGATGAATGTTTAATAGATTTACAATTTACTTATACCGAGAGAAATAGCTAAACCACTGTTTAGAATGAAAAAGTGCATATTATTAACAGTTAAATGATGGTTAATTGCATAATATTTAACTTATCATATAAGAATTAAGCCATTATGTTATAATTGCACTATTATATGCTTTAATTAGAATTACTACTTAATTTTGGGGAATTAATGTCAATTTAGTACATTTCTGAACTGTCAGTAAGTTGTAGGCTATGAAATTCTTACGTATCCGAATTTTCTGATAATTCAGACAGTTATGTTTAACATACCGAACATATTTAGACAATTATGTTTAATAGACCGAACATGTATCAGATAGTTATGTTTAAATTGCCGAACAATTATGCTTTGAAAGAATATTTTATTATTTCTTGAAGTACACGTGTCATGTTCTAGTAAAGTGACTTAAGTAGACTTTCGGTGAGTTAGCTGTAACTATCCGAAATGTATTTGAGCATCGGATAGTTAGACCTGTAACTCTCCGAAATGTGTATTTTATTATTAAACTACTACAGACACATGTCGAGATTTGGTAGATTTACTTAAGTTATATATCAGTGAGTTATCTGTAACTATCCGAAATGCATCTAAGCATCGGATAGTTAAGTTTGTAAGTATCCGAAATGCACCTGAGCATCAGATAGTTAAATTTATGCACGTGTTTTATAGTTAAATCAATGAAGAAAGTCCGTTGAGTTATCTGTAACTCCACGAACTATTTATTTTCTAATATGCCACTGTAGTGGTTGTAGAAACAGGACAATTGGAAGAAAAACTACGATTGCATGTATTGCGCAGGGAGAAGAAATCATCACCGTTGATATGAATGAAGGAAATCCAACCGACCATTCAAGCAAAAGCAGTTACTACTGAAGAAATATAAAAGAAAAGAAGAAAAAGAAGTAAAGGGTGCGTGGGTGATCGATGGATGGCAAGTGTGTACAGAGGAGAAGCACCGAGCTTTCTGTAGGCAGTATCGGCAATTCTCCAAAGTACCACACCAACCATCGTTACCACCACCATATCCACCATAATCACCAACCATCGGAGGTCTGTGAGAATACTTTCTTGATGTCGGGTCGATTCTGAGCCAAACACAATGCTTGACAACCACTATGAGGAGTGATCGCATCGCGGGAAGGGGAGCCATTTTCACCAAGCGCCGACTCATATTTCAGGAGATCGTAAAGCTTCTAGCATTGACTTCGGGTTGATGCCTGTATGCTGAAGAGGAGATTATCTTGCAATTCTGGACTTGCGATTCTATAGGGAGAGGAGACAGGATTGTAAGTGGTTTAATTTTCAATGGTGTAATCGCGTCGTATGTAGTGACGGAAGTATTTACTATTGATTGAGATTACTTTACATTTCACCTTTCGCCCATTTCCATGTTCATATTAAACCAAAAATACCAAAAACAACTTATCTGCTATTGTATGTTGTATCTGAGTGTTGTATTGTTTGTGTTGTATCATGATTAATGTTATCTTTGTCAATGTTGTGATTGTTTTATGTTTGTTTTAGTTTTATAGTTTACTAAAATTGGTTCGTTCAAAAGACTTAAAGATTTTAATGGTTACTGTTTGAATTATCTGAATGTTAGTATTGCTTAATGATAAATCCAATGTTTGCTAACATTAAAGAGCTTAATTGATGCTATTTACAATCTATGGAACCACCCAATGGTTAGCCGAATTCCTCTGTAAATAGCAGTATTAAAAAGAAAAGACAAGCTCGTGGAGTTAACTTAAGTCCACGAGGTTAGTCCGTTGAGTTAGCTATAACTCAACGAACAAAAGTTCGTTGAGTTAACTGTAATTCAACGGAGAGCTTATTGAATATATAAATTTGATTGTTAACAAACGGATAGTTCTAAACTCTTAAGCAATTCCCTGTGGGATCGACCTGTACTTGCACACTGATACAATAGACACTATGCACTTGCAGTTAAAGTACAAATTGGAATTAATATCTAAATTGTATTAAAGGTTGTTTATTTACTCCTAAAAGAAAAAGAATAGGCATAAAGATAAATTAACTAAGTAAAAATAGAAGTAACAAATCCAAGTTTTTCTGGTACGTTATTGGAGTTCTAATCAGATATTCTGGTGTCGTGTTGGAAAAATCCAAACAAGTTTTATGGCGCCGTTGCTGGGGAATTGAATTGAATTAATATAAGCAACTGTTAGAGCTGTTTTATTTTAATAGCCAGAGTGTTGTATGTTTTCTTCTATAATTGAGAATATGGCATATGCTTATGCTCAAAGATTTCTGAAACCTGTAATTAGCATATGTGAATTCTGTAATTCTGAAGGACATGACATTTCTAACTGTTTGAAACTGAGACGTTTACAGATGGTTAAATCCCATGAACAACAAATGAATTATCCTCAATATAATAGAGCCGAGTATGAGAATCCTATAGTTTACCCAACTGATGGTCAGTATAGAATGTGTGATATGTTGAGAGACACGAAAGTTTAGGATAGGTATGATAGACTGGAGCGTAGTATAGAGTAAAACTTGGACAAACTAGAATACTTTATGTGTCAGCAACAAGAAGTCAACCAATTAAATTATAAGGAAGCATATTCAAAACCTAAAAAGGATATAATTTACAAAACTGAAAAAATCATAATGAAAATTGATCAAAAATTGAATGCAATGAAATTAGATGATCTGGAAAGAAAATTAAAAGCATTAGACGAATATACAATGAAAATACAAGTTATGCAACAGGACAATGAAAATTATAATGTTATAAACCTACATAATTTGCAAAATATACAGCAAACAGAAAATATTAATGCAAGAGAATTTAAAGAATGCACTTTAAAACTAAAAACAATTGAAGATCATAATTACGAAAATGATATACAAAAACATCATAAGAGTAATGAAAATCTGGAAGATGTATGTGTAACATTAAGATCTGGAATTGATATACCATTAAGAACTCAAAATGAAAATGATATGAAGGTGGATAAGAGTAAAAATCAAAATGATAATGAAAATGTAATAGCTGAAAATCTAGAAATCACTGAAGAACAATCTGAATCTGCTAATGAAGCTAAAAATGATCAAACAAATCAAACGAAAGAAAAAGAATCTTTTAAATCACAATCTTTAGCATCCTATCCTGAAAGATTACAACAAACAATACCTGAAAAACAAGAAAAAATCAGAGAAATTTTTGAAAAAGTACAAGTTAACATTTCTTTGTTAGATCTATTACAGAAAATGTTACCTTGTGCTAAATTTCTGAAGGATTGGTATACTAGGAAAAGAGAGCGAAAAGTTCTTAGAAAGGTCTCTTTAGCTGAGCAAAGTAGTTACCTATTTCTGCTACTAATTTCTAAAAAGTTATCTGATCCTGGAATCACTATTATATCATACACCATAGGAAATACCATTCTAGAAAGAACCTTAATAGACTTAGGTGCAGGTATAAATGTTATGCCAAGTGAAATATTTGCATCCATTGGATTAGAAGGCTTAACTCCTACTAGTACGATTATTCAATTAGCTGATAGAAGTATAAGATACCCTAGAGGAAAAATAGAGGATGTCTTAATTAAAATCAAAAATTTTATATATCCTATTGATAATGTAATTTTGGATTCCCAGCAAATTAAGCATAAAAATAGTGATACATCTTTCATTTTGGGAAGGCCATTTTTAGCAACATCAAGGGTTGTTATAAATTGTAAAACTGGAGTAATGAAGTTAGCATATGGTAATGAGGATACTCAATTAAATATTTTCAAACCAGAAAGGTTTGAGGAATTAGAAATGTCCTTACATACCATAGATTTTTTAGAGGATGAAGGATATATGTTAGATGATGTGATTCAAGAAGAATTAAATAGGCAAATCAATTATGAAACTTTAGAGGAAAGTGAAAGCATAAATATAGAAGGAGATCAGGAAGAAACTCATTTAGAAAATGATGATGTTCAATTAGGAGCTCTAGCTTCTGATGGCAACATTTAGAATTAAAACATTTACCTCCTGAATTAACCTATATATTTCTGGAAGAGAAACGAACCTGTCCAATCATTATTGCTTCAGATTTAAAAGAGGATCAAATAGCTAAATTAAAAGATGTAGTAAAAAGTTATAAAGAAGCAATAGGATGGACTATGACTGATATAAAATGGTTAAGTTCAACTTTATGTTGTCACCACATATATTTAGAAGAGAATGTTAAACCTGTCGGTAAGTTGCAAGCTGTGAAATTCTTAAGTATCTGAATTTTCTGATATTTCTGACAGTTATGTTTAACAGACCGAATATGTATCGGATAGTTATGTTTAAATTGCCGAACAATTATGTTTAGAGAGAACATGTTATTATTTCCAGATGTACACGTGTCGAGATCTGGTAGATTTACTTAAGTTATAACTCGTTAAGTTAGAATAACTGTACGTGTTGAGTTGCTATATTGAACACTAAGGCAACGCGTTAGGTTAGCGTTATAAACTTAAGTTGTTATTTTTGCACGTGTTTTATAGTTAAATCAACGAAGAAAGTTCGTTGAGTTATCTGTAACTCCACGGACTATATATTTTCTAATATGCCACTGTAGCGGTTGCAGGAACAGACAGTTGGAAGGAAAAACCACGTTCGCACGTATCACGCAGGAATTCAATCGCATAGGGAGAAAGAAATCATTGCCGTTGATCTGAAGGAAGGAAATCCAACTGACCATTCAAGTAGAAGCAGTTACTACTGAAGAAATATAAAAGAAAAGAAGAAAAAAAGAAGAAGTGTGTATGATCGATGGACGGCCAGTGTATACAAAGGAGGAGCACCAAGCTTTCTACAGAAAGTATCAGCGATTCTCCGAAGTATCACACCAACCATCGTATCACCACCATAATCACCAATCATCGGAGGTCGGTGAGGATACTTGCTTGATGTCGGGTCGATTTCGAGCCAAACACAATGTTTGACAACCACTGTGAGGAGTGATCGCGTCGCGGGAAGGGAAGCCATTTTCACCAAGCGCCGACTCATATTTCAGGAGATCGTAAAGCTTTTAGCCTTGGCTTCGGGTTTATGCCTGTATGCTGAAGAGGAGATCATCTTGCAATTCTGGACTCGCGATTCTATAGGGAGAGGAGACAGAATTGTAAGTGGTTTAATTTTCAGTGGTGTAATCGCGTTGCAAGTAGTGTCGGAAGTATTTACTGTCAAGTGAGATTACTTTACATTTCACCTTTCGCCCATTACATCAAAAACAAAAATACCAAAATAATTTATCTTTGTATGTATGTTGTATTTAAGTATTGTATTATTTGTGTTGTATCGTGATTAATGTTATCTGTATCAGTTTTATTATTGTTTTAATTTTACTGTTTACTGCAATTGGTTCGTACAAAAAACTAAAAGATTTTAATGGTGACTGTTTAAATCATCTGAATGTTAGTATTGCTTAATGATAAATCCAATGTTAACAAGCATTAAAAAGCTTAATTGATGTTATTTACAATCTGTGGAATCGCCCAATGGTTGGCTGAATTCCTCTATAAATAGCAGTATTATAAAGAAGAGATAGGCTCGTGGAGTTAACTTAAGTCCACGAGCATAGTCCGTTGAGTTAGCCATAACTCAACGAACTTAGTCCGTTGAGTTAACTGTAACTCAACAGAGTGCTTATTGAATATAAATTTGAATTGTTCACAATCAAACATTTCTTAAATTCGTCAGCAATTCCCTGTGGGATCGACCTATACTTGCACATTGATACAATAGACACTGTGCACTTGTAGTTAAAGTACAAATTGGAATTAAAATCTAAATTGTATTAAAGGTTGTTTGTTTACTTCTAAAAGAAAGAATAGGCATAAAGATAAATTAACTAAGAAAAAAAATAGAAGTAACAAATCCAAGTTTTTCTAGTGTAGTGCTGGGAAAACCCAAACAAGTTTTATGGCACCGTTGCCGGGGAATTGAATTGAATTGAATCGAAGTGAATTGAATTGAGTTAAACATTAAAAATATATATAAAACATAAAAATAGTTGCGGTTCAACCGACTGGATCCATCGGCATGACCAAAACATTAAAAAAAAAAAGAAAATTGGTTTTACCGAAACATAGTATCGGTCCAACCGAAAGAAAAATAAAAAAATAAAAAATATTTAGGTCTGACCAAAGCATAGTATCAGTTAAATTGATAAAAAAATAGAAAAACTATTCTCTGTAATATTATATTTGCTTGTACGGGGAGTCCGTTGAGTTACACTTAACAAGCTTACTCCGTTGAGTCTTGAGTTAGTCAACGAGCTTATTCCGTTGAGTTAACTGTAACTCAATGGAGTACTGTAGCTAAGATCTAAAATTAGAAAAACTCCAGAAGGAAGTAGATGAATTTAGGCATAAAGATTAAATTGTATTGTTCGTCTACTTGTGTAAAATTGTATGAAATTGTATGATGCACTTTTAATGTAATTGATTCATATTAATGAATATAATTTTTTAAATGCAATTTTCATACGTATTTGGATGTAAAATGAATGGAATTTATTGAATATTATGTAATTTGTGGAACTTTATGAATATGTAACAGATTTACAATTTGCTGAATGACAGGATAACTGCTTAAAAATTTCTGCATGTTATAAGGTAAAATGTAAATTCTGCATAACATAAAATGACCTACAAGTTAAATCTTTATATAATGTTCAGATTTAAATATATTTTAATCAAAATGAGGCATTAATGATATAGATTTAACTTTATTACAATTAGCAGAATGACAAAGAAAAAAAAAATAGATTTCAACTTTGATGAATTATTATGTGCTTATCATGCATTATTACAAAAACTTAAAGTATGTAAACTGGAAAATAAGAATATTAGAAAATCTTCATCCATTATGGAAGAAGAAAATTGTTTCCTGTCTACTATTTTAGAAAAGTTTAAATGTGATAATGAAAAACATGCTAGAGATTTGCAAAAATTTAGATTTAATGAATGTATCTTGCATGAACAAATACAGAATATAAATGCTAAAAAATTGAAGATAGAATCTGAAAATGAAATGTTGAGAAACAAGATAAATGAACTTGAATTAGAGATAGAAAAATTAAAACTGAGAGAGCAAGATTTAAATTCTACCTTTGAGAAATGGAATTTAAGTCAAACTAAGTTAGACAAACTAACTAGTACCCCTACGGTGTCTTATAAATTTGGCTTAGGATTTGATTATCCTGAATATCCTGAATCTCAAGCCAATAAAGGATTTATTAGTTGCAGTTCAAGTAAATCTAAGACTAAAATTCCTTTTATTATGAAACAAGGTAATAAATATGTAGAAGCAGGTACTTCAAGGGATGAATCATGCAGTAATAATATAAATCAATGTAATTTGTCAAATTGTACTTCTAACATGACTATAAATGTTTCTAAAAATCTTGTTTCTTGTTCTGGAAATTCAGTTTCTAATGTTTCTAAAATTTCAGACAATTGTAGTAAACTGAAAATTCAGAAACCTAAGCATGTAATTCAATACACTGGTATTAGACCAATTACTCATTCTGCATGTAATAAAACAAAAAATTCTTGTGCAGAAAAAGATTTTGTATGTACGAAAAGTGTTAATACAAGTACAAAATCTTGGTATGAACTTACAGAAATGTATAAGCATGACCAAAATAAATTAACATCTGATAAAAATCTATTTGGTCTTGATTATACTACATCTGAAAACAAAAAGAATGATTGTAAAAACAATAATGCTATATGTGAGTATGAAGCTAATGATAAATCAATAGTACTTACAACTAATAAGAATATAAATGATAATGTTAAACTATTTTTAAACAAAAAGAAGAAATATGCGTTTAATGAACTTGGTCCTCAACAACATTGGGTACCAAGAAAAAGTTTTTCTTAATTTGTGTTGTAGGAGGAAACAACATCAAAATGGATCTTGGACAGTGGAGCGCCAAGTCACATGACCGGACAAAAAAGTCTATTACAAAATTTTACAAATACCATGAAAGGAAGTGTAACATTTGGAAACAAAAGCAAAGATAAAATCATAGGTATGGGCAATGTTCAAATAACTCCTACTTGTGTTATTTCGAATGTACTATATGTAGAAAACCTAGGATTTAATTTGCTGAGTGTCATAAAACTAATTGAAAATGGATATTATGTAGTGTTTGAAGATAATGTATGCAAAATAATTGATAAAAATACAGATGAAATTAAGTTTATTGCTAAAAGAAAAGGTTCTGTATGTATTTTATCTTTACCTTCTAGTGCAGTTGATTTAAATTCATGTTTGCTAGCTGAAACTAGTGATGCATATCTTTGACATAGAAGGATTGGGCATATAAATATGAGACTGTTACATAAACTATCTAGAAAACATTTAGTGAGAGGTTTACCAAAGATTAAATACTCAAAGAACTTTATGTGTGATGCATGTGAGTTAGGTAAACTTCACAAAAACTCTTTTAAATCCAAAACTGATATTTCAAGCAAGAGAGTCTTAGAACTTTTACATATGGATCTATTTGGACCAACAAGAATCATGAGTCTTAGTGGTAAACGGTATGTATTTATTTTAGTAGATGACTTCTCTAGAAACACTTGGGTATATTTTCTAGCATCTAAGACAGAAGTTTTTGAAAAATTTAAAATGTTTTGCATTTTTGTTCAAAATGAGCAAAGTGTCTCTATTCAAAAACTTAGGAGTGATCATGGAACTGAATTTGATAATGATCAAATGGATAACTATTGTAATGAGCATGGCATTGATCACAGATTTTCTTTTCCAAGAGCACCGTGTCAAAATGGTGTTGTTGAGAGAAAGAATAGATCACTTCAAGAAATGGCCAGAACTATGTTAAATGAACATAAGTTACCTCAAAATCTTTAGGCTGAAACAGTAAATACAGCTTGTTATGTTATTAACAGAAGTCATTTAAGACCTCATGTTAATAAAACTCCTTTTGAAATTATGTTTAATAGGGTTCCAAAAATTTCCTATATGAAACCATTTGGCTGCAAGTGTTTTATTCTTAATACTAAGGATAAAAGGGATAAATTTCAAGCCAAATCGGATGAAGGAATTTTTGTAGGTTACTCTACTAGAAGTAAAGCCTATAGAGTATATAACAAGACTTCTAGGACTATTGAAGAAACCCTCCATGTAAGCTTCAATGAAAATTCTCTTAGAGAATCTCAATCTAAAGCTGATAATGATGATATGATTAATTTTCCAAATGAGTTAGAGATCAATAGAGAGATTGATGATTTATTTGAGAAAATCAAAAATATGAACTTAAATGATCAAACTAATGATGAAAGTGATGGACTTTCAGATGTTGATGAGAATATTGAGGAAAATCAGAGAAATTGGTGTTATTCTTCATCACATCCCATTACTCAAGTCATTGGTAATATTAATGAGGGAGTTAAAACTAGAGCTTCAGTAAATTTAAATAGTATGTGTATGTTTGTTTCTATGGTGGAACCAAGGAATATACAAGAAGCATTATCTAATGAAAATTGGATAGTGGCAATGCAAGAAGAACTAAATCAATTCATCAGAAATGATGTATGGGCATTAGTCTCTCCACCAGAAAATCAGTCCATAATAGGTACAAAGTGGATCTTTAGAAACAAAACTAACGAAACTGGTCAAATTATAAGGAATAAAGCTAGATTAGTTGCACAAGGGTATACACAGGAAGAAGGATTAGATTATGATGAAACATTTGCTCCTGTGGCTAGGTTAGAAAGTATTAGAATATTATTGGCCTATGCTTGTTATATGGATTTTAAATTATATCAAATGGATGTAAAGAGTGCATTTCTAAATGATTTAATTAATGAAGAAGTCTATGTAAAACAACCACCTGGATTTGAAAATATTAAAAATCCTAACTTTGTGTATAAATTGAAGAAAGCCTTATATGGTTTAAAGCAAACACCTAGATCATGGTATGAAAGATTGTCTACTTTTTTAATAGAAAAAGGCTATATCATGGGAAAAGTGGATCATACTCTATTTATTAAGAGAGATGATAAAGATCAGATTGTTGTTCAAATATACGTGGATGATATAATCTTTAGAGCAACCTCTGATAAGTTGATAGAAATATTCTCTGAAGAGATGACTAATCAGTTTGAAATGAGTATGATAGGAGAACTTTCATATTTTCTAGGACTTCAAATTAAGCAAATGGATAAAGGTATATTTTTAAATCAGGAAAAATATGCAGATGAAATGCTTAAGAAATTTAATTTTAATAATACAAGGATTCGAGGAACTCTTATGAGTACTACTTTAAAGTTAGATATTGATGACATAGGAAAATCTATAGATCAAAGAAAATACAGAAGTATGATTGACTCTTTACTTTATTTGACAGCTAGTAGACCTGATATTATGTTTGTTGTGTGTGTTTGTGCTAGATTTCAATCTAATCCTAAGGAATCACACTTAATTGCAGTTAAAAGAATATTTAGATATATACAAGGAACTAAAATTTTTGGACTGTATTATTCTAAGGATGGTTCAATAGATCTTATAGGATATATTGATGCTGATTATGTAGGATCTAAATCTGATAGAAAGAGTACCAGTGACACATGTCAATTATTGGGAAATAATTTGGTGTCATGGTTTAGTAAAAAGCAAAACTGTGTAGCACTTTCTACTACAGAAGCTGAATATGTTGCTGTTGCACTATGTTGCACTCAGATTCTGTGGATAAGGCAAACTTTAGAAGATTTTGGATTATCTTATGATACAACTGAGATTTATTGTGACAGTAGTTCTGCAATAAATCTTTCCAAAAATCCTGTATTACATTCAAGAGCAAAGCATATAGAGGTTAGACATCATTTTCTAAGAGATAACGTAATTAAAGGAAAAATTAAATTAGAATTTGTGTCTAGTAAAAATCAATTAGCTGATATATTTACAAAACCTCTAGACGAAAATACATTGTGCAACATTAGATTAAATTTAGGTATTTGTAGGCTATGTGATGTGTAAAATGCTTAAACTCCACATAAAAAGATAAATATTATTGATGATGTTGTTCACCTCATAGATATTATATACTTATTATAAATATCTAAAGTAATATCTAAACTGCTGCTTGAGATACTATGTATTTATTGTAAAATCATAGTAGTATCTTATTGATTTTAAGTAGTTTATCAATTTTAATAGTTTTTACGATTTTAAGTGGAAGTGTAAATGAAAAACATTAAATACTTCTGACATTCTGAAATTTTGATTAAATGTTTTCTTTGAATCAAGGAAAATGCATATGATCATGCATAAATTTGACTTAATTGATTAAACTTGTAGAATAAGTTATATGTAACTTATCTTAAACTGTTAATCAAAAGTATAAGCTTATTGAAACTGATTCATATTCTCAGTACAATCATAGAAGTAAAAATTGTATGAGATTTGTCTTTTATTGCATCTGTATTAATGGAATACATATATACTGTGCTTAAAATGAAAAGTGCTTACAAAGTAAAAATCTTTGAGAGTTTATTGATCAGTTTGATCACAAGCCTTTTGTACTTGAGCAGATAGGTATGTAAGGATTGTTGTCCTGAAAAAGGATTCTTTAAATTTGGCAACCTAAGGTCCTGATCAGATCTGGGATTGTTGACTGAAAGCTCATTACACAGGTACATTAGAAAGCTCTTGTATGATTCAAGCTTTTCAAACTAACTTTTAAAGAAAATTATCAATATTTACTATTTTGAAAAGAAAAAGTTGTTTCATTAATTACAGATATCTTTGAATCGCATATAGTTTATACCAATATGACTACTGATTTATTGAATCAACATTAGTACTTTTGAAAACATTTATTTGAGATACATTCTTTTATTCTCCTTGAATTAATCGAAGTGAGTTCAAAGTTGTGTTTTGATTCATATACAGTAGGAATTGATTCTGGAAATCATTTTTGATGATGTCAGGATAACGGAAGTCTCTAAAAAGAAAATGTAAAAGTATAGTTATACTTAACATCTATTGTCACTACAAGTATATTTTGTATTTTGATTGAATATATTTGAAGTATATTTGTAGGGGGAGGATTAACAATGTCGAAAACAGATTAATAAAATTTAGAATACAAATCTTAGTTAATCTGAATTAATGTCCTCTTAAAATCTTGATGAAATAATTTAAAAAGACAAATAAACTATTTTAGATTCAACAGACAAAATGTTCAAATAGTTTACAATGTTCTCAAGATAATGTTAAGTTTAGCATGTGTGTTGTTTTCGGAACAGTTCAGTTGGAAGCATTCGAAAATTGTTGTGTACTAGCTAGACGTTATGTTAGATAAGGTAACGTGTAAAACTGCCTCTAGACAACGTTTTACTCGTTAGGTTAGTTAACTCAACGAGTTATACTTGAATATTTCGGGTACCTTGATTGAATAAACTTTATTCAATATTTATTTAATTTCTAAACCCGACTTCTCTTCATGTTGAGTTATACGCCTAAAAACCCTATTTAAACACTTATTACACGGGGACTTAGGTTATTTGTAAACTTTGTCAAGAAAATCTTTCCCGCTTGTTGCTGTTACAACCTGCGACGATGGTCTCCAAGTTCTACGAAGGTCGTGGCAGAGGAAAAGGCAAAAGCAGAAGAGATGCAAAAGGAAAAGAAATAGAGAATGATGAAGTTCCACGTACTTGGTTCAAGAAAATATTTCGAGTAGACAAAAGGTTAGAAGAACTTTATAGAGATTACTTCTTTTCTCAAGATATATTGGATGAAGTTAGACAAGAACTTCAACATACTGATGCAAGTATTACATACATGGGTATTCGAAGTAAATATGATAGAAAATACAGAATGAAATGTGTTGAGATTTCATTTTTGGAACAGTATGCAAAATATTTGGAAAAATGTGTAGGTTCATCAAATAGAACTTCTCAAACTCCTATAAATGGTACAAGACTACATGCATTTGAGGAAGAGCATGAATCAGTTATCCCTACTCCTTTATATTCAAAACAAGTAGAATCAGATATTGTTGTAGACAAAACAAAAGTTGATAGTCTTCGAAAGGCTATTGCAATAGAAAGTGCCTTAGAAGAATTAAAGCAGAAAACTTTTATGGAGCAATTTGAAAAGAAAACAGCAATACTTGAAAAGGAGAAACAGAAATGTTATACAAGAAGGAAAGTCAGAAAAATTATGTCTAAGGAAACAAAGTCTATTGAAAAAGGAAAATCAGATGAAAATTTATTTCCAAAGGACAATGTATGTCTAGACATTGTACCTTATTGTGCATCTGATAAACTCATCAGTTCCGAACACACTGAAACTGATGAAGATAATGAGACTTTATTTTCCCTTGCTAGAAAACTTGAGAAGAAATCCAAGTCAAATATGAGCTCAAGTTTTTCTATTAGTACAAGTCCTAATGATGCAGAATTTAACAAATCAGAGCATCAGGCACCTAACATTGAACAAGTTATTGCAGATATAATTGACAATGTTGAGGCAGTAACTAGTTCAAAGGCTAAATTGTCTAGAGTAGCAGATATTGAAATTGTTAAGACTCCAGAAGAGCTAAAAGTTAACCAGCCTTCTACGGAATCTATAGAAGTAGAGTTTGAGAATTCACAGCATGAATCAATGGAATTATCTGTTGAACAAAATGAACAATTCCTGACAGATATATCGGCTGTAGAATTTGTGGAAAAATTGTACTCTAAACATTCTATAGAGACTGAACAGATGAATGTTGAGCATATTGACAATGTTCCTAACACTATTGAAGCTGAAGAATCAAGCTTACCTGAGCAGCTTCAAGATAATATTTTGGAAGAGGAACAACATGACATTCATTTTGAAGAAGAGGTTCCTGAAGATGAATTAAACTCTGAATCACGGCTTCAGGTATCACCTTCTTTGTGTACAATATTAAAAATTCAAGGTAATGCAATTCATTTTAGATCTGAAGAAGCATTGCAGATATACAATAATCTGATTACATGTCAGATTCTGCATGCTCGTCCAATAAAATTCAAAAATTTGATGGAAATAAGAGATCTGTTTGAGTTTCAAGGCCTCATTAAATTCTTGCCAGTAGGAACGAAATGGAAGCAATACACAGAGCTTATTGCAGCTTTTTATAGCAATCTGGTCAAGAATGAAAATTTTCTGAAAACTCAAATAAATGAACAGGAGTTTATATTGTCTCCTAAGTTAATTTTTAAAGTTTTAGGATTAAAGAATGAAGGTGTTGTTGTTACCAACAGATTTGACATGATAAGACAACTAGAATGGAACATTCAGTCTTTATCAAAAATTCCAAATGTATATTTTGAAATGAGATTAATGGAAAATCTGAATGCAGAGGCAAGGTTTATTGCAAATATATTGCATGCAAATTTATTTCAGAGAGTTGGACACAATTTGGAAGTCAATAGAAGCTGTTTATATGCAACTTATGGTCTGCTGAATAGAATTCAAATAAATTGGTTTGATGTATTTATGTCTCAACTACAGCATATGAGTTCAAAGTTATTTTATGGTGATGCTGTATGTAGAATCCTTGCAAGCCAATTGACTTTATCTGACTGGCCTTTTGAAACTAAAGGCATTAGAGCATTTAGTGTCAAAGATTTGCAAAAATTCCAGACCTTGCATAAACCTCAACGACAACAACAACAACAACCTGATACAGACCATATACAACAACAACAAAGTTATTCAGTTCAAACAGAACAGCAAACCCAGCTACCTCCTGACTTAGATGTAGTGCTTAACAACATCAGAAATGATATTAGGTATCTAGGAGATAAAATATGTAATGCTATAAGTGATATACTTAGGAGGGGTAGATAACTGTTTTTGTTTGTTTTTGAAATACAAAATGTAATGTTTGTATTACTTGTTTGATTCGTTGAACAATACATTTTTCTGTAAATGTCTTCAATTATTATTCTTGTTTACAGAAATCGTTGTTGTAATTCTCTTATATATATATATATATTCTCTGTAATTATCTTTTTTATTAATGACAAAAAGGGGGAGAAATATTATAAAAAGATGATTATGATCTTAATTGCATATATATATTATAAAAGGAGATGCTATTTAAATGGTTATTGTAATCTGACAGATGATAATTAGAAAACTGATACTTATATAATTATTGACATCTAAGAGTTTTAGTTCTGAGAGGTAAAATTTGCACAAACAATAGAAATAAGCTTAAGTGAACTTAAGTCAACAAACAAGTTTGTTGAATTAAAAGTTAACCCAACGAATGTGCTTTGTTGAGTTAAACATATTTCATAATTGATTTAATATTGTTTTGTCATCATCAAAAAGGGGGAGATTGTTGAGTATTTTTGTTTTAATGATGTGTGCTGAATGAAAATAATCATATTTGCTCAATTACTATTGCTTGTGAAAAGAAATTAAAATCATCAATTAATACAGAAAAAACTTACTGATATAAATACTTGTCTGTATTGGATCTAAAGTTAATAACTAGTCGTTTCGTTACATTAATTTCTCATTTAGCTAAACGTTAAGTTAACGTGTGATTTTATTGAATAGCATGATATGTTTTAAAATTATATCTTCTGTATCATGAACAGTGCACGTTTAGACAACTCGTTAAGTTAGAGTTTTGTTTGTATAGAGGTCACGTGAGAACCCATTAAGTTAGAGGCTTAAAGGTTAAAATAGGTCACGTGATAACTCGTTAAGTTAGTGAGTAAAAGAAGAGACGAACTCGTTAAGTTAGTGTTATACATGTGGTGAAATTATAAGTTACGAATGTTGTATTGTATCACGTGAGGTGCACATGTTTAACTCGTTAAGTTAACATAACTAAACGCGTTGAGTTGCTATATTGAACACTAAGGCAACGTGTTAGGTTAGCATTATATACTTAAGTTGTTATTTTTGCACGTGGTAAAATTCTCATTATAAAAATATTTGTTTATTACTGAATCGGTGAGTTAAAGTTTTTCGGAGACTTACAGTCGTAACTATCCGAAAGGTAACTTAAGTCATGTTTTCAGGTCTTGACACGTGTCTCACAGTTTTATAATATAAAGAGTTTTTCAGTGACTTACATTCATAACTATCCGAAACTTAAATTGTTTTCGGTGAGTTATCGTTTAACTTTCCGAAAGAAAGGTTAAGTTGGTTCGTTGAGTTATCATAATACAACAGAGATAGTTCGTTGAGTTAGCTACAGTACTTGTCACGTGAAATGGCACATGAGGAACTCGTTTAGTTAGAAACATTAAGTTATATATATATACTTGTGTTACTCGTTTAGTTAACATTAAAGTAACGACTTCTTATTAAACTGATGAAAAATTTTTGGATGAGAAAGTTTATTTTGCAGGAAATTTTTCAGAGATCCAGGATTGATGATTAAAGGAAATTCGAAATATAAACGTGGGTTGGAACGTGTGTGTTTAGATGAAGGAAAAAGAAAAGACGTGGAGAAGTGGAAAATTAGTAGTGATTAAACGTAGAAGATATGCATGAAATGAAGATACAATATAAAAGGCATAGAGTTCTCATTGATCAAACCATCCTTGCACACAAAACAAAAAATCTTTTCAATGATCAAACCATCCCTGCACACCAAAAGAAAAAATCTTTTTCAGGGATCAAAAACACCTCTTCGGGAAAATCTCTCAAGTGGAAGAAAATTTAATGAAGCATAAAAAGGTATGATTTTCGTCACTAAAGATTTGAAGTATCAGAAGAAAGCAAATTCGGTGAAGCATAGAAAGACAAGATATTCGTCACTGAAGAATTGCTGAAGGAGAAAAAGAAGAAGAAGAAAGATCTCAAACAGGGAGAAATGTTTTAAATTCCGCAAATTAGTTTTCTATGTTTGTAGTTATGAAATTGTTTAGATGATACATGGTATCGAGTTATATTTGCATCTACAATTTCTGAGGAGAATTGAATTGTATATTGTAATTGAAACCTTGAATAAAAATGATTTTATGAAAACAATGTCTCGACTTGTTTTTGAGATTTAAAGTTTCAATTATATTTCAGAAAATATTAAAGATACACAATTCACCCCCCTCTTATGTAGCCATACGATCCTACAAAAATTCTTTCCTAAGTATTTTAAAGAATTTATAATATCTAGGAATCTGGAAAACATCTTAGAAATACTTTTGTCTTTATGCATCTTAAAGAGTTCATATTTATGAATTAACATATTAATCTTATTCCCTTTAACTTGAGAAGTACATTCATATGAAACTTCTAATGCATGTCACACCTCATAAGTAGATTTATATGCTAACACTTTACTGAACTGTTCATAACTCAATACACAAAATAAGATATTTAAGTCTTTTACATTTAGAGTTTTATTTTCTTTTTCAGTAACTATCAAAATATTATAAGAAGTAGTTAGCAAATTATATGGTCTAGAAATCTTGAACCATAACTTATGATCTATAATTGAAAAAAGACTATCATCCTATATTTCTAATATTCAAAATGTATTCCATCAAATAAAAGAGGACAATTAAGATTCTAGCCTTCATACAAAGAAAAATTACCATTTCCAGTAGCTATCTAACCTTAGATTTTTCAACCTATAAGATTTTAAATAGTTTAAAACTTTCAATATTAGTTGAGCTTAAAATCAACAAAGTTAAACATATGCTCCGATATTAATTTTTGTTTAAAAACAAGGAAGGTAAAACATGTTTTGATATTAATTAAGTTGGTATTGATTTTATATCAAAGATTATTAACCAACTTTGATATCATTGGTAGGATCAAATGGCTACACAAGAGGGGTGTGAATTGTGTTTTTCAACAATTTCAGTTATAATTGAAACTTTAAAATTAAAAATAAGTCGAGACACTATTTTAATCAAATCATTTTATTCAAGGTTTCAATTACAATATACAATTCAATTCTCCTCAGAAATTGTAGATGCAATTATATAACGATACCATGTTTCATCTAATCAATTTCATAACTACAAACAAAGAAAACTAATTTGCGAAATTTAAAACAATTTTCCTTATTTTAGATTTTTCTTCTTCTTCTTCTACAAATCTTCAATGACAAATATTTGACTTTCTCTACTTCAACGAATTTGATTTCTTCTAATTTTTCAAATCTTTAGTGACATATATTTGACTTTCTCTTCTTTATTGAATTTTCCTTTATCTAAGAGCTTTTCCCTAGAAAGGTGTTTCATCCCTAAAAATATTGTTAGGAATTTTGTTTTGATGATGAATGCTTTATTAAAGTTTATATAAATAAGTTTAAATAAATTTTTCTAAGTATAATAGTCACGTAATTAAATGTTGACAAGTTATCAAAAAGTTTTATTTAATGTTTTCGGATAATTAACATTTTTGGATAGTTAATTTTCGGATAGTTAAAGTTTTCAGATAGTTAACGTATTGATAGTCAAAGGGTTATGTTAAAAACTCGTATAGTTGAGTTATCGACATGTGTGTTTTTAATGTTTTAAGTTTTCACATGTTTTCCAAGTACGTTAGGTAATGAAAATCGAAGAGTTATATAACTGGTCGAGTTTTTATACACATGGATGGATAACTATTCGAGTTTTATATATAATGACTAATGAACAGATAAGTTTTCCTTGTTCAGGCATGTGTTTTGTAGGTGCAAGAGCTCGAAGAGTTATAGATAAGTGTTTGGTTACCTAGCATGACACCAGAAAACTTGTTTGGATCTTCAGCAATGCACTAGAAAAACTTGGATTTGTTAACTTCTGTTTTTACTTAGTTAATTTATCTTTATGCCTATTCCTTTTTTTTAGAAGTAAATAAACAATCTTTCACACAAATTAGATTTTAATTCCAATTGGTATTTTAACTGCAAGTGCACAATGTCTATGATATTAGTGTGCAAGTACAGGTCGATCCCACAGAGAATTGTTTAAGAATTGAGAACTGTTTCGTTTGTTAACAATCAAATTAATATCTTCAATAAGCCCTCCATTGAGTTACAGTTAACTCAACGGACAAAGTTCGTTAAGTTATAGTTAACTCAACGGACTAACCTCGTGGACTTATATTAACTCCACGAGCCTGCCTTTTCTTTTTAATACTGCTATTTACAAAGGAATTCGACCAACCATTGGGCGGTTCCACAGATTGTAAATAACATCAATTAAGCTATTTAATGTTAGTAAACACTAGATTTATCATTAAGCAATACTAACATTTAGATAATTCAAACAATAACCATTAAAATCTTTAAGTCTTTTGAACGAACCAATTTTAGTAAACTGTAAAACTAAAACAAACATAAAATAATCACAACACTGACAAAGATAACATTAATCACGATACAACACAAATAATACAACACTAAAATACAAAATACAAACACAGATAAATTGTTTTTGGTATTTTTGTTTTAATATGAACATGGAAATGGGCGAAAGGTGAAATGTAAGGTAATCTCAATCGACAGTAAATACTTTCGTCACTACATGCGACGCGATTACACCATTGAAAATTAAACCACTTACAATTCTGTCTCCTCTCCTTATAGAATCGTGAGTCCAGAATTGCAAGACGATCTCCTCTTCAGCATAAAGGCATCAACCTGAAACCAAGGCTAGAAGTTTTACGATCTCTTGAAATATGAGTCGGTGCTTGGTGAAAATGACTTCCCTTCCCGCGACGCGATCACTCCTCACAGTGGTTGTCAAGCATTGTGTTAGGCTCGGAATCGACCCGGAATCGACCCGACATCAAGAAAGTATTCTCACAGACCTCCGATGGTTGGTGATTATGGTGGTGGTAATGATGGTTGGTGTGGTACTTTAGAGAATTGCCGATACTGTTTACAGAAAACTCGGTGCTCCTCCTCTATACACACTAGCCATACCCATCAATCACACACACCTTACTTCTTTTTCTTCTTTTCTTTTATATTTATTTAGTGGTAACTGCTTCTGCTTGAATGGTCGGTTGGATTTCCTTCATTCATATCAACGACGATGATTTCTTGTCCTTGCGCGATACATGCGATCTTGGTTTTTCCTTCGAACTGTCTTGTTTCTACAACCGCTATAGTAGCATATTAGAAAATAAATAGTCCGTGGAGTTACTAATAACTCAACGGACTTGCTTTGTTGATTTAACAATAAAACACATGCATAAATTTAACTATCTGATGCTTAGGTGCATTTCGAATACTTACAAACTTAACTATCCGATGCCCAAATACATTTCGGATAGTTACAGATAACTCATCGATATATAACTTAAGTAAATTTACCAGATCTCGACACGTGTTAGCAGTAGTTTAATAATAAAAGAAACATTTCAGAGAGTTACAGGTCTAACTATTCGATGCCCAACTGCAATTTCAGATAGTTAGAGTGTTGAGTATTTTTGTTTTGATGATGTGTGCAGTTCAAGCAGAACAGCAAACCCAGCTACCTCCTGACTTAGATGCAGTGCTTAACAACATCAGAAATGATATTAGGCATCTAGGAGATAAAATATGTAATGCTATAAGTGATATACTTAGGAGGGGTCGATAACTGTTTTTGTTTGTTTCTGAATACAAAATGTAATGTTTGTATTACTTGTTTGATTCATTGAACAATACATTTTTCTGTAAATGTCTTCAATTATTATTCTTGTTTACAGAAAACGTTGTTGTAATTCTCTTATATATGTATATATATTCTCTGTAATTATCTTTTTTATTAATGACAAAAAGGGGGAGAAATATTATAAAAAGATGATTATGATCTTAATTGCATATATATATTATAAAAGGAGATGCTATTTAAATGGTTATTGTAATCTGACAGATGATAATTAGAAAACTGATACTTATATAATTATTGACATCTGAGAAGTTTTAGTTCTAAGAGGTAAAATTTACACAAACAATAGAAATAAGCTTAAGTGAACTTAAGTCAACAAACTTGTTTGTTGAATTAAAAGTTAACCCAACGAAGGTGCTTTGTTGAGTTAAACATATTTCATAATTGATTTAATATCGTTTTGTCATCATCAAAAAGGGGGAGATTATTGAGTATTTTTGTTTTGATGATGTGTACTGAATGAAAATAATCATATTTGCTCAATTACTATTGCTTGTGAAAAGAAATTAAAATCATCAATTAATACAGAAAAGGCTTACTGATATAAATACTTGTCTGTATTGGATCTAAAGTTAATAACTAGTCGTTTCGTTACATTAATTTCTCATTTAGCTAAATGTTAAGTTAACGTGTGGTTTTATTGAAAAGCATGATATGTTTTAAAGTTATATCTTCTGTATCATGAACAGTACACGTTTAGACAACTCGTTAAGTTAGAGTTTTGTTTATGTAGAGGTCACGTGAGAACTCGTTAAGTTAGAGGCTTAAAGGTTAAAATAGGTCACGTGATAACTCGTTAAGTTAGTGAGTAAAAGAAGAGACGAACTCGTTAAGTTAGTGTTATACACGTAGTGAAATTATAAGTTACGAATGTTGTATTGTATCTCGTGAGGTGCACATGTTTAACTCGTTAAGTTAACATAACTAAACGCGTTGAGTTGCTATATTGAACACTAAGGCAACGCGTTAGGTTAGCGTTATAAACTTAAGTTATTTTTTTGCACGTGATAAAATTCCTATTATAAAAACATTTGTTTATTACTGAATCGGTGAGTTAAAGCTTTTTTTTTCGGAGACTTACATCTGTAACTATCAAAACTTAAACTGTTTTCGATGAGTTATTGTTTAACCTTCCAAAAGAAAGGTTAAGCTAGTTCATTGAGTTAGCATAACACCACGGACTTAGTCCGTTGAGTTAGCTACAGTATTTGTCACGTGAAATGGCACATGAGGAACTCGTTAAGTTAGAAACGTTAAGTTATATATACTTGTGTTACTCGTTTAGTTAACATTAAAGTAACGACTTCTTATTACATTGATGAAAAATTTTTGGACGAGAAAGTTTATTTTGCATGAAATTTTTCAGAGATCCAAGACTAATGATTAAAGAAAATTCAAAATATAAACGTGAGTTGGAACGTGTGTTTCGATGAAGGAAAAAGAAAAGACGTGGAGAAGTGGAAAACTAGTAGTGATTAAACGTGGAGGATATGCATGAAATGAAGATACAGTATAAAAGGCATAGACTTCTCGTTGATCAAACCATCCTTGCACACAAAAAGAAAAATCTTTTCAAGGATCAAACCATCCCTACACACCAAAAGAAAAATCTTTTTCAAGGATCAAAAACACCTCTTCGAGAAAAATCTCTCAAGTGGAAGAAAATTCAGTGAAGCATAAAAAGGTAAGATTTTCGTCACTAAAGATTTGAAGTATCAAAAGAAAGCAAATTTGGTGAAGCATAAAAAGACAAGATATTCGTCACTAAAGAATTGCTGAAGAAGGAAGAAGAAAGAAGAAGAAGAAAGATCTCAAACAAGGAGAAATGTTTTAAATTCCGCAAATTAGTTTTCTCTGTTTGTAGTTATGAAATTGTATAGATGAAACATGGTATCGAAATATAATTGCATCTACAGTTTCTGAGGAGAATTGAATTGTATATTGTAATTGAAACCTTGAATAAAAATGATTTTATGAAAACACTGTCTCGACATGTTTTTAAGTTTTAAAGTTTCAATTATATTTCAGAAAATATTAAAAATACACAATTCACCCTCGTCTTGTGTAGCCATACGATCCTACATAGAGATAACTTACCGAAAATCCACTTAAGTCACTTTCCCAGAACATGACATGTGTCCACAGCTATTTTATAAATAAAAGGAGAATTTGGAGAGTTATACATATAACTATCTGATGCCCAACTGCAATTTCGGATAGTTATAGATAACTCACCGAAAATTCACTTAAGTCATGCATTATGGTTTCGACACGTGTACTTCAGGAAATAATAAAATATTCTTTTAAAACATAACTGTTCGATAATTTAAACATAACTATCCGATACATGTTCGGTATGTTAAACATAACTGTCCGAAATATGTTCAGTATGTTAAACATAACTGTCTGAAATATTAGAAAATTTGGATACTTAAGAATTTCACAGCCTACAACTTAACGACAGTTCAAAAATGTACTAAATTAATATTAATTCCCCAAAATTAAGCAGATTCTTTAATTAAAGCTTATAACAGTGCAATTATAACATAATAGTTTAATTCTCATATGATAAGCTAAATATTATGCAATTAACCATCATTTAACCATTAATAATATGCACTTTTTCATTCTAAACACTTCCCCCATACCTAAATTTTGCTAGTCCCTTAGCAAACTAAGATCTCATTAATGGGTCTTTCTAAAAGTGCTAGAACTAATTCTTCCCCCTTTTTTTCTCTATTCAGCATAAGAACTAGTATTATTATATAGATATTCTATATGTTTCAGTAATATTGTTTTCTCCTCTTCAACCTGCAAATACACTTAGAATATATGCAAATTACATACAAAGTATATCATCATCACATAGGTGGTAATTATATTATCGTTTGTTCTTCTTTTCATCATCTGTCATCCTGAATTTTCCAATAAGATTTCTAGAAGAAATTTCAACAACATACGAATCAAAGTACAATCCAATTCAATATGATTAAGACAAGTAGAATAAAGAATTGTATCTCCATTAAACAACTTCAAAAGTCTATTCTAGATTCATATTTCAGCAATTCTAGATAACAGAAAATATACTCGATTCATAAGATATCTGTATTTCACAAAACACTTGTATCTTTTCAGAACAGTATATGTATTTCTTTTGTACTTTAAAAGTTAATTTGACAAGCTTGAATCATACAAGAGCTTTCTAATGTACCCATGTAATGAGCTTTCAGTCAACAATCCCATAACTGATCAGGATCTTAGGTTGCCAGATTTCAAGAGTCCTTTTTAAGGTCAACAATCCTTACATACCTATCTGCTCAAGTACAAAAGGCTCATGATCAAACAAGTCAATAAACTCTCAAGTTTTTTTTCCTTTTTTTTTCTCTTTTTCTTTTCTTCTTTTCAAAATACAAAAACAAAACATTAATCACATACTGTATATGTACCTATTTCATTAATATAGATGCAGTAATCACCAATCTCATATAGTCATGCTTCTATCATTTACTGAAAATATGAATCCATAACAATAAGCTCATACTTTTTCTCTAATTTAATAAGATCTACACATAAATCATTCTACAAGTTTAATCAGTTAAATTAAATGTATCTTTAACCATATGTGTTTCATTTAATTTAGAATTCACATCTCAGCTCCTTCAGGACTTCAGATAAAAAAAAAAAATTTCATTAAGCATTCTGATTTCATTTTAAAATTGTGAAACTGTTAAACTCATGAAATTCAGAAAAAACATAAGATACTATATCTAGATTTGCATAAATAATAAATTCTATAGCATCTTATATAGCCTTCTAAATACAACATTCAAGCAGTTACAGTTTATAAAAATTTACAGTCTCAATTATCGGATAGTTACAGCAAGTTCATTAAAATTTTCACTTTCTGCAAAACTTTGCAGTACCATTTTAATTCCTTTAGTTAACAAACTTACATGGGTGTTACTTTAATTACCTCCCCCCCATACCTGCATTTTGCATTGTCCTCAATGTAAAAGATTTGACAAAAAATACAGTAATTGTAGCAGGCATGAATACAATTTCATTGATTTAGCACCTAACTCAACAAATGAGTTTAAATCTAAATTCAGGATAAGTAATCAGTTACATACATTGTTTCGTTTGTATCTCCTTCTACATATTCCGATTTTTGATTCTGAAAAACTTTTCATTCACAAATAAAAGCAAAATATATAACAAAATAACATTTAACAGATATTGATAAATTAGAGTCTTGTGTGGAACCCAGGCTCATATGCCTTTGGTGGCTCACAAGCAAGTCAGTTGATTTCCCAGAACAGATACCAACAAACTGGATTGATATTTTTTTTTTCTTTTATAACATAAAATAAAAACTACATTTTGTTTTGTTTTTTTCTAAAAAAAAATGCAGAATACACACAACATTAAATACACAAAATCACAGCTTAAGAACATGACTGAAAAGTAGAAACAAATGGAATAAACATGTCAGTTCAAGTAAACTTTTTAGGCATAATTCTTCTTGCTATTAATTCTATTTTAATGTAGTTCTTGTTTCTTCTTAATTTGTAAACGTGTAATATATTATAAATTCCAAATACAAGTGTATTACCATTAATGAAATGAAATGCAGAAAGGGATCCTTTTCGGTTTCAGGATAATGTAGCAGTTTCTATTTCTAAATCTATTTCAATATATTCCTCTTCCCACTTCCATTCATTTATGTCTTTCATAATCCATATTTGAAATTTCATCAATTCATCCCACCATCTTATTAGACATAAAGTAGGATCATCATATTCATTATACCACATTCCTATTGGAATTTTATCAAATTCTACAAATGGTGGTTTAGCTATTTCTCTCGGTATAGGTAAAATTTCTATATATTCATCATAACTGTCTATGCTCACTATGTATAAATCAGATCTAAATGCAACTGATATATCTGTGACAAGATATATATATCCACCAAGTATGATGTACATGTTGTTAATTAATGATTTTTGTCCTAGATATATCATAGTATTTTCAGTCCAAGATCTATTCAGAAAATTATACACACTTAAGCATAAATCTTCATCCCAATTTCCTGTAAGTCTCCAATTATATAATTTTTCAAGAATTGTAGAATTTTTATCAGAAAATACTAAAGCCGACCCACAATTTATAGTTGGTACTTCATATCTATTAGGTCTTCCTATATTCCATTCTTCTCTTGTTATAGGATTTCTTATCAAAATATCGGGTAATAGACTTGCATACCTTGGTCTGGTCCTGTATATGATTAATCATTCATCTATCCCCATAATATGATCTATTCCTTCTAATGTATTGGGTGGAATTCCAGTAGTTTCTTCCATATTCAGATATTCATGGGTAATTGAACTACAATTAAATGACTTCCATATGAATCCATCTCTAATCTTAGTCATTTTTGCAGCTTGTAGTCCCTAAAAATATTTTTCTCCAACACAGTCTTTAATATCCTTTGATACACAACAAAGCCTGCATAGATCTTTAGCTGATAAATTACTTAGTACTTCCCTTAGTACATCCAATGGTAATTACATCAATTCCATTTGTTGATTCAATTTGAAGCTTTCCATTCAGTAAATATTTGTTGACAGACGAAGTTGAATTAGCTGCTTCTCCTTCTAGTTCCCTCAACGCTTTCCTTCTTACTTTTAAAAGTGCTGGTAACTCGTAAATAACATTCTATTTTATATATATAATGCACATCCATAAAGTGAATAAATCTCATTGCAAGAACGTGTCTTGCAACATGCATCGTGGTTCCTGTTTTTATGAGTACGTGTACCACTATTAATTTCAAATTTTGGAAACCGCTAAGCCGACGAAGTTTCGTTTGTGGTTAAAAGAATAACTGTTCTACTTAATCCATGAACTAACCTTGTTGAGTTACAGATAACTCAATAAAACAATGTCGGTTACTGTTGCTAACTCCACGGACTAACTTCGTTGAGTTATAGACGACTCAACGGAGTTACCTTATATTATATTACTAACCTCGTGGAGTTACATTTAACTCAATGAACTTACTTCATTGAGTTAACACTTAGCAACTTCTAAATTTACTCTTCGTAAGTACCTCTCTATTTTTTTTCTTTTTCATTCTACTAACTGAAATAAAGTTAAATCTATGTCATTAATGCATCATTCTAATCAAAATTTGTTTAAATCTGAACATTATATATAAATATTTAACTTGCAGGTCATTTTATGTTATGCAAAATTTACATTTTACCTTGCAACATGCAGAAATTTTCAAGCATCTATCCTGTCATTCAGTAAATTGTAAATATGTTAAACATTCATTCATAATATTCCACAAATTATATAACATTCAATATATTCCATTCATTCCACATTCAAAACACACATGAAAAGTATATCTGAAAAACATATATTCATTCATATGAATCAATTACAGTACAATCAAATCAGATATTTTTCATACAATTATATACAAGTAGACGAACAATACAATTTAGCCTCTATTCCTAAGTTCATCTACTTCCTTCTGGAGTTTTTCTAATTGAAGCTCTAATTGATTAATTCTTTCTATAGCTCCTGTAATGTCTTCAGAAGGTACAGCTATCTCTGTAGCTACAAAATTTCTGTACTCTTTCACTAAAATGATTCTTGATTTGATCCTTTTTGATGCCCATTTAGTGAAATCGATACAATCCACCATCAGTAGTGGAATCAAATCTCCATAAAACAATTTCTTCTTTACTGTTCTTAGCTTGGAGATAAAAACTACAGACCAATTTATTTGAATTTTATTTACAACTACAAACGTGGCCCATTTGACAAATTGACTCAATTCTATGTCATGGCCTTGTCGTTGATAAACATTCTTAATCAAAATGTTGGCTACCATGTGTGCTTTACCATTTAAATGCTTTAGTCTGTTTAATATAGGCACACCAGGATTGATAGTCAAACTGTCCTTGATTCCCTGTTTTGTCCATTCAACAATAGTTGTACTTTCCAAAATTTCCTGCCTTTCATTCTTTAATCCAAAAATGTTGTGGAGAAGCTCTAGTGTTATCTGTACATCTGCTTCCTCCACATTGGAAATTAATTTTCCTTCTTTTTCTCTTAAATTAGCATAAAAGCAGGGCACTAGATTCTCATATACTACATGCCCTCTTTCTTGAAAAATAAAATTCAGTAGACCTTGGAATTCAAATAATTCTTTGATTTCTTGCATTCCATCCCAATTTACTGGTCTACTATATATAATATCATAACCCCTAATTTCTTGATATTTATTATAAGCTTCCTAACTCCAAAAATGTACTTCATTCAGAACTGTTGCTTCAATCGAGTTAGGAATGTGACTTTGTTGTTCCAGAGGGGTTTATTATTGATCTTCCTCTACCATAGGCTGAACTTGAACATGTTCTGCAGATTCTTGAATTTTTGCTTTTGCTTCTGTCTATGGTGGTGAGTCGACAGAACTCTCCACTCTGTCTTGAATTCTTTCCATAAATTACTGAAGAGTTTCTTGCTCTTTAGTGGAATCTGCAAAGTCATTTTTGTCTAAATGGCTTTGTTCAGCTTCTTCTTCATTTTCTGTTCTCTCTTCTTCCTCCTAACTACCAATCTGCTCTGTCACTGTTTTTCTGATTCTGTGGTAGATTGGGATGGAGTCACGGGCAATTCAGTTTCTGCCCTAGTTTCTGTTTCTTCTTCTTGTACAGGCTGTAGACTAATTTCAGCCTGTTTTTCTTCTTCTCTTTGCTCTTGTTGCTACTGCTCCTGCTCCTCCTCAGAATCGGATAGCAGGTTGTTTGATTTTACCCAACACGACACTAGAAAACTAGTTTGGATCTCCAGCAACGCACCAAAAAAACTTGGATTTGTTAACTTTTGTTTTTACTTAGTTAATTTATCTTTATGCCTATTCTTTTTTTTATATAGAAGTAAACAAACAACCTTTAATACAAGTTAGATATTAATTCCAATTTGTATTTTAACTGCAAGTGCATAGTGTCTATTGTATTAGCGAGCAAGTACAGGTCGATCCCACAAGGAATTACTTAAGAATTAAGAACTATTTCGTTTGTTAACAATCAAATTTATATATTCAATAAGCTCTCTGTTGAGTTGCAGTTAACTCAACGGACAAAGTTCGTTGAGTTATGGCTAACTCAACGAACTAACCTCGTGGATTTAAGTTAATTCCACGAGCCTGTCTTTTCTTTTTAATACTGTTATTTATAGAGGAATTCGGCCAACCATTGGGTGGTTCCACATATTGTAAATAACATCAATTAAGCTCTTTAATGTTAGTAAACATTGGATTTATCATTTAAGCATACTAACATTCAGATAATTCAAATAGTAATCATTAAAATCTTTAAGTCTTTTGAACGAACCAATTTCAGTAAACTATAAAACTAAAACAAACATAAATCAATCACAACACTAACAAAGATAACATTAATCACAATACAACACTCAAATACAAAATACAAACACAGATAAGTTGTTTTTGGTATTTTTTTTTAATATAAATATGGAAATGGGCGAAAGGTGAAATGTAAAGTAATCTCAATCGACAGTAAATACTTCCGTCACTACATACGACGTGATTACACCACTGAAAATTAAACCACTTACAATTCTGTCTCCACTCCCTATAGAATCGCGAGTCCAGAATTGTAAGATGATCTCCTCTTCAATATACAAGCATCAACCCGAAGCCAAGGCTAGAAGCTTTACGATCTCCTTAAATATGAGTCGGTGCTTGGTGAAAATCGCTTCCCTTCCCGCGACGCGATCATTCCTCACAATGGTTGTCAAGCACTATGTTTGGCTCAGAATCGACCCGACATCAAGAAAGTATCCTCACAGACCTTCGATGGTTGGTGATTATGGTGGTTATGGTGGTGGTAATGATGGTTGGTGTGGTACTTCAGAGAATTGCCGACACTATCTATAGAAAGTTCGGTGCTCCTCCTCTATACACATTGGCCATACCCATCAATCACACACACCTTACTTCTTTTTCTTCTTTTCTTTTATATTTCTTCAGTAGTAACTGCTTCTGCTTGAATGGTCGGTTGGATTTCCTTCATTCATATCAACGACGATGCTTTCTTCTCCCTTCGACAAGTGAATTCCTGCGTGATACGTGAGTTCTTGGTTTTTCTTCCACCTGCCCTGTTTTTGCAACCGCTACAGTGGCATATTAGAAAATAAATAGTCCGTGGAGTTAAAGATAACTCAACGAACTTTCTTCGTTGATTTAACTATAAAACACCTGCATAAATTTAACTATCTGATGCTCAGGTGCATTTCAGATACTTATAAACTTAAATATCTAATGTCCAGATGCATTTTGGATAGTTACAAATAACTCACCGATATATAACTTAAGTAAATCTACCAGATCTCGACACATGTCAGCAGTAGTTTAATAATAAAAGAAACATTTCGGAGAGTTACAGGTCTAACTATTCGATGCTCAGATGCATTTCAGCTAGTTAGAGATAACTCACCGAAAATCCACTTAAGTCACTTTCCCAAAACATGACATGTGTCCACAGCTAATTTATAAATAAAAAGAGATTTCGGAGAGTTACACATATAACTATCTGATGCCCAGCTGCAATTTCGTACAGTTATAGATAACTCACTGAAAGTTCACTTAAGTCATGCATTATGGTTTCGACATGTGTACTTCAGAAAATAATAAAAATATTCTTTTAAAACATAACTATTCGGCAATTTAAACATAACTATCTGATAAATGTTCGGTATGTTAAACATAATTGTCCGAAATATCAGAAAATTCGGATACTTAAGAATTTTACAGCCTACAACTTACCGACAGTTCAGAAATGTACTAAATTAACATTAATTCCCCCAATTTAAGCAAATTCTTTAATTAAAGCTTATAACAGTGCAATTATAACATAATGGCTTAATTCTCATATGATAAGCTAAATATTATGTAATTAACCATCATTTAACCATTAATAATATGCACTTTTTCATTCTAAACACTTCCCCCATACCTAAATTTTGCTAGTCCCTTAGCAAACTAAGATCTAATTAATTGGTCTATCTAAAAGAGCTAGAATTAATTCTTCTTCTTTCTTTTTTCTTCTGTTCAGCATAAGAATATATATTCTGTATGCTTTAGTAATCAACCTGCAAATATACTTAGAATATATGCAAATTACATACAAAGTATATCATCCTCACATAGGTGGTAATTATATTATCGTTTGTTCTTCTTTTCATCGTCTGCCATCCTGAATTTTCCAATAAGATTTCTAGAAGAAATTTCAACAACATACAAATCAAAGTACAATCCAATTCAATATGATTAGGACAAGTAGAATAAAGAATTGTATCTCCATTAAACAACTTCAAAAGTCAATTCTAGATTCATATTACAATAATTCTAGATAACAGAAAATATACTCGATTCATAAGATATCTGTATTTCACAAAACACTTGTATCTTTTCAGAAAAATATATGCTTTTTTTTTTTTCTTTTTTTGTACTTTAAAAGTTAATTTGACAAGCTTAAATCATACAAGAGCTTTCTAATGTACCCATGTAACGAGCTTTCAGTCAACAATCCTAGATCTGATCAGGATCTTAGGTTGCCAGATTTCAAGAGTCCTTTTTCAAGTCAACAATCCTTACATACCTATCTACTCAAGTACAAAAGGCTCGTGATCAAACAAGTCACTAAACTCTCAAAGTTTTTTTTCTTTTTTCTTTCTTTTTTTTTCCTTTCAAAATACAAAAACAAAAAAAAACATTAATCACATACTATATATGTACATATTTCATTAATACAAATGCAGTAAAACACCAATCTCATATAGTTCTGCTTCTATCATTTACTGAAAATATGAATCCATAACAATAGGCTCATACTTTTTCTGTAGTTTAATAAGATCTACATATAAATCATTCTACAAGTTTAATCAGTTAAATTAAATGTATCTTTAATCATATGTGTTTCATTTAATCTAGAATTCACATCTCAACTCCTTTAGGACTTGAGATAATTTTTTTCATTAAGCATTCTGATTTCATTTTAAAATCGTGAAACTACTAAACTCATGAAATTCAGAAAAAACATAAGATACTATATCTAGATTTACATAAATAGTAAATTCTATAGCATATTATATAACCTTCTAAATATAACATTCAAGCAGTTATAGTTTATAAAAATTTTACAGTCTCAATTATCGGATAGTTACAGCAAGTTCATAAAAATTTTCAATTTCCACAAAACTTTGCAGTACCATTTTAACCCCTTTAATTAACAAACTTAAATGGATGTTACTTTAATTACCTCCCCCCCATACCTACATTTTGCATTGTCCTTAATGTAAAAGATTTGACAATAAACACAGTAATTGTAGCAAGCATGAATACAGTTTCGTTGATTTAAAATTCAGGATAAGTAATCAATTACATACCTTGTTTCGTTTGTATCTCCTTCTGTATATTTCGATTTTTTGATTCTGAAAAACTTTCATTCACAGATAAAAGTAGAATATAAAATAAAATAACATTTAACAGATATTGATAAATCAGTGTCTTATGTGGAACCCAGGCTCCTATGCCTCTAGTGGCTCACAAGCAAGCTAGTTGGTTTCCCATAACAGATACTAACAAATTGGATTGATATTTTGTTTTGTTTTTTCTTTTTTTTTGTTTTCTTTTTAAAAAAAAATAAATGCAGAATACACACAACATTAAATACACAAAATCACAACTTAAGAATATGATTGAAAAGTAGAAACAAATAAAATAAACGTGTCAATCCAAGCAAACTTTTTAGGCATAGTTCTTCTTGCTATTAATTTTGTTTTAATGCAATTCTTGTTCCTTCTTAATTTGTAAACGTGTAATATATTATAAATTCCAAATACAAGTGTATTACCATTAATGAAATGAAATGCAAAAAGGGATCCTTTTCGATTCCAGGGTAATGTAGTAGTTTCTATTTCTACATCTATTTCAATATATTCCTCTTCCCACTTCCATTCATTTATGTCTTCCATAACCTATATTTGAAATTTCATCAGTTCATCCCACCATCTTATTAGACATAAAGTAGGATCATCATATTCATTATACCACATTCCTATTTGAATTTTATCAAATTCTACAGATGGTGGTTTAGCTATTTCTCTCGGTATAGGTAAAATTTCTATATATTCATCATAATTGTCTATGCTCACTTTGTATAAATCAGATCCAAATGCTATTGATATATCTGTAACTAGATATACATATCCATCAAGTATGACATGTGTTTGGTTAATTAATGATTTCTGTCTTAGATATATCATAATATTTTCAGTCCAAGATCTACTTAGAAAATTATACACACTTAAACGTAAATCTTCACCCCAATTTCCTATAGGTCTCCAATAATATAATTTTTCAGGAATTGTAGAATTTTTATCAGAAAATATTAAAGCCAATCCACAATTTATAGTTGGTACTTCATATCTATTAGGTCTTCCTATATTCCATTCTTCTCTTGTTATAGGATTTCTTATCAAAATATCAGGTAATAAACTTGCATACCTTAGTCTCGTCCTGTATATGATTAATCTTTCATCCATCCCCATAATATGATCTATTCCTTCTAATGTATTGGGTGGAATTCCAGTAGTTTCTTCCATAGTCAGATATTCATGGTTAATTGAACTACGATTAAATGACCTCCATATGAATCCATCTCTAATCTTAGTCATTTTTGCAGCTTGTAGTCCTTGAAAATATTTTTCTTCAATACAGTCTTTAATTTCCTTTGATACACAATATAGCCTGCACAGATCTTTAGCTGATAAATTACTCAGTACTTCCCTTAGTGCATCCAACGGTAATTGCATAAATTCCATTTGTCGATTCTGTATAACACAAACAAAAATTTAGTAGAGACAAAAATTAACATAACTACTGCACAACCTCGAGGAGTTAAGGCATAACTCAATGGACTAAGTTCGTTGAGTTAAGGACTAACTCTACGATACTATTAACTATAAATAAAAACATATATATGTTAGTAACGAATGGCTTCACTAGAGGAGGGGTGAATGGAGAATAGTGTGAATTTATGCCTATTTTTCACTTTACTAACTAATTTGATTAATCAGTTTGCACAAATAATAATCAGATAAAAATATTATGCACAGCGGAAATAAAGGTAAGAAACACAAGAGAATTTTAGGTGGTTCACCAACTCGGCTAGTCCACCCCTAAGGGTCACTTGGGCTTCACTAAGTGTCTCAACACTTATACACTTGCTTTCAGGTCGAAGCAAGAACCAACCACATAGAAGTTTTCAGGTATAAACTCCAGAAAACCAACCTCTTGAGTTTTCAGGTCGAAACTCAAACCAACAACTGAATGTAGCTTTTAGGTTGAAGCCACGAACCAAATGATCCTTCTTGGATCAGACTTTCAGCACATGGAGAGCTTGGAGAATCTTCTTGTAAATCCAGCTTTCAATCGATTCTTTGTTGAACTGAATTTGAGGTTTCTTCTATATCAGTAATTGATCTGCAATGTATATTGTATCTCTATATGCATATGAGCAAAAAGCTGTCTAAATCCGTTGTTTGTATCTTGTATATATACTTGATGTGTACAATGATCATATTTTCTTCCAACGGATGTATTCTACTGTACTTGATTAGGATCAAGTCCCAATACGGCAAGTGACCGTTCAGAAAAATTGTTTCAAGATATCTTACCGATTTTCCTGTTCTTTCGGATGGTTAGCTATGCAACTCTCCGAAGAGTAACTGTAACTCACCGAAAGATCACTTAACCTTTACTGTTAGGTAGGATTCCAGAATATTTAAATGTAAGCTGTCATCCAATCGAATACTTATAATTGTAACTCATCGAACAGTTATATACCATGTCGGATAGTTTGTCTCTGTCAACTTTCTGATTTTAATTTAGAACGTGCATAGAAGACTGACTTAAGTTTCAGAAGGTGATCCTGTAACTCACCGAAATTCTTCAGGATTTCGGATAGTTATTTTTCTAACTCTCCGAAAACTTATTTGAGCCACTCTTTGGAATTCTACACGTGGGAAATTCAATGACTTAAGTTTTGTATGGTTAAACTGTAACTCACCGAAACTCTTTTGAAATTTCGGATAGTTATCCTTCTAACTCTCCGAAAACCTATTTGAGCATCTGTTTGGATTTCTACACGTGGGAAATTCACTGACTTAAGTTTCAGATAGTTAAACTGTAACTTACCGAAACTCTCTTTTAAATTTCGGATAGTTATCTAATTCTCCAATTTTCCCATTTAACCTTTCAACTACTGGCTTTCTCCATTTTGCACGTGCGTAATAAAATGACTTAAGTTTCAGAAAGTTATGCATGTAACTTACCGAAAAACTCGAATAGTTATCTAACTCTCCGAAAAGAAAACTCGGATAGTTATCTAACTCTCCGACAAGTCCTTTTAGTTTCCATTTTGTATTTCTACACGTGGTTTATTGAATGACTTAACTTTCGGATAGTTATACCTATAACTCTCCGAAAAATCCTTTAAGCTTCCAGATAGTTAACTATAGCTCCTTAACTATCCGATCATTCAATCCCTTTAACTGTCTGATTAAATAACTCTCCAAAGGCTTTGTAAAATCGGATAGTTATTCTTCTAACTATCCGATAGTATTACTGTTGCTTTAAACTTACTCTTCGGATACTTAGACCTGTAACTATCTGATTTTCTTGTAGCTCTATAGCAGTATCTTCTGGAAACTTCTCCATCTGTTCATCTACATGGAATTTGTTCTATCTACCTTCTGATCTAATGCTGCACTGACTTAACTGTGAAATACAATATGTTTCCTCATATAGGTTTTGCATTATCAAAATACTAGGGTCCTAACAATCTCCCCTTTTTTGATAATGACAAAAACCTTTACATTAAATTACATGTATTTCACTCCCTAGATTGTTTCTATACATTCAATCACATAGAAACTAAGTAAAGCAAAGAATTACAATAAATTCAATGAAGTTAATTTCTTGCCTTGACTGTGTGCTGGGAAAGCTCCCCCTACCTTCTATGTAATTTTCTATATTCTTCTCCCCCTTTTTGTCATTAGATAAAAGGAGTTCCACAATTTTCTTTTGCTGAATTTTCTTCTCCCCTTTTTGTCATTAAATTTGTATCTGATGATATACCAAATTTCTGATCTTTGTAATCCCATCAGATATCAAGTTGTGAAAAGAATCAAATGCATCAAAATCATCAATTACCAATTTTTGATTTTTCATCAAATGTAGATTGTTGATGTGTAGATCTCAATTGTTGAGATATTTTCATCATTGCAGTTTATTTTCTTCTTTTCCTTTGATTTGTGTTGCTTTTCTTCTTTCTTATTTGAGCACAGTATCAATTGAAGTGTCAATTTCTTTAAACCTTGTTTGATGCCAATTGTTGACATTCTATCATCTAAGAAGGCAGTAATTGCTCTCCTGATCTGTGATATTTCTTCCTTTGTTTTCATGTAATTATTAGATCATCTGTAAAAACTGAAAACAGTGAAATGCCAATGGTTAATGTAGCAATTTATAAATATGCAGTTAATATTTGTAATTTCTGCCACATACTCTCCCCCTATTTGTATAGAGGTTCACTGATTTATAATAGCAAGCTATAGGCTCCCCCCCTATATGCATGCCCTCTTTATATACTTTTATTTTGTACTGAAGTAACATTCTGAATTCTCTTCATATAATAGGTTCTCCCCCTACTTATATGTTTTTCCTTGAAGACAAATTTGTTGCACCTATTCTGCAAAATGAATGTCATATATGATACCAATTAAACTAAATACCAATTGTTAATCAAAAATATCATAAAAGATTTTCAATCATTTAGCTTCTGATTCCAATCCATTTCTCTTCTCTTAGATCTCTATTTCAAGAGATTCTTTCAATTTGCAGAAGATAATTTGAAGACTGTAATCTGTCTGCTGCAAATTTTGGTTGTCCTATGATAAATCTAATTTGTATACATTCATCCTAGCTCATGCAGATCTTATTTCCTTTAAAGAACATAATTCAATCAATGATATCACTTTGATACTACTTGTTCATTTCAGAATATCATAGTTGATTCTTAACTGACTATCAACTGTTTGGCTTCTAAGAAAAAAATTTCTCTTCACGAGATTCTGCTTATTCTGATAACACTTGTTTCTAATTGTTGCACATTTTGCTCTCCTTGAGCATCAAGATTTTAGGCACGATTTTCACTCAGTCTAAGTGAGCACTTTCTACCAATTTATGGTGCCTCTTGTAATACCAAAATTTTACTGTCATAACTGGTTTGGAGCTATAGATCAACTACTCCCCCTAAACCATATAATTTTGCAATTCAAACGAAAATAGATTTTGGTACCCATAGTTTCTTGGGTCCATAAGTATTAGTCCTAACAATATATAGTTTATTGCCTTTTGGCAGCCACATTGAACCAGATCTTCTTTTGATGGTAAACACTATTGTACCATCTCTATAAGATCGGATAACACCATCACAGTAGGGTATTTCTTGTGGAGTAGCATACCCTAGGCCAAGTTTATTAGAACTGTATCTTTGAGAACCAATGATTTGATCTAATCCTTTTTGTTCATTAGTAAATTTATGCACAGTATTTTTCAGATCAGTGATTTCAGATTTCAATTTTTCATTTTCATTTATCTGTTCATCATTACAGCATTTCCTATCTTCAACATGCAGATTTTCAAGTTCAGTATGTGCTTCTTTTAAACATGCAGTTAAATGTTTAATTTCCTTTTTATACTTTTTGCATTTAGCATATAAACTGTCAACAATAGACAAAAGAATATTTACATCTAGATTATCATTGTCTACATCAGAATCACTTTGAGATGAAGTGGAACATACCTCTTGTGCTGTATAGCACACATTTACTAGTACCTCTTCATCTAAACTAGATGAGCTACTAGAAGAGCTACTGTCATCCCAAGCAACCTTCAATGCCTTTTTCTTTTTGTAGCTCCTCTTCTTCTTCTTCATTTCTTTTTCTTCTTCTTGTTGCAGTGGACAATCATGTTGTATATGTCCTTGCTTCTTGCATTTAAAGCATATTGGTGCATTGCTTTTTGATGTGCTAGCATGATTCTTTTTCTTCATCCATTTTCTGAATTTTCTAGCCAATAGCACAACTTCATCATCATCCGAGCTTTGAAGTTCCTGTGTTGATGGAAAAGCTAGTTCTTTCTTTGTTTCAGTTTTCTTTTTACCATTACCTTCCTCAACTTTCCATTCCTTCATTTGAACTTCATGGGCCAGTAGGTTGCCTATTAGATCCTCTACTGAGTATTTGTTGAGGTCTTTGGAATCTTGTATCGATGTGGACTTTTGCTTCCATTCCACAGTTAAGCTTCTAAGGATTTTCTGTACCTGTTCACGGATAGAAAATTCCTTTCCCAAACCTCTTAAGCCATTAATAATCTCAGTGAATCTTGAAAACATATCAATGATAGTTTCATCATCAAGCATTTTAAATAATTCAAGCTTTCTGAGTAAAATGCTTATTTTAGTGTCTTTCACTTGGCTGGTTCCTTCAAAGGTTATTTGAAGAGTGGTCCAAGCCTTGTGAGCAAATTTACAAGCTGAAACTTTATTATATTGTTCAGTACATAAGACATAGTAAATAATATTCAGCCCTTGAGCATCCATTTGGATGATTCTCTCATCCTCCTTAGTCTAGTCATCCTCATGACTAGGTGGAATAGGTGTTCCTAGAACAACCATTTTCCATAAACTCACATCTGAGCTTCTAAGGAAACATTCCATCCTATTTTTCTAGTAATTATAATTAATACCATCAAATAGGGGAGGGCGATGGATGTTCTGACCCTCTCTGTGAAAAGATGTCATGATCTCAGATGGTTAAATCTATAAAAAGAGATCAACCTAGCTCTGATACCAATTGTTAGTAACGAATGGCTTCACTAGAGGGGGGGTGAATGGAGAATAGTGTGAATTTATGCCTATTTTTCACTTTACTAACTAGTTTGATTAATCAGTTTGCACAAGTAATAATCAGATAAAAATATCATGCACAGCAGAAATAAAGGTAAGAAATACAAGAGAATTTTAGGTGGTTCACCAACTCGGCTAGTCCACCCCTAAGGGTCACTTGGGCTTCACTAAGTGTCTCAACACTTATACACTTGCTTTCAGGTCGAAGCAAGAACCAACTACACAGAAGTTTTCAGGTATAAACTCTAGAAAATCAACCTCTTGAGATTTCAGGTCGAAACTCAAACCAACAACTGAATGTAGCTTTTAGGTTGAAGCCACGAACCAAATGATCCTTCTTGGATCAGACTTTCAGTACATGGAGAGCTTTAAAAATCTTCTTGTAAATCCAGCTTTCAATCGATTCTTTGTTGAACTGAATTTGAGCTTTCTTCTATATCAATAATTGATCTGCAATGTATACTGTATCTCTATATGTATATGAGCAAAAAGCTGTCTAAATCTATTGTCTGTATCTTGTATATATACCTGATATATACAATGATCATATTTTCTTCCAACAGATGTATTCTGCTGTACTTGATTAGGATCAAGTCCCAATACGGCAAGTGACCGTTCAAAAAAATCGTTTCAAGATATCTTACCAATTTTCCTGTTCTTTCGGATGGTTAGTTATGCAACTCTTCGAAGAGTAACTGTAACTCACCGAAAGATCACTTAACCTTTACTGCTAGGTAGGATTCCAGAATATTTAAATGTGAGTTGTCATCCAATCGGATACTTATAACTGTAACTCACCGAACAGTTATATACCATGTCAAATAGTTTGTCTCTGTCAACTTTCCGATTTTAATTTAGCACGTGCATAGAAGACTAACTTAAGTTTCGAAAGGTTATCTTGTAACTCACCGAAATTCTTCAAGATTTCGGATAGTTATTTTTCTAACTCTCCAAAAACTTATTTAAGCCACTGTTTGGAATTCTGCACGTGGGAAATTCAATGACTTAAGTTTCAGATGGTTAAACTATAACTCACCGAAACTCTTTTGAAATTTTAGATAGTTATCCTTCTAACTCTCCGAAAACCTATTTAAGCATCTGTTTGGATTTCTACATGTGGGAAATTCACTGACTTAAGTTTCGAATAGTTAAACTGTAACTTACCGAAACTCTCTTTTAAATTTCAGATAGTTATCTAACTCTCTGATTTTCCCATTTAACCTTTCAACTGCTGGCTTTCTCCATTTTGCACGTGCGTAATAAAATGACTTAAGTTCCAGAAAGTTATGCCTGTAACTTACTGAAAAACTCGAATAGTTATCTAACTCTCCGAAAAGAAAACTCGGATAGTTATCTAACTCTTTGACAAGTCCTTTTAATTTCCATTTTGTATTTCTGCACGTGGTTTATTGAATGACTTAACTTTCGGATAGTTATACCTGTAACTCTCCGAAAAATCCTTTAAGCTTCCGGATAGTTAACTCCTTAACTATCCGATCATTCAATCTCCTTAACTATCTGATTAAATAACTCTCCGAAGGCTTTGTAAAATCGGATAGTTATTCTTCTAACTATCCGATAGTATTGCTGCTGCTTTAAACTTGCTCTTCGGATACTTAGACTTATAACTATCCAATTTTCTTGTAGCTCTATAGCAGTATCTTTTGGAAACTTCTCCATTTGTTCATCTGCATGGAATTTGTTCTATCTACCTTCTGATCTAATGCTACACTGACTTAACTGTGAAATACAATATGTTTCCTCACATAGGTTTTGCATTATCAAAATACTAGGGTCCTAACAATATATACAGATATGCTGCTTCATTCAACTACCCTTCCAAAAGAGGTATCAATTTCATTAACAATTCTATTGACAATGTTAGGTATTGCTTGTATTGGCAATTCTCCAGTAGGTCTAACTTCTATTGGTTCCTTCTGTCTAAGTGGTATATTTCTATTCTGATTTTGAATTGTAGCATTTCCAAATACAAAATCCAGACGATTGTTTAATTGTTGGATTATCTTTTCTAATTTCTTTATTCTAGATCCTTGTTCCAATAATGCTTCATAACTTATATTCTTCTCATTTACATTTTCTCCTCCCTAGAAATTGTTGTTTCTCCAAGATAAATTTGGGTGATTTCTCCAATTAGGATTATAAGAATTTCCCAAGTTATCTCTTTAGTTTCTAGCATAAATAATATCTAAATCATTTATGTTTGCATTCTTTTCTGCTAGCTTTTGATTTAATGATAACTCTTTTATTTTCTTTGTTAACTCAGTTAATTTCACCTCAAGCATAGTACTTGAATCTATTTCATGCATTCCTCTTGGCAATATTTTTTTATCTACAATCGAGTTTTCCCACTATGCAATTCTTTTTGCAAAGTTTTCTAAATATGCCCATGCTTCTTCACTACATAATTTTAAAAATCCATTTTGACAAGTAAATTCTAATAAAGATTTCGTTGAAACATCTATGCCTTCATAAATTATACCTATTAATTGTGCATTACTCATTGCATGATGTAGACATTGAGTCAGTAAATCTTTAAATCTTTCAAAATATTTCCAAAATGATTCACCCTATTTTTGGCTACACATTAATATTTCTTTTTTCTTTTTAATCGTTTGATGTGTTGGATAATATTTTTCTAGAAAAACAAAGCAAAATTCAGTCCATGTAGAAATTGAATCAGGCGACAGAGTATATAACCATCTCTTAGCTGTGTCTTTTAAAGAAAAATGGATATATCTAAGTTTAATAGCATCTACACTCATGTTTGGCATTTTCATCATTTGATAAACTTCAATAAATTCTCTAAGGAAATAATAGGCATCCTCTATTTCTAATCCATGAAAATGTGACAATTGACTAATATAATTAGATTTCAGTTCAAACCTATCTCCCTCAAAGTTTAGCAATCAAATACATGAAGGTTCATCAACTAATTCAGGATACAACATTTCTCCTAATGGTTTTTCTATTGGAGCAACCATTTTTACGTTCTCTTTTAAAAAAAGGTTAGCTACACCCCAAAGAATTTCGTTATAGTCTAATTCAGAAAATGTTTCAGTACTCCTTTGTAATGAAAATTTCTAGGTAGGTGTTCTTACTAATCGTTTAGTGCTTAGAGAACGGGTCCATGTGCTCATAAATAAATAGCATAAGATTAATTATATACTAGTCTAAAGCTTTCCATTCAATAAATATTTGTTGTCAGATGAAGTCGAATCAGCTACTTCTCCTTCCAATTCCTCCAACGCATTCTCCTTTCTTTTAAAAGTGAATAAACATTCATGAAGTGAATAAAGTTAAATCATTCTATTTTATATATATAATGCACATCCATAAAGTGAATAAATCTCGTTGCAAGAACGTGTCTTGCAATGTGCATCGTTGTTCCTATTTTTATGGGTACGTGTACCACTACTAATTTCAAATTTTGGTAACCGCTAAATCGATAAAGTTTCGTTCGTGGTTAAAAGAATAACCAGTCTGCTTAATCCACAAACTAACATCGTTGGTATCAGAACTTTTATTTTTGTTAGATTACCTACGCTCTGCTACAATTGGTATTAGAGCTTTTATTTTTGTCAGATTGCCTACACTCTACTACAATTGGTATCAAAGCTTTTATTTTTGTCAGATTGCCGACGCTTTGCTACAACTGGTATTAGAGCTTTTATTTTTGTCAAATTGCCTGCACTCTACTACAACTAATATTGATACTAATACAATTGGTCTAAGAGCTATCATTTCTCTATTTAGGAATCAGTTTTTCCTGTCATTTATTTAGGATCATCTGTACAAATGGATAATACTGGGATTTTAGTTATGATTGAAGGACAGACCACTACTCGTCCTCCTATGTTTGAAGGTAGTAATTACAGCTGCTAGAAATATAGGATGAAAGTATTCTTTCAGTCAATTAATTTCAAATTATGGCATGTAATTAGCAATCCTACAATGTTAGTTACGACTTCATATGATACTTAGACTTTTGATAAAAAGGAGCAAATGACACTAAATGCTAAAGGTTTAAACATCTTGTTTTGTGTTTTATCTTATGATCAATTTAATAAAATTTTTGCATATCAAACTACATATGAGATATGACATGCATTAGAAGTTGCCAACGAAGGTACTAACTAAGTCAATGAATCTAAGATTAATATATTAATACATAAATATGAGTTTTTTAAAATGCATGAAAATGAATGTATCTCTGATATGTTTTCTCATTTTCTTGAGATTGTAAATTCATTAAAATCTTTAGGCAAGAAATTTGAGAAAAAAGACTTGATAAGAAAGATCATTAGATCTTTAACTAAAATTTGAGCTCAAAAGATAACATCAATTGAAGAGTCCAAAGACTTAAATACATATACTCTATATGATCTCGTAGGCAATCTAACAGCCTATGAAGTACAACATTTAGATCCAAAAGGAAGTAATCCTAGAAGGGATCTAGCTTTTGAGACTGATAAAGTCTCAGAAGTCACTAGTGATTCTAATACTAATTTACTTTTGTTGACAAGAAAATTTAGAAATCTGTTGAAGAAACGTAGGAATTTCAGGTTAGCAAAGACATCTAGAGATATGGAGAAAAAGTCATTTACAAAGGACAAAATCATATGCTACAAGTGCAACAAACCTAGTTACTTTCAAATTGATTGTCCTTTCAACAAAGATAAGAAGAATTCAAGGAGAAATTTCAAGAATAAGAATTCAGAAAGAAAATAGCACTTAAAGTGACATGGGATGTGTGATGCATGTGTCTTCCATCAAGTATATGTATTTGTCATTGTATATGGTTGTATTTCTTGATGATTATGTAAAGGGGCAAACTTGTCATTTAGGTATGTATGTAAATACCCATCGTTGTCCTTAATTTGAAATAGGGGAGATAACCTTCGACCAAGAGAGCTATACCAAATCCCTAGTTGGCTCTCCTTTCTCCCCTTTGTACCAGCAACCATAGTAGTAAGGAATCACGATAAACTTAACGAGTTGTCTTTAACGTGCACTATATATGATACAGAAAATATAACTTTAAAACATATCATACTTTACAATAAAAATACACGTTAACTTAATGTTTAGTTAAATAAAAAATTAATATAGTGAAACGACTAGTTATTTAACTTAGTATAATTTTAGATCCACTACAGACAAGTATTTATATCATTAAACTTTTTCTGTATTAATTGTTCTTAATTTACTTTCACAAATAATAGTAATTGAGTAAATATGATTACATTCATTTAACACACATCATCAAAACAAAATACTCAACAAAATCAAAGGAAAAAATAATAACTTAAAAATCTTTGGTCGGATCAAAACTTATCTTCGGTTAGATTGAAGGAAAAAATAATAAATTTAAAAAATTTTGATTGGACCAATGTTTATCTTCGATCTAATTGAATAAAAAAATTAAAAAATTAAAATATGTTGATTAGACTGAAGGAAAAAATAAAAAATTTTGGTTAGTCAAATTGAAGGAAAATAATAATAATAAAAATTTAAAAAATCAAAAACTTTAGTCTTAAGTTAGATCAAAAATAATAATAATAAAATATTAAAAAAATAAAAAATTTGATCAAATCAAAATTAAGCTACAATCAAATAAAAAATAAAAATTTTGATTACATCGAAGTAAAGTTACGATCATAACGTTAAAAATAAAAAACTAAAAAAAATTCAATCTAAATTAACCTTCGATTAAATCAAAGAAAAAAAATAAAAACTTATAAAAGAATCAAGCTACGAGCTAAGTTTGTCTCAAAAAAATTTCAAACTAAGTTAAATTACCTTAAAAAAATTTCAGCCGAGCCAAATTATCTCAAAAAATTAAAAAAAATTTTGACTTAACCCATGACCCAACAAGCTCATACTTTTTAAGCCGGGTCGGGCGTGGTCCTTCAACACCTCTATCCATTGCGTTTATTGAAAAATGTTGACGTATAAATTTAAATAAATAAAACCCTTCAGCGATCACACGACTTTGGCAATCGGGCGGCAGTTTCTCGTTATTTTCCCGACGACGGCCGTTTCGCTGCCATTCCTCCCTCCTCCACGCGTTCCACACCTTGTACTCCACCTTCCCTCCGTTGTAAATTCTACCTCCGCCTCGTTGACATTAGCATGGATGACAACCAGGAGCTTGAGTGGGAGGAGGCGCAGAAGATCTTCTTCACCGGCCAGGAGGACCTCGTCGCGGCGGCCAGGCGGCAGCTGCTGTTCCTCCGGGCCATCGACGGGCGCCGGGCTCTGTACGTCGACGGTCCCGTGCTAAGGAGGGCCGTCTATAGGTACTGCGGTCTTCCGATCCTTTTTGCTTTTACCTGTTGTCGGTGGTGGTGTTGGTGTTTTTTGGGTCGGCGTTTTTGTTTGGATTGGTTTGTTGTCGAGCGAAAGCAAGCATGTTGATTGGGTTTGGTGTTGGTTCTCTCTCTTTTTTTTTGGAAAATTATGATTATGATAGTAATGATCAGTTGTTGTCACTTGGCTTGGATGCATGCTGATCATCGGTTGTTATGGATTGACCATAGCTGTAGATGCAAGTATATAAACTATGTGTTGGATGGATGCTTATTATCGGTTGACAAAAGCATAGCTTAACAAACTACGCCTTGGCAACAAACATAGCCCGGCAATGTCTTTTGAGCATTTTTTTTTTTTTTTCTGATGCTCTTATATGTGATTCAACATCTACTGTGTACTTTACATGCCTGAGGAGAATTGAAGTTGCAAAAAAAGTTTCTGATCCCTGAAAAGAGTTTGTGTGTGTGTCTGTGTAGGGGAGGGGGGGGGGGGTCATGATATTATTGATCATTCGGCATGGATGCATGTTCTTGCACTGTCAAATTATGATTCAACCATGTTCACGACTGCATTTTTGGTTTATTAATTTGGTTTCTCTAGTTATATTTCAAGCCTGAGAAAATATGAAGATGGAAATATTTTCTGATACATCATGTGTGTTTGTGTGTGTGGATGATGTTATATTAGGTACAAGACTTGTTGGCTCCCTTTACTTGATAAATACAGCAAATCTAACAGCATTATTGATGGTCCTCTGGTTGTTCCTCTTGATTGCGAATGGATTTGGCACTGTCATCGCCTTAATCCAGTATGAATTGAGAGGAAAATTTTCATTTGGTCTATAATATTTGCTCCTTGTTCTGTGTGTGCTAGCATTTTGTTTCATTTTGTGCTTATAGTTTGCTTTGTATTTTCATGCAGTTACAATACAAAAAGGATTGTGAAAATTTGTATGGGAGGATCCTTGACAGCCAAGATGTCCGATCCAAAACTTTGGTCAAACTTACAAGTCCAATGTTGGAACTATGGGACAGATTATATCCAGAGGAACCTTTCGAGCTTGATTACATCAATGAAATCTCCAGTGAGATTCCTGTAGCCGCAAAAAATTTTGATTATGATTTAGTTGCTGCTGTCATAAGGCAAAGCTCTTTCTGCTACCAGGTAGTCAGAGGCAAATCTTTATGTTGTATAAAATGAGGGTTCATTTCTTTATGACACATTTGTGAAGCATTATGAGTTAGATAACTTTTAAATTATTAAACCTAAAGACAGATGAGTCATTCTTGATTTTCTCACTTTTTTGGGAATGATTTAGAGTTGCAGAAGGCTATCATAATTATGATGTTTCTGCTACATGCTAAGGATGTCAAATATATAGTTTTTTGTGTTGACTTCTTATAATATGTATGTCAAAGAATAGATATTTAGTTGATCTTCCTTGTTTTGGGTCATATTTATGTCAATTTAAATCTATTTAAATTGATCTTCCTTGTTTAAAACTGGTTTTCTAACATCTATTTAACCATAACATTATCTATAATCTTCTATTTTCTAATGCATGAAGACCTTTTCACATTTACCATATTATTCTATAGTTTGTTCAATTCTAAGAAGACAATCTTATCTAAAGGACTAATGAGAAAGGCAAGAAACTGAGATGTGATTGCATACCCACCTAATGCTTAAGCACATGTCCAAGCACAACAAAACCTGTTTTTCCTAAAAAATTCATGATCTTTTCAGGTTCAATAGGATGAATAGGGTATATTGTCAACATCTATTTAACCATAACGTTATCTATAATCTTCTATTTTCTAATGCATGAAGACCTTTTCACATTTACTATATTATTCTATAGTTTGTTCAATTCTAAGAAGACAATCTTATCTAAAGGACTAACTAGAAAGGAAGGGAAGTGAGATGTGATTGCATGCCCACCTAATGCTTAAGCACATATCCAAGCACAACAAAACCTGTTTTTCCTAAAAAATTCATGATTTTTTCAGGTTCAATAGGATGAATAAGGTATATTGTTAAAACAAGCATCCCCATATTTGATTATTTGTCTTCATACCTTGCACATAGCTAATCTAGTCCCACACCTCTTGCCTCAATTCCTAAAAATGCATGGAGCATTGTGTGGTTTGGGATGGTTGCCAAGAGGATCATTGCTTCCCTATGGCAATGATATGCATAAGGGTGGTGTACCAACCTGCTCCATAGCTCACCATGGTAGTGGACCTCTTGTCAAGTTGTTCTTCCTACTATGGAGTGTATAAGGTGGAATTTGGTTCTAAAAAGGGTGGAATCCCTACTAATTCCAAGCCTTCTCAACTTTTTTGTAGTGATGTATAAAGTCCATTACAAGTAGCAATAATTTGACCATGCTATATGCTTAGCTCAAATGAAAAGTCAAATGGTTGACTTTGACTAGTCAAAGCCACATAGTTGACTTTGGCCAAGGTAACATAGTTGACTGGATCTACTAAGGGGTGACCTCTAAACACAGGTCTGGGAAGACAAGAAATCCTAGGCCTAAAAGGCCCAAGTAAAGGCAAAAAGCCTTTAAGGTTGACTTTTTATTAAAAGTCATAGACTTGACATCTCCCCCTTGGTATACTACAAGTCAATATTATGGTCGGACCACCCCAAAAGGTAAAAAGGTATAGGATAAAATTGTCCTCAAGGACTTTTATACAAAATATACAAAAAAGACCTCTCCTAAGGTAAAAACGGCTCGTAATACACCCAAACAAGTAATATTCCCTCTAAGGTATCACATGAAAAGGTGATAGGGCCTCTTTAGAGGGTTACAAAGGTCCGTGATAAAATTGTCCTTAAGGACTTTTATACAAAATTTATAAAAGAAATCTCTTCTGAGGTAAAAATGGTCTAGAATACACCCAAATAGGTAATACTCTCCCTCTAAGGTATCACATGGAAAGGTGATAGGGCCTCCTTAGAAGGTTAACAAAGGTCTATGATAAAATTGTCCTTAGGGGTTTTTATACAAAATATATAAAAGAGACCTCTCCCGAAATAAAAATGGCCTGAAATACACTCAAACAAGTAATATTACCCCTTTAAGGTATCACATGGAAAGGTGATAGGGCCTCCTTAGAAGGTTAACAAAGGTCCATGATAAAATTGTCCTTAAGGGCTTTTATATAAAATGTACAAAAGGAACCTCCCCTAAGGTAAAAATAGCCTAGAATACACCTAAATAGGTAATATTCCCCCTCTAAGGTATCACATGAAAAGGTGATAAGGCCTTCTTAGAGGGTTGATAAAAGTCCATGATAAAATTGTCCTTAGGGGCTTTTAAACAAAATATACAAAAGTAACCTCCTCTAAGGTAAAAATGGCCTGGAATACACCCAAACAGGTAATATTCCCCCTTTAAGGTATCACATGAAAATGTGATAGAGCCTCATTAGAAGGTAGACAAAAGTCCATGATAAAATTGTCCTTAAGGGCTTTTAAACAAAATGTACAAAAAGTGACATCTCCTAAGGTAAAAATAGCCTAGAATACACCCAAACAAGTAATATTTCTCCTCTAAAGTATCACATGGAAAGGTGATAGAACCTCCTTAGAGGGTTGACAAAGGTCTATGATAAAATTGTCCTTAGAGGCTTTTAAACAAAATGTACAAAAGAGACCTCTCCTAAGGTAAAAATAACCTGGAATACACCTAAACAAGTAATATTCCTCCTCTAAGGTATCACATAGAAAGGTGATAGGACCTTCTTAGAGGGTAGACAAAGGTCCATAATAAAATTATCCTTAGGAGCTTTTAAACAAAATGTACAAAAATGACCTCTTCTAAGGTAAAAATGGTTAGGAATACACTCAAACAGGTAATATTACCCCTCTAAGGTATCACATGGAAAGGTGATAGGGCCTCCTTAGAGGAATAAGCTTAAATTAAACCAATTTAAGCAGATGGAATGCTAACGTTAGCAAACGGCACAACGACATCATCAAATGGTATAATGTTAGTAGACGGACATGACGTTATCATGATGTCAGCTCGTCAATTGGCTATATTAACTAGCCTAGTCAGTCACCTGACTTGGATTAACCAACTATAACCGATTAATCCAAGGTGGAGCCTCAAATTAATTCTAGGTTAACCGGTCTAACTGGTAACCCAAGTTTAATCCACCAAGCTCGGATTTAATTATATAGGATTCGGGTACCAACCCGGATCCGATTAAGTTTACCTGGATCCGCACCCATCCAAGACACACGTATGGTCCAGATATTCTCAGCCGTCGAAGATCGGACAACCGAGGGGGCTACCAGAGGAACGATGACAATATTGTCTTCTTCGACGACGTCGTCGGAATTCAATAACTCGTGAATCTCCATCTTGAGATTCATGGTCCTCTTGCCCCCAACCGTTGGTGCTAACACGCGCAGGGCGTCGACAAAGAAGCACCAGTGGAGACACTAGGCACGACTGCGGTTGTGAACATGCGATGTTGTGTAGGAATGACAACGCAACGCCACGCCTGAAAAGCATGTGAGTTGGGGCAATGGAGCGATGGGAAGCCTACTTCAAAGGTAGCGAAGCACCAGTGGCGTGGTGGGACGGCGAAGCATGTCGAAGCAGCGGTGGCACAATTGGACGCACTAGACGACGTAGCACGTCGGAGCGACGATGGCATAGCGGAACGTGTTAGTGTAGCGGAGCGTGCATCGCCAGTGGCGAAGCTCACGGTAAGATTGTTAGATCTAAATTTGACGGTTGGGACTAGACGACTTAGAGAACCCTCAGATCTAGATCTGACGATCCTTAACAAATCAATCTAGTAGTCGAGATCAAACATATTGATCTCAAGCGGACAATCAAGATCAATCAGATATTAAATCTGATCGAATTGTGCGGATGCATCGCCATGATATTCGACGATTGGATCTCATGCGATCAAAAGAAAAGATCGGACGGTTAAGACTTAAATCGTGCAATCGGATGGATTGGATCTCACCACTGCGAGATCGAACAGTCCAGCAAAACTCCGATGCTCGTCGAAACCCAACAAGTCTTGTGGCTGAGGTAGTCATCGTCTTCAACAACGGCTATCTTTTTCGACGAGCTGGGAAACAGCTAAAACGAGCTTACGTACCCTGGATGAAGGTTATATATGTTGAGGCATAACCTCCTGAGCTCAAACGCACCTCAATCTTGATCGGAGGAGGTTGAACCGAGGTGGAAAATCTATAAAACACACGTAGGAAAAAGAGTTGATGGCAAGCTTTGTTGTCAATCACGAAAAACAACATGCACTTGGAAGAAAACGCTGGAAAACAAAATTTAGAACTTTACAAATGCATAACTAGTCATCTAGGTGGGTACCTACATGCGGAGGAAAGGTCACGAGATGGCTGGAGACGAACAAAGGTCGCGACGGTAGGACGACGACGTGCGGAGACTGATGGTGTGGTTTTACGGCGAGAGAAAAGCGGATTCGTGGTTTTGCACAAATCCCTAAGAGGTTTTAAGGGAGAAATCCATATTTGGATCTAGCAAATTCGACACCAATGAGTTAGTGAGATGTTGGCTACCACGTGGCAGCACGAGAGGGCAACATGTGGCAACTCTGCCACGTGACCAAATTTGGGTAAGGGTCTCTCCTGAGTAATTCAGACATGCTGAGTCCGAATCCAGCCTCCGTTTTGACAAATTCGACTTGTAGGACGTTGAAATGACATCGAGAAGTCGAATCCTCAAATAGACGACTTAGATTGTCTGAGTTGATTTTTAACAATCCAGAGTCCTAATTGACAATCCGATTAAAGAATTGGTTAATTAGGGAGGAGATGAGGCTCATCCTATGATCGGATTTCTCAATCGTTAGTCAAATGAGTGAGATTCTCATTCCTTACCCAAATGGTGGGCTAGGAATCCTTGAAGTTAATCCGAGAAGATCATAGGTGCGATCGACGATCCAATTGAAGGATCGATCGACCCAAGGGGCCTTGATCATATCTAGATGATCAAAAGTATCTAATGGCAAACGAGATGGATTCAAAGTCAAAACACCTTATACGGACGACTACGATCATCCAGGGTGGAACCGAGCGATCGGCATGCGTCAACATTGATCAGATAGTGTATCTATACGATCCAAGGTGTTTTGATCACGAATATATGATTAGATGACTGATTTAACATCTTGAGATGTGCCAATCAAGATAGGGGCCGAATGGACGGCCTAGATTGTATGGGATTGATTCAGACAATCAAAAGCTCTAATTGACGATTCGACCAAGGGATCAGTCAATCAGAGACAGGGAGGCCTTAACCATCAGGTTAGATGGAGGAAACTCCATCAAGGGACTAGTAGTGGTCACACACTCAAACAAGGGCTAAGGCCATCTGACACTACTCCAGATGACAGAGATGCACAATTGCATAAGTGCAATGATAGTGTACACCCCGGGGGTTTGTAACAGTGAAAAATATAGTTTCTAAAAGGAGGTCGAGGTTTGGGTGTCTATAGATGCTCCTCCCTAAGCAATGGTCATTGGCCTACCCAATGGGCATTACTTAGGGTTGACGAAACACCCAAACATCTCAATAATGAATCAAATAAATGACAGATTTAAGAAGATCAACATCTATATAAGTATATCAAAAAGAAAGAAACTTTTCATTTCACTGAATAATAAAGTACAAATATGAGTTCAATATTTAATGAGAGCACATTAAACTCTTCTCCTCTTGGCTGAAGGAGATGCAAAAGACTTTCTACCTAGGGTTTCAAGTGGGGTCGAATCCTTTGATGGTTCCGGTGAAGCTTCAAGTGGTGATATGTCAGCGGAATGATGAGCGAGACCCAAACTCTAAAGAGTATGTGCGCGTATGAGTCTTCTGTTCATTATGAGTACTATAGAGTTGTCCTCTTCCCAATACTTCCTGAAGTGAAGGGACACCGACTCCAGCTCTGCATTGATCTGCTCATATCCAAATTATCGTAGGACTAGGATGAGGTTGTAGATGAGTCCACCTTCCAACCCTGGCAAGCATAGCTCGCCTTCATCTCCTTGGACATAAGCTAAAGCTAAAGCTAATTCGGGTAGAATGCACCACTTGATATGCTCTATGTAGACCTCCTCCAAGTACTACTTGACTTGGTTCCTTGTCTTCCCTAGCATAAAAAGGAGTGAATGCATAGGAAAAGGTTGGAGTGCTCCTCTGATCAATGGGATGATGTAGATGAGCAGCAATCCAAAGTTGTAGGAGAGCTGATGATCCTTAGAAATTCCTCTGTTCTCGAACACAGCGATCTAATATGGAGTAGATATTAGCAAGTATAACTGTCATAGGGTCGTAGACTCCCTTAAATACTCACAGCAGGGTTGAGATGACGTGGTTGCTTAGCTTTGTCATCCCATGGCTGAATATAAGTTCGACATAGAAACAGACAAAGAAGTGATAGCCATTTGTTGCTCGTTCTGTTTACGAGAGTCAACAACTTCTTAACATCGAACTGTTGTCTTTGACCATCGCTAAAGAACATATGTTTATGTTGACAACCTATAGGGTTGAGCAGGAATGTAAGATAATCTTCTGACTTTTGATAATGTTGAAAGGGCAGATATGATCGCCTCTGTAGCTGGCATAGATATCTAACATCTTCTAAAGTCAATGTTAACTCGAAGCCATGTGGCATCTGAAGAGTGTGCTGAGAGCCTTCCCACTTTTCTGCTAGAGTGGATAGTAGATTCTTGTTGACTCTTATTTAGGCCAAGTGCAGCATAGCCTGAGTCAGTCCCCACTATGACAACTGTTCTATTTTTTTTAGGGTCAACGTCTTAATTGCAACCCTAAGCTTCTCTAAACAATGCTCAGGTGACAATAATGTCTATACTAGCATATCTGCTAAGATCCTAAAATATCTATGACTTCAAAAATATGAATTATCAATGAACAAAATAGACATGTATATAAGGTCAAAAAGATAAGATTTAAAACGCGATAAGAAAGGTAAACTGCAGCAAAATATAAAGTCAAACAAGGGAAATGAACTGCCCCTGGCATAAAAATATTTCTCCCTATTTGCATAGGTTATGCAATGAGATCTGGGATCCACGATCATGCCAAAACATCTATTAATCTTAGAGGATCTCCCTTTAAACGTCTTTAAGGTACGACCATCTCATAGAGGCGACTCATAAGTCAGGCACCTTTGTCGAGAACTATGGTGAAAGGGCAAGTGTGTTTAAGGTGGACCTTTCACACTTACGAAATAACTCTTATAACTGATTACTAGTCATAAAGGTTAGAGTTGATAACTTATATTACCTGATCTCAATCATGTAGTGTTCTGAGCTTTTGTCTTACAACTAGTAGCTTTTAACTCCCGTATGCGTCAGCCCTAGCTACAATTTTTATCTTTTTTGGGAGGAAGTGGGCAAGTGCTAGGTTCAGACATCAAGTCGTCCAATTTACCCGATTGCAGAATTACCTCAAAAAATAAGGAATGAATGAAAGAAATGCTAGAAGAAAAGACAAGTGAAACTAAAAGATAGACTTGTGTAGGATTACTAGAGGCTTTAGGTTCCGACATTAGATAGCACTCAACTTGGGTTCCAACATTGGATAGCATCCTGTTTGGGTTCTGTTGCGGATAGCACCTGATTGGGTTCCAACATTGGTTAGCACCCGATGGGTTCTGCATCAGATAACACCTTATTACGCGTGGGCCCCTATGGCACTGCTACTTCTGTTCTATTTCTCATTCGTTCTTTTCTTTCTTTTAAACACCTCTTTTCTTCTTTTGACTCTCCCATCTTTTGTCTCAACTCTCTTTTCATCTTTTCTTTTGATTTTCTTCTTTGTGTCATTTTTTAGTTGCTTTTTTTCGCACTTTTCCACATTTTTTTCTTTGAACCTTGTTTTTCTTTTCCACTCCTCGACAAGCCAAAGGAAGGTATCATTCACGTGCTCATGAGCAACAAGTCACAAGATTGTGGGTAGCCTGCATATCGACGTCCTATGCAGAAAAGAAACTTCGAAAGTTTAAACGTTTTAAGAAAGGACATGACACTGGACTAATCAAAAGAGTTTGGAGAAAAGAGACGGCTCTGTTGCTTGGGAACCTCAAGAGGAGACCAAAGACTAGACAAAGGCGAGGAGCATTATTCGTAGAAATATGCGATTGACTCAAAGAAAGGGAATGGAATGAGATTTCAAAAGGGAAAGATTGAAATGAGGTAATTCCTTGACCCAACACCTTGGGAAAATTGAGTCGTCCATAGCTACTGCATGTGTTGCTAACATTTACCTCCAAATAAGATTTAAAGATTCACTAAGGGTCTTCCACGTTGCACTCTTCATCTCTATACCCCTTTTACTAGTGGCATAAGATGGCATCACATGGTTAGATCTTCATGGACTTAGGTGGAAAACTCCCTCAAAAGCTTAGAACTTACTCTGCATAAAAGTCCAAGTTGAATAGAGTATCTGTTCTCTAACTCAAGTCCTAGAGTAGCGAAGACTTGATGCTGGTGGCTCTCTAACTCACGTTACTCAGCCATTCTAATAGCATCTTTATAGGTGACTTTGTGAGACCCTTAAGTCTAGAAAGAATGATCCAAATTAAATCAACAGATCTCTACCTATTATAGAGAGTAAAGAAAATAAAAACTTTATGCAAAATAATAGCAATCAAAATTACGAAATGCACAAAAGGTTAAAATCAGAGGGGTTCACTGATAGAACTGCCTCAAGTTAAAGCAGTTTACCAACTCCTTGATGGTACTTTCTCCAACTTGATGAATATACGCAGCCCCCCCGGAGAGGAATCACATCACTCGATATAGTCTTTTCCAATTGGGTTGGAATTTACCATGGTTAGATTTATGTAATCAGTGAAGAACGAGATTGTCCTCTGACATAGGGTGAGGTTGCACCTTCTTGTTGTATGCACATGCTTGCCTATTCTAGTAGCAATGTGCATGATGAAGTACCTAAAGGCGACCTTCATCCAACAGATCCAATTGCAAGTATCGGTCTTCAAGCCACTCTGCATCAGTAAATTGGGTTCCCTTAAGGATGCGAAGTGAAGAGATTTCCACTTCGATAGGTAAAATCGCTTTAGATCTAAAAACCAGTGATAAAGGAGTGTCACCGGTTGAAGAGCGAATGACGCATCTGTAAGCCTATAGAGTGTATGGCAACTTCTCGTGCTAGTCCCAACACGTCTCTGTCATCTTCTTGAGGATCTAAATGAGGTTCTTGTTTGCCGCTTCTACAATGCCATTTATTTGTGGTCGATATAGCGTGGTGCGGTGGTACTTGACTTTAAGTGTCTCTAAGTGCTATTGTACTGAACCTACGATGAAATTAACATCATTATCAGTAAAAACCTTAAATGGGACACCATACCTGGTGACATGTAGTCTCAAATGAACTTTTGAGTGGCATTGGCTGTGACCGTCCGCTAGGTTGCCACTTCTACCTACTTGGTGAAGTAATCGATCGCCACTAAAATATATCTATGTCCATTCAACGCGATCGGACAAACTTCACCAATGACATCTAACCCTCACGTTGAAAAGGTCTAGACTCCTGCATCATTGACATATAATGGCATTGGAGGAGCATGTGGCACATTCAAATGCAGTTGGTAAGCTAGGCACTTCCTGACATGGTTACAACAATCTACTTCCATGGTAGACCAATGGTATCCTTGCCTTAGGATCTACTTGGTAAGGAAAAGACTATTCATATGTGGATCACAAGTACCTTCATGTATCTCTTGCATGATGGTACCTGCCTCTAGTTGATCCACACATCTTAGGAGCATGTAGTTGTGGGATCTGCGGTATAGTTAATCGCCTCCCAACACATATCTGCTTACCATTCTGGCCAATGTCCTCTTATCTGCTGCATGACATTCTGACGGGAAAGATCCATCTTTGAGGTATGTCATGATATCGTGGAACCATGGTTTGTCATCACTTGAAACTTCAGTGTCAATCGTTAAGCAATATACTAGCATATCTGACTTTGTTACTTCAAGACTGATGGTTCCACGCCCTAGGATATGGACCCATGATGCTAAAGTTGCCAAAGCATCGGCAAAGGTGTTCTGATTTCTTTTCACAAATGAGGAGACTGACCTGAACTATCGAACCATGTCTCGTAGGACTGATAGATAGGGGGCTAACTTAGGATTGCTGAACTTCTACAGCCTGTTGACTTGTGAAATCACTAGCAAAGAATCTCCACAGACTTAAAGATTCTAAACCTGATGATTTAGTGTTAGTTGTAAACCCAACATGCATGTCTCGTACTTCGCCATGTTGTTAGAACATGGGAATGTGAGACGTTGTGCAACTGCGGTGAGCTGTCCTTAGGGATCTTGAAGAACTGCTCTCATGCCACAACTTTGATGGTTAACTGCTCCATCGAAGTACATAACGTATGTGTCTTAATCATCTACAACTTCTGATCCATCTACTGTGACCAATACCTATTCGTTTGGAAATTGCTATTGAACTATAGACCAGTCATGGATTGGCAATCCTACTAGATGATCTACTAGTACTTGAGCTTTCACTGACTTTTGAGATACAAATTTCAAGTCAAACTTAGACAACAATAGTTGCCACTTCACGCATCAACTTACTAGTGCTGGCTTCTCAAGTAAGTAACGAAGCGGATCATGACGACTAATGAGTTTGACCGAGTAGACTGTTATGTAATACTTCAACTTCTAGACTACCTAGACTAAAGTAAGACAGTACCTCCCTATCATCTTGTACTTCGTCTCACAGTTTGTGAACTTGCGGCTCAAATAGTAAATTGCCATTTCTTTGGTACTATTTTCATCATATTGCCCTAAAACTGCACCTACGGATGTAGGCGAGACTAATAAGTACAGGATCAATGACCTTCCTAGTATTGGACGAATCAACACCGGTGGCGATACAAGTAACTGCTTGATCCTGTCAAACGTAGCCTGACATTCGTCATTTCACTGAATGGTTGCCTTCTTCCTTAACAGTCTAAAGATAGGCTCGCAGGTTGAAGTCAGTCTGGATATAAATCGATTGATGTACTGTAAGCACCCTAGTAGGTTGCAGACTTCTTTCTCTGTCCTTGGCAGCAACATCTCCTGGATGGCCTTAGCTTTACTAGGGTCAATCTCAATCCCCTTCTGGTTGACCACATGGTCAAGTAGCTTGCCAAAGGATACTGCAAAGATGCATTTGGCTGGATTCAAGTGGAGTTTGTATTTCCTCAAATGCTCGAATAACTTGCGTAGATCTATAAGATGTTGCAGTGATTGAGACTTCGCGATGAGGTCGTCTACATATACCTTGATCTCGCAGTGAATCATGTCGTGGAATATCAAGGTCATGACTCTCTAATAAGTGGCATGTTTGGAATCATGCATCTAACTACTATCAAATATATCATCAAATTCTGTTCTTTAAATTTAGACATCTCAAGCATAAAATAAAATAAGTCTCTCATCAAATAAACTAAGCATAAGCTGTAAAGATAAAAGGTTAGATCTTGCTATCTTGTTGATTGCAAGTCATGCTTCTCTTTGCTTGTCTCCTAAAGTTGTTTCCACTTGGTTCACACTTGGATTTGTTATAGCTTGGCTTGGAATAGTTCATTTCTCCCTCTCACAAAGTCTTGCTGAAATTTGGGATAATTGTGCCTCTATCTTGCTGATTGATTGTACATTAGCATGCACAATTAGTTGATACTTAGCATTGTTCATGACAAATGCTTCCATGCCTTTTATCAAGCAGTCTATCTTCTTTCCCATGTCTTCTATTACAGCTGAATGATCATTTTTCTTGGTTGGTTTCATAGTATTTCGTGTGGGCTGATTGCCTTGAAAATTTAAGCATTCACCATGTTGATTATCTTGAAAATGTGAGTTTCTCCATGAAAAGTTTGGGTGATTCCTCCAAGATGGATTGTAGGTATTGCCATAAACTTCTTGCCTTTGATTGTTCCTTGTGTATATTTCTTGAACATCAGCAGAAGGGTTAGCCAACATAGGACATTCATTCACAATATGGCCTACCATATTACATCCCAAGCACTTGAGTGGTTTTTTTCCTTTTCCTTCTATTGCTTCAACCCTTTTCAATAAGCTTCCATATTTCATTTGAAGGGTTGTGGTTGCATTTATGGAATGAATGCCCTTCTCTTGCCTTGCTTCAGATCTTGGAGAGGGTTTTTCCCAATTTAATGTCTTTGCCGCCAACTCTCCCAAGAAGTTTCATGTCGTTGTATCTTCAAGATCTGCAAAGTCTCCTTGCACCATGGATTCCAACAAACCCTTTACTAATGTAGGGATTCCATCATACATGATTTAGCATTGTCTCCACAAAGGTATCCCATGATGTGGACACCTCACAAGCAATTCTTTGAACCTGCTAAAGAAATTGGCAAATGATTCTTCTGGCAATTGGTAGCAAGAATTAATAACTTTTCTCATCTCATTTGTTTTGGTAACTAAATAGAATCTTTTCAAGAAGATAGTACTAAATTGTTCCCATGAAGTAATAGAGTTGGGTGGCAAACTCTGAAGCCACCTTTTTACTCCATCTCTCAAGGCGAAGGGAACAAATCTCAATAAGATGGAATCATCTATCAGATTTTGTATCTTCATTAAATTGCATGCATCTTCAAATTCTTCAAGGAAGTCATAAGCATCCTCATCATCATGTCCCATGAACTTTGATAATTGGCTGGTGTAGTGGGATTTCAACTTAAAGTGTGCTCCATTCTCATCTGGTAGTTGAATGCAAGTGATCCTACTCCTCTGTGTAGGATAGAACATGTCTTTGAATACCACCCTCCTCTCATTGTTGTTTACTACCATGTGTATTTCTTTTTGATTCTTGATGTATATCAACCTGTTATCTGTGCCTCTCTCCCAACTTTTCATGCACTAAGACATTCGCATCAATTATGTAATTCAAGAGTTTATGCAAGAGTTATTTACATGGTGAAATATCATCAAAGTATACAAGTATCATCATATATCATAAAATTTCAGCATGAATGGCTCACCATATAAACTCAAGATGACATGAAACAAAGAGGATAGATGCATGATAATAAGTATATAAAATTTAGACGTGAATTTGCAATAATCAATTTTATTGTTAACTACTAACACAATAACACAGAATGAAAGATTACTAAAAATTAAGAAAAGAAAAACTACATCTACAACTAAATACATATAAAAGTTAATTATAATTGGGTTCCAACAACAAAGCACTCTCTCCATGATTGTAGGTTTTTCTAGGATAGTATTCTTTAAATCTTTGACCATTCACTACAGTTTTAGATCATGTCTTATAATTTTCTATAGTTATATATATTTAATGATGAATGGTCTTGTCCATCTAGTCTTAAATTTTTTAGGGAATAAATGTAATCTAGAATTATATAATAAAACTTCTTGTCCCTCATGAAAGTCTTTTCTCAAAATTTTCTTGTCATGTAATGCTTTTGCTCATTCTTTTGCAATCTTTGCATTTTCATAAGCCTCTCTTCTTATTTCTTCCAGCTCATTGAGTTGATATTTTCTTACTTTTCCTGCATCAACACACATGTTAAATGTTCTAATAGCCCATTCAGCTTTATGTTCTATTTCTATAGGTAAATGACATGTTTTACCATAAATTACTCTAAATGGTGACATTCCCAACACAGTTTTATAGGCTGTCCTATAATCCTAAAGTGCATCATTAAGCTTTTCTACCTAATCCTTCTTACTTGGTTTGATTACATTTTCAAGCATTTGCTTGATTTGTCTATTGGATACCTCAACTTACCTACTTGTTTGAGGATGATATGGTGTTGCTAACTTATGAGTAACCTCATACTTCCTCAAAGTCAATTGAAATACTTGATTACAAAAGTGAGGTTCATTATCACTAATTATAGCTCTTGGAATACCAAATCTAGCAAAAATGTTAGATCTAAGAAAATCAACAACTTTAGTATCATTTTTCTTAGTTGAGATAGCTTCAATCTATTTAGAAACATAATCAATAGCCAACAAAATATAAGAATAACCAAAAGAAGTGGGAAATAGTCTCATGAAATCAATGCCTCAAACATAAAAAATTTCAACTTAAATGATAGGATTCAAAGGCATCATATTTCGTTTGGAAAATTTTCTCATTCTTTGGCATCTATCACAAGGTCTACAATGATTTTTAAAGTCCTTAATTAGAGAAGTCCAATAAAATACACATTCAAGAATTTTCAAAGAAGTTTTTCTATAACTAAGATGACCTCCACAAGCATGATTATAACAAAAGTTTAATACATTAGCAATTTCATCTTCAAGAAGACATCTTTTTAAAATTTGATCAGAACTCATCCTATACAAATAAGGCTCTATCCAAACATAATGTTTAGCTATGTACCTCAATCTTTTCCTATCTGGTTTAGATAAATCAGTTGGTATTAACCCTGTAGTAAGATAGTTAGCAATGTCTACAAACCAAGGTAGCTTACCAACTAGAAATAAACTCTCATCAGGAAACTTTTCATTAATCACATTATTGCATGCTGGAATATTTTCTAATCTAGAGAGGTGATCAACAACTAAATTTTCTTTTCCAACCTTATCTTTAATCTCTATGTTAAATTCTTGCAACAATAAAACCCTTCAAATTAATCTTGGTTTTGCATCTTTTTTACTCATCAAATGTTTAATGGCTGCATGATCATTATGTACAATAACTTGATTGCAAACTAAATATGGTCTAAATTTATCTAAAGTAAAAACAACATCAAGAAATTCTTTTTCTGTGGTAGTATAATTTACTTGAGCTTCATTCAAAGTTTTACTAACAGCATATGACATGATGTTTCTTATTAATTATTTGCCCAAGTACTGCACCTACTGCATAATTAGAGGCATCACACATAATTTCAAAAGGATAATCCTATATTAGAGCATGAATTATAGGAGGAGATATTAATGTATGCTTAAGTTGATTAAAGGCAGCAAGACAATGTTCATCAAAAATAAACTCAGAATCTTTTGCTATCTTACTAAAATCATGAATAAATCTTCGATAAAAACCAGCATGTCCTAAAAAGCTTCTAACTTCCTTAACAGATTTAAGTGGCTACAAATGAGATATAACGTCAATTTTTGCCTTATCCACCTTAATCCCTCTATTAGATATTACATGCCCAAGAACTATGCCTTCATTCACCATGAAATGGCATTTTTTCCAATTTAAAATAAAGTTTTTTTCAACACATCTTTGTAAAACCATATCTAAATGATGTAAACAACTATCAAAATTTTTACCAAAGATAGAAAAGTCATTCATGAAAATTTCTAAAAATTTTTCATTCATATCATAAAAAATTTCTGCCATGCATCTTTGAAATATTGCAGGTGCATTACATAAACCAAAAGGCATATGCCTAAAAGCATAGGTTCTGCTTGGACAAGTGAAAGTAGTCTTTTCTTGATCCTCAGAGATTATAGGTATTTGGTTGTACCTAAAGTATCCATCAAGAAAACAATAAAATTCATGTCCAGCTAACCTTTCTAGTATCTGATCAACAAATGGTAATGGAAAATGATTTTTACGAGTTGCTAAATTTAATTTACGATAATCAATACATACCTTCCAATTAGTTTTTATTTTAGTAGGCACTAACTCAGATCTTGATTTTCAACTACTGTAAAGCCCGATTTCTTAGGTACTACATGCACAGGGCTTACCCACCTATTATCACTAATAAGGTATATAATGTCATTGTCAAGCCATTTAACTATCTCTTTCTTTACCATCTCACTCATTTGGGGATTTAATCTACGTTGAGGTTCTCTAAAGACATAGTTCTCATCTCCTAGGATAATTCTATGTTGAACTATAATGAGACTAACTCCTATAATATCACTTAATTGCCAACCAAGAGCTCCTTTGTTTTTACTTAATATCTTCATTAATTTTTCTTCTTGGTTTCGAGTTAAGTTGGCTCCGATTATGATAGGATATTCATTTTGCTTATCTATAAATGCATATTTCAAATTTTGTGGAAGTGCTTTTAATTTAGTCATTTACCTAACTTCTAAAATCAAGTCATTATTCATTTCATGCTCACTACTATTCTCTTGTAAATGTGCCTTGTGTTCTAGATGATCTTCAACATTTATAAAGCAAATTTCAACACTAAGTTCTTCTTCGTTACTACTATTTTCAACTTCTTCAAACAATTCAAAAATGCTTACACTAATGTTGTCATCTACTTGATAGTTTATAGTCTTATCTCTTTTAAAAATACTCAATGATATCACCTTATTGTTAAAGGAGATTGACATTTTACCATTTCTGCAATTAATATGGGCATTAATAATTGCTAAGAATGGTCTCCCTAGGATCAAAGTAGATTCATTTGGTTCACAAGTTGATGTATTGGTTTCTAAAATGATAAAGTTGGTTGGGTATATAAAATCTTCAATTTTAATTAAAACGTCCTCTACAATACCTATGAGACTCCTAGATGATCTATCAGCTAGTTTAATTAGTGTTCTAATTTTCTTAATCCTGTGATTCCCAAATGTTCATATAAGTGCTTAGGCATCACGTTAACTCTTGCACCAAGATCTAATAATGTTTTTTCAATTAAAACATTTCCTATCAAGCAAGTTATTAGAGGAACACCAGGATCATTGAATTTTTTAGCTAAACTATCAAGCAAGATTGAGCTACTTAACTCAGTTAAACAAACTTGCTTACTTATTTTTTTTCTTGGTTTCCTATGCTTGGTATAAAGGTTTTTAAGCACCCTCCCATATGCTGGAATTTTTCTAATTAATTGTAACATAGGTATATTAACATTGATTTTCTAAAATATGGTTCTTATAGCTTCATTTTCTTCATTTTCTTTATTGTTGTTAAGTCGACTAGGAAATGGTGGTTTGTTGTTCATATTTTCAGATGTTTCTTCTTTCTTTTTATCCATTTCTAAGTCTATAACAGGGTTTTCTTCAATTAATTCTTCATTAATTTCGTCCATTAGACATTTTTCAAGTTCAACTCCTTCATGTTCTAGTTCTACATCTTTATGTTCATCACTTGTCTAAATATTTTCTTCCTTTTCATCTACGTTTTCTTCACTTTGTTTTTCTTCACTTTCATGTTCTAATATGTTTCTTTCTATGATTTTTCCAGATCTTAAGATTAAATTCACGTTTTCATCTACATTAGAGTCTTCTTCGTCATCTACGATGATTACATTTTCTTTTTGTTGTACGAGCTTAGTGGCAACATAATAGCTATCTCCTAACTCTATAATTCTCTCTATATTCCTCATGGACTCTTCTATAGAACTACTACTAACTTGATAGCAATCAAAAATATCATTTCTATCATCAATTTGAGATTTATGCATATCAAAATCATAAGAAAATTCACTAGCATCATGCAAGACATCATATTCATCACTAACATGAGTTGTTTTTTCTACTGGTTGAATTTTTATATTAAATAATTTGCTAGTACATATGCTTTCATCATGACCTTTTACATGGCAATAAGAACAGGCACTTTCAGATAAAAATTCATTTATAAACTTAAAAGGATCATCATAATGAAAATGTAACATACTTACATGAAATTTAAGCAATAAAATTCACAACTAAGCACAAAAAAGATATGTTTAGGAAAATTTATCAAACAACTAACTAAGAACTTCAAATATGGTAAAAATAAACTAAGTCAAATTGCCAATCCCTAGCAACGGTGTCAAAAACTTGTTGAGTTATATTTTTAATTCAAGTTTTACTGTAAGTGCACAGTTCCTTTGGTATACATGGCAAGTACAGGTCATTCTTTTACAAGAATTGTGTTTATGACTTAATCAATTATTACTCAACTTTGCTCTTTAAGCTCTTAGTTATATTTCAGTAAATTAATGAGATGCTAATGTAGAATCATCAAAAATAACACAAGCTCACAAATCATGTAGTTTCAAGGCAATGTGTAATGGAAAATGGTGATGTGAATCAAATTTTTTACTTGTAAATCTATCAAACCATTCAAGTATGAAATCCACACCAATTCCACATGAGTTTAAATGCAAGATATATGCAAAAGAAAACAAGAGAAAAAAAAAATAGAATATGAAGAAAGAATACACTACACTACTCTATTCTAATTTATACTAAGTGCATGCAACTATGCTATTTGCTAATCTAGCTAAAACTATATTATACTACTTGCATTAGAAATTCTTTTTAGGATTGATTTGGATAAAAGGTGATCAATATAAGAGATAACAAACTCAATTAACTACTGAAATTAAAATTAACAACTAGAAATAAATGATAGGTTTTTCATTTAAATGAACATCAACATTTATTTTCTTCTTCTTTCAATTCACACCTCGTACTCAAATGCGCCAAGCCACCATTGATGAGTGTCATTCACTCTTGTGAAAGCCCCACCACCAACTCTAATAATGCATGTGAATAGAAGATGCTAACTTAAAAGTTGAAAAGAAGAATTAAACATTCATATACATTCATTAGAACTCTATCTAGCTAAGAAGACATATAATTGAGATGTTCACCACCAATTCTCATCAACTCTTCCTTCTATACAAGAAAATAATAAACTCTAAGGGCTGTCACTACCTTAGGAGTGTTGTGCTAAAGAAGAGAAAGAAGAGATGGAGAAAATAAGCACACAAAGCTAAATTTACGTGGTTCCCCAACTTGGGTACGTCCACAGATGGAGAGAGTTCTGATTCTCTATTTCAAATGGAGTACAAACAAATCAGCAACCACAATAGGTACCCTAGGTCCATACTTAAATAACATGGACAATACAATTGGTCAAATGACCAAAATACCCTTACACTAATTCAAGTCAGATATTCAACAATCTCCACCTTGACTTGAATTATAACTCCACCTTGAGCAAAGCTCTCCATCACAATAACCTACAAAAGGTTAGCAACATCCATATATGTTGAGCAAGTCAAGACAATGCTTGAACTTACTCTCAATCACCCTTTTCATGAACATATCAGCTGGATTGTCTTTGGTATTGATTTTCAAAATCTTTATTCTGTCTTCACTTCTAAAAAAGTGATATCTGACATCAATGTATTTTGTACGATCATGAAACATATTGTCTTTTGCCAAATAAATGGCACTAAGACTGTTGCAGAAGATATCAGCTCTATCAACTTGTAATCCAAAGTCTCCAAGTAGTCTTTTTAGTCAGATTCCTTCCTTTGTAGCTTCAGTTATTGCCATGTACTCAGCCTCAGTAATGGAGAGCGAAACCGTAGGCTGAAGTGTAGATTTCCAACTGACAATTGAACCTGCTACTGTAAAAACATATCATGTTAAAGATCTCCTCTGATCAACATCTCCAGCAAAATCTGAATCTGAATATCCTGCCATACTGCAACTCTATTTGACACTATATATCAGTCCAACATCTGGAGTTCCTTTCAAATATCTGAAAATTCTCTTTATAGCCTGCCAATGGACCTCTCCTGGATTTGACATAAATCTGCTTATCACACTAAGAGGATAGGCCAAATCTGGGCGAGTACATACCATTGCATACATCAAGCTCCCAACAGTCTGGGAGTAAGGAACGCGCTGCATGTATTCTATTTCTGATTGTATTTGAGGTGTCATGGCTAAAGATAATCAAAGATTCATGTCATAGGGTGTTCCAATGGTTTTACTAGAAGTCATTCCAAATCTATTCAAGATCTTCTGCACATAGCTGTGTTAATGAAGAAACAACTTTCCAACACTTCTATCACGTTGTATCTCCATCCCTAGGATCTTGCCTGCAGCTCCTAAGTCTTTCATTGCAAATTCAGACTTTAAGGTATTTTTCAAATCTTGTATAACATTGATATCTTTGGATGCAATTAAGATATCATCAACATACAAGAGCAAGTATACATGTGTGTCATCATTTACGTGTTTGATATACACACGAGTCAAAAGAGCTACGTAGAAAACCAACTTTGGTAATAAAAGAATCAAATCTTTTATACCATTATCTTGAAGATTGCTTGAGTCCATACAAGGACTTCTTAAGTTTGCAAACCAAATCTGATTTCCCTTTCTTTGCAAAATCAATTAGTTGTTCTATCCATATTTCTTCTTCTAAGCCACCATGTAGAAAGGTTGTCTTCATGTCAAGCTGTTCAAGTTCTAAGTTCTTCGTTGCAACAATAGCCAAAAGAACTCTAATGAACGTGTGTTTGACGACTGGTGCAAATACTTCATTGTAATCAATGTCTTCCTGTTGAGAATAGTCTTTTGCCACCAATCTTGTCTTGAATTGTGTCCCAAGATTGCCTTGTGTTTCAACTTTTCTTTTAAACACCCATTTGCAATCTACGACATTCTTATCTTTTGGGCGCTTCACTAAATCCCATGTTTGATTTTTCTAAAGAGACTGAAGCTCCTCTTGCATAACTTCCATCCAATGAGCAGCATCTGAATCTTTCATAGCAGCATCATATGTTGGAGGATCAATAGCTTCCTCCACCTCACTTGCAGCTTGCAAGACAAAAGCAATCATATTGCTAAAATCATACTTCTGCGGGCGTTAAGGAACCCTTTTAGGTCTGTCTCTAGCAACACATCTCTCTTGTGATTCCTCCTCAGGTTGATCTGCATTTTCATCTAGGTCCAAATGCTGATCTTTATCTGAAGCTGTTTGTTCTGGGACATTCTGTTGTGACAAGTCAAACTCCACCTGCTCAGGAGTGTTAGACTCTTCTGACACTATTGGCAACTCTTCATTTTGTATCAAAGTGGTCTCATTAAAAGTAACATCACGACTGTGAATTACTTTTCTTGTCTCGCTGTTAAAGATTCTGTACCCTTTGACTCCCATACCATATCCAACAAAAATACCCTTTTTGGCACGTGGTTCTAACTTGCCATTATCTACATGATAGTATGTTGTACAACCAAAAATCTTTAATTTGGAGTAATTTGCAATCTTATTCATCCACACTTCATAAGGTACCTTGTCACCTATACCATTGGAGGGAGATCTATTGACAAGATAAGATGCAGTGTTAACAGTCTCAACCCAAAATTTCTTCTCCAATCCAGTATGAGAAAGCATGCACCTTGCTTTCTCCAACAACGTGCGATTCAGACGTTCTACTACTCTATTTTGTTGTGGAGTGTCTCTAACTATGTAGTGTCTTGTGATACCCACTTCTTTACAAAAGTTGTCAAACTCATGGGAGCAAAATTCCAAACCATTGTCAATTCTCAAATATTTCATCTTCCTACCAACTTGATTTTCAACTTGAGTATTCCACTGCCTAAAGCTCTTGAAAGCCTCACTTTTATGTTTCAAAATGAAAACCCATGTCATACATGAATAGTCATCCACTATAGAAAGAAAATATCTGGAACCTGCAAAGAAAGGTTGTTGAGAAGGTCCTCAACAATCTGCGTAGACATAATCTAATGCTCATTGAGTGTTATGCTTTGCTATTCCAAACTGCACACGTTTTTGCTTTTCATAGATGTAATGTTTGCACAATTCTACATTAATGAATTTGTGCCCATTCAGTCTGCCCAAACTACTGAGTTTCTGCATTCCTCTCTGCCCCAAATGACCCATTCTTGAGTGTCAAATTGTAGAAGTGGTTTGCTGATCACTTATAGCTGCAACAGCATCTCCTACAACTGAAGAATCTTGCAGAATGTATAAAGGCTCATTTTTGACTTCTTTCATCACTACTAGTGAGCCTTTTGAGACCAACAGTTTGCCTCCTCCTGAATACTTGAAACCCTTGGAATCAAATGCCATCAAGGATATCAAGTTTTTGCCTAGCTTGGGCACATGCCATACATCTTCAAGGATTCTCACTGTGTCATCATGCATCTTGAATTTAATTGTACCAATGCAAGCTCTTAGACAAACATCATCATTTGCTAATCTAACTTGTCCTCCATTAACAGTCTGATAAGTGTAGAAATATTTTCTATTGAGAGTCATATGATGAGATGCTCTAGAGTCTAAGATCTAATGCTGATCTGTATATGCACTACAACAAACAGTCAAAGAGAAGTCAACTTTAAACGTTGAATCTTCTTTTTCAACTACTAACACACTCCCTTTGGATTTCAATTTAGGACAATTTACTTTCCAGTGTCTCTTTTCTTTGCAATAGTTGCAAGTATCCTTGGAGTACTTGACTTTTGATTTACTCCTTCCTCTATGCCTATTATTGCTGTTTTGTTTCTGTTGATGTCCTCTACTATCTCCCTGATGCGCAGTCAACTCAGATGCACTTACATCATTACTCCTATGTGTAACCATGTGCCTAAGTTCTCTTGAGTGAAGACTGGACTTCACTTCCTCTAATGTGATTGTGTCTCTGCCAACTACAAAGGACTGCACAAAATTTTCAAATGACAATGAAAGTAAAACAAGCAAAATGAGAGCGACATCCTCATCTTCAACAGTTACACTAATATTGCGTAGCTCCATAAGAATAGTATTTAACTGATCTAAATGTTGCTTCAACGATATACCTTCCTTTATTTTTAAAGAAAATAACTTCTGCTTGAACAATAATTTATTAGTAAGGAATTTTGTCATGTACAGTGTCTTCAACTTGTTCCACAACTCAGAAATTGTGGTTTCATTAGCAACTTCAATAATAACTTCATCAAATAGGCATAGTAAAATAGTAGAGTGAGCATTCTCTTCTTGTTGTTCATATTCTGTAGATTTTTTATCCATAGTCAACTCCTTATTTAAGAGAGTCTAAATGCCCTGTTGTTTCAACAAAGCCCTCATTTTTATTTGCCAAAGGTTGAAACTATTTTTGCCATTAAACTGTTCCACTTTCAAAGCCGGTGTTGACATCACAAAAAATGTGTAAATTCCTGTACGAATTCACTATTTACCTTCAAACAGACCAAATATGCCAACTTAGTGTATTGACAAGCCTCTCTTGCAGACTGACTAGCACGCACAGACAGTTGTGCGTTGGATGAGTGGACAGATCATGTTGGACAACGCGCGAAGAGGATCACGCGGTGTGGCAGATGCGCGAGAGAGCAGACGCGTGGACGGTAGTTGCTGGCAGACACGTGAGAGAGCAGACGCATGGTCAGCAGTTGCACGAACGGCAGTCGAGCAGGCGACAGTCGCGTGGATGGCAATCAAGCAGTCGGCAGTCGCGTAAGCGGCAGTCAAGCATGCGGCAGTTGCTTGAGCAGCATTCAAGCAGGCAACAGTTGCGTGAACGGCAGTCAAGCAAGCGACAGTCGCGTGAATGACAGTCAAGCAGGCGGCAATCGCGCGAACAACAGTCGAGTGAGTGGTAGTCGCACGAACGACAGTCAAGCAAGCGGTAGTCGCACGAACGGCAAGCGAAAGTTGCATGAACGGTAGGCAGAAGTTGCGGAAGCAGATGCGCAAGCGAACACGGACGCACCCACGCAAACAGATGCGCAGACGAAGACTTCTAGACGAATGCAGAAGTCATGCAGACGATAGTCGCGTGGACGGATGCACAGAAGTCGTACACCTAGGCGAAAACGCATAGGGAACACATGCGGACAGACATTGTGATGAACGTGTGTAGGCAATTGCACGCATGGGGCTTGATTCGGCAGCTGCTGATCTTCCAACGGATTTCTCCCAAAAACAATCTTCTTTTTCTCTTTCAAAGAAACCCTTGCTTTGATACCATTTGTTGTGCTAAAGAAGAGAAAGAAGAGATGGAGAAAACAAGCACACAAAGTCAAATTTACGTGGTTCCCCAACTTGGGTACGTCCACGGATGGAGAGAGTTTTGGTTCTCTATTTCAAATGAAATATAAACGAATCAGCACCTACAATGGGTGCCCTAGGTCTATGCTTAAATAGCATGGACAATACAATTGATCAAATGACCAAAATACCCTTACACTAATTCAAGTCAGATATTCAAAAAAGAGAGATGAAATGGTGGAAAAGATTGTGATATTTCATTAACATAACATAAAACCTCTTATATAGAGGTTACAAAGTGAATATAAATGAGACTCTAGCAATGTGGACTAAACTCACTATGCATAACATTACTAACTTGAACACTCTCCATCAAGTTGGAGCATCCAATTTGAACTAGACTCATACAAGTAAAACTAGAACAAAATAAAGAAAGAGATACAAAAAGATACATAATAGACAAGTAGAAGCACAAGTAAGAGAAATGGTCAAATCCTAGTTGACTGCATAAGAAAACTTACATACAAATATTATCAATCATTCAAGAAATATATAGATTATTAATCTTTGAAGTATCCATAAAACTCTAAATAGTGTGAACTGTTAATCTTTAAGGTATCCACAGACCCTAAAAACCTTATGGAACTAACATACTACAACAACAAGGCACATAAGAGAATATTTGGAGATTAATAAAGTATTAAAGAGTTATTTGTCAATTATTTTTTCTTGTTCTTTTCCTTTTTCTGAATTTTTTTTTTTTGAATTTTTTGTACTTCCATCAGTTTTTTTTCCCTTTATTCATTAATGTCCTCTTCTCTCTCTCTCTCCCTTTGTTTCCTTTTTTTTTTTTCTTGTTCTTCTTTCCTTCTCTTTCTTTTCTCCTCTTCTTGTTCCTTTTCCTCTTTTTTTTTTACTTTTCTCCTTTCCCTTTTTATCCATCCTTTCATCTTCCCCTTTTCAACCCTAAATCGTATTGGATTGCAGAGAAGATAAAAGATAGCAACAAAATGCATGGAGAGAAGAAGCAATGGTCAACACCAGAGACATGCAAAGATTGTGGGTGGAGGTGTACAAGAGTTGTATTGAAAAGACAACCATTAGTGAGAGGTTTACTAGAGAGGAGACACACACAGACAATGCATGGAGGGGGAAACAACTAATGGCAACATTCTAGGAGAGAAGCATCAGGTGACATGAGAGCCAACATTGCATAGTTATAACTCTAGCTGAAACAACAACCTAAGAGTTGACATAGACAGATGCACGAAGAAAAAATCATACACAAACAATTTTGAGAGGGAAGAACATGTACTGGAGAGGTGAAACAATGAGTTAACCTAGCAAGAGGGATTGTCTACATAGACTAGTGCAAGAGAGGGTGTCACATCAAGGAGAGAAAATGGAGATAAGAAATGGAGGTAGATAAAGGCTACTAGTAGTTACATGGTGGAAAGGGAGAAAGGTGATGTATAAGATTTTCCCTCCTCTTTACCTAGAACATTTCTTAGTGGACCTTTGATATCATATTAAGAGAGATGAGATGGTAGAAGAGATTATGATATTTCATTAACATAACATAAAGTCTCTTATATAGAGGCTACAAAGTGAATATAAATGAGACTTTAGCAATGTGTGACAAAACACACTATACATAGCACTACTAACTTAATACATACTTCTTTGCATTTGCCTTCATGCTGCACTAGAAGAGTAGTTTTTTGATATGACTTAAGTGTGTAGAGACCTTGTGCATTAAGCCTTGACACTCTTGGAGTATAAGCTTTCTGAGTAGAGATTAATTGTCTATAACCAACCTTTGCTTGTAATACATGAGATTGTTTCAAGGTTATACTTGCTAGGGTCCAACAATCCCTTATCCCATCTTGTATAGAAAACCCTTTTCCTCATACTCCTTTCTTAGCTCTTTGAGTCATGTTAGTTGAACTACTAAAATAGCATGGAGTTCCCCTTTTTCTTCTTATTGTGATAACATGTTTGTGATGACATTGGTCGCCTCCTTGTACTTTACCCTAAAATTAAACTTGAGTAGCTTAATGAGCCATTTATGTTGAGCTAGGGTGATAATTCATTGTTCCAACAAGTACTTCAAGTTTCATTGGTCTATCAAAATGTGAATCTCTTGCCTAATAAGTATGGGTGCTACCTTTTCACCACTAGCATGACAACAAGAAATTTTTTATCATAAGTGGATAGAGCCTATTGGTGTGAATTAAGAGTTTGATTGATGTAGGAGATTGCCTAGCCTCCTTACATAAGGATGGCCCCATCTCTACTCTAGATGTCACTTTCAATAATAAAATTCTACAAGAAGTTGGGAAGGGCAAGAATTAAGGGAGTACTTGGGTTTTCTCTAGCTCCTTGAAGGTTCCAATGGACCCTTCATCCCACCTAAATGCATTCTTTTTCAAGAGTTTCGTCAAGGGAGCTACAATTATCCCATAATTGTAGATAAATTTTTGGTGATAATCAATTAAGCCTAGAAATGCTTAAAGGGTCTTCAAGTTTTGTGAAAGTAGCCACTCCTAGATGCAACATAGTTTCTCGGGATGGGGTCTAACTCCCTATTATGCAACTATATGCCCCAAGTACTCCACCTCCTTGCTTCATGTAGTGAAGTTGCAATTAAGGCCTTAGTAACCAATTAATGTTCCCGTAGTTGTTGTAGCACCTATCTTAGGCACTCCATGTGACTTTCCTAGTTTTTATTGTAAAAAAGAATATCATAAAAAAACTAATAAAAATCTCCCTAACCTTGGCTTAAAGATCTTGTTCATAAGTGATTGAAAGGTGGAGGGTACATTCGTCAAGTTAAAGGAATGATGAGGAATTTGTAGTAGCCCTCATGTGTATGAAATGCTATCTTATGTACATCTTAGAGGTGGATGCGTATCTTATGGTAGCTAAATCAAAGATCTAGCTTTGAGTAAAAATAAGCCCCAAAAAGCTCATTGAGCAATTCTTCTACCATCAAAATAGGATATCTTTCCTTTACCATTTGGTTGTTAAGTTGGCAATAGTCGATGTAGAAGTGTCATGTGTCATCCTTCTTTTGCTTGTAGAATCAATGATAATAAAGGGGCTCATAGATGTTTGAATGAGTCTCACCTTTGAGAATGCTTATTATATCTATCATTCTATTTCATTCTTTTAAAAATAGGGATAATGACAAGGAGGGATGTTGAAGGGTTTAGTTTCATCCTTAAGGATGATCTAGTGATTGGAGGAACATGTTGGAGGTAGTAAGGTGGGCTTGTAAAATATATCAATGTATTACTATATAACAAAGGTTGCAACCTAGATGGTAATATTGACTCCCTTGATTTTGCTCTCCTTATCTTTGACTGACTAGATAATAATTTTCTCTTAGGTTGCCTTCCATTGCTTGCCCAGTTTGGCCATTAAAATCTCTTCCACTAAGGATGGATTAGGGCTCCTCCAAGTGACCTCTCACCCTTGGTATTGGAACATAATCTTTTGATCATGGTTCATTTGGAAGACCTAACTACTAAAACCCGTGCACTCCTAACACTATATCATATAACCCCACATCCATTAAGTAAGCATTGATAATAATTTCTATGCCTTGACAATATACAGGCACTTTTTCAATTCCCTAACTACATTCAAACTTCCACCTCTCATTACCATCATCAGACACTTCACTTAATGAAGCTTATACCCTTCTTCCTTCAAAAATCATAGGTCCATAAAATTGTGGGTGCTTCCACTATTAACCAACATTGTCCTTCAATTACCTATTGTTACCCACATATGCATAGTTTTGTGCCCAACTACACAGACAATGGTATATAAAGAGATTGTAGATGTTTTGTTGTCAACATTGAGTGTCACTTATTTGATATCTCTTACATCATTCCTAGGCTCATCCTAGTCTCCTTGTAATGGTAAAAGAGACTAACTCTTGCATTTATGACCCTAGGCCACATCTCATAATAGTTGTATCATAGTTCTTGTCTTGTTGCTCCATCTCTATAGGTGATAAGATCTTTATCAGAGGGCTTGGGTTTGATAACTTTCCCTCTCCCTTGTCACTAGCTTTAGAGGAATTGGCTCCCATTGAACTCTCCCATCAAATTTTTCTTCAATTCCTTTGAGTCTTCTCTTCATAGAGTTTGATAGCACATACAATGGTTATCAAGGTGGCTAGTTCTATGAGTTGCACCTCCATTTGAATTTTGTCCTTTAACCCACTTGTAAAGATGCTCATGGCATCATAGTCATTAAGGCCATCAATACAATTAATGAGTTTCTCAAACTTAGCCTAGTATTCTTTAATGGAACCAATTTGCTGCAACTTCAACATTTGCCCAATTAGCCACTCTACCTCACTATTGTTGAAGTGCATCATCACATTATCTTTAAACCTTTCCTATGATTGCACTAATCCAGTCCTCTCAAACAAATCATATCATTGGATGGCATCCTCCTCTAGGTGTAATGCAATAAACCCTAATTGAATCTTCTATGTCTTAGGGATATTGTAAAAATAGAAACATCATTCAACCTAAAGTAACCATCTAGTTGGATCCCTATTGCCATCATAGATCAAGAAGTTGAGTTTAAGTGACAATCAAGGTGAGGCACATTCCCTATTGTTCACATAGCCTTTCCTAAAATCTTCCTCTCTACCATGAAGTCCCACTACCATCTTACCCTCTACTAGCACTTAATGACTCCTATCATCTCCTTCATCATTTGTCAATGTTCATGAACCTCCCTTTGTTGCTTATTGAGAAGCTTCTTCATCTCTTGTAGCTCATCAATCTCTATGGGTTCGATTGACTCTAATACCAATTTATTTAGTCCAACACCTCATCCTTTAACTCTTGAAGATGCATAGAACATCACATGACATGAAGCGATCATTGAGAAGATCATTACTTCCCTATGGTGATAATACACATAGAGGGTGGTCTACCAACTCTCTCCTCAACTTGTCACAATGTTGGGCCTTTTTTTGAGCTCCTCCTATCATGGAGTGTATGAGGTGGAATTTGGATCTAAAAAGGGGTGGAATCTCTACAGACTCCAGTCCCTCAGCTTTATTTATAGTGACAAATAAAATTTGTTACAAGCAGGGATTTAAAAATCGAGCTAGGTTAGAGAAATTTTGTCAATTCATCTTAGATTTCATTTTGACTAATCTCGGTACCCCATGTATTCTCAAAAATGCAATAGATCAAATGACCTTTTGTTGAAAATCAATGTTAGGTTGATAGATCATTAGTTCGAATGTATATTTTGAGTTGTCAAAGGTAGGATCAATCAATCCAACAAAATGATTGATTGATCCAAAGAAGGGTTATCTATGTAACCTTCATCAATCATTGACTATTGAAACCTTTAAAGGATTCTTCACTAACCACTGAAGCCTCTGTACTGCCAAAGTTTTCTTCCTCTCCACCCACCATTGGAACCCATTAGGGTTTTCTAGTGGGTGGGGTGAGTTGAAGGAGGGAGGAATCTTATAATCAATAGTTTTTGTAATTATGGAGATTATAGAGAAGGGAAAGAAAAAAAAAGGAAAAAAAAAGAGAGAAGAAAAAAATAATTATGACTTTTTTTCAAGTATTTGTACATGATTTAATACTTTTCTCGTGGATGCAACTATTATATCTCTAAGTGATATTTTAAGTATGATAATTGGCTAGAAAATTTTTTTAGGTATTTTTATATGTTTATTATAACTTAGTCTTATTCTTAAGTTTTAAGTTAAAATTTAAAGTTTTTTTATTATTTCTAGAAAAGTATTGCATTTCCACCAATATGATATTCAATTTTTTATATGTTCCCTTTTTTCAAAAGACCAATCCTTGATACAATACCAATTTTTAAATACTTTGTTACAAGCAGTAATAATTCAACCATGCCACATGGGCATGTGTCTCATACACATGACATGAGCCGCATAACTACCACATTCATGGCCAAAATACATAACAAGACAAAACAAAAATACATATCAACAGGTTTGTCTAGAGAATGGTGAAACAATAAAAATGAACTTTAAATGTGTCAAACTTATATACAATGTCCCTTGGTACTCCCATGGATATGATCATGTTTTTCAAAGTTCCATTTCTGTGCATGAATTTACACTAGATTTTTGCTATCTTCTGCGAATTTATAATCCAAATTCTTTTCATGTTTGATATCATTCCCTTTTGACCTACATCTTGATAGGTATCAAGACCTGTCATGCATGATGATCGCTTCTTGAAAGCAGCACTTGCAAGGTACAAAGGTTTTTTGCATTTGATAAAGAGAAGCCAAGAAAATTCTTTGAAGCGATTCTCTGTGCCAACTTATGATATAGACATCATGTGGCATTCTCACCAACTTCAATCTGTAGCTTACTGCAATGACACAGTGAGAATAATTGGAAAGGTGCTGGGCCATGATGATACTGATTCTGACAGGAGCAATGGAAGCAAGCTTGATATTGGATTTTCTGAGACAACAAGGCAGTGGGAAGCATCCTATGGATTGAGATACTGGAGGGCAGGGGCCATGTATCGAGGCAATGTGCCTTCTCCTGTGACATTGACTCCACTATATACTGATACTGACATCACTGCTGTCTCTCCTGATTATTGTTGCAACTATATCAATCTTTCATGTATGAAGATTGTGGAGGTAATTTTGTTACACTTGACACAAATATTTTCACACTTAACTACAGAAATGACCTTATCTTGTGAAAGAACTATATAAGATACATTGATATAACAATTTCTAGCAACAATTTGCATTCCTCAACTGTTGTATGTCTGGTAAACATATTTTAAGGATGTATGGATAATTATTATACATCAATTTTAATAATCACCATAATGTCAACTAATATGTTCATTTTTTTCCTTCTATTTTTGAGCATTTATGTTACATTTGATTAGGATAGAAATCAAAAGGCAGCAAGTTTTGGTTAATTTGAGAAGTATTATATGCACTATGTAATTTGATTTGATAACAAAATTTTTTTTTAAAGAAAGCTCTTATTATTGTTACCATCTAGTACCTACTTCTGTGCTCAAAATCTGAAGGTATGAATCACTTTTTTTCTCAAGGTATCAATCACTCAATGAGTATAGCTCAATATTTTGATCAGTCACATAAAAAGTGAAGATTTTATGAATATTCACTTTTATGGTGTTATAACATGAGTTTGCACTTTGGATGTAAATTCTAACAAACTGGTCTTACATTTGTTTTTCAGGTCCTATTGCAGGTTGTGAGTGTGAAAAATGCACCTTCTCATAAGAAAGGCTCCTTATATGTGTCTTTTGGAAAGAAAAGACCAGATATGTTCCTAGGTGGTTGTTACAGATTAAATATCCAATCTGAAACAGGAATGAAGAATAGAGCTTGTTTTCGGTGTGAGCCTGCTGATAACCTCATCTTGAACCTGATGTTGACATCAACTCTGTCATGGTCAGCAAAAACCATTGGAACAACCTCAATTTCCCTAAAAGATTTGACAAATCATGATTCTGAGTTGGCCATAGACAAATGGATTGAATTGAATCCGAAGTCCAAATATGTGGGATCAAAACCTATTTATTTGCATATTGCTGCCTCGTTCACAGTTCCTGTCACTGCACCTCATGTGCTTCACATGGTTAGATCATTTCCTTTCTTCATGAACACATGTTTCTCTCCTTTTCCAAGAAGTTTCCAAAAACTGCGTGCTTGGTGGCATTTCATTGATGACAACAATAATAAATTCATCAGCCTTCAGATGAGGTAGATGTTGCTCTTTGGCAATGCTTTTTTTTTTCTCTGTTAAAATTAGGAATCTTGTGGACAAATCCCTGTTAAAAGTAAGGAAAATTTTCATATGGCTCAAGACTACCACCACCACCACCTGTACACTAGAGATCACATCCTCAGATACTGAATTGCAATCAAAATTGTGCTTTTGCATCCCATGGAACATCCCATAATCCTTTTTTTTTTTCAGGAGCTTGAAGAAGAAAGTGGCCCACAGGAAGTTTATTTCTAAGCAAGTTTTATCTCTTACAAGAGGTTCTAGTGTACCACATGTGCTTGCAGAATTGACTGGTAATGTGTGGTCTTTGGTTGACTCTAAGTTTTTTCTCTCCCTGGAGAATAAATTCAGTCAGGATGGACATATTTTTGAGTTTATAGGTGAACCTATGGTAAGTATTCTTGAATTATATATCTGCATTATGTGTGATACATGCTTTTGAATTTTGATGATTCTTCCTCAATCTACTATTCCTTTGGTTTCCTCATGTGCCACTTCATTGTACCGTAACCCATTAGCATGTCTACACATCCTTTTTTTGTCAGTTAGTAAATGTTTGTTTCATAATAACAAACCATAGTCCCACTACGTGTGGTCAGTCACATGAATCCTTTGCTTTCAAATATTTGTATCTATTATCAAGTCTTTAGTTAAATTATATAAATTTAAATATTTTCTTGCTGTTACTAACAAAGTAGTTTTAAGCTTACCTCAACTTTTAATTTTTTCTGCACTAATTAAATATTCTTTCTTAATTGGTGCATTCCTTTGATTTCCAAAAGATATAATCAAATTATTTAAATCAATTTTCTTTTCTTTTTATCTTCAATAAGTACAACTTCTACTCTATTCCTAATAAATCATTTTTAAAACAGATGAAGCTTTATAATGGCAGAAGACTTGACTTTGCACCGAAAAACTGTAAGTGCTGTAAGAACCGTGAAAATGAGCACAATTACATCACGGTAGTTGGATTCTCTGCAGATGATCCATATGGCAAAGCCATAGCGCTGATAAATCTGAAATCTGGTGTGCTGAAGGTATGCTACTAGAATACTCTTACCTTGGGTATGCTGTGTGATGGTAGATGACCTGTAGTTCTTATGGTGAACAGGTCAATGAAGATTGGTTCGTATTGCCTGGAATTCTGATGGCTTTCATACTCTCCGATATGTTAAAGAGTCAAGGATACAATGCTTTTGTTCCATGCTCAGAGAATCGAAGAGAAAGTGTTGAACCAGACCAAGACCCTCCTCTGCAAAAGTTGACTAGCCCAATGAAAATTAACCCTGATTTGATGGAAAAGATAAGTGCTAAGACCACTGATGATGATGAGCCGGGGAACGATTGGAAAGGCAAGAGTGGCAGTGGATGTGGTGGCGGTGGATGTAGTGGCAATAAGATGGGAAAATCTGGGAATGATCCAACCAGCAAGTCTGGTGGTGAAACAAGTCTGGCGGCGGATATAGTGGAGGCTGCGGACGTGGCAAAAGTATGAAAGAGTCTGCAATAACCAATAAGCAAGTCCTGTGGTGATGTTGTGTTGGTGGTTGTGTTGGCGGATGTGTTGATGCTTTTGGTAGAAGAGTGGTTGGATCTGGGATCAATCCGAGAAGCCAATGCGGTGGTGGTGCAGTGATGGTTGAAAAATATACAAAATGTCCAGAATTACCTTATCACACTTTGATCATATCAATGTCATACATATCTATTCCCCCCAAAGAGTGCATAGTGGTGGTGTTGTTTTTGTATTATTCTTGATCCTGTTTCTGTCAACTATAAATCTTCTGCAATAACAAAGCGATATTCTCTTTTTTTTTTCATCATCACAGATAGATTCAAGATTAGCTACAGGAAACGAAGTCTCAAAATTAATTGACGCCTTGCCATACATGCGAAAAGTCTTGTTCTTATTTTTCAATGTAAGATTATTTTAACATTTTCTATACATTTTTTAGTTTCTACAAGCATCCATGTATTTTGTGAATCTCAAGAACTCTAGATCAAATAGACTTTCAAGGGAGCATCCTCAAGGAATTTTTATTCTTAGATCTAAATGATATACAAGGCTCTGCATGTCTTTGTACACATATATAACATAAAAGGAGCAGCATCCAAAGATCCAGGAATCATGCTCGATATCAAAAATGCACACCATACATAATGACTCCCTTGGTACCACAGTCACCTTTTGATACAGCTTAGAAATGAGAAGGTAGAGAATCGCCTTTTTTTCTGTTCTTTTCCTTTTTTTTAAGGGGGAGGGGGTGGTATGGTGACCATTAAATATTTCATGTTCATGTCACATGAATCGATGAAATTAATAAGCGATGTACAAAAGTGCAAAAAGTGTAGTTTCAAACGGGAATACAAGAATGGTGCTGTCGTACCCTGCCCTCTACAGCTACTAAACTGAAGATGTGTACAATCATGAGCTGCTTCATATAATAAGTACTTACAATGACCCGGCAAATATCAAAATCACAGCATTGTAGACAGAATGCACAACGACGGAGGAAATCAAGTTTCCAGACCAGCAGTAAACAGTTCCAAGAACAGAACCAATGATAAAGAGTTGGACGGCATTCTCGCACGAGAAGTGACTTGAGCTGAAAACGATGGCACTAACTAATACGGCTTTCTGCCAACTCATCTTACAAGCTAGTGTTCTTAGAAGAAACCTACGATAAACCAATTCTTCAAGCAAGGGAGTGGTGAAACAGTACATGAAAAAGCAGACTGCTGTAGAAGATGGGCTGCTGGCCATTATTTCCTGCAAGATGGGTTCGTTTACATTCTGCAAGAACAAAGAAAAAAATACATCATGAAACATAACTATGTGGTGCACCAACTTACTAAGTTCATTAAACAACCACGGCAAAAGATCTCCATCAAAAATACAGCAATAAAATAATCAAAAAATTGCAACAGGAATAATTAAAAAGGAAAATTCCATATGAACATATCCATTCGTTGATACTGTCAAAGAACCAATGGCTTCTCTTGAGTTGCTCAACCCTTTATATGGAGTCTGGGGGAATCCCCACCCTATCCAAAAATGGAATTCCCAGATTGACTATCCAAAATGCTCTCTACCAAAAATAAGAGCACAAGTTTAAATTTTTCAGATGAACAAAAAAGATACAAGACCACCAACAGTGAGTGAATTCCACTGCTGCTAAATCAACTGCTATCATTGTGGACACTCTTCGATTGTTGGAGCTATGGGAAAAGATGGTTGGAGTAATCACATTCCATCTCCCATTCTAGGAGAAGGAAAAAGCCATTTGCGTAGATTAATCTTTCTTAACGAATGATGTGGAGAAATATCGTTATTAAATCAGATGCATTCATTCAATGTTTCTCACTAAATTAATCAACAGTCACATTCAGAAATTCTGGAAATACTTCAGAGATTGAACAATATGAAGTACTAAAAACTCTTTCCATGTGATAATAGGACTTACCTTCTGTCAAAAGAAAAACCATGTTCATACTCTAGCAGCCTAGCTCAGTTTTATCAAGCATCACAGACGTATTTCTTTTGATAGCCCACTAGGGCCCGACTTTATCCACATGATTGTTAATGTAAGCCACCGAGATTTTGGCTCCTTCCAAAAAATTATTAAAATGGAACCAAACAATTGATATTCAAAGCAGATACCTTGGTTCCTATCAGTTGGTCCGCAATAAGAGATGTAAGGAGAACAATCACAAACAAGAACCCAAGACCCGTAGTTGAAGCTTTGATCCAGGATCTTCTATGTGGAATATTTTGATCAGTGAAGATGATGGAAAGTCCAAATTGCGATTTTGCAGAATAGTGCAACAATGACAATGCACACACAAATTCCACAGTTTGAAGCATTACTGCTGATATTGCCTGTATCCAGTGAACTGGAAGTTATCTAAAAAAATTACAGAAAATGCTCATGATGAATTCTATAGCATAGAGAGAAAATCTCTTGGTTGTATGCTTAGTTAAATACAAGAATATCGTAACCAAACAATGAACAAAAGGTCCGTGGAAGCCACTAGAATGATCAAAAAAAGGGGAAATAACTTCAGACAGTGATAATCTGCTCACCTCAGCCAATGGGGAAAGCATAGGTTGGTGAAATAACTTGGAAACGATTGCAATCCCACCAAAACTCAGTGGAACATGTAAAGCAAGCAAGTAGGCTCCAAAGATGCTCCAGACGTTGCCATCATCCCACGGAGCATCCGATGGCAACACCGAAAATCCCTGTTACTTGCACAAAACACGAGCATCCACACACTTTTTATAAAAATGATCAATTTCAGCGAAACACTAGATCACATCAATCAAACCATTTGCATGCCCAAATAAAGGAATACCGCGAGAACTAGATCAGAAACTTAAAAAGTCAAAATTACAACCGATGCAACGCTAATAGAAACATAACCCACAAATGGTACATACCGCACAGCAGCAACTGCAAATAAAATACTACCGAAACATAACCCACATTTCTAGTTCACAAAAAAAAAAAAAAACAAATCTCGATATTTCCTGACGGCCAGGGAAACGGTGAAGAAGATCTAAAGAAACACAATTTCTTCAAGGAAAAAACGATCCAAAATGCATGCAATTCCTTCTGTAACTCCGTCAATGATAGCAGGAGACGAGCGAAAAGAAAAGAATCATCGATGCAATATGGGAAATTTACCTGAGGGTTCAATAAACCTCGGCGGCCGTTGTCGCAATTGGCGGAAGGAATCCTAGTTTGGACACCGCAACCGCGGGAGGGGAATGGAACCGAGGAAAGGATTGCAGGGCTTTGGCGATGGATTTGTTTACGAAATCTAGCGTACGGAAGAGGAGAGGGAGGAGGAGTTGTAGCACACAGGCCACATCGAAGAATGGGGGCGGGAATTGGAGCAGTGCGAATCGGCGCCATCTCTTCCCCCCACGAATCGATAATATTAGATTCGATTCCCAATACGTTGAATGTCCGTATTCGATTAATTTTTAAGGGAAGTTTGTACTTAGAATTGGTTGAAATTTAATTTTTCAAGTCCTGAGAGGAATTGTTTGAACTAAGTTTTTGATTTTTTTTTAAATTTAATTAAATTGAAGTTATAATTTAATTAATTTTGATTTGATTAAAATTTAAAAAAAAAAAATTTATCGCACTGAAATTTTTTATTTTTTTAACTTTAATCTGATCACTTTAAATTTTAATTTGATTAAAAAATTTTATTTCAATTTAATTTAATCTAAATTAATTTATAAAATAATTTTCTAATATATTATAGTTCAATCGAACCAAATTTTTTAAATCAAATTAAGTTGACCCACAAGGGCCCAGCCCATTTATTTCCTTTCTTGATGTTTGTGCGGTTAAAATATTAAATTTCAACCAAATCTACATATAAATATTCATGTAAAAGGGGGATCAAAATTCATTTTCAACTCTCAAATATCTGAAAGGCGTAGATGAGTATTATCGTTTTTCATTATTTTCGCACAAACAAACTTTGAGTTATACGTTTTTTTAAATATATAATGAGTATTATCGTGTTGATTTGACTCATGTATTATTTATTTATGTGACACTGTATCATGTTAAAAAAAAAGTTAAGATGATAATTTAGGTATAATTCATGATTTATAGTCTATTTATATCGTACTAGTTAGCGGCAACATTTAACCGCACGAATCGTGTCAAACATTACTTTTCAATATAATTATAAAGTTGATATGTCAAACTTGTAAAATTGAAAAATTTATAATCAGCTTACATGTTTAAATTAAACCATGTTACATGATCTAATTTTACTGGATGACAACCGAACACAATTCAAAACATCATGTCGTATTAATCTACAACAACGTGATTCCACCTCGTCAAGTCGTGCTGACGTAATTAACTCAAACCCAATTGACATCTCTATATTTTCTCTTTTTTATAACACAAACAATGTTGTGAAGTCGTCTATTTCAATTTTTGAAAATTGTAATATAAAAAAAATTGAAAAAAAATAATAAAATAAAATTTTCCTAATTATGTACAAAATTTCCCTTACTTATTTCTCAACGAAAGAGCAAAATAAAATGAAAAAAAAGGTTAAACCCTATTTGCTATCTTTTAAACTTAAGTTATTTTTATTTTAGGGTAAATTTTCTATAAGCACGTAGGGAAAATAAAATATCTCTTGTATGTACAAAATTTCCCTTACTTATGTACAGAAAGCTAGAACTACATCAATATTACTATAGATATACAATAAAATCCTCATCTAAATTAATTAAGTATTGATCTTTGGTCTAAATGTGCTGGCCATGCTCTACCTTCCTCAAAGTCCTAAAGAACTTGTAGCATAGTAGATTGAGAGTCTTAGTCCATGATGTAGGGAAAATTAAAAGAACCTCTAATGCTTATCAAGGATATGTTGGGGAAAGTGTAATGAATCAAGTTTAAGGTTTGAAAGAGAGTCCTTATATACCTTAGGGTGTCCATGGGTATATATATATAAGGGTTAGAAACCCTAAGGATAATGGTTGGTAACTTTCCTTGCTCTCAAGTATCATTAATGATTAACAAAAATTACATTATAGATGTCTATTGGACCAGATGTTCAAGGGATATTTATATATCTAGAAAAGAGTGAAAAATGTTAAAAAGGAAAATAGGTGTTTGTGCATCAAATGAATTTTCATCATTTTCCTTCGATATATGAGAAAAAATTTCTTTCATTTTTTGACATTTTAATCTCTGAAACTAATGAAAATTGAAGGAAAAGAAAATGTGAATTATTACAGAATATATTAACAATATCTAATTTTGATATAGAAATTGTTTATATCTTTAGTAAATGAGAATTAATATGATGAGAGATAAGTGGAATAATAAAAATGTGCGAAATATATTTTATATTGTAATTATTATTACAAATGACTCTATCTTATATTATCTATGATAAATTTTATTATTCTCTATATTGTAGATAAATACAAAAAATATTTAATTTATTAATTTCAATATTTTTTATTTTGTGAATGAACATATATATTTTATATTCTATGATTTTTCATCCTTTTTTATTCTATGTACAAACACATGTATTTCAAATTCTATCATTTTTTGTTATATGCAAAAACATCTTGATTTTTGACTAATTTTCTGTCATTTTTCTTTCTATCATTTTCTAATGTACAAACAACTCTTTAGATCTAAGCGTTGGATTATAACCATTGCTAACATCATCAAAAATTGTGAGAGTAGTTAGGTAAAAAGGGTTAGTGATGATATCTTTGCTCCCATTGTAAATAAGATAGGAAGTGATTTTTGATTCATTGAAGAAAGAAAACCACCGCTTGCTAGTATCAAACCTTTTTCATCATTTTTCATTAGAACACTAGGTTCTTTAGAGCTTTCCCTTGTGTTAACAAAATCCCAACCTCAATAAGTGGTATCAAAGGTACTCTCATTCACCTTTACTCATAAGCAAAACATTGCACGTGTATGTCGTTGCCCTCTCTTTATCTATACGTTATCCACCCTCACCTGTGAGTGGAACACCACTCATGCACATTGTCGTCCTCTCCCGTCTACTCATCGTTTACCTTCACACACAAGCCATCATCATTCCTCACAAGCTTCTATATCCACACCTGTTATAAGTTGCACACTATATCGCCTACCATTGTAAGTTATAAGATATCACCACCAATCGCTCACTTTTCCCTTCTACACATCCACCATCTTGCTCATCACCTATGCATATTTGCCTATATATTTGAGGTTAGGTTTAATATTTGTTTTACACAAGAAAATAATAACAATAAAGGAAACGTAAAAAATATAAAAGAGAGAAAAACTCAAAATTTTGTTATCTATTTTTCTACCATATTTAGTTAGGATTAGAATTCTGGTTGTTTTCATTGCAGATTTATTCCATGCATTAAATAAAAACAAAAAATAGGAAAATTTTGTAATTTAGCTAGAATATTATTATTATTTTTGTCATTTTCATTACAAATTTATTGCATTCATAACAAAAATTAAACATTTGCATAATTTGTAAAATTAGGTGCATAGATCTAACAATTAAATTTTGGCATTCTTACATATTAAATTGAAAATTTATTGCTTACAAGTTAAAATATCATTGGGAAATATTTTAAATTAAATAAAATTGCATTTTGTTATAAATCTAAATACATGGTTGCTAATAAATTAATTATTGTTGAGTTAACAAAAATTGTGAAGTTGAATAAGGGGAGTTATGATATTTGACATAAGACAATTAAATATGCACTTATCTATTACAATATGAGATATGTTATTGGAGCCTTTGAAAATTAACAAAAATGCCCTTAAGGTGAAAATTAAGAAACAAGAAAAATGAAAATTTGATGATGAAAAGGCAAGAAATTTTATGTTTACTTTTATAGAGGATAGCCTAATAAAATTTTTTGAAATATACAACACCTTACATAAATTATGGAATGTTTTAAAAGAAATATACAATAAAACCACAAAAATAAATACCTAACTTCTCCTTTAAAAGTACAATTCTTACAATACCTAGTTAATTGCCAAAAGTTACACAAAAGCCTAGAAATGATTTTTTAGAACTTATTCTTTAGTAGCTAAGTGCACATCTATAAGAATAATATTAACTATTGTAGTATATTTAGATTTAGAATTACATCAAATAAATGTAAACACTACATTTTTAAATGAGATTTGTACAAAGATATATATATATTTATCAAATTAAAAGTTTTCAAGTAAAATGATAAGAAAATAAAGTGTATAAATTGTTAAGTCAATCTTCTAAACAATAGTATCTTAAATTTCATAATGTAATTATCAAAATAGGTTTTTTTTTTCAAATAGATTGGATAATTGTGTATATGCCATGAAATGTAAAAGTAATTTTAAATATTATCTATATATGTAGTGATTTTTGCTCTTTGAAAATAACATTGACTTGTTAAATAAAATTAAAAAGAAAATTAGCTCAATATTTGAAATCAAGGATACGAGCAAAACATCTAATGTCTTTAGTACACAAATCCTTTAAGGATTGGAAGTCTAAAACATTGAGTATCAATTAAAAGAATCTACATTTGGAACTAAAAATAATTAGAACGTAAAATAACATCCCAACACTTACACCATAGGTGTATATGAAGAGATCAAGGAACTAGTATCAAAAAAGGGGAAAAAACCTTTGAAAATACTAATGTACAAGTAGTTGGAAGCCTAATATATCTTATTTTGCATACTAGATTAAACTTGGCATATTTTATGAGTTTAGTTAATAAATATCAAAATAATCTTCGAATTAACACATTAGAAAGTTGTTAAAAGAATAATAAATTATTTAAAAGGAGCATTATATCACAAGCTTACATATCAAGTGAAAGAGTTTGATATGTTTGTTTATACAAATGTAACTTTTAATAGTAACAAAGATGATGAAAAGTTAATCTTGAGACACTTGTTCAAACTTGAAGGTAATGTTGTATCTTAGTGTAATAAGAAATAAAGGTGTGTAACTAAATATGTACAAAAAGTTGAATATATTGTATGTTTGTAATACTATCACACATACTATTGAATCAAAAAAATTTCAATGATTTAAATCTTAACTTAATAAATAGTTCAATAAAAATATATTATGATAATTGAATTACAATTAGTCTTATTAATAATGGTGTGAACAGTTCAAGAAGAAAATATATTAAAATAAAATATCATTATATTCATGATATTGTGAAAAAATGGAAAGTAAAAATAAGTTATATTCTCAAATATGATATGATTGCTGACCGTTTGACTAAAAAGATTCTAACATAAAAATTCACCAAGTATGATAGTTTAATGAGATTAATGAATATTTTCATGGATAATGGAAAAGAAAATGATTCGCACTCAACGTGAATATATGAATGTGGTGATTGCTCGTGTAGGAGTATGTGTAAACACGAAAAGTGCACGTGAATGTTGGCTAGAATGTACTTGGCATGGGAAAATAAATGTTAACAAGTTGAGGCGCACAGATGCCAAAGTGTAGCGGTCCCAACAACACAAGCTGCACATAGACGAAGGGAAAACCCTATTGAAGAGGAGCACCAGCGAAGTCACGTAACCATGATATTTCACTCATTTCTTCCGTAAGGACAAGCCATGTAGATGAATGGTTTATCATGTGTGTGTGTGTTTAATTTTCTATTTTAATTTGCATAGTTTGGCTTGTTGTAACTCAATACTTACCCAACTCACATCATCACTAGGATAAATTCACGCACGGACCAACTTCGTACCAAATGTAGTTCGCATGCACGTTTGCTTTCATGAATAGGCATGCATCAAACTAAAATTCAACATAGAATGCGTACAGGCTTATTTGGATAATTAAAACTTGTGCATTCCTACAACTAGATTCATGACATTATGCATGCACGAAGAACGCAAGCTAATTCACCTCCGCATTGAACATTACATCTCTAAGTGAAACATGCATTAACATCATCTCGCACCAACCTTCAAACGTTAGGTCTCATTTCCCTCTTAAGATTTGGTGCATCATTAGTCATCACCTTAGTAACATACCCTTCCAACTTTCTACTTGCTCTTGCAACCCTAGTCATAGCAGCTTTTTCTTCACTTTGACCGTGTGCTTTCTTGTTTTGTCTTTGCTTCTCTTATAAAAGAATTAATCAAACTTCATCCAATGCCATGACTTAAAGATGTGACACTTATGTTAAGGTAGAGTGCACAACCATCTCTATCCCACCTCTTCCTCCTTAGGCTAGATTGGAACAATCTCCCCAAATCCCCACTCATCTCAAATTCACCCCAAGTGGGTGAATAATCCCCACTCCCTCTCATCACCTCTATTTCACATTCAAGATCACCATATTGTAACTTCGTCAAGGACCCGCATACACTAACCAAGATAACTTAAGAAGTCGGGTTATTAGAGTGTACAATGATACCTAACACCTTCTTTGTACATACCTCAAGCATTTAACTATTTTTTAAGTTCACCTACAACACAACTTAACCACTTAGCGGTTTAGGGCACATCACTTGCACTTCACCTAGACTTCATATAGATTTTTCATAATTTACCCTTACAATTAGACTACATGATGACACTATATCTCTTCATCTCTTCCATAGAGTGTGCTCACACATAAGGGAGAATGCTACAATTCACCACTCTTATAGTCACACATGACATAAGATATACATACATACAGCCATCATTTGCTCCTTGAGAGTTATTGAGAGTAAATTAAAGTTGCGAAAGAAAAACAAATTCATAGTATCTGGAACTTACAACAAATGATATGGTAGAATGCTATTCAAAGAAGAAACTGAAGGGCATGCAAAAGGCAAGAAGAAAGGGGAGGAAGGAAGCTCAGCTTGAGAAATGGTTAATTGGCTGAAGGGGTTTGACCAACCCTTGAAATGCAATCTCATCCATCATTCAATCCTGCAAGGAGAAGTAATCCAACAACAAATTCGAACATGCATACAGCAGGGAATAAAATATAGGGCACAAATCCTAAACAGGTAACAAAACCAGGAACATGCATACTTATGGGTTGATCTAAAGTTTTTAAACCATTTTTTGGTTTTTAAAACATTGATTATAACTTGACTACACCAGATGGAGATCACTGGCTAGCCAACATTTTCTAACTTCATTTTGTTAATCTATTTGATTATTCAGTATACACTAAGGTGCTGCCTTCACTTGACTCGCACACACTCAATTAATTACAAGATATCATGTCAAAACATTAACCCCACATCTTTTGTCGTCATCCCCATATATTTTGTCAAGTATTTGTTATTCTTCTTTCAACCCCATATTCATCTCACAAAATAAGCTTTGCAGCATCGAAAGAATTCACCTGCGTGCACCAAGAAGCCTGATTCATTTGATATAAACAACAGTGCAGCCATAGTTCATGGGACTTTCGTCGTCATATTTCACTACCCGGGGATGCTTGCTCAGTATGGCAAGTGTGCACTGTTTTAAAGCTCCAGTGCCCATCCCATGGATGACAAAAAGAACACCACCTGGCTTGCATCCTGAGATAGCTAAATGAAGGTAGTTGGATGCTTCTTCCACTCGCATTCCACGTAAATTAACAGTATTCTTTGATGTTTGTACTGCTGCTCCGAAGGGAACATTTTCATCTGTATTCCTCTTCTTTGTCAAATTCTTGAAACCTTGTTGTCGGTCCTAAGCAACAAAAAATATGTGAAATTAATAACTGATCATGCCGATGACTTCTCATATAAATATCATTCTAGCATTACCGTTAGGTACTTTTCTATTCATGTGATGAATTTTTTGTATTTAAAAGAAAGTTACTGAAACAAATCACTTCTTAAGGCTAAGAGAAATTCTTTATCCTTGAGACAACAAAACAAGTCATTTGGGGTCAAACTTAAATTTCGGGATTGGATCTCCCAAAAGTAAATAATGGCACGTCAATCATTTCTCTAAGAAGTAAGAACTGACAGAGAACTGTTCCCCAGCTCAGACTAGATCTTAAGGCACGACACATGAAAAAGGAACAGCTTCATAAATGTCGATTCTTAAGTGGAACAGCATCACATCATTCCTAATCTATGGATGATGATTTATCAGTAACCTAACCATTCTGAAGAAGAGCAGACAACTAAAATGGATATCTTCGAACTGCAACCAGAAACAAAATCATGAATAATACTTGTAGCATGCAGAAAGCATTGTTGCAATTCCATGTAGAAGAGACGTTCTTTTTTCTAAATGGTTTTGGAATTGATAAGAATATGTAGTAGGATTTAAAATATATCTGAATTACGAAATTTCATAGTCTTCATCAATTCAATACTTAAAATTGATTTAAAATGTTCTTAGAATTTTCTTTCTGGCTGATAAAAAAAGTAATTATCAAGTTAGTACCTTAAATTTTATCATATTATCACTCATTTATTCTAAATTTCCAAATGAATCACTTTAGTATCTGAACTTTCATTTCAAAACACTTAATTTCTTTCAATACTTTCAGGTCATATCAGTTCTTCACACAGGTCATAGATAATATAAATCCAGATCAGATATTCAAGTTCCATGTGTTCTTCATTTATGTCACAAATAACATAAATGCAAGGTCACAGACAATGTAACTTATTGTCAAGTGTTACAAAACGAAAATTTAGATACTAAAATTATTTATTTTGAAGTTCAAGGTAGTTAAATGATAATATGGTAAAATCCAAGATACCAACATGATAATTACTTAGCTAAAAAAGATGCAACACAACCAAAAGGAAATGGCAAAGACCAGCTAATTCATTTATTACCATTTACCAAAAAACAGCTAATTCGATAAAAGGAAGCCTCGTGGGTGCATTTTTGGTAGACAGATAAAAGGACAAACATTTGCAATTGTTATTTAAAAGATATCTATTTTCCAATAAAGGAATAGTTGGATGGCACTTTTGTCAGCCCCTCACGTAAATAAGTCAGATAATAAGAGATCTTCTTACAGATTCCACACAATGAGGTTAAAGCATTTTCCTTTATTACTACTATAAACAAAAATCTGGGGTATGCTAGCATCTGAGCAAAAAAAACTGCTTCAAAAGGCTAAAAATCCAGAAAAGAGAAAATGAAAGGCAGATCACAGAAATAGTGCTCTTGCACAAGAAAGCTCACCTGCCCTTTTACGTGTGAACTTTTCAAGGCAATATTGATATTTCTCTTAATCAAATTCAGGTCATTCCTTTGCACACGAAGCCGGATTTTTCCATATTGCACCATAGCATAGCCATCATCTCCCAATGCCCCAACAACCGTGGCCAACTTCCCCCCCAAGGTCTTAACACGGACCTGATCTCCAACTTGCAGTGTGCATTGGGTTTTCTCATTTTTTTCCAATGGTATATCATCATTGGAAGAATGAGCCTCAACTAGACTTGCAATAGAAGCTTCTGCCTGCCTCAATAATGCACCAAACTGGTTTGGATTTGCACTTTTTAATTGGTTCTCAAAATTTTTTACAATAATATCCATCTGATTTTTTACAGCATTTACTTCACGATGGACTTTTTGAGTTTCCATTGACTTCAGGGTTGCTACCCGTCTGGAAAGATCCTCAGCCTCAGAATGGATCTTCAATAGGAGAAACATGTAAGTTATGGTTTGTTTACTATGCAAGTATAATCAATGAAGAGAAATGATTTGCAAGTTTGGTTAATGAATAAGTTTCTTAGGATGAAAAAAGTTCAATAACAGCGAACAGATTCTTGTGATGACTACTATGAGATTCTTGTGAATGTAACTACCATGAGAAATAAATGGGGGAAATAATACATTAAAATTAAAGAAATTTATCCTAAAGTACTCTAGCTTTGCTCTTTCTCTATTATCCAACATAATACCTCTTGGACACCATACAAAGGAGTACAGAATCAGAAAAAAAGCAACTTGCCACATTAAATAAAATGAATTTGAATTCAGGGTCCATTTGTATGTTTATTTCAAAATTTTGACCCTTATAGGTTCATCTCATTTGATTTACAATATTAAACTGAGGAGCTGTAGAAGAGCACAGCTGCCTGTCTCTCAAACTTCCAAATCCCTATCACAGCTGACTTGTGAAAATTAATCCTCGGCCTGGTGATTACTCGAAACAGTCCAAGCAAACATTGAAGGTGTTCAAAATGAACCTATAAGGAGCTGTGATGAACCTATAAGGACCTGTCATCAACTTTGGACAATTCATACAAAACAGACAGGAGCTATTCAAGATAAAAAAATGGCTAGAAAAGGGTCTAGTAGCAAGTTCCACCACATACATCAATTGACCAAATTTGATTTTGAATGCATACCTCAGTAAAGAGCTCCTTAGCTACCAAAAGAATGGATTCTGCTTTCCTTGCTTGAGTTTCCAGCTTATTTCTTTCCTCTAACAATGACTGATAAAGCAAACCTTGCCTTTCCTTTTGTTTGTCTGGCAACAGTTTTTCAACCCAAACTTGTGCATGATCGAGCACATTTTGGTCAAATCCAATTGATTTGGCAATACTAAGGGCATTGGAATTACCAGTGCTCCCCCATAATATATGATAAGTAGGTTTCAATGTCTCAATAGAGAACTCCATTGCAGCATTTTCAAATCGAGAGTCCCGAGCTTTAAGAAGTGTTAAATCTGTGTAATGTGTTGTCACCACAGCTAGATTTGCACGGTCAACAAGATGTTGTAAAATACTGATGGAAAGAACCACTCCTTCCGAAGGGTCTGTGCCATTTCCAATCTCATCAACAAGTACAAGTGACTGTCTTGAAGCAGCATCCAGTATTTTGCAGAGGCGTGAAATATGCCCACTAAAGGTGGAAAGGTTATGCTCTAATGACTTCAATTGAAAAAGCAAGTACTTCAGAAAAAATAGCCAAGTGATCCCCAAAAGATATTAGATAAAATTTTCTCCACAAATAACAGAAACTACCTGATGATCCCCGATATCAGCTAGAACCTGGTCAAACCATGGAATTCGTGGTTTGTTTCTGGCTGGCAGATATAAGCCAGCCTTAGACATAAGAGATGCCAAGCCTAATGTTTTCATACTCACAGTTTTACCACCAGTGTTAGGTCCTGAAATGATAACCACCTTAGTGCTATACTTTATTTTGATATCCAGCGGAACAACTGTTTCACTTCTAGCCAATTCTCTATTCACATCTGACTCAACTCTTTCATCCATTTCAATGCCCTCATCAGATTCAGTTAATGGTGAAACTGTCAGATTCCTAAAAGAGGTCTCAAGGAACAAAGGGTGTTGTATACCTTCAATATCCACCATTAGTGACTCTTCTCTTCTGTTTGATTCAATTTCCTCAGGTAACTCACTGAAAATTGGGCATGCAGCATTCATCCATGCAGCATAAGCACCTCTAGCAGAGGCAATATCTAACTCATGTATTCTCTCCATCAGATGAATCACCTCTCTTTGAGAGCATGCTAATTCTGATGTGAGTTTGCTTAAAATTGAGAGTTCCTCTTCCTTTTCAGAATTTGAAAGTCTCACTTCCATGTTATTCAACTCCATGACATCTCTTGGTTCCATAAAGTACGTTGCCCCTGAGCTACTGACACCTAGGACAATGCCATTTGGAAGGAGAGATTTATGTGAAGCTCTAATACCAACACACATTCGGGATCGTCTTTTAGTGACCAAAGGGCTGTCAATACCACCACCCTGGAATATCCTAAATGATATGCTCTTCAGTGATACTTCTAAATTGTCCATGTTTTTCCTCCTCTCTGACCTGATAGACTCCAACTTTGAGCTAGCTCGATCCAGAATAACGAACAGGTTATTGTCAATGCAATTTCCAATATTCTGCATCCATTCTGTCATAAAAATGCAGTCTGTGAACAACTCAATCAGAGGAAGGTACCTGCAGAAACATCAGCTATAGAAGACACTTCTAATTACAGTATTAAAAAAAATGTAAAATGAAAATTTTCACATAAGAAACAATGTCTGTACGGTATGATGGCCAATAACTTGCAGTAAGTTCTTTTGCAAACCTCTAATCAATATCAATATCAGTTCTATGAATATAAGTATGTAACCCTTTTAAAATATTATTAAGTAAAATATAAATGAGGGAAACATACAAAATTGTAATAACTAATCATAATATTCAGTCAATAAATCATACTATGAAATTATGAGAAAAGATAATTGAACAAAAACTAAAACATGTAACTAAAATCACTGAAAATCAATTTGAGTTTATGTCAATTAGACTAATAATAGAAGCTATTCATTTACTTAAACAAATAAAAAAGAATTTAAGAGTTAAGAAAGAAGGCCTCCATATGGTTTCCATTGATTTAGAAAAATTTTATGATAGAGTATCTAGAAACCTATTGTAGTTAAGTTTAAAAGAAAAAAATATATATCAACAAGATATATTAATATTATAAAGGACATGCATAATATAGAAGTTACTAGTATTAAAACTATAAGAAGAGAAATTAGGAAATTTTCTACAAACATAGATTAGCATGAGGGGTCATCACTAAGTCCATATTTGTTTGCCTTAGTTATAGATGAAATAATCAAGGAAATTCAATAAGAAATATCTTAGTGTATGTTATTTGTTGATAATATAGCTTCAGTTGATAAAAGTAAGTTAAGAATTAGTTCTAAATTGAAGTTATAAAGAGACACTTTAAGTCCAAAGGATTTAGATTAAATAGATCAAAAATTGAATATATAGAATATAGGTTCAACAAAAATAGAAATAATGATAAAGGCATATACTTAGATGATCATGAAACCTATAAAAGCAAAATTTTTAAGTACTTAGGATTTATAATAAGTAATATTAGTGAAATTATAAAGGATGTTATTCATGGAATTAAAGTGGCATGGATGAAATAGAGAAATGCTTCTAAGCTATTATATAATAGGAGGATAGTCTCAAAATTAAAAGGAAAATTCTAAAAAACTGACACCTAGTTATACTTTATAGTTCAAAATGCTAGACTATAAAACATAACCATATGAAAAAAGTTAATATTATTGAGATAACTATGCTTAAATGGATGAGTAGTAATACTATAAAGAATAAAATAAAAAATGATTTTATTAGGAATAGAATAAGAGTTACACCAACTAAAAAAAGATAAAATAAAATCAACTTAGGTGATTAGGTCATATCTTTAGGAGATCAAAGATTAGACCAATTTGGAAAGGAGCATTAATTAGTATTAAAAAGATTAAAAGAAATAGAAGTGAACTTAAAACCACTTAGGATTTATAAAAAAAGATTTAAATTTATGCAATTTAATTGAAGATCTGACAATAAATAGAAATACTTAAAAAAAAGATTCACGTGAATAATCCCACGTAATGAGATTATAGCTTAGATTGTTGTTCTAAAAAGTTAATATTACTAAGATGCATATGCTTAAATGAATGATTGATAATATTATAAAAGATAATCTAAAAAATAATTTTATTAAAAATAAAGTAGAAGTTACACCTATTGAAGATAAGATAAGAGAAAATTAACTTAGGTAGTTTGGCCATATCCTTAGGAAACTAAGGAATGTACCAATTAGTAGAAGATAATTAATTAGTATAGAAGAAATTAAAAGAAGTAAAGGCATGCCTAAAACTATTTAGTTAGGAATTGTAAAAAAAATATTTAAATTTATATAATTTAACTAAAGATTTAATAATAGATAGAAATACTTAGAAGAAAAGAATTTATATGGCCAATCCCATATAGTGCGATTATGACTCAAATTATTGTTGTTGTATGTTTGCCAAACTCATCAGTATACTTAATTTTTTTAATTTTTATGGTTTAATGAATAATTTTGGATGGTGTACATTGTGAAAAAGAATGTGCATGGTTATTTTGCTATATTTTTCATTGTACAAAATATTGATACAACTTTTGTTAATAATGATAAGTTTGAATTGACTACAAAAACATATTTGATAATAAATACTACGAATTCATACTTTTAATTATTATATGCATTATTTTTATAATTAATTATATAATAATATAGTGCCCCATCTCATCTGGCCCTGCAACTGCCATAAACTACTGGATTTAATGAATGGTCCAAGTTAGACATGATTTTGTTTTTCCCAAACATATTCTTCCTTCCTTGTCTACTCCATTCACTCAAACTCTATACATTGGTGTAATATTCTCTTTTGTTCTTGATGGATGAGTAAAAGAGTATCCAACTTGCTCTTTCCTTCTAGGTATACATATGTATATGGATCACTTCAAGCAAGAACTATGTTACCTTCATACTAGTCTTGTTTTCCTTGATCAGATTTCTACCATGAAAACTGAACTTCAATTGCATTTAAGGTAGCAAATCTTGCCAAAATGTTATTTGAATGATGTTTACTCATACTTTTTAAAGTGCCTACGTAAACATATGTCTATGGATCATTTCAACCAAGAACCATGTTGAAGTTCTAACATTTACTTTCATGCTAGTCTTGTTTTCCTTGATCAAAGTTCTACCATGAAAAATGACCTTCAATTGCATTTAAGGTATAAAATTTTGCCAATGTTATTTGAATGATGTTTACTCCTACTTTTAAAGTGCCTAGGTGGTATGCCAAGGTGTTTAGAATGAAAAAGTGCATAATATTAACGGTTAAATGATGGTTAATTGCATAATATTTAGCTTATCATATGAGAATTAAGTCATTATGTTATAATTGCACTATTATATGATTTAATGAAAGAATCTGTATAATTTTAAGGAATTAATGTTAATTTAGTACGTTTCTGAACTGTCGGTAAATTGTAGGCTATGAAATTCTTAAGTATCCGAATTTTCTGTTATTTTGGAGAGTTATGTTTACTGGACAGTTATGTTTTAAAGAATATTTTATTATTTCTTGAAATACACGCGTCAAAACCATAATGCATGACTTAAGTGGATTTTCGGTAAGTTATCTGTTAACTATCCGAAATACATCTGGGCATCAGATAGTTAGGTTTGTAAGTATCTAAAATATTTAAACTTGTTAAGTTAGAATTATGCACGTGTTGAATTTAAATACTTTAGTATATCACGTAAGATGCATATGTTTAACTCGTTAAGTTAGCATAACTGTACGCGTAAGGTTACATGAATGCACACTAAGGTAACGCATTATGTTAGTAGCTTATTTCTTTATTGCACGTGTTTTATAGTTAAATCAACGAAGTAAGTCCGTTAAGTTATCTGAAACTTCACGGATCATTTATTTTCTAATATACCATTGTAGCGGTTACAGAAACAGGACATTCGAAGGAAAACCACGATTGCACGTATCATGCAGGAATTCACTCGTGGAAGGGAGAAGAAATCACAATCATTGATATGAATGAAGGAAATCCAACCGATTATCTAAGCAAAAGCAGTTACTACTAAAGAAATATAAAAGAAAAAGAGAAAAGACGAAGAAGTATGCGTGTACAGAGGTGGAGAACCGCACTAACTGCAGGCAGCGTCGGAAGTTCCCTGAAGCTCCACACCACCACCATAACTACCAACCATCAGAGGTCTGTGAGGATACTTTCCTAATGTCGGGTCGATTCCAAGCTAAATACAGTGTTTGACAACTACTGTGAGGAGTGATCGCATCGCGGGAAGGGAAGCCATTTTCACCAAGCACCGACTCATATCTCAGGAGATCGTAAAGCTTCTAGCATTGGTTTTGGGTTGATACCAGTATGCTGAAGAGGAGATCATCTTGCAATTCTGGACTCGCGATTCTATAAGAAGAGGAGGTAGAATTGTAAGTGATTAAATTTTCAGTAGTGTAATTGCATAGCAGGTAGTGACGGAAGTATTTACTGTCGATAGAGAATTTTTTACATTTCACCTTTCGCCTATTTTCATAAGCATCTCAAAACAAAAATACCAAAAACAACAACTTATCTATTTTTATATTTTGTATATAAGTCTTGTATTGTTTGTTTTGTATCGTGATTAAAGTTATCATTATCAATATTGTGAATGTTTTATATTTGTTTGATTCAGAAAATAGATAAAAGTTTTACAATTTACTGAAATTGATTTATTTCAAATACTTAAAGATTTTAATGGTTACTGTTTGAAATATCTGAATGTTAGTATTGCCTAAGGATAAATCTAATATTCACTAACATTAAAGAGTTTAATTGATGTTATTTACAATCTGTGGAACCGTCTATAGTTGGCCAAATTCCTCTATAAATAATAGTATTAAACTGGAAAGATAGGCTCGTAGAGTTAACTTAAGTCCACGAAATTAGTCTGTTGAGTTAGCCATAACTCCACGAACTAAGTCCGTTGTGTTAACTGTAACTCAACGGAGTGATTACTGAACACATTAAGTATAATATAAAAAAACAGAACAATACACAATTCTTACTCAATTCTCTGTAGGATCGACCTGTACTTGCACACAAATACAATATACACTGTGCACTTGTAGTTAAAATACAAATTAGAATTAATATCTAATTTGTGTGAAAGGTTATTTGTTTACTTCTAAAAAGAAATTATTGATATAAGCACAAAGATAAATTAACCAAGTTAAAAACAGAAGTTAACAAATACAAGTTTTATGGCAATGTTACCTGAGAACTAAACAAGTTCTCTAGTGCCGCCTAAAGCAACCAAACACAAGGTGTATAAGAACCCATTTAAATATCCATGTTTACCCTTTTGTGCATCTATTATATATATTTATAAATATTTAATAGTAATTATGTATACTTTTAGCATTATTCTTTCCTAAATAATATTAAGATACACAAATAATGCTAATATAACATCAAAACACAAAACTGAAATAATACTAATATATATATGTATAATTATATATATATATATATCAGTAATATTTATGATTATATATTTCAATAATATTATCAACAAAATTATATTTAATTTTTTCTGCAAGGAAAAATATTTGAATGCTTTAAAAACATATATTTAATTAAATAGATCTGACAGAAGAAACCTCTTAATTAAGACAAGGCAAGGCAAGCAATCAAGACATGATCAATTCTCACCTTTGCATCGCTTAGATGTCCATCTTAAAAAGCATGTGTTTACTTTGGCACCATTGATTCTCTCATAAAGATCATTACGTGGTGATTAATGGACAAACAACATTGAGGATTCATTAAGTCTTGAACGTTTACTTAGAACCATCACAATCTTGAAGGCTGACAATGTACATAGAAAAAGAGGGAGCAAGAGTTTTATCTTTTATTTCCATCTTTTTGGAGAAATCATTTTGTTTGCAGTTTCAAATCAATTAACAAAAAGAGGAAGAAGGGAGATACGATGAAGAGGGGTATCTAGCTGTTAGAGAAATTCCAAAGGTTTTTCTCAACTAGGATTTGTTGAGCCATTGATTGTCTAATAAGTGATATAATCTCAGCCATTAGATTAGCAAGTACAACTTGTGTGACCAACAAAAGCATTATCTATTTTCATATGCACAGAAATGTAGGTGCTATCATCAGCAGCATTCTTTCCATATCCTAAGAACCAATGGCATAAATTATATGAAATGAATGGCTGGGAATAATCAGGGAATTGTATTACACTTGCAACACAATTGACATTTAATCCTCCACTAGCATCACTACATCATCATCACAATCAACATCACTCCACCATCTCTAACATAATTATACAACCAATGTCTCTCTCCACCTCCTCTATCCAACATTGCTTCTCCACCTCCAGCACAATTGTGTAGCTAAACTCTCCCTCCCATCTCATCCATTTAGCATTGCTCCTCCACTATCATCACAATTAGCATTGCTCTGTCACCTCAAACACATTTACACTACCAATGTCTCCCTCCACCCCTTCCCCATCTGATGTTGCTCCTCTACCACCATCACAATAGACATTGCTACTCAACCTCTAACATAGTTATGCAATCGACATCTCCATCCACTTCATTTGACAGCACAACTCCACCATAGCGACAAGTGTCATCACTCCTCTATCATCATCACAGACAAAAATCTCCTCTGCCTCCAACACAATAGATGTCGTTCCTATGCTGCCAACACATCTAACGTCCATTTCTAGGCCTTCCCATAGGCATCACTCCTACACCAACAAGGTCACTATCACTCCACCTCCTCCAGCTGGTGTTTCTCCTCAACGAGTGAGGTTTTTTTTTTTTAATCTAGACCATTGAAAGAATAAAATCGTCCGAATCACTTATAACTCAAGTAGACACCAGGAATATTGCTGGCAACTAGACACCAGGGGAATGTTTCAAGTAAGACTCGTTCATTTCTTTCACATTAATGCAAAAAGCAAAAGGAGGGGACCCAGTCGGAGACAATCAATAATTTCAGAGGATAATTTTAGCGTCACGGAAGAGCAACATCAACATGATTAGAAAGAGCATCAGCATTTTGCAGTTCACAATCAAACCATTTCAGATCAATGTAGACCAAGAAAAGTACTGGAGTAAACAGAAGATGGATTAGGAAAATAAATAAATCAAGCCAATCGCCGAGAAATCAGACCAGAAAACGCAAATTAAACGACCTACCTATCATTCCAAAGCAAAATATCTGCAAACAAGAATGGCATCAGAAGCAACAAACGAAAGTTTATACCTATTTTGTGATCCTTGTTCTAAGGAGACCTCCACCAACTGCTCATACAACCTCCTTGCAGCCCGCAAGCTCCGCTCCACGGCGCACAAATCCCTCACCCCAAGCACCTCTCCAGACGCCGCCAGTCTCACAAGCTCCGATACGTCCTCTACCCCAGAGAAATCGAGCTTCCGCGGAAGTAGAGATACAGTCGCCGCCGTCTGCTCCAATAGCCTCTGACTCTCGCTCCTGTCCCGACCAATCCTCAGTCCTCCACTCCTGCACAACGCGCGACCGCCGCTCGTGGAAGCAAACCTCGAGACCTGATCGCAGATCGAATCCCATCCCAATATCTCCTCCGCTTCACTCCGGAGCTCCTCCAACACTTCCGATTCTTCTTCTTTCCTTCCCTTCTCTGAAATCTCGCACTTCACCTTAGAAGTCCCATCAATCGCGACCAATTTGACGCCGTAGAGTGGCGAAAATCTAGTCCCTGAGAATCCAGTAGGCAGGAAAAACCTGGGCGAGAAGGCAGGGATTAGGGTTCTTCGTGGAGCAGCGAAGCAACCGAGCTTCATGGTAAGGGGAGGGAAGGAAAAGGAGAGGTGCCGAGGCCGAGCTGAGCTTTGATTCGGTTCTTATCCGGATTTGGAGGGAAAGAAAGAAGAGACGTCTCGGGCGTAGGTAGACATGTACCCGTGCCGAGCGCTCAACGGCACGTTTTGATTTGATTTAGCTGAAGCCGCAATATTTTGGAGTTGAAATAAATGTGTTTTATAAATAATATGGATTAGATACGGCTCGTGTGACAGATTTTTTTTAAAGAAAGATACGACTGCATATAATGCACACGTCTTGGTAGAATTATGACAACTACTACAATACACAACACACATTTAAATTGAGATCACTGAGTTAGAGGTATCATAAAATGGTCGAATACGTAACTTTAAAGATCTCAATGGACCTGTCTATATGATAGATTTGAGTATGCTATCGTTAGGAATTTTAAATTAAAAAATAATGTAATGTTGATAGGATTTGGATAATGACTTTTAAAAAAAATCTGTAATATCATAATCTCGTTAATTTACATTTAACTTATTATTTAAAAATAAAAAATATTTATTAATTATCATTCATTGAGTTAAATAAAGAATGATAATTAAATTTATTAATTTTATAAATCATAGAAAATGTATATGATTTATAAAAAAATTTAAATAAATTGAATAAAATTACATTACATAATTTACATTTTTAATTAAAAATCTATATTTGATTTTGAGATGACCTTACTAAAATATTCATGTTAGACAAAAATCATCCATTCAATCATCATATTGTGATGAAATGTTCATTTAATATGATGATTAGATGGATGTTTTCGCCGATATGAATATTTTAGCAAGGTCATTTTAGAATTATATGCAGATTTTTAATTGTAAATGTAATTTTTTTTACAAATGATATATATTTTTATAATTAATAAAATTAATAAATATAATTATTATTCTTCATTTAATTTAATGAATGATAATTAATATTTTTTAATAATAATTTGAATGTAGATTAATGATATTATAACTTTAGATATTTAAAAGGTCATTGTTCAAATTTCCTCAAAAACATATTATTTTTTTAATTTCAAAAGTCTTTTAAATAACTTTTAAAATCCAAATTTACTTAAAAAATCTACTGAACTAAATGAACTGCTCAAGTTTACAACATGATTAACCATCTGTTGATCAACACAACCTGTTAAGATTCATGCCGACAAGTTGTGCCTAGGCCACGATAGTCACAACTCGGCCTGAGACAAATAATGCCCAAATTGGCAGATATTCAAGTTTTTTTTTTTTTTATTTAAAGGTGACATTTAATAGACACTCAAACAACATCTAGTGAACATCAGAAATATATACGTAGATAATAACGGATGATACTTTATAGATACTTACTAAGAGTAGGTCTTCTTAAGTATCTAGAAAGACATCTCTTAGAATTTGATCCCATGTACCATGGATTTTGTCTTTCAAACATTCTCAACTAGTCAAGTGTACTCAAGTAATCTCATTTATCAATTTGATTAAGAGTAATTTCTAAGTGATCATCCATCCTGATTCTACTCTTACTTAAATATAATTAACTTTAGAGTTATTACAAAAATAGTTGTTTGATAATAAGTATAAATGCACTTACAATTGTTTAAATTAAAAATAACTTAATAATAACACTTTAATAACTCGAGTGATTGTTAGATAATAATAACATAATAATTTAATTCTATATTATATTTTTGGTCTAATTCAATGTCTTCCACGTTTTCTTAGTATACTTCACGTAGAATTTTCTTAGTCCATGTATAATTATTTAATCTTAAAATCGATATGGCTCGTTAGGTATTAATTCTATTACAAGGTGTAATTTTTTAAATGTTCTTTCGTTATCCTGCATCGGTAAATTAAATTTTCTATTTGTTATATCGTAGCCATACATAATTAAGATCGTTGGCTAACAAATCCGAAATGCGACTTCTTGTTTTTTTGGTGATTATAAACTATTTTAAAAATATGTAATATATATACACGTACGTATGCATGAATGAACAAATTAAAATAAAAGGACATGCTTCCTTTGCCACGGCACTACTGGTCGAGAAGGGCAGAGTCTCTTGGTCTTCTTCCAGAGGCAGTTCCTTCTCTTCCTCTTTCTCATCGTCATCTCAGCTACCTTTTCTTCTTGATCATCACCAGCATTGTCTATCAAGAATCTTGAATCTAGTTGGACCAACTCTCCTCCCTGCATTGTCTCTAGGTGATTTGCCTCTTCCAATATGCATTGATTCAACAGGTTCCCTGATTTTTCTGCATGATATCAGAGCTTCTCTTTTCGATGAGATCTATATCGATTTTTTGGCATAGTGAATAGATGTCATACCACGCATATTTTTCATCGATTTGGTGTTATTACAACCAAATCGATATTATTCTTCATTTCTACGTTAGATTATTCAATTCTTGGGACATTCTTGTTGGATCTTTTCTAATTTAGTTTTTTTTTCTTCTTTCCCATGGATACCGCTGGCGATAGTACTGCTAACGTTGGAATCACTACCTACGATAATATCCCTATAACATAGGTTTAGAATGAAATTATACATAATATTAATAGTTAATAAATGATTAATTACATAGTATTTAGCTTATTAGATAAGAATTAAGTTATTATATTATATTTATACAATTATAATACTTAATTAAAGAACATACATAATTTTAATAAATTAATGTTAATAAAATATCATTTATGAATGATTAGAAATTACTTCTTTTAAGTATTATTACTTGTAACGAAACAAAAGCAACAAATTAGTTTAAGTTTTTCTATTAAATCAAACATTAATGATAAGGAAACTAAACAATCAGAGCATTAGGCAGAATTACTTAAAAATATTAAGGTAGTAACTAGTTCAGAGGTTGGATTGTCTAAAGTAGAGGCTATTGAAGAAGAAAAGACTTTAGAAGAGCTTAATGTTGATCAACTTGTTTTAGAATCTACGGATATAGAAACAATGAATTCATGGTAAAAAGAAAAGCAAATATTTGTCGAATAACATGATGATTTACATATAGATATAAGGGTTATTGAATTTGAAGAAAACGAAACTTCTGAACATTCTGTAGAAAGTGAATTAATGGATGTTGCAGATATTGATAATGTTCCTTATAATGTTAAAGTTGAAAAATAAAGCTTATCAGAGTAATTTCAAGAAAATATTTTGAAAGAAGAACAAAATAACATTTATTTTAAAGAAGAGATTGAAGATGAATTAAATTTAGAAACTAGGCTTCAAGTATCACATTTTGAATATGTAACTGTTGAGTATTTTTGTTTTGATGATGTGTGCTGAATGAAAATAATCATATTTGCTCAATTACTATTGCTTGTGAAAAGAAATTAAAATCATCAATTAATACAGAAAAAGCTTACTGATATAAATACTTGTCTGTATTGGATCTGAAGTTAATAACTAGTTGTTTCGTTGCATTAATTTCTCATTTAGCTAAACGTTAAGTTAACATGTGTTTTTATTGAAAAGCATGATATGTTTTAATGTTATATCTTTTGTATCATGAACATTGCACGTTTAGACAACTCATTAAGTTAGAGTTTTGTGTATAGAGGTTACGTGAGAACTTGTTAAGTTAGAGGCTTAAAGGTTAAAATAGGTCACGTGATAACTCATTAAATTAGTGAGTAAAATAAGAGACGAACTCGTTAAGTTAGTGTTATACACGTGGTGAAATTATAAGTTACGAATGTTGTATTGTATCACATGAGGTGCACATGTTTAACTCGTTAAGTTAACATAATTAAACGCGTTGAGTTGCTATATTGAACACTAAGGCAACGCGTTAGGTTAGCGTTATAAACTTAAGTTGTTATTTTTGCACGTGATAAAATTCTTATTATAAAAACATTTGTTTATTACTGGTTCGTTGAGTTATCATAACACAACGTAAATAGTTCGTTGAGTTATCATAACACAACGAAGATGGTTCGTTGAGATAGCATAACACCACAGACATAGTTCATTGAGTTAGCTACAGTACTTGTCACGTGAAATGGCACATGAGTAACTCGTTAAGTTAGAAACGTGAAGTTATATATATACTTGTGTTACTCATTTAGTTAACATTAAAGTAACGACTTCTTATTACACTGATGAAAAACTTTTGGACGAGAAAGTTTATTTTGCAGGAAATTTTTCAGAGATCCAAGACTGATAATTAAAGAAAATTTGAAATATAAACGTGGGTTAGAACGTGTGTGTTTCGATGAAGGAAAAAGAAAAGACGTGGAGAAGTGGAAAACTGGTGGTGGTTAAACGTGAAGGATATGCATGAAATGAAGATACAGTATAAAAGGCATAGAATTCTCGTTGATCAATTTATCCTTACACACAAAACGAAAAATCTTTTCAAGGATCAAACCATCCCTGCACACTAAAAGAAAAAATCTTTTTCAGGGATCAAAAACACCTCTTCGGGAAAAATCTCTCAAGTTGAAGAAAGTTCAGTGAAGCATAAAAAGGTAAGATTTTCGTCACTGAAGATTTGAAGTATTAGAAGAAAGCAAATTCGGTGAAGCATGAAAAGACAAGATATTCGTCACTAAAGAATTGCTGAAGAAGAAAAAGAAGAAGAAGAAAGATCTCAAACAGGGAGAAAAGTTTTAAATTCTGCAAATTAGTTTTCTCTATTTGTAGTTATGAAATTGTTTAGATGATACATGGTATCGAGTTATAATTGCATCTACAACTTTTGAGGAGAATTGAATTATATATTGTAATTGAAACCTTGAATAAAAATGATTTTATGAAAACAATGTCTCAACTTGTTTTTGAGTTTTAAAGTTTCAATTATATTTTAGAAAATATTAAAGATACACAATTCACCCCCCTCTTGTGTAGTCATACGATCCTACAAGTGGTATCAGAGCTTTGTGAATAATCTTTGATATAAAATCGATACTAACTTATTTAATATCATTGCTTATTCTACCTTCCTTGTTTTTAAACGGAAATTAATATCTGAGCATACGTTTAACTCTATTGATTTAAGGCTCAAGTTGTTTTAAAGTTTTTAGACTGTTTAAAATCAAATAGGTTGAAAAATCTAAGGTAAGATGGCTATTGGAAATGGTAATTTTTCTTTATATGAATGCCAAAATCTTAATAGTCCTCCTTTATTTGATGGAATACATTTTGAATATTGGAAATATAGGATGACTGTTTTTCTTCAAAGTATAGATCATAAATTGTGGTTCATGATTTCTAAACCATATACTCTGTTAACTACTCCTTATAATACTTGGACAATTACTAAAAAAGAAAATGAAACTCTGAATGCTAAGGGCTTAAATATTTTATTTTGTGCATTGAGTTATGAACAGTTCAATAAAGTGTCGGCATATAAATCTGCTTATGAGGTGTGGCATGCATTAGAAGTTTCACATGAAGGTACTTCTCAAGTTAAAGAGACAAAAATAAACATGTTGATTCATAAGTATGAACTCTTTAAGATGCATGAAGACGAAAATATTTCTGAGATATTTTCCAGATTTCTTGATATTATAAACTCTTTAAAATGTTTAGGAAAGAATTTTGAACAGAAGGATTTGGTGAGAAAAATTCTCAGATCTCTAAGTTCTAAATGGTGTTAGAAAGTAACATCAATTGAGGAATCACGAGATTTAAATGTTTATACCATGAATGAACTTATAGGAAACTTAACAACTTCTGAAGTTCAATTAAATGAATCACTGAATCACAACAAATCAAAAATGAAGAAAGAAATAACCTTCGAAATTAATTCAGATTCTGATATATCTACTAATTCTGACGAGGATTTGATTTTGCTGACTAAGAAATTCAAGAAAGCATGGAAAGCTAGGAAACAGCAAAAGAACAAAAATGACAAACCCTCAACGTCAAAATCACTAAATGACAAGAATTCTTCATTTAGAAAGTATGTATGCTACAACTGTAAGAAACCTGGACATCTTTCTCCAGATTGTCCTATGAGGAAAAATGAAAAGCAAAGTAGGACAAATCAGAAGAAGACGGCTCAGAAAACTCAGAAAAAGTTTTACAAGAAAAAGGCTTTGAAGGTCACTTGGGATGACACGTCTGAAGAGTCTAAATCTGAGGAATCAGCATCAAAATCTTCACATTCAGAAGGAGAACAAGAGTTAGAAGATGTTGCTCATGTGTACTTTATGGCAAATGAGTTTGAGGTAATATCTGATCTTGAAAGTCATTCAGATTTCAACTTTGATGAATTATTATGTGCTTATAATGCATTATTACAAAACTTAAAGTATGTAAACTAGAAAATAAGAATATTAGAAAATCTTCATCCATTATGGAAGAAGAAAATTGTTTCCTGTCTACTACTTTAGAAAAGTTTAAATGTGATAATGAAAATCATGCTAGAGATTTGCAAAAATTTAGATTTAGAGAATGTATCTTGCATGAACAAATACAGAATATAAATGCTGAAAAATTAAAGATAGAATCTGAAAATGAAATGTTGAGAAACAATATAAATGAACTTGAATTAGAGATAGAAAAATTAAAACTGAGAGAGCAAGATTTAAATTCTACCTTTGAGAAATGGAATTTAAGTCAAACTAAGTTAGACAAACTAACTAGTACCCCTGTGGTATCTTATAAATTTGGCTTAGGATTTGATTATCCTAAATATCCTGAATCTCAAGCCAATAAAGGATTTATTAGTTGTAGTTCAAGTAAATCTAAGACTAAAATTCCTTTTATTATGAAACAAGGTAATAAATATGTAGAAGTAGGTACTTCAAGGGATGAATCATGCAGTAATAATATAAATCAATGTGATTTGTCAAATTGTACTTCTAACATGACTATAAATGTTTCTAAAAATCTTGTTTCTTGTTCTGGAAATTCTGTTTCTAATGTTTCTAAAATTTCAGACAATTGTAGTAAACTGAAAATTTAGAAACCTGAGCATGTAATTCAATACACTGGTATTAGACCAATTACTCATTCTGCATGTGATAAAACAAAAAATTCTTGTGCAGAAAAAGATTTTGTATGTACGGAAAGTGTTAATACAAGTACAAAATCTTGGTATGAACTTACAGAAATGTATAAGCATGACCAAAATAAATTAACATCTGATAAAAATATGTTTGGTCTTGATTATACTACATCTGAAAACAAAAAGAATGATTGCAAAAGCAATAATGCTATATGTGAGTATGAAGCTAATGATAAATCAATAGTACTTACAACTAATAAGAATATAAATGATAATGTTAAACTATTTTTAAACAAAAAGAAGAAATATGCGTTTAATGAACTTGGTCCTCAACAACATTAGGTACCAAGAAAAAGTTTTTCTTAATTTGTTGTAGGAGGAAACAACATCAAAATGGATCTTGGACAGTGGAGCATCAAGTCACATGACCGAACAAAAAAGTCTATTACAAAATTTTACAAATACCATGAAAGGAAGTGTAACATTTGGAAACAAAAGCAAAGATAAAATCATAGGTATGGGCAATGTTCAAATAACTCCTACTTGTGTTATTTCGAATGTACTATATGTAGAAAACCTAGGATTTAATTTGCTGAGTGTCATAAAACTAACTGAAAATGGATATTATGTAGTGTTTGAAGATAATGTATGCAAAATAATTGATAAAAATACAGATGAAATTAAGTTTATTGCTAAAAGAAAAGGTTCTGTATGTATTTTATCTTTACCTTCTAGTGTAGTTGATTAAAATTCATATTTGCTAGCTGAAACTAGTGATGCATATCTATGGCATAGAAGGATTGGGCATATAAATATGAGACTGTTACATAAACTATCTAGAAAACATTTAGTGAGAGGTTTACCAAAGATTAAATACTCAAAGAACTTTATGTATGATGCATGTGAGTTAGGTAAACTTTACAAAAACTCTTTTAAATCCAAAACTGATATTTCAAGCAAGAGAGTCTTAGAACTTATACATATGGATCTATTTGGACCAACAAGAATCATGAGTCTTGGTGGTAAACGATATGTATTTGTTTTAGTAGATGACTTCTCTAGATACACTTGAGTATATTTTCTAACATCTAAGACATAAGTTTTTGAAAAATTTAAAATGTTTTGCAATTTTGTTCAAAATGGGCAAAGTGTCTCTATTCAAAAACTTAGGAGTGATCATGGAACTGAATTTGATAATGATCAAATGGATAACTATTGTAATGAGCATGGCATTGATCATAGATTTTCTTTTCCAAGAGCACCGTGTCAAAATGGTGTTGTTGAGAGAAAGAATAGATCACTTCAAGAAATGGCTAGAACTATGTTGAATGAACAAAAGTTACCTCAAAATCTTTAAGCTGAAGTAGTAAATACAGCTTGTTATGTTATTAACATAAGTCATTTAAGACCTCATGTTAATAAAACTCCTTTTGAAATTATGTTTAATAGGATTCCAAAAATTTCCTATATGAAACCATTTGGCTGCAAGTGTTTTATTCTTAATACTAAGGATAAAAGGAATAAATTTCAAGCCAAATCGGATGAAGGAATTTTTGTAGGTTACTCTACTAGAAATAAAGCCTGTAGAGTATATAACAAGACTTCTAGGACTATTGAAGAAACCCTCCATGTAAGCTTCAATGAAAATTCTCTTAGAGAATCTCAATCTAAAGCTGATAATGATGATATGATCAATTTTCCAAATGAGTTAGAGATCAATAGAGAGATTGATGATTTATCTAAGAAAATCAAAAATATGAACTTAAATGATCAAACTAATGATGAAAGTGATGAACTTTCAGATGTTGATGAGAATATTGAGGAAAATCAGAGAAATTGGCGTTATTCTTCATCACATCCCATTACTCAAGTCATTGGTAATATTAATGAGGGAGTTAAAACTAGAGCTTCAGTAATTTTAAATAGTATGTGTATGTTTGTTTCTATGGTGGAACCAAGGAATATACAAGAAACATTATCTGATGAAAATTGGATAGTGGCAATGCAAGAAGAACTAAATCAATTCATCAGAAATGATGTATGGGAATTAGTTTCTCCACCAGAAAATCAATCCATAATAGGTACAAAGTGGATCTTTAGAAACAAAACTAACGAAACTAGTTAAATTATAAGGAATAAAGCTAAATTAGTTGCACAAGGGTATACACAGGAAGAAGGATTAGATTATGATGAAACATTTGCTCCTATGGCTAGGTTATAAAGTATTAGAATATTATTGGCCTATGCTTATTATATGGATTTTAAATTATATCAAATGGATGTAAAGAGTGCATTTCTAAATAGTTTAATTAATGAAGTCTATGTAAAACAACCACCTGGATTTGAAGATATTAAAAATCCTGACTTTGTGTATAAATTGAAGAAAACCTTATATGGTTTGAAGCAAGCACCTAGATCATGGTATGAAAGATTGTCTACTTTTTTAATAGAAAAAGGCTATATCATGGGAAAAGTGGATCATACTCTATTTATTAAGAGAGATGGTAAAGATCAGATTGTTGTTCAAATATACGTGGATGATATAATCTTTGGAGCAACCTCTAATAAGTTGATAGAAATATTCTCTGAAGAGATGACAAATCAGTTTGAAATGAGTATAATAGGAGAACTTTCATATTTTCTAGGACTTCAAATTAAGCAAATGGATAAAGGTATATTTTTAAATCAGGAAAAATATGCAGATGAAATGCTTAAGAAATTTAATTTTAATGATACAATGATTCGAGGAACTCCTATGAGTACTACTTTAAAGTTAGATATTGATGACATAGGAAAATCTATAGATCAAAGAAAATACAGAAGTATGATTGGTTCTTTACTTTATTTGACTGCTAGTAGACCTGATATTATGTTTGCTGTGTGTGTTTGTGCTAGATTTCAATCTAATCCTAAAGAATCACACTTAATTGCAGTTAAAAGAATATTTAGATATATACAAGGAACTAAAAATTTCAAACTATATTATTCTAAGGATAGTTCAATAGATCTTATAGGATATATTGATGCTGATTATGCAGGATCTAAATCTGATAGAAAGAGTACCAGTGACACATGTCAATTATTGGGAAATAATTTGGTGTCATGGTTTAGTAAAAAGCGAACTGTGTAACACTTTCTATTACAGAAGTTGAATATGTTGCTGCTGCACTGTGTTGCACTCAGATTCTGTGGATAAATTAAAGATAAAAAGAAATGCTTAAACTCCACATAAAAAGAAAATTGTTTCCTATCTACTACTTTAGAAAAGTTTAAATGTGATAATGAAAATCATACTAGAGATTTGCACAAATTTAGATTTAATGAATGTGTCTTGCATGAACAAATACAGAATTCAAATGTTGAAAAATTAAAGATGGAGTCTGAAAATGAAATGTTGAGAAACAACATAAATGATCTTGAATTAGAGATTGATAGATTAAAAATGAGAGAGTTAGATTTAAATTCTACCATTGAGAAATGGAATTTAAGTCAAACTAAGTTAGATAAACTACCTAGTACCCATGTAGTGTCATATAAATTTGGCTTAGGATTTAATTATCCTGAATATCCTGAATCTCAAGCCAATAAAGGATTTATTAGTTGTAGTTCAAGTAAATCTAAGACTAAAATTCCTTTTATCATGAAACAAGGAAATAAATATGTAGAAGTAGGTACTTCAAGGGATGAATCATGTAGTAATAATATAAACCAATATGATTTATCTAAATGTACTTCTAACATGACTATAAATGTTTCTAAAAATCTTATTTCTTGTTCTAGAAATTCAGTCACTAATGTTTCAAAAATGTCAAACAATCGTAGTAAACTGAAAATTCAGAAATCTAAGCATGAAATTCAAAACTCTGGTGTTAGACCAATTAATCATTCTACATGTTCTTTATCTGAAAATTTTTGTGTAGAAAAAGATTTTGTATGTATTGAAAATTCAAATACAAGTACAAAATCTTGGTTTGAACTTACTGAAATGTATGAACATGACCAAAATAAATTAACATCTGATAAAAATCGGCTTGGTCTTGGTTATACTACATCTGAAAACAAAAAGAATGATTATAAGAGCAATAATGCTATAAGTAAGTATGATGCAAATGATAAATCAGTAGTAATTACAACTAATAAGAATGTGAATGATAATGTTAAACTATTTTTAAACAAAAAGAAGAAATATATGTTTAATGAACTTGGTCCTCAACAACATTGGGTACCAAGAAACAGTTCTTAATTTTTGTTGTAGGAGGAAACAACATCAAAATAGATCTTGGATAGTGGAGCATCAAGTCAAATGACCAGACATAAAAGTCTACTGAAAAATTTTACAAATACTAAGAAAGGAAATGTTACATTTGGAAACAAAAGCAAGGATAAAATCATAGGTATGGGCAATGTTCAAATAACTCCGACTTGTGTTATTTCGAATGTACTATATGTAGAAAACCTAAGATTTAATCTACTAAGTGTTATAAAACTAACTGATAATGGATATTATGTATTATTTGAAGAAAATGTATGCAAAATTATTGATAAAGGTACAGATGAACTTAAGTTTATTGCTAAAAGAAAAGGTTCTGTATGTATTTTATCTTTACCTTCTAGTGTAGTTGATTTAAATTCATGTTTGCTAGTTGAAACTAGTGATGCATATCTGTGGCATAGAAGGATTGGACATATAAATATGAAATTGTTACATAAACTGTTTAGAAAAAATTTATTGAGAGGTTTACCAAAAATTAAATACTCAAAGGATTTTATGTGTGATGCATGTGAGTTAGGTAAACTTCATAAAAACTCTTTTAAATCTAAAACTGATATATCAAGCAAGAGAATTTTAGAACTTATACATATGGATCTATTTAAACTAACAAGAATCATGAGTCTTAGTGGTAAACGGTATGTATTTGTTTTAATAGATGACTTCTCTAGATACACTTGGGTATCTTTTCTAGCATCTAAGATAGAAGTTGTTGAAAAATTTAAAATGTTTTGCAATCTTATTCAAAATGAACAAAGTGTCTCTATTCAAAAACTCCGGAGTGATCATGGTACTGAATTTGATAATGATCAAATGAATAATTATTGTATAGATCATAGCATTGATCACAAATTTTCTTTTGCAAGAGCACCATCTCAAAATGGTGCTGTTGAGAGAAAGAATAGATCATTTTAGGAAATGGCCAGAACTATGTTGAATGAACATAATTTACTTCAAAATCTTTGGGCTGAAGTAGTGAATACAGCTTGTTATATTATTAATAGAAGTCACTTAAGACCTCATGTTAATAAAACTCCTTTTGAAATTTTGTTTGGTAGGGTTCCAAAAATTTCATATATGAAACCATTTGGCTGCAAGTGTTTTATTCTTAATACTAAGGATAAAATAGATAAATTTTTAGCCAAAGCGGATAAAGGAATTTTTGTAGGTTACTCTACTAGAAGTAAAGCCTATAGAGTATATAATAAGACTTCTAGAACTATTGAAGAAACCCTCCATGTAAGCTTCAATGAAAATTCTTTTAGAGAATCTCAATCTAAAACTGATAATGATGACATGATCAATTTCCCAAAAGAACTAGAGATCAATAGAGAGATTAAAGATTTATCTGAGAAAATCAAAAATATGAACTTAAATGATCAAACTAATAATGAAAGTGGTGTACCTTTAGATGTTGATGAGAATATTGAGGAAAATCAAAGAATTTGGCGTTATTCTTCATCACATCCCATCACTCAAGTCATTGGTAATATTAATGAGGGAGTTAAAACTAGAGCTTCAGTAAATTTAAATAGTATGTGCATGTCTGTTTCTATGGTGGAACCAAAGAATATAGTAGAAGCATTATCTGATGAAAATTGGATAGTGGCAATGCAAGAAGAACTAAATCAATTCATTAGAAATGATGTTTGGGAATTAGTCTCTCCACCAGAACATTAGTCCATAATAAGTACAAAGTGGATCTTTAGAAACAAAACTAATGAAACTAGTCAAATTATAAGGAACAAAGCTAGATTAGTTGCACAAGGGTATACACAGGAAGAAGGACTAGATTATGATGAAACATTTGCTCCTATGACTAGGTTAGAAAGTATTAGAATATTATTGGCCTATGCTTGTTATATGGATTTTAAACTATATCAAATGGATGTCAAGAGTGCATTTCTAAATGGTTTAATTAATGAAGAAGTTTATGTAAAACAACCACCTGAATTTGAAGATATTAAAAATCTTGACTATGTGTATAAATTGAAGAAAGCCTTATATGGTTTGAAGTAAGCACCTAGATCGTGGTATGAAAGGTTATCTACTTTTTTAATAAAACAAGGATATATCATGGGAAAAGTAGATCATACTCTATTTATCAAGAGAGATGATAAAGATCAGATTGTTGTTCAAATATATGTGGATGATATAATCTTTGGAGCAACTTCTGATAAACTGATAAAAATATTTTCTGAAAAGATGACTAGTTAGTATGAAATGAGTATGATAGAAGAACTTTCATATTTTCTAGGACTTCAAATTAAGCAAATGGATAAAGGTATATTTTTAAATCAGGAAAAATATGCAGATGAAATGCTTAAAAAACTTAATTTTAATGATACAAGCATTCGAGGAACTCCTATGAGTACTTCTTTAAAGTTAGATATTGATGACATAGGAAAATCAATAGATCAAAGAAAATATAGAAGTATGATTGGTTCTTTACTTTATTTAACAGCTAGTAGACCTGATATTATTTTTGTTATGTGTGCTTGTGCTAGATTTCAATCTAATCCTAAAGAATCACACTCAATTGATATTAAAAAAATATTTAGATTTATACAAGGAACTAAAAACTTTGGTCTGTATTATTCTAAGGATAGTTCAATAGATCTTATAGGATATACTGATGTTGATTACGCAGGATCTAAATCTAATCGGAAAAAGTTGAAAAACACAATTCACCCCTCTCTTGTATAGCCATACGATCCTACAAGTGATAGGAAAAGTACCAGTGGCACATGTCAATTATTAGGAAATAATTTAGTGTCATGGTTTAGTAAAAAGCAAAACTGTGTATTACTTTCAACTATTGAAGTTGAATATATTACTGTTGCATTGTGTTGCACTCAGATTCTATGGATAAGGCAAACTTTAGAAGATTTTGGATTATCTTATGATACAACTAAGATTTATTGTGATAGTAGTTCAACAATAAATCTTTCCAAAAATCCTGTATTACATTCTAGAGCAAAACATATAGAGGTTAGACATCATTTTCTAAGAGATAACGTAATTAAAGGAAAAATTAAATTAGAATTTGTGTCTAGTAAAAATCAATTAGCTGATACATTTACAAAACCTCTAGATGAAAATACGTTCTGCAACATAAGATTAAATTTGGGTATTTGTAGGTTATGTGATGTGTAAAATGCTTAGACTCCACAAAAGATAAATTTTGTTGATGATGTTGTTCACCTCATAGATATTATATACTTATCAAAAATATCTAAGTAATATCTAAACTGCTGCATAAGATACTATGTATTTATTGTAAAATCATAGTAGTATCTTATTGATTTTACGTAGTTTTAAATTAGAATTTTAATGGTTTTCAAAATTTTAAGTGGAAGTGTAAATGAAAAACATTAAATACTTCTAATATCCTGAAAATTTGATTAAGTGATTTTCTTTGGATCAATGACAGTACATATGATTATGCATGAATTTGACTTGATTGATTAAATTTTTAGAATAATTTATATGTAAATCATCTTAAACTACTAATCAAAAGTATGAGCTTATTGAAACTGATTCATATTTTCAATAAAATCATAGAAGTAAAAATTGTATGAGATTTGTATTTATTGCATCTGAATTAATGGAATACATGTATACTATGCTTAAAATGAAAAGTGCTTACAAAGTGAAAATCTTTGAGAGTTTATTGATCAGTTTAATCACAAGCCTTTTATACTTGAGCAGATAGGTATGTAAGGATTATTGTCCTGAAAAAGGATTCTTTAAATCTGGCAACCTAAGGTCCTGATCAGACCTAGGATTGTTGACTGAAAGCTCATTACATGGGTACATTAGAAAGCTCTTGTATGATTCAAACTTTTCAAACTAACTTTTAAAGAAAATTATCAATATTTACTGTTTTGAAAAGAAAAAGTTCTAATTTTCTGAAAAGAGAATTTAAAGTGTAGTTCTAATTAACATCTATTTTCTACAAATATATTTTGTATGTTATTGAATATATTTGAAGTATATTTGTAGGGGGAGGAATTACAATGTCCAAAACAGATTAATATAATTTAGAATATAAATCTTGGTTAATCTGATTTTAGTCCTCTTAAGATCTTGATGAAATAATTTAATAGACAAACAAACTATTTTAGATTCATAAGAAGAGAATATCAGAATAGTTTACAATGTTCTCAAGATGATGTTATAAATGTTAAGGTATACCTTATGTAGTGTGTTTGGAACATTTCAGTTGAAAGCATCCGAAACTTGTTTTTGGTAAAGTGTACTAACTAGACGTTATGTTACGTAATGTAATGTGTAAAACTACCTCTAGACAACGTTTTACTCGTTAGGTTAATTAACTTAACGAGTTATACTTGAATATTTTGGGTACCTTAATTGAATAAACTTTATTCAATATTCATTTAAAATCCAAACCCGACTTATATACACATTAAGTTAGACACCTAAAACCCTATTTAAACACTTATTACATGGGAACTTAGGTTATTCATAAACTTTGTCTGAAAATCTTTCCCACTTGTTGCTGTTACAACCTATGACAATGGTCTCCAAGTTCTACAAGGGTCATGGCAGAGGAGATGAAAAAGGAAAAGAAATAGACCATGATGAAGTTCCATGAGCTTGGTTTAAGAAAATTCTTCAAGTGGACAAAAGGATAGCAAAAATTTATAGTGATTACTTCTTTCCTAAAGGAATACTAAATGAAGTTAGATTAGAACTTCATAACACTGATGAAAGTATAAAATACATGGGTATTCGAAGCAAGTTTGATAGGGAATACAGAATGAAGTGTGTTGAAATTACATTTTTAGAAAAGCATGCAAAATATTTGGAAAAAGGTGTAAGTACATCTACTAAAATTCCTCAAATACCTATAAACAGTACAAGATTACATGCATTTGAGGAAGAACATGAATCTGCTATTCCTACTCCTTTATATTCAAAAGAAAAACAAACAAATATTGTTGTGGATAAAAGAAAAGTTGAAGGTCTTCAAAAGGTAGTAGCAATAGAAAGGAGTTTCTGTTCTTCTCTCAAAACAAGGGAACCCAACGACTACTACTATGGTGTTTTATTGAATCACTTCAAAAGAACTTGAATTAAAGAATAGACACACCCAAAATCAAATTTTACAGACCTAATACACATGGATTTACAAGCATTTACAAATATACAAATGGCGTTAATCTCAGATTAGTGAAACTATACATAAATCAAAAGAACTATGCACATTCATTCACACATTCACAAGATTCAACCCAAATTCAATTTCATTAACTCAAACAAAGTATAACATGCTACTAAAATTAAAGTTATACTATTAAGCCCTAATCTAACATTACAACTAAACCTAAAACTAAGGTGCATTTACACCTACTACCAAGCATTGGCTCCTATAAGAATTTTGGAGTTAACTGTGTTTGGGCGGGAGCAGAACCAGGATGGGTGACCACTTGGGAAGTTCTTGTGCAGTGCCTATGGGCATAGTGTTGGCTCTACTCAAGCATTGGCAAGCTATAGCTGTGTGCACCACTTACCAAAGTGGGCCTTGCAAGGCCTCCTACAAGCTTTCGTCTCTTTGGATACTCTTGGTGTATACCAGGCCATTTGAGTGTTCATTGAGACTCACATGTTATCACCTCCATAGATACTCTTAGTGTATACCAGACTGTGTGAGTGTCCATGAAGGTTCACCTTCTATCACCTCTAAGGATACTCCTAGTGTTCACCAAGCTGTTTGAGTGTCCAAGGAGGATCCTTAAAATAAAAAAAAACTAAACCTAAAACTACAGCTACAATACCTAAAAGCTACCATTAACCTACTGAAATTACAAAAAACAAAGCTTCAAGCAAGGAAATGAAAACCTAAAGAACTAAATCACTATAACCCTAATTACCTTGAAGTGCAAACTTGCTTTGGGGAAGAATGGTGCAAGAGATGTGCTCCTAGCCATCCTCCTAGCCAAGAAATTGGTGGATGTCACCACACGAATCCTCTTCCAAAAGTGGGAGGTCTTCAAACACCACCAAACTCCAAATGCAAGTAGTTGTCCACCTAGAGTCCACAACCCTTGCCTTTCTTCTACTAGGAGATGATCCACGGAAGAGGGGAGATAGTTGCACGGCTGCAAATGTGCTCCAAACAGCAACCACGAGCATTGGAATGGGGCCTCTTGCTGTCCTCCTACTAGCAACCACAAAGAGAAGAAGAGGGAAGGCTGACCAAACCTTGTCTTCCACCTTGGAGCTCCACAAGAGGGGGGAGAGCACCACCAAAACCCTAGCTTGAGGAGAGGAGAGGGGCTGATGACTCCAAAGGGCTTGAAGTGAGGAAAGTCGTAAAAAAAATAGAAAGGGATAGGGATTTGGGTGTCCTTGGGTCTACTTTTATAGAAGCTCCAAGAAGTGGGATCTAATCTCCACCATAGATCTCTAATCCAAGGGCCAAGATTCATCCAAACTTATTTACTTTATTTTTCTTTGTTTTCAACCTACAAAACTCAAAAAATACATCAAAACACTCAAGAAATAAGATTAGATATATTCCAAAACATGGATACTTCAAAAATGATCAAAATCATATTTTTCATTAAATTCCAAAGATACCCATGTACTTATTTAAATAATTAATCCTAAGTACTGAAGTAAAATTAATCTACTTAATGAAATGCAATTGTATTGCCACCAAGATGTAAATGTGTTTTCATGAAGTGCAAAATAACAAGTAGAGTCTCATTTATGCATTATTTTTCATTTAAGCCCATAACCACATTATTTGCCCAAAATGCATTATAACTTAAATCTTCATTAAGCACCTATGAGTATATGGCTTTAAGCACATAAAATGCATCAATTAACTATATAAAATATGCATAAATTACGACTCTACATCTTTACATCCATTTACTCCAAAAACAAATCTTCTGCAGCAACAATGCTTAAGACTATTCTAATAGTATTCATCTTCACAACTGGAGAGAATACTTCAGTATAGTCTATGTCTTGAATTTACTGAAAACCCTTGACTACAAGTCTGGCTTTATATTTCTTGATACCATCTAGTTGTTCTTTCATTCTAAACACCCACTTGTTTCCTAAGATTTTCTTTCCTTCTAGCAATGAAGTTAGCTCCTAAGTTTTATTCTTCTCTAGGGACTTCATTTCTTCTTTCATTGCTAACCCCCATTTATGTGCATCACTTGCATAAATTGTTTCCTGATATGTTTCAGGTTCACCATCATCCGTTAGCAACAAATAATTAAATGATGATATATACCTTTCTGGTTGTCTAGAAACCCTTCTAGATCTTCTAAGTTGTCTAATGACAAATTCATCTTCTTAATCATCTAAATGTTCTTATTGTTCAACCTCTAGAAGTTGAATTTCTTCTACAGGTTCCTTCTGAAGTTGTTCAACATCATTATCTAGACTAATCTCAATAGTACTTTCAAACTGAAGCTTTGACTATTGTTCAACTGCACTTTCTCTGTGTTTATACATCTTGGATTTAATAAAGGTGACATCTTTTGCACGGATTATTTTCTTAGTTTCTTCTACCCAAAATCTGTAACCAAAATAATCCTTACCATAGCCAATGAAATAACACTTCAGTGATTTTGAATCCAACTTGTCTCTTTTGTCACTATTCAAGTGGACAAATGACTTAGATCCAAAGACTTTTAAGTGAGTATAGTTGACATCTTTCTCAATCCACAATTCTTCAGGGTTTTTGAGCTCCATTAGGACAGATGGTCCTCTATTTATTAGATAGGCAACTGTATTGACAACTTCTGCCCAGAATGTCTTAGGAAAACCTACATGTAGTCTCATGCATCTTGCCCATTCATTCAAGGTCCTGTTCATCCTTTCAGCAACTCTATTTTGTTGTAGAGTTTCAGCTACAGTCCTCTGCCTTCTAATCCCTCGCTCCTCGTAGTAGACTTTGAATTCATGGCTATCATATTCTCCTCCATTATCTGACTTGATGGATTTGATTTTTCCTCCACTCTGATTTTCCACTTTCGCCTTCTATTTCTTGAAGACTTGGAAAACTTCAAACTTCTATTTCAGAAAATAAATTCATACCTTCCTGGTACTGTCATCAATGAAGGTGACATAATAGAGAGCACCTCCTAAAAAACTAATAGGGGCAAGCCCCCACACATCCGTGTGAACCAGCTTCAATTTCTGTGACTTTAGATCATGAGGAGTTTTGGCAAAGCTGACTTTCTTTTGCTTTCCCTCAATGCAATCCTCACATATCCCTAAATTGACATTCTTCAGCTTAGGGATTTTCCCATCTGCCACTAAAACCTTTAGTCTATTCTCACTGAGGTGTCCTAGTCTTTTATGCCATAAGTTAGTGTCTTCAATATCACTAACTGCTGCAATAGTGTCATCTTGATCCGATGTCAAATATAAGGTGTCAGTCCTCTATCCTGAGGCAACAATTCTTGCACCTTTGGTTACCTTCCATTTGCCTGCACCAAAGGCAATCTGATAACCATCATTATCTAGGGAACTTATGGAAATTAATTGCTATGCAAGATCAGGAACATATCTGACTTCTTGCAATTTTCATATCCCTTACTTTGTTTTAATGTGTACCTCTCCTTTTCCCAACACATCCAAACTTGTGTTGTTAGCTAGGTATACTTTCTTCATAGGAGTTGCACGATAATTGTGCAACAAATCTTTCCTATAGGTAGTGTGGAATGAAGCTCTTGAGTCCAGTACCCATGAGTCAATAGAACTGTCCACACAACATATTAGGGCATCATCTTAATCGTAGGAGACAACATTTGCATCTACTCCTTTTGATTCCTTTCCTTCGCTATCTTTCTTGGGAGCCTTACACTATGACCTGAAGTGCCCCTATTGATTACAATTCCAACAATTAATATCTGATCTCACCTTATTGGTACTTTTGAACTTTGACCTTCCTTTGTATTTAAATTATTTTGATTTACTTCTTCCTCTACTTTCAACATTAAGGGCAAAAGTTGAAGTTGACAATTCATTTTTCTTGTGAATGTCCTCACTCAGAATTAAATCCCGAATGTCACTCATTTGAGCTTTTCATAATCTAGTGAACTACTTACACCAATCATGATAGGAGACCAACTTTCTGGTAATGAGGATAATAAAATCAAGGCCCTGACGTCATCATCAAATACCATATCTACTGAATGCAGTTGATTCAAAATAGTATTTAACTCATTAGCGTGGTTTGTAATATTTCCACTTTCATGCATTTTCAGATTGAATAATCTATGCATAGAAATACCTTATTGGCGGTTGATGGCTTCTCATACATGTTGGACAATGCTTTCATCAAGTCAGTTGTTGTTTTCTCCTTGGCAACATTTGAATGGATGTTCCTTGCTAGTGACAACCTGATGAGACCTAGAGCTTTCCTGTCTAGCAACTCCCACTCTTCATGATCCATCTTCTTTGATTTTCTTCCGAACAGAGGTTGATGAAGATCCTTCTAATACAAACAGTCTTCTATTTAAGACCTCTAGTATCTAAATTCTTTTCCATCAAACTTCTTGATCCTAAGCTTTTTATCATCTGCCATTCTGTTAAACTGAAAAACCTTCAACTCTGATACCAGTTGTTGTTACTAAACCCGATCGTTCAGTCAACACACTACAACCCGATTCTGAAAAGCTCAACTCTAAACTCACTAAAACTAGAAATAAAGAGAAAGAGGAAGATAAAACACTGAAGACACAAGATTTACGTGGTTTAGCAATAGCCTACGTCCATAGAGAGTTGAGGGTTCTACTATGAGCTTCAGCACAATCAACCGCAATGTTTTACAACATCATAAAGGTTTATATACTACCCAACTTAGGGTTAATAAACCTTAAATTACACTTAAACCATTATAGTAGAGAGAAAATGCTTTGGAGAAGGAACTCTCAATTTTGGAGCTTTATTTTCTTAACTTTCCGAAATCTACAACACTTCGAATAGTTACAGAGCTTAACTATCTGAAGAATAATCTTCTTTCTTCATTTGTCATATGGGCATTACTATAGCTAGCTGTCTAGAGAGTTTCGGTCCTTCGGATAGTTACAAACTTAACTGTCCAAAAACCTACTTACGTCTCTCTCAGCCCATTCGGATGGTTCTACCGTTAACTTTTCGAAAACTGCATGTCCTTCGGATAGTTACGGACTTAACTATCTTAAAAATCACTTAAGTGTCTCTTTAGTCACTTCGGAAGGTTGTAGCTGTAACCTTCCAAAAAACTCATGACTTTCGGATAGTTATTGCTTAGCTTTCCGAAGATCCACTTAAGTCACTATCTTTCAGAAACTTGGCTTCTCAACTATCCGAACATCTACTTAAGTGTCTGACTTTCGGATACTTAGCTTCATAACTGTCCAAATGTCCACTTAAGTGTCCTTTAAGTCATTCTGGATGGTTACAGCCAGTAACCCTCCTAAATCTCTTGACTTTCGAATAGTTTGACCTTGTAGCCTTCCAAAATAATAAATCTGCTAGAGACTTACTGCTAACAAGCTTTCGACTGAACCTAGACTTCTTGTGGCGTACTCTACACCTGTACTACTCACCCTAACACTGGTATGATATTTTTGTTTATCATATTTTAAACTTGCAGAGTAAATTATTTTATGGTGATACACTTTTAAGAATTGTGGCAAGTCAAATAGATATTACACCTTGGCCATAGAAAAGATTAAAATTAAGATCTTTCTCTACAAAAGATCTACAAAAGAACTACAAAAATACCAAGAAGTAGATACACCTGTAATTCGACAGCAACAACAACAGGATCAGCAAACTCAATCACAGCAACAACAGCAACAGTCGACACAATTTTTAAAATAACAACATATAGTACATGAACAACATACAGTCTATTACTTATTTTGGAAAGAAATGGGGACCAATGATAGAAAATGCCAACAGGGAATTAAAATCTTTGTATTCCCAACATTATTTTCCCCCGACTATTTTAGACGATATTCAACAATTTATTGATGAACAAAAAACTACCATTTGGAAAATGGGCCTTCGCAGTGAAGGACAAAAAGTTTATCAACTAAAAATGGTAGAGGTTGAGAGCTTAAAACTCTATATTCCATTATTGCAACCTAGGCATCATGGTGAAGGACTATCAAGACCACAAGTGCCTTTAATAGTAGAAATTAAGAAAACTTTAAAACCTCCTGAACAACCAGAAACACTGCAGACATATAGTCGGAAAAAGAAGAAGACATTAGAATATTTTGGACTGACTATAAGTGTACATGGCATATTGCAGCAAAGAGAAGAATCGTTGAAAAATGGAAAACTATGTTCCATTGCACAAGCTGGATAGGATTTTGTTTTAGGAATCCCAGCAGATGTGACAAATATCGGATTACAAGAATACACTCTAAGGTATTGTGTCACATTATTGCATAATGTTTCTTTTAATACAATGGATAGTTTTTCACATCATGCTGCAAGCCAACATTCTTTTCCTATGGAAAGAAAACATATAGGAAATTTTGATGATATATATACAGATGATATCAATTTTGATAACATTTTTGATGACATAGACACTAAGTCTATGAATTTTGAAGATATTTCATCTAAAGATGAATGTATAGATATTCTTCCTCTTACTGTATCTTAGATAAAGACTTTTGATTTTTGGTATAGTTGCTTATACTACATTTTATAGATGTGGTTATGTTTGTTACAGTATCGGGTATATTTATTGATAAATGTATATAATCAACAAACTACACAGTTACAAATAGAATATGACACTACTAATGTCTCAATTATGAAAATTTCAGAATTATAGAATGACTCTATTACATAGACAGATATAGAACATTCTTTCATACAGAGATAGTTGTTGTATAGACCAATTATAGAAATAAATGTTGCTGATAAACGGAATAGTACAAAGACTGTTTGTACTAATATGTTTCAAGAAGATCACACAAAGGAAATTCAGCAGATTATTGATACGACAATAACAAATATTTCAAGCATTTATACTAGCTTTGATAGAAATTTCACCAATTCTGAAAGATCTGAAAATATAGATGCTGCTGATAATATTGAAACAAGTCTCAAATGAGAACATCATGACAGGAAAATAACTAATCCTAAATAGAATTTAGACGAAAATACATTGTTATGGTTCAAAAATAGTTCTTGTTATGAAAAATTTTAGACATATAAAACTTTCATAGTTTTATATTCAAGGCCAGTTAAGTTTGAAGGGATGACACATATACGAGAAATATTTGAATTTCAAGGCTTGTTGACTCTACTTCCACAACAGCCAGGCCATCTTGTTATACCAGAACTTATAAGTTGTTTTTACTCAAACTTAATAGTGGAAGAAGGTATTCCTATTTCCAATACACAAGACTACGATATATATTTAACTCCAGAATTACTTTATCAAGTACTTGGTCTAAAAAATGAAGGAGTTAAATTATCAGAAAGAAAACAGGTTTATCGGTTGGGATGGGACATTAAAAGTTTAGCCAAAGATCCGACTGCCAACAATCCACTGAGATTACTAAATAATTTAAATGGCCAAGCACGTTTTATTGCAAAAATACTGCATGCTTCACTCTTTCAAAGGTTTGGTCATGGTGTAGAGGTTGGCAGATGCTGTCTTTATGCTACATATACATTAATTAACCATATACAGGTGAATTGGTATGATTTTTTTTTTTCTCATATCTTAAACTTGCAGAGTAAATTATTTTATAGTGATACACTTTTGAGAATTGTGGCAAGTCAAACAGATATTACACCTTGACCATAGAAAAGATTAAAGTCAAGATCTTTCTTTGCAAAGGAACTACAAAAATATCAGGAAGTAGATACACCTATAATTCGATAGCAACAACAACAACAAGATTTGCAAACTCAATCACAATAGCAACAGCAATAGTTGACACAATTTTCAGAACAACAACAACATACAGATACAAATATAGGTATACATATAGATACAAATACAAGTATACATATAGATATACATACAGACATAAATACTGAATTTTTACAGCAACTGTCACAAGTTTCACAAACTGATTTAGATCAAATAATAATTGATTAGATAAGCAAAGTAAGTACAGAAATTGCAAGGAAAATTTCAGATACTTTGATCAATATTTTTCGAATATAAAGAGGCTTGTGATTATACAAATTATGTATTGTATGATTTATTTATTGTAATTTGTTACCAAAAATTACTTATGTAAAGTGTTTAGAATGAAAAAGTGCATAATATTAATAGTTAAATGATGGTTAATTACATAATATTTAGCTTATCATATGAGAATTAAGTCATTATGTTATAATTGCAATGTTATATGCTTTAATGAAGGAATCTACATAATTTCAAGGAATTAACATTAATTTAGTACATTTCTGAACTGTCGGTAAATTACAGGCTGTGAAATTTTTAAGTATCTGAATTTTCTGTTATTTCGAAGAGTTATATTGCATATACCAAATAGTTATGTTTTTAGCGATAGAAGAATATTTTATTATTTCTTGGAGTACACGTGTTGAAACCATAATACATGACTTAAGTGGATTTTCGGTAAGTTATCTGCTAACTATCCAAAATGCATCTAGGCATCGAATAGTTAGATTTTTAAGTATCTGAAATAGCTTTTTATCATAAAACTGCTTGAGGGCACGTGTCGCGTTCTAGAAACTTGACTTAAGTTATCTTTCGGAAGGTTAGGTGCTAACTATCCGAAATGCATCTAAGCATCGGATAGTTAGGTTAGTAAGTGTCCAAAATACCTGAACTTGTTAAGTTAGAATTATGCACGTGTTGAATTTAAATGCTTTATTATGTCACGAGAGATGCACATGTTGAACTCGTTAAGTTAGCATAACTATACGCGTTGAGTTACATGAATATACACTAAGGTAACGCGTTACGTTAGCAGCTTATTTCTTTATTGCACGTGTTTTATAGTTAAATCAACGAAGTAAGTCCGTTGAGATATCTGTAACTCCATGGACCATTTATTTTCTAATATCCACTATAGCGGTTACAAAAATAAGACGATTGCACGTATCACGCAGGAATTCACTTGTGAAAGGAAGAAGAAATCACCATCGTTGATATGAATGAAGGAAATCCAACCGATCATCTAAGCAGAAGTAGTTACTACTGAAGAAATATAAAAGAAGAGGAAAAAAAATGAAGAAAGTGTGGTTGGCAGTGTTTGATAGTGTGTATAAAGGTGGAGGACCGTGCTAATTGTAGGCAGCGTCGAAAGTTCACTGAAGCATCTACACTATCACCAACATCATCATAATCACCAACCATCGGAGCTCTGTGAGGATACTTTCTTGATGTCGAGTCAATTCCAAGCCAAACACGGTGCCTGACAACCATTGTGAGGAGTGATCGTGTCGTGGGAAGGGAAGCTATTTTCACCAAGCACTAACTTATATCTTAGGAGGTCATAAAACTTCTAGCCTTGGTTTCAGGTTGATGCTAGTATGCTGAAGAGGAGATCATCTTGCAATTCTGGACTCACGATTCTATAGGGAGAGGAGGCAAGATTGTAAGTGATTAAGTTTTCAGTGATGTAATTACGTCGCATGTAGTGATGGAAATATTTACTATCGATAAAGATTTTTTACATTTCACCTTTCGCCCAATTTCATGAACATATCAAAACAAAAATACCAAAAATAACAACTTATCTATGTTTACATTTCATATTTAAGTGTTGTATTGTTTGTTTTGTATCGTGATTAATGTTATCATTGTTAGTATTGTGAAAGTTTTGTGTTTGTTTGATTTAGAAAATAGAAAATAGTTTTACAGTTTACTGAAATTGATTCATTCTAGATACTTAAAGATTTTAATGGTTACTGTTTGAAATATCTAAACGTTAGTGTTGCTTAATGATAAATCTAATATTAACTAGCATTAAAGAGCTTAATTGATGTTATTTACAATCTATGGAACCACCCAATGGTTGGCCGAATTCCTCTATAAATAGTAGTATTAGACTGGAAAAATAGCATTATGGAGTTAATTCAAGTCCACGAGGTTAGTCTATTGAGTTAGCCATAACTCAACAGAGTGCTTACTGAACATATAAATTTCATTATTAAAACCGGAACAATACACAATTCTTACTCAATTCCTGTGGGATCGACCTATACTTGCACAAAAATACAATATACACTATGCACTTGCAGTTAAAAATACAAATTGGAATTAATATCTAATTTGTGTGAAATGTTATTTGTTTACTTCAAAAAGGAATTACTAATATAAGCAAGTTTAAGATTTAACTTGTCACAACTGAATAGAAGTTAACAAAACCCAAACAAGTTTTCTAGCGCCGTTGTCGAGGAATTGAGTAGCTTAGCAACTATAAATGTCGTTTTGTTTTAATAGCAAGAAAAGTGTTGTGTGTTTTCTTCTATAATTGAGAATATGGCATATGCTTATGCTCAAAGATTTCTGAAACCTATAGTTAGCATATGTGTATTCTACAATTTAGAAGGTCACGACATTTCTGATTGTTTGAAACTGAGACGATTGCAAATGTTAGATCGCATGAACAACAAATGAATTATCTTCACTATAATAGATCTGAGTATGAGAATCCTATGGTTTACCCAACTGATGGTCAGTTTAGAATGTGTAATATGTTGAGAGACAAGGAAGTTTGGGATAGGTATGACAAACTAGAGCGTAACTTAGAACAAAACATAGACAAGTTGGAACAATATATGTGTCAGCAACAAGAAGTCAACCAATTAAACTATAAGGAAGAATATTCAGAACCAAAAATTGATATTATATACGAAACTGAAAAAATTATAATAAAAATCAATCAAAAATTGAATGTAATGAGATTAGATGATTTGGAAAGAAAACTAAAAGCATTGGATGAGTTTACAATGAAATTACAAGTTATGCAACAAGAAAACACAAATGAAAATTTTAATGTTATAGATCTACATAATTTACAAGATATACAAATAACAAAAAATACCAATGCAATAGAATTTAAAGAATGTAATTTAAAACTAAAAATAGTTGAAGATCATAATCACGAAAATGAAATACAAGAACATCAAGAAAGTAACGAAAATCTGGAAGATATATGTATAACATTAAGATCTGGAACTGATATACCATCAAGAATTCAAAACGAAAATAATATGAAGGTGGATAAGAACAAAAATCAAAATGATAATGAAAATGTAATATCTGAAAATATAGAAATCAATGAAGAAAAGTTTGAATCTAAAAATGAGACTAAAAATGATCAAACAAATCAAATGAAAGAAAAAGAATCTTTTAAATCACAATCATTAGCACCCTATCATGAAAGATTACAACAAACATTTCTTGAAAAACAAGAAAAAATTAGAGAAATTTTTGAAAAAGTACAAGTTAACATTCCTTTGTTAGACTTATTGCAGAAAATGCCACCTTGTGCTAAATTTCTTAAGGATTGGTATACTAAGAAAAGAGAGCGAAAAGTTTTAAGGAAAGCCTTTTTAGCTGAGTAAAGTAGTTCCCTATTTCTGCCACAAATTCCTAAAAAGTTATCTGATCTTGGAATTCCTGTTATATCATGTACCAAAGGAAATATCATTCTAGAAAGAACCTTAATAGACTTAGGTGCAGGTATAAATGTTATGCCAAGTGATATATTTGCATCCTTAGGATTAGAAGGCTTCATCCCTACTAGGACTGTTATTCAATTAGCTGATAGAAGTATAAGATACCCTAGAGGAAAAATAGAGGATGTTTTAATTAAAATCAAAAACTTCATATATACTATTGATATCCTAACTTTGTAAATTAGGCATAAAAATAGTGATACATCTTTAATTTTGGGAAGACCATTTTTAAAAAGATTAGGGGCTATTATAAATTGTAAAACTAGAGTAATGAAGTTAAGATATGGTAATAAGGATACTCAATTAAACATTTTCAAACCAGAAAAGTTTGAGGAGTTAGAAATGTCCTTACATACTATAGACTTTTTAGAGGATGAAGGAGAAATGCTAGATGATGTGATTCAAGAAGAATTAAATAGGAAACTCAATTCTAAGATTTTAGAAGAAAGTAAAAGCATAAATATAGAAGGAGATCAGGAAGAAATTAATTTAGAAAAGGATGTTGTTCAATTAGGAGCTCTAGCTTCTGATGGGTAATAATTAGAATTAAAACATTTACCTCCTGAATTAACCTATATATTTCTGGAAGAAAAATGAACATGTCCAATCATTATTGCTTCAGATTTAAAAGAGTATCAAATTGCCAAATTAAAAGATGTAGTAAAAACTTATAAAGAAGCAATAGGATGGACTATGACTGATATAAAAGGGTTAAATGCAATTTTATGCTGTGACCACATATATTTAGAAGAGAATGCTAAACCTGTTAGAATTCCTGATAGGAGATTAAATCCAAATCTTAAAGAAGTAGTTAGGAAGGAAATAGTGAAATGGTTAGATAATGACATAATTTATCCGATTTCTAATAGCTCATGGGTTAGTCCAATCCATGTAGTTCCCAAGAAATCAGGATTAACAGTTATTAGGAATGAAAGTCAGGACTTGATACCTACTAGAATTCAATCAGGCTGGAGAGTGTGTATAGATTATAGAAAGTTGAATGTTGTGACTAGGAAAGATCATTTTCCCTTACCTTTGATAGATCAAATGCTAAAGAAATTAGTAGGGCAAGAATATTTTTGTTTCCTAGACAAGTATTCAGGATATAACCAAGTTCCAATAGCATTAGAGGATCAAGAGAAAACAACTTTCACCTATCCAAATAGAACTTATGCTTTTAAGAGAATGTCATTCGAATTATGCAATGCACTAGACACCTTTCAAAGGTGTATGCAAGGCATATTCACTAAAATGACTGAAGATTTTTTTAGAAATATTTATGGATGATTTTACTATTTATGGAACTTCATATAAAGTGTGTTTAAATAATTTAGACCAAGTATTAAAATGTTGTGTGGAAAAAAATCTGGTTCTAAATTGGGAAAAATGTCACTTCATGGTTAATCAAAGAATAGTCTTAGGTTATGTTGTTTCAAAGAAGGGGTTGGAAGTAGATAAAGCTAAAATAGAAGTAATTTCTAATCTACCAGAACCTAAATCAGTAAAAGATATTAGATCATTTCTAGGACATGTTGGATTTTATAGAAGATTTATTAAAGATTTTAGCAAAATAGCTAGACCTTTAACTAATCTATTAAAAAATGTCTCATTCAACTTTGATAAAAATTGCAAAGAAGCATTTTTCAAGCTTAAAACTAGTTTAATTTCAACTCTTATAATACAAGCACCTAATTGGAGTCATCCATTTGAATTAATGTGTGATGCATCTGATTTTGCTGTAGGAGTAGTGCTGGGACAGAAGATAGAAAAATCTCCTAGAGTGATTCATTATACAAGCAAAACCTTAAATAATGCTCAAGTTAATTACACAACTATTGAAAAAGAGCTATTAGCTATTGTGTTTGTCTTAGAAAAGTTTAGATCATATCTGATTGGAGCTAAAGTGATAGTATACATAAGTCATTCAGCTTTAAAACACCTATAGCAAAGAAAGAGACTAAACCTAGATTGATCCAATGGATATTATTATTACAAGAATTTGATTTAGAAATTAAAGTTAAAAAAGGTTGTGAGAATGTAGTAGCAGATCGTTTATCAAGATTACAAATAGAAAAATCAAATATGGAAATTAAGGATAATTTTCCTAATGAACAATTAATGACCATCAACACAATACCTTGGTATGCAGACATAGTTAATTACTTACTTATTGGTTTAACACCTAAGGATTGGAATAGACATGATAAGAAATTGCTCTTTTCAAGAGTAAAATATTACTATTTGGAAGACCCATACTTATTTAAGAAATGTCCTAATCTGGTTTTAAGGAGGTGTGTTCCAGAAACTGAATATCAGAGCATATTGTCTTTCTGCCATGACCAAGCATGTGAAGGGCATTTTGGTTTAGGGAAAACTACTGCCAAAATTCTACAATGTGGATTTTATTGGCCAACACTATTCAAAGATGCTCATAAATATTGCTTAAGTTGTTTAAAATGTCAACAAATAGGAACAATATCAAAGAGGAATATGCTGCCTCTTAATCCTATTGTTGAGGTTGAAATCTTTGATGTGTGGGGAATAGATTTTATGGGTCTATTTCCTATATCTAATCAATTTAATTATATATTGTTGGGGGTGAATTATGTATCTAAATGGATAGAAGTTATTCCTACAAAAACTAATGACAACAAAGTGGTAATACATTTTATAAGAACCAATATAATTGCTAGATTTGGAATACCTAAAGTTATTATCAGTGATAAAGGAACTCATTTCTGTAATAGAAGTTTTGAAGTCTTAATGAAGAAATATTGAGTAAACCACAAAATTGCAACATCATATCATCCGCAAACAAGTGGACAAGTAGAAAGTGCAAACAAACAAATTAAGTTAATCTTAGAAAAAGTAGTAAATCCTACTAGAACAGATTGAGCTAATAGATTGATACATGCACTTTGGGCTTATAGAACTACTTATAAGACAAGCTTAGGTATGTCACCTTTTAAGCTAGTATATGAAAAAAGTTGTCATTTACCAATTGAAATTGAACATAAAGCTTATTGGGCATTAAAAACTCTGAACACTAATTTAAATCAAGCTGTTGAAAATAGGAAAATATGATTGATTGAATTAGAAGAATTTAGGAATGAAGCTTATTCGAAAATGTAAGAGAAAAGGAGAAAATGAAGTTCTGGCATGACACGAAAATTATTCCAAAAACCTTTGAAATAGGATAAGAAGTATATCTTTACATGACTAGACTCCTTAACCATCCAAGAAAATTAAGATCTAGATGGGCAGGACCTTACATAGTTCGAAATATTTATCCCTATGGAGCTATTGAAATTGAAAATCCTAAAAATCAAAATATATTTAAAGTAAATGGACAAAGACTTAGACTTATTTTGAAGATACCAAAAAGTTCTTTTGAAATTATAGAAGAAGTAAGAGTAGAGGACTACTCGAGCTTTACTTAGTAAGAAATTTTCTAAATATATATAAATAAATAAATAAAACTTATTTAAAACATAGTCACGGTTCAATCGAAAGGAATTATTGATTTTACCGAAACATATTTTAAAAGAAAAAAATTGTTGCGGTTCAACTGACAGGATCTATCGATCTAACCAAAACACAAAAACTTAAAAAAAAAAATCTATATATTATATTTAGTTTAATGTCAGTGTTACCGAAGTATAGTACCGGTTCAATCGATAGGAAAAATATATATATATTTAATTTCAATTCAACCGAGGGATATAACAGTTTGACTGAAAAATTTTAAAATGTTGAAAAATTAAGAATCAGTTAGGCCAGAAATTCTTCGGTCTTGACCGAAGTAAAAGGTATTATTATACGTATTTTTATTAGATATAACTTTACGGAAAGTCCGTTGAGTTACACTTAACTCAACAAACTTACTCCATTGAGTCTAAGATAAATTAACGAACTTACCACATTGAGTTAACTATAACTCATCGGAGTACTGTAGTTAAGTCCACAAACTTAGTCCGTGGAGTTCACCGTAATTCCACGGATGAGAGAGCGAGAGTTTGTGTGGGAAATGACCCGATTACCCATCTAAACTTAGGGCTTATTTATATTAAACTTAGGATTTAGGGGCATTATCCGCAGAATCATTTATAACTTAGACTAGTGGAGATCAGAGCGATTCCGTTCTGTTGCGTAACTCCACGATGAGGAAGATAACACCCGAGTTCTGGGAATATGTAGTTGACACGTTAGAATTTCTTAAAGATTCAGAGGAATGGCACACAAGGCAGAAAATCAGGAATACGACGAGGGAGAAAGAACTACAAAAGGTAGAATCTGACCTTTTCTACTAGAGGAAAGTATTAGTAGATTTAGGTATACAAATACCTCAGATTATGGAAATGAGAATAAAAGTTGCTACAGAAGTTGTAAGCAGAGAGAGAAGAATCAAGCCAAATAACGAAGTTGCCCTAGAATTGATCCAATGTAAGTCCCGGCTCTGGTTCAAAAGACGCATAGGTAGACGGGCTTAGTGAGCAATCTGGGAGCAACAAAGGAAAGAAAATGAAGAACAGGCAACTAAAGAATAAGAGGAGTCGACTGCTGAAGGACATGTCCCTAAGGAATAGCAGCCTGGACCTTCAGTTCCACCACCAAGGCCATTAGAAAGAACAGCAATTTTGGGGCCTTCTACTGAGGAAGAAATAAGAGAATTTCAAGAATTGGTTCAAATAGGAAAAGACCAAGGAGAACTAGAAGAGTTGGTAGTAGCTATAGCACATCTAGTGTTTGATGCACGGTGTAAAAAGAGGGCTGCAAAAAAGTTGAAAGCCCAATATAAAATTAAAGTTGAATAGCATAAAGAAGCCACTACCAGACTTACTATAAGAGGCGCTGAAGCTGGTCCTTCAAGACCAACAATTGTAGAAAAAGTTAAACATGAAGAGCTAGTACTTGTGGCTCAAAGGCCTACAGTGCCTATTTTTGTAGATTTAATCTCAGAAGAAGAAGAGGAATACCAGGCACAATTAATCAAAAGAAGGAAAGGAAAAGAGATAGTGCCTGAACATCAAGAAGAGATTAAATCTGAGATGCAAATATTAGTAGGGCCTGTAGAGTCGATTTTTGTAAACCTGCTATTTGATTCTGAGGATGAGCAAGAGCAGCAACAACAAGAGTAAAGAGAAGAAGAAAATCAGGCTGAAACTAATCTGCAGCCTATGCAAGCAGAAGAAACAGAAATTAGGGTAGAAGCTGATGTGCTTGTAACTCCATCCCAATCTACCACAGAATCAAAAAGAACAGTGACAATGCAGATTAGTAGTCAAGAGGATGAAGAAAAAGAAGAAACTGAACAAGAAGCTGAACAAATACATATGGAAAGAAATGACTCGATAGATTCCACTAAAGAGCAAAGAACTCTTCAACAAATTTTAGAAAGCATTCAAGACATAGTGGAGAGTTCTGCCAACCCTCTACCATAGACAGAAGCAGAAGCAAAAATGCAGGAATTTTCGAAGCATTTTCAGTCAATTCAAGTTCAGTACATGGAAGAGGAAGTTCAAGAACAAACCCCTCTAGAGCAACAAATTCACATTCCTGACTCGACTGAAGCAACAGTTTTGAATGAAGTACACTTTTAGAGTTAGGAAGCATATAATAAATACCAAGAGATTAGGGGTTATGATATCATATATGGTAGATTAGTAAATTAGGACAGGATGCAAGAAATTAAGGATTTATTTAAGTTCTAAGGTCTATTGCAGTTTATTTCCTAGTAGAGAGGGCATGCAGTATATGAGAATCTAGTGCCCTACTTCTTTGAAAATTTAAGAGAAGAAGAAAGTGGATTATTTTCCAGCGTGGAGCAAGCTGATGTACAGATAACACTAGAGCTTCTCCACAACATTTTAAGATTGAGAAATGAAGGAATACAAAATCTAGAAAGCACAACTGCAATTGAGTGGACAGAACAGATGATAAAGGATTGTTTAGCTATCAATTCTAGTGTGTCATTATTAAATAGACTGAAGCACTTAAATGGTAAAGCACACATGATAGCTAACATTTTGATTAAGAATGTCTACCAACAACAAGGCCATGATATTAAATTAAGTTAGTTTGTCAAATGGGCCACCTATGCAGTTGTGAACAGAATTCAGATTAATTGGTCTGCAGTTTTTATCTCCAAGCCGAGAGTAGTAAAGAAGAAACTATTTTATGGAGATCTAATTCCACTGTTGATGGTGGATAGTATGGATTTCACAAAATGGACATCCAAAAGGATAAGATCAAGAACCATTTCAGTGAAAGAATACAGAAATTATGCTGCTATAGAGATTGCTGAACCTTTTGGAGGAATTACAAGAGCTGTAGAAAGGATAAACCAATTAGTGCAACAATTAGAAAAACTCCAGAAGGAAGTAGATGAACTTAGGAAGAAAGATTAAATTGTAGTGTTCGTCTACTTGTACTTATATTTGTATGAAAAATATCTGATTTATTATAATCTAATAATTAAATGTGTTTTTGCAGTCGTGTTTGAGAAAGATGTAATGGATGAACTATCTTGAATATTATATAATTGTTTGAACAAGATGCAAGATTGTTTAAAAGATATACAAATTTGTTGAATGATAGGATTAAGTACAAGATAACTGGATAATGCTCGAAAATATTTGCATGCTGCAAAGTAAAATGTAAATTCTGCACAACATGAAATGAACTACAAGTTAAATATTCATATAATGTTCAGATTTAAATGAGTTAAATTAGAACACTACATTAATGACATGTATTTAACTTTATTTAAGTTTACAAAATGCAAGAGAAAAAAAAAATATAGAAGTTAATATGAGGAGCAAGTTTTAGAAATTTGCTAAGTGTTAACTCAACAAAGTAAGTTTGTTGAGTTAACCTTAACTCCACGAGGTCAATAATATAATATAAGGTCACTCCGTTGAGTTATATGTAACTCAACGCAGTTAGTCCATGGAGTTAGCAATAGTAACCGAAGCTAGTCCGTTGAGTTAACTGTAACTCAACGGGGTTAGTTCGTGGATTAAACTAAACGGTTATTCTTTTAGCCACGAATGAAACTTCGTGTGTTTAGCGGTTACTGAAAATTTGAAATAAGAAGTGGCACACGTACCCATAAAAATAGGAACCACACTACACGTTACAAGACACGTTCTTGCAACGAGATTTATTTGCTTTATGGGCATGCATTATAAATATAGAACAGAATGTTATTTATGAGTTACCAGCACTTGTAGAAGAAAAGGAAATTCGTTGGGGAACTGGAAGGAGAAGCAGCTGATTCAACTTCATCCGTCAACAACTATTTACTGAATATAAAGCTTCAAACTGAATCACAACAAATGAAATTGATGAAATTACCACTGGATGCACTGAGGGAAGTACTGAGTAACCTATCAGCTAAAGATCTGTGCAAATTGTGTTGTGTATCAAAGGAAATCAAAGACTGTATTAGAGAAAAATATTTTCATGGATTACAAGCTGCAAAAATGACTAAGATTAGAGATGGATTTTTATGGAAGTCATTTAATTATAGTTCAATCAGCTATGAATATCTGAATATGGAAGAAACTACTAGAATTCCACCCAATACATTAGAAGGAATAGATCATATTATGGGGATAGATGAATGATTAATTATATACAGAACCAAACCAAAATATGCAATTCGATTACCTGACATTTTGATTAGAAATCCAATCACAAGAGAATAATGGAATATAGAAATGCCTAATAGATATGAAGTACCAACTTAAAATTGTGGGTCAGCTTTAATATTTTTTGATAAAAATTCGACCATTCTGGAAAAATTGTATTATTGGAGACCAACTGGAAATTGGGATGAAGATTTATGCTTAAGTGTGTATAATTTTCTAAATAGATCCTCGATTGAAAATACTATGATATATCTAGGACAGAAAGCATTAATTAACAGCATACATGTCATAATTGATGGATATATATATCTAGTCACAGATATATCAGTTGCATTTAGATCTGATTTATACATAGTAAGCATAGACAATTATGATGATTTTATAGAAATATTACCTATACTGAGCGATATAGCTAAACCACCATCTTCAGAATATGATCAAATTCAATTAGGAATGTGGTATAATGAATATGATGATCCTACTTTATGTCTGATAAGATGGTGGGATGAATTAAGGAAATTTCAAATATGGATTATGAAAAACCTAAATGAATGGAAGTGGGAAGAAGTATATATTGAAATAGATGTAGAAGTAAAAACAGCTACATTATCTTCGAACAAAAGAGGATCCCTTTCTACATTTCATTTCATTAATGGAAATACACTTATCTTTAGTATTGATAACATACTGCAAGTTTACAAGCTAAAAAGGAAAGCAAACTGCATTAAAATAGAATTAATAGCAAGAAGAATTATGTCTAAAAAGTTTGCATGGACTGACACATTTATTCCATTTGTTACTACTTTTCAATCATGTTTTTAAACTGTGATTTTGTGCGTTTAATGTTGTGTGTATTCTGCATTTATTTTTTAGAAAAAGAAAAAGAAGAGAAAATTTTTTAGTTTTAATTTTATTCTATAAGAAAAGAAAAACAAAATATCAATCCAGTTTGTTGGTATCTATTCTAGGAAACCAACTAGCTTGCTTGTGAGCCACCAAAGGCATAAGAGCCTAAGTTCCACACAAGACACTAATTAACAAGTTATGTTTTGTTATGTTGTTATATATTCTACTTTTATTTGTGAATGAAAAGTTCTTTAGAACCAAAAATCAAAAGATATTGAAGGAAATACAAAAGGACAAGGTATGTAATTGATTACTTATCTTGAATTTACATTTAAACTCAATTCATGGAGTTATTCATTAACTCAACAAATTAAGTTCGTTGAATTAGGTGCTAAGTCAACGAAACAATATTCATGCCTACTACAATTACTGTATTTATTGTGAAATCTTTTACATTGAGGACAATCCAAAATGTAGGTATGGGGGGGAGGTGATTAAAGTAACAACCAATAATTTTGTTAATTAGAGGAATTAGAATGGTACTGCAAAAGTTCTATGGAAATTGAAAATTTTTATGAATTTGCTATAACTATCCGATGATTGAGATTATAAATTTTTATGTAACTATAACTACTTAAATGTTATATTTATAATCTTATAAGATGCTACAAAAAATTTTTACTATTCATACAAATCTAGATATAGCTTAACTGAAACTCAGTAAATTATCTGAAATCTTGAAAGAGCTTAAATGTTGATTTTTTGATTAAATGAGATGCATATGATTAAGGATACATTTAATTTGAGTGATTAAACTTGTACAATGATTTATGTGTAGATCTTATTAAACTACAAAAAAAGTATGAGCTTATTGATATGGATTCATATTTTCATTAAAAAATGGAAGTAGGATTATATGAGATTTGTGTTTTATTGCATCTGTATTAATGAAATACGTATTTATATTGTGTTGAAAAGAAAAAAAAGAAGAAAAAAAGAGAAAAACTTTGAGAGTTTATTGACTTGTTTGATCACGAGCCTTTTGTACTTGAGCAGATAGGTATGTAAGCATTATTGACCTGAAAAAAGACTCTTTAAATCTGGCAACCTAAGATCTTGATCAGATCTGGGATTGTTGACTTAAAGCTCGATACATAGGTACACTAGAAAGCTCTTGTATGATTCAAGCTTGTCAAATTAACTTTTAAAGTACAAATATGCATATACTATTCTGAAAAGATAAAAGTGTTTTGTGAAATACAGATATCTTTTGAATCGAGTATATTTTCTGTTATCTCAAATTGCTGAAGTATGAATCTAGAATAGACTTTTGAAGTTGTTTATTTGAGATACAATTTTTTATTCTACTTGTTTTAATCATATTGAATTGGATTGTGTTTTGATTCGTATGTAGTTGAAATTTATTCTAGAAATCATATTGGAAAATTCAAGATGACAGATGTTGAAAAGAAAAAAAATAATAATATAATTAACACCTATGTGATGCTGATATATTTTGTATGTAATTTACATATGTTCTAAATATATTTACAGGTTGAAGAGGAGAAAACAATGTTAAAACAGATTACTAAAACATACAGAATATCTATATAGTAATCTAAATTATGTATTCTGAAGAAAAACGATGTGAAGAATTAATTCTAGCACTTTAGAAAGACCAACTAGTTAGATCTTAGTTTGCTAAGGGACTAGCAAAATTTAAGTATGGGGGAAGTGTTTAGAATGAAAAAATGCATAATATTAACGGTTAAATGATGGTTAATTACATAATATTTAGCTTATCATATGAGAATTAAGCCATTATATTATAATTACACTGTTATATGCTTTAATGAAGGATATTTTAAAACTGTCAATAAATTGTAGGCTATGAAATTCTTAAGTATCCAAATTTTCTATTATTTCAGAGAATTATATTGCATGTACCGGACAGTTATGTTTTTAACGATAGAAGAATATTTTATTATTTCCTTGAGTACACGTATTGAAACCATAATGCATGACTTAAGTGGATTTTTGGTAAGTTATCTGCTAACTATCTTAAGTTTTCAGTGGTGTAATCGCGTCGCATGTAGTGACAAAAGTATTTACTGTCGATAGAGATTTTTTACATTTCACCTTTTGCCCATTTTCATGAACATATCAAAACAAAAATACCAAAAATAACAACTTATCTGTGTTTACATATCGTATTTAAGTGTTGTATTGTTTGTTTTGTATCATGATTAATGTTATCATTGTCAGTATTGTGAATGTTTTGTGTTTGTTTGATTTAGAAAATAGAAAATAGTTTTACAGTTTACTAAAATTGATTCATTCCAGATACTTAAAGATTTTAATGGTTACTGTTTGAAATATCTAAATGTTAGTGTTGCTTAATGATAAATCTAATATTAACTAACATTAAAGAGCTTAATTGATGTTATTTACAATCTATGGAACCGCCCAATGATTGGCCAAATTCCTTTATAAATAGTAGTATTAGACTGGAAAGATAGCATCGTGGAGTTAATTCAAGTCCACGAGGTTAGTCCGTTGAGTTAGCCATAACTCAACGGAGTGCTTACTAAACATATAAATTTCATTATTAAAATCGGAACAGTACACAATTCTTACTCAATTCCTATGAGATCGACCTATGCTTACACAAAAATACAATATACACTATGCACTTGCAGTTAAAAATACAAATTGGAATTAATATCTAATTTGTGTAAAAGGTTGTTTGTTTACTTCAAAAAGGAATTACTAATATAAGCAAGTTTAAGATTTAACTTGTCACAACTAAACAGAAGTTAACAAAACTCAAACATAAAGCAATCGCATTATGTAAACTGTTTACTACATTTAATGATCATATACTTGTTTTTGACAATTTTTGTTTCAAAAAGTTTTATTTAAACAGTTTATTCTTATCCATGAAAGTTATGCATGTTTAAAAATGTCTTTTTGAATGATATATACTTAGCAAGTTTTTCTTCCTTACATTTTATTTACTTTTTTATAATGCCAAAAAGGGGGAGAAGATAGATTATTTGACATATTAGGTTTTGACATCATCAAAAAGAGGGAAATTGTTAGGAATTTTGTTTTGATGATAAATGCTTTATTAAAGTTTATAAATAAGTCTAAATAATATTTTCTAAGTATAATTGTCACGTAATTAATTGTTGAAAAGTTTTTAGATAGTTAACTTTCATATAGTTAAAGTTTTCGGATAGTTAACTTTCAGATAATTACAGTTTTCGGATAGTTAAAGTTTTCAGATAGTTAGATTTTCAGATAGTTAAACTTTCGGATAGTTAACGTTTCGATTTCGTCGAAGAGTTATGTTAAAAACTCATATAGTTAAGTTATCTACACATGTGTTTTTAATGTTTTAAGTTGTCACATGTTTTCCATGTGTATTCGGTAATGAAAATCAAAGAGTTAGATAATTGTTCGAGTTTTTACACGCATAGACAGATAAATGTTCAAGTTTTATAAAATGACTAACAAACAGATAAGTTTTCTATGTTCAGTCACGTGTTTTTCAGGTGCAAAAACTCGAAGAGTTACAAATAACTATGAGTTTTACAACCAACAAAAGTAGAAGACTTAGCATAACTATTCGTGTAAAGAAAATAACTACTAGCTAAGTAAAAATTGAGAAAACTCGAAGACTTATGATAACTATTCGAGTTTTATGAGCAGTAAAGCACATAACTATACGACAAACTAGAATAGTTATTGTCATATTTTAAGTCTTTCATAAAAATATAATAATACTAAGTTAACTGTTCGAGTTTCTTGGATGGATGTGCGAAAAAGTTGAAGATTTAAGCATAACTATTCAAGTTTCTTAAAAGGATAAAATATAAGAATTTAAAACAAAAACTCAAAGAGAAATCTATCTATTCGAGTTTGTAGAAGAGTAAAAACGTAACAATATGAAAAACTTAGAGGGTTAGATAGAATAGCTGAAATCAAGTGAAATACATAATTGTATGTTAAACTAACTGAATGAGTCTAACTTTTTATCAGTATAAGTTCCAGAATATTTGCATTTGATTAAATGTACCATTGGTTGTCATTGTTTGCTCCCCCTAGATAAATGTAGTCTAGAGAATCTATGGCGTACTTAATATTAGGTTGTCAAGCCCTAATAGATTTGTCATTAAAGTCCAAGATTAGCTGACTTAAGTTGGTTGCTAAGCCTTAAATAGATTTTTCATTTAAGTTCAAAATCTGGCGTACTTAATATTAGGTTGTCAAGCCCTAATAGATATGTCATTAAAGTCCAAAATTAGCTAACTTAAGTTGGTTGCTAAGCCTTAAAGTTCAAAATCTGGTGTACTTAAATTGGGTTGCCAAGCCCCAATAGATTTGAGTCTCTCTATAATTTATTTTTTTTAATTAAATACAGAAATAAGTAGTAGATTTAACAATTTAGACCTTCTGACTTTTATTTTATTTAATTTACAAAAGAAAATTCATAGAGATATACCTTCAGTTAACTTAAAAGAATTCAATAATGAGTACACGAACTTAAGAAAATAAATGCATTACATTATGTGTAAAGAATAGATGATAACAAAGAAAAATAACAAAGATTATATGCACAGATTATGGCAAAATTGTTATAACACCTATAAAAGAAACTAAGCTTAAGCACATTGCCCCCCTTTTTTTTATTTTATGTATTACCTCCCACAATATCATCTTTTTACGTGATCACAATCCCTTACTTAAGGGAAAGATAACGAGTTACTCAATGATAAGTGAGAACAGGTAACCTTTTTTTTTATTAAATAGAATCTGAATTACTTGTAAAATGAGTTTTCAATCAGCACATCCCAAACCAGTTGATTCAAGTGACTAGGGTTTAAGATCCCCCAACAGACTTAATTACTCAAGCAATTGCAGACAAATAAGAAAACAAGACAGTAAATTGAATAAGAGGCAACTGCAAGACTTAATTTTTCTAACAATATGTTAATAACTTTCCTTTAATAAATGATACATATTTTCTATGTATTTTTCAGTTAAAATATCTATAATGGCATAAACATAAGTAACAAAAATACAGTTGGTACTCATATTGAATCAAATTAACTTTCCTTAAGTAACTTTTTCTAAATTTTTCTTAAATAAATTGATTTCAATAAAAGTCAGAATTTCATAAATTCTTAACTACCAATAAACAATAATTCTAAAATAGATATTTTGAGTTTTTTTAAAAAAAATAAAGAAATTTAAATTCTAAAGCTACTTTGTAACAAACCAAAATATTATGTAATGAATAGGACAAATTAAACATCAGATATCCTATAGATACCAAGTTCTAATCATAATTTTAAAAAGGTAATCTCATCTAAGGGTTTTGTAAATAGATCTGCTAATTGTTCTATGGTAGGAACAAAATTTAATACTATTTTTCCTTTTATAACATTATCCCTTAGAAAATGATGTCGAACTTCTATATGTTTAGCTCGTGAATGTATGACAGGATTTTTAGACAAATTTATTGTAGAACTACTATCACAGAAAATCTTAGTTGGTTCATAGGCTAAATTAAAATCTTTTAAAGTTTGTTTGATCCACAGGATTTGAGCACAACAAAGTGCAGTAGCTATATATTCAGCTTCAATTGTAGATAATGCTACGCAATTTTGCTTTTTGCTAAACCAAGACACTAAAGAATTTCCTAATAATTGACAAGTGTCACTAATGCTTTTTCTTTTAGACTTACATCCTGCGAAATTAGCATCACTAACCTATTAAATTTAAAGAACTGTGTTTAAAGTAAAATAATCTGAAATTGATGGTTCCTAATAGATATTTAAAAATTCATTTAACAGCAAGTAGGTGTGATTCTTTAGAATTAGATTGATATCTAACACAAGTACACACACTAAACATAATATCTGGTCAGCTAATTGTTAAATAAAGTAATGAACCAATCATACTTCTATACTGTTTTATATCTACAATTTTTCCAAAGTCATCTTTATCCAACTTAGTGATAGTACTCATTGGTGTATTCTTTGTTTTGGTATTGTCTAACCTAAACCTCTTTAATAAATCTTGAATATATTTTTCTTATGAAATAAAAGTACCTTGATTTAACTACTTAATTTGTAAGCCTAGGAAAAATGATAGTTCACCCATCATACTCATTTCAAATTGATTAGTCATGTCTTTCGAAAAAGACTCAACTAATTTATCATTTGTTGCTCCAAATATGATGTCATCTACATAGATTTGAACTACCAATATATCTTTTTCGACTTTCTTGATAAAAAGAGTGTGATCTGCCTTTCCCATAGAGTACCATTTTCCATAAGAAATTTAGATAATCTCTCATACCAAGACCTAGGGGCTTGTTTAAGGCCATATAGTGCCTTTTTAAGCTTGTAACATACTTGGGATGTTTTGAATCTTCAAAACTTGGAGGTTGTTTTACATAAACTTCTTCTTTTATATATCCATTTAAAAAAGCAGTCTTAACATCTATTTGATATAATTTGAAATCCATGTAACAAGCATATGCTAACAAAATTCATATTGATTCTAGTCTAGCAACAGGAGCAAATGTTTCATCATAGTCAATTCTTTCCTCTTGCTTGTAACCTTGAGCAACTAACCTAACTTTATTTTTAACTATATGTCCATCCTGATCTACTTTGTTTCTAAATACCCACCTTGTTCCTATTATGGACTGATTTTCAAGTGGTGGAACTAGATCACATACCTCATTTCTTATAAATTGATTTAGCTCATCTTGCATAGCTAAATACCAAAATTCATCTTCTAAGGCATCTTCAATTTTCTTAAGTTCTAGTAAGGAAACAAATGAATAAGCACCACAAATGTTGACTACTGATGACCTAGTCCTAACTCCTTGATTAGGATTGCCTATTATCTGATCAATAGGATGAGATGAAGCATAACGCCAATTTCTATGTTGTTCCACATTTTCTATAGGTATGACATTATTTTCTTCTAAATCTTCATCATTTAAGTTTATATTTCTTATTCCGTCAGATAATCTCTCAACTTCTCTGTCAACATCACTTGGTACCATTTCTGAGAGAATTTCTGAATCAAAGTTTTCAGCATGTCTAAAATCCAAATAAGAATTTTCATGAAATTTCACATGTAGGGTTTCCTCAATAGTTTTTGTTGATTTGTTATATACTCTATATGCCTTACTTCTAATGGAATAACCAACAAAAATACCCACATCTAATTTGGCTCTAAATTTGTCTCTACGTTCCTTAGTATTTAGAGTAAAACACTTGCAACCAAAGAGTTTTAAATAACTTATTTTGGGAACTCTGTTATATCATATCTCATAAGGAGTTTTATCTAAAATTGGTCTTAGATGTACTCTATTTATAACATAACATGCTATATGAACTGCTTCTGCCCAAAGACATAGGGGTAACTTATTTCATTTAACATAGTTTTGGACATTTCCTAAAGTGATCTATTTTTACATTCTAATATCCCATTTTGTGAAAGAGCTCTTGAAAATGAGTACTTATGATCTATGCGTAATTCTCCACAAAAGGTGTCCATTTGATCATTATCAAATTCTATATCATGATCACTCTTAAGTTTTTGAATTTTAAAATTTTACTCATTTTGAACTTTATTATAGAATATCTTAAATATTTCAAAAACTTCAGTTTTATTAGCTAGAAAATAAACCCAAGTAAACCTAGAATAGTCATCAACTAGTACAAAAGCATAATGTTTACCTCCTAGACTAGTAGTCCTAGTAGGTCCAAATATTCATATGCACTAGTTCTAATACTCTTTTACTTGTTATTTCATTTAAACTTTTAAATGATGTTTTATGTAATTTACCTAGTTGACATGCATCACACATAAACTCTTTCGAGTACTTAATACTAGGTAACCTCTAACTAGATTCTTTTTAGACAGCTTTTGTAATAATTTTAAGTTTTAGTATCCTAACCTTCTATGCTATAAAATAACTTCATCCAATTTTGCAATTAAGCAAGCATTGTCTTTAATAATATTAGAAGGCAAATTCAGAATACAAGCGAATCCTTTCTTATATGTAGTGAATAAAATTTCGTTTGTAGACATGTCCATAATTTTACAGGAATCTTTTTCAAAAATTACTCTATAAAACTTCATTAAAATAGGAACACTCAATAAATTAAAACCTAAGTTTTCTACTAATAAGACATCATTTATAAAACATTTTTCAGTTACCTAAACCTTGCCAGACCCAAGGATATTTACTTTGCTTTTATTTCCAAAGGTAACTTGTCCATTCTTGGTCTTTATTACTTGTGTAAGTAATCATATATCTCCAATCATGTGGCTAGATGCTCCACCATCCATTATTCATTTTGATTTGTATACCTACAAAATAGTTAAGAAGAGATTTTATCTCTTGGAACCCATTTCTAAGTGGGTCCAAGAATTTTAGAGATAGTTATATCAAAATAATCAATATTTTTAGACTTCAACTTATCTATCTTCTGATAATTATTCTTGCATTTATTTCTCTTAGTATTATAATTATCAGAACATTTATCTCTATATAAACCATAGTTGAAATTTTCATTTCTGACATTATTTGATTGCTGATCCCAATATCCGAAATTTTTTAAATATGAAGAAAACTAATCAAAAATATTAAAACTTTCAAATGACTTAGCCTAATTTTTCTGAAAATTTCTTCGGAAATTCTTGCATTGTGTGCTATCATTTATATATTGCATTTTACCAATTTGCACATATTTATCTCCCTTTTAATCACACATGGAATAGTTTTTCTTCTACTATTCTTAGTACTAGAAATAAAGACATTATTTTTAGCAGTACCATCATGTAATATATAATTTTCAGAAGATGCATCGTGTAAACCAATACCATGTTTTTCTACATTTGATATTTTACTACTAAGTTCATTTGTTATAGTTTGACTATTATTCCATTTACTTAATGTAGCCTTTTGATCACAAACCTTAATCTTTAACATATCAATTCTTGAATTTAAATCAATAATAGTCAGTTTCAGTTTTTCAACTTCACAAATCATTTTCTTTTTATCAGTAATTAAATTTTCACAATTAGCATGCAATTTTCTTTCTATTGTAGTAAACTTTAAAATTTCCTATGCATGCTTTTGATTTTCTTCTTTAAATTTATTCAACATAGAGTTCAAAAAATCAATCTTATTTTCAGATTCATTTAACATTTTCCTAATGTTCTTTCCTTCTATTTTTACTTTCTTATATTTTCTAGCCAGTTTATTGTATTCAATAAGTAATCTATCAAAACTAGCATTTTGATTAGAGGATACCTTACTAGATTTTGCTATGAACTATACATTTGCCAGATTTTCTTCTGAATCTGATGTTGATGAGGATACATTGTTTGATGTTGAATCCTTTGCTTCTTCACTGTGTGAAGCTGAAGAGTCATCCCATGTCACTTTAAGTGTCCTTCTCTTTCTGAATTTCTTATTCCTGAAATTCCTCCTCGAATTCTTCTTATCTTTGTTAAGAGGACAATCAGTTTGAAAGTGACCTAACTTGTTACACTTGTAGCATATGATTTTGTCTTTCATGAATGACTTCTTCTCTATATCTCCAGATGTCTTTACTGACTTGAAGTTCCTGCATTTCTTCAATAGATTTCTAAATTTTCTGGTCAACAACAGTAAATCATCATCAGAATCTCTACTGACTTCTAAGACTTTATCAACCATAAAAGCCAGATCCCTTCTAGGATTCTTCCCTTTTGGATCTAAATGTTGTACTTCATAGGCTGTTAGATTGCCTATGAGATCATCGAGAGTATATGTATTTAAATCTTTGGACTCTTCAATAGATGGTCTTTTAAGCCCAAATTTTAGTTAAAGATCTAAGGATCTTTCTTACCAAGTTTTTTTCCTCGAATTTCTTGCCTAAATATTTTAATGAATTTACAATCTCAAGAAAATGGGAAAACATATCAGAGATACATTCATTTTCGTGCATTTTAAAAAGCTCATATTTATGTATTAACATATTAATCTTAGATTCCTTGACCTAGTTAGTACCTTCGTTGGCAACTTCTAATGCATGTCATATGTAGTTTAATATGTAGAAACTTTGTTAAATTGATCATGAGATAAAGCACAAAACAAGATGTTTAAACTTTTAGCATTTAGTGTCATTCGTTCCTTTTCATCAAAAGTCCAAGTATCATATGGAGTTATAACTAACACTATAGGATTGCTAATTATATGCCATAGTTTGAAATCAATTGACTGAAAGAATACTTTCATCCTATATTTCTAGTAGCTGTAATTGCTACCTTCAAACATAAGAAGACGATTAGTGGTCTGTCCATCAGTCATAACTAAGATTTCAGTATTATCCATTTTAAACAGATGATCCAAAGTAAATGACAAGAAAAACTGATTCCTAAATAGAGAAATGAAAGCTCTTAATTATGCTTTGATACTAGTTGAAGGATCGTTGTATCACAAGAGGGGGGGTGAATTGTCTTTAGTAATTAAAATTTACCAACGGATAAAATAAGAGCACAAAACACTCATAAATAAAATTTTATTCTTTATAAACTTTAAAGAAAAAATTTACAATATCCTTTCAGCTCAATTCCCTTCTTGACAATTTTAATACAGTAATGTCTGATATACAATTCAAATAGAAAATGAAGTCCTTATTCAAAACTAATTTCGAATTGTATAAAACCTGATCTTTATGCACGTAGCTCCTTTCCTTCTATTTGCTCAGCTTCTGTATCTCTTTTTCTCCAATTGTCGAATTTCCAGACTTCTTGCATTTGCAGCTCCTTTTTTGAAATTGCTTAAAATTTCAAACTTCTTCTAATGTTGGAGAATTTTTCTAGATATAAATATTTAGACTTGATTTTCAGTTTAGGATTCAAATTGAATATTCAGACTTGGTTTTTGAGATTGGGATCTGTAGGATCGTCTGTATCACAAGAGGAGGGGTGAATTGTGTCTTTAGTAATTAAATACTAGCGGATAAAACAAGAGCACAAAACACTCATAAATGAAATTCTATTCTTTTATTTCAAGATAGAATTTACAATATCTTTTCAACTCAATTCCCTTCCTGACGGTTTTGATATAGTAATGTTCGATATACAATTCAAATAGGAAAACAAAGCTCTTATTCAAAACTAATTTTGAATTGTATAAAACCTGATCTTTATGCACACAGCTTCTTTCTTTCTCTTTGCTCAGCTTCTGTATCTCTTCTTCTCCAGTTGTCGAATTTCCAGACTTCTTACGTTTTCAGCTCCTTTTCTAAAATTGCTTAGAATTTCAAACTTCTTTTGATGTTGGAGAACTTTTCAAAATATGAATATTCAAACTTAACTTTTCAATTAGGGATCCAGATTTAATATTCAGACTTGGTTTTTGAGATTGGGATCCCCCTTTTGTAATGTAGCTTGTACTCTCTATTTGTAGTCGAACTCTGTTGTCTTTCACGTTCAACATGTTCATCCACTTGATCCACAATCCATAATCCATAATCCACGTACTAATTTTCTCTTTAATCCAAATTACTATCTTTTTGAGTTTCCACTTTCTCCACGATCATTTTGAATTTCCACGATCTCCACTCGTAGATATATCAAGAATTTTATCTTCCTAGAGTCTTGTAGAATATCTTCTAAGTTTTCGATTTAGTAGAATATTTATCTTTTAAGTCCTGTAGAAACTCGAACATTTATCCTTTAACTCTTCAAGTTTTTGCACCTATAAAATACATGACTAAACAAAGAAACTTATCTGTTCGTTAGTCCTTTTATAAAACTCAAATAGTTATCTATCCATGCGTATAAAAACTCGAACAGTTATCTAACTATTCAATTTTCCATTACCGAACGCACATGGAAAACACGTGACAACTTAAAACATTTAAAACATTAAAAACACACATGCAGATAACTTAACTATACGAGTTTTTAATATAAAGTATTCAACAGAAACGAAGCGTTAACTATCCGAAAGTTTAACTATTGCAAATCTAACTCTTCGGAAATCTTTAATTTATCCAACATAAAAATGAAACTTTTCGATAATCTATTAACTATTATACTTAGAGAAATATACTTAGAGAATATTATGTAGACTTATTTAAAAATGTTAATAAAGCATATATCATCAAAATTAAATACCTAACAATCTCCTCCTTTTTGATGATGTCAAAACCTAATAAGTCACATAATTTATATCTCCCCCTTTTTGGCATTATAAAAAAGTAAACAAACTATTTTCTCCCCCTTGAGGAAGTTAAGCAAGTTAAATGTAAGGAAGGAAATCTTACTAAGTATATATTAATCAAAATGATAGTTTCAAACATACATAAAATTTATGGATTAAGCATAAACTATTTAAACATAAACTATGAAAAATAATCACATAACATTAAATTCAGTAAACAGTTGATGTTTAGAATGAAAAAGTGCATATTATTAACGGTTAAATGATGGTTAATTGCATAATATTTAGCTTATCATATGAGAATTAAGACATTATATTATAATTGCACTGTTATATGCTTTAATTGAAGAATCTGCTTAATTTTGGGGAATTAATGTCAATTTAGTACATTTTTGAACTGTCGGTAAGTTGCAAGCTGTGAAATTCTTAAGTATCTAAATTTTCTGATATTTCGGACAGTTATGTTTAATATACTGGACATATTTCGGACAGTTATGTTTAACAGACCGAACATGTCGGATAGTTATGTTTAAATAGCCGAATAGTTATGTTTTGAAAGAATATTTTATTATTTCCTGAAGTACACGTGTCGAAACCATAATGCATGACTTAAGTGAACTTTCGGTGAGTTATCTATAACTATCCGAAATTATAGCTGGGCATCGAACAGATATATGTATAACTCTCTGAAATCTCTTTTTATTTATAAAATAGCTGAGGACACGTGTCATGTTCTGGGAAAGTGACTTAAGTGGATTTTTGGTGAGTTATCTCTAACTATCCGAAATGCATCTGAGCATCGGATAGTTAGCTCTGTAACTCTCTGAAATGTTATTTTATGATTAAACTGCTGCTGACACATGTCGAGATTTGGTAGATTTACTTAAGTTATATATCGGTGAGTTATCTATAACTATCCGAAATGCATCTAGGCATCGGATAGTTAAGTTTATAAGTATCTGAAATGTACCTAAGCATCGGATAGTTAAATTTATGCACCTATTTTATTGTTAAATCAACGAAGAAAGTTCGTTGAGTTATCTATAACTCCACGGACTATTTATTTTCTAATATGCCACTGTAGCGGTTGCAGAAACAGGACAGTTGGAAGAAAAACCACGACTACACGTATCGCGTAGGGAGAAGAAAGCATCGCTGTTGATATGAATGAAGGAAATCCAACCGACCATTCAAGTAGAAGCAGTTACTACTGAAGAAATATAAAAGAAAAGAAGAAAAAGAAATAAAGTATATGATCGATGGACGACCAGTGTATACAAAGGAGGAGCACCAAGCTTTCTGCAGACAGTTTCGGCGATTCTACAAAGTATCACACCAACCATCATTACCACCACCACAATCACCAACCATCGGATGTTTGTGAGGATACTTTCTTGATGTCGGGTCGATTCCGAGCCAAACACAATGCCTGACAACTACTGTGAGGAGTGATCGCGTCGCGGGAAGGGAAGCCATTTTCACCAAGCGCCGACTCATATTTCAGGAGATCGTAAAGCTTTTAGCCTTGGCTTCGGGTTGATGCCTGTATGCTAAAGAGGAGATCATCTTGCAATTCTAGACTCGCGATTCTATAGGGAGAGGAGACAGAATTGTAAGTGGTTTAATTTTCAGTGGTGTAATCGCGTTGCAAGTAGTGTCAGAAGTATTTACTATCAAGTGAGATTACTTTACATTTCACCTTTCGCCCATTTCCATGTTCATATTAAAACAAAAATACCAAAAATAATTTATCTATGTTTGTATGTTGTATTTGAGTGTTGTATTGTTTGTGTTGTATCGTGATTAATGTTATCTTTGTCAGTGTTATGATTATTTTATGTTGTTTTAGTTTTACAGTTTACTGAAATTAGTTCGTTCAAAAGACTTAAAGATTTTAATGGTTACTGTTTGAATTATCTGAATGTTAGTATTGCTTAATGATAAATCCAATGTTAACTAACATTAAAGAGCTTAATTGATGTTATTTACAATCTGTGGAATCACCCAATGATTGGCTGAATTCCTCTGTAAATAGCAGTATTAAAAGGAAAAAGGTAAGCTCGTGGAGTTAACTTAAGTCCATGAGGTTAGTCCGTTGAGTTAACTGTAATTCAACGGAGAGCATATTGAATATATAAATTTGATTATTAACAAATGAACAATTCTCAAGTTCTTCAACAATTCCCTATGGGATCGACCTGTACTTGCACACTGATACAATAGACACTATGCACTTGCAATTAAAGTACAAATTGGAATTAATATCTAAATTGTATTAAAGGTTGTTTGTTTACTTCTAAAAGAAAAGAATAGGCATAAAGATAAATTAACTAAGTAAAAAATAGAAGTAACAAATCCAAGTTTTTTTGGTACGTTATTGGAGATCTAATCAGATATTCTGGTCTCGTGCTGGGAAAACACAAACAGTTGACATAATATTTTTGGTTACAAATTACAAGAAATAAATCATGTAATACATAATTAGTATTATCACAAGTCTTTGTGTCTTCAAAAAATATCAATAAGAGTATCTGAAATTTTCTTTGCAATTTCTATACTAACTCTGTTTATTTGATCAAGTAATGCTTGATCTAAATCATTGTGAGAAACTTGTGATGGTTGCTGTAAAAATTCAGTATGAATGTCTGTATCTATACCTGTATGTGTATCTGTATGTATACCTTGTTGTATATCTGTATGTATTTCTTGTTGTATATCTGTATGTTGCTGTGTTTCTGTAAATTGTGTGGATTGTTGCTGTGTTTGCTGATCCTGTTGTTGTTGTTGTTGTCTGAGGATAAGTGTATCTGCTTCCTGGTATTTTTGGAGTTCCTTTGCAAAGAAAGATCTTGACTTTAATCTTTTATGTGGCCAAGGTGTAATATATGTTTGACTTGCCACAATTCTCAAAATCGTATCAACATAAAATAATTTACTCTGCAAATGTAAGATATGAGAAACAAAAATATCATACCAGTTCACCTATATATTGTTAATTAATGCATATGTAGCATAAAGACAACATCTGCCAACTTATGCCTCATAACCAAACCTCTGAAACAATGTAGCATGCAATATTTTTGCAATAAAACGTGCTTGGCCATTTAAGTCATTTAGTAACCTTAATGGTATGTTGGCAATTGGATCTTTAACTAAAGTTTGAATGTCCCATCTCAAATGATAAACCTGTTTTCTTTTTGATAATTTAACTCCTTCATTTTTCAGACCAAATACCTAATGAAGTAAATCTAGAGTTAAATATATGTCATTGTCTTGTATATTAGAAACAGGAATACCTTCTTCCACTATTAAGTTTGAGTAAAAACAACTGATAAGTTCAAGTATAGCAAGATAGCCTGGCTGTTGTGGAAGTAGAGTCAACAAGCCTTGAAATTCAAACAGTTCTCGTATGTGTGCCATCCCTTTAAACTTAACTAGTCTTGAATATAAAACTGTAAAAGTTTTATATGTCTGAAATTTGTCAAAACAGGAATTATTTCTGAACCATAATAGTGTATTTTCATCTAAACTTTGTTCAGGATTAGGTATTTTCCTGTAATGATGTTCTGATCTGGGACTTGTTTCAATATTATCAATAGCATCTATATTTTCAGATCTTTCAAAACTAGTGGAATTTCCATCAAAACTAGTATAAATGTCTGAAATATCTGTTATTGTCGTATCAATAATCTATTGAATTTCTTTTGTTTGTTCTTCTGGAAACATTTCAGTAGTAACATTCTCTGTAACAATCTGTATATCAGCAACATGTATATCTATATTTGATCTATATAACTGTCTTTGTATGAAAGAATGTTCTATATCTGTTTGTGGAATAGAATCATCCTATATTTCTAAAATTTGTATATGTGAGACATTGGTAGTATCATATTCTATTTGTAACTGTGTATGTTGTTGATTATATACATTTATCAACAAGTATACGATATATTGTAATAGACATAACCATATATATAAAGTGTAGTATAAGCAACTGTACCAAAATTCAAGTCTCTATTCGAGATATAGTAAGAGGAAGAATATCTGTACATTCCTCTTCAAATGAAATATCTTCAAAATTCATAGACTCAGTGTCTATGTCATCAATAATATCATGAAATTTGATATCATCTGTATATGTATCATCAAAATTTCCTACATGCTCTCTTTCCGTAGGAAAAGAATGTGTGCTTGCAACATTATGTGAAAAATTGTCCATTGTATTAAAAGATACATTATGCACTAATGTGACACAATACCTTAGAGTATATGCTTGTAAGCCAATATTTGTCACATCTGCTAGGATTCCCGACAAAAATGTCTGTCCAGCTTCTACAATGGAGCATAGTTTTCCATTTTTCACTGATTCTTCTTTTTGCTGCAATATTCCTTGTACACTTGCAATTAGTCCAAAATATTCAATTGTCTTTTTCTTTTTCCGACTATATGTCTGCAGTGTTTCAGGTTGTTCAGGAGGTTCTAAAATTGTCTTAATTTCTCCTGCTAAAGGCACCTGTTGTCTTGATGGTCCTTCATCATGATGCCTAAGTGGTAATAATGAAATATAGAGTTTTAAGCTCTCAACCTCTGCCGTTTTGAGTTGATAAACTCTTTGTCCTTCACTTCGAAGGCCCATTTTGCTAATGGCAGTTTTCTATTCATCTATACACTATTTAATATCATCTAAAACAGCTGGGGGAAAATAATGTTGGGAATACAAGGATTGTAATTCCCTGTTTGCATTTTTGATCATTGGTCCCCACTTCTTTCCATAGTAAGTGATAGACTATACCGATATCTCTTGTACATGTCCAGAACTTACAACCGCAAGGTTAGGTTGTAAATTTCTTTTCCATAAATGCAATGCGGAAAGTTCAGTCTGTTTTAGTCTAAACTGTGTTTCAACATAATTTCGAATAAATTTCCAACAGAAATTTTTCTCATCTTGAACAGCTTTTCTAATTTCATGTAGTACTTCGTTTGAAATACCATTCTAGAAAGAACCTTAATAGACTTAGGTGCAGGTACAAATGTTATGCCAAGTGATATATTTGCATCCTTAGGATTAGAGGGCTTAACTCCTACTAGTACGGTTATTCAATTAGTTGATAGAAGTATAAGATACTCTAGAGGAAAAATAGAAGATGTCTTAATTAAAATCAAAAACTTGATATATCCTATTGATATTGTAATTTTGGATTCCCAACAAATTAAGCATAAAAATAGTGATACGTCTTTAATTTTGGAAAGGCCATTTTTAGCAACATCAAGGGCTATTATAAATTGTAAAACTGGAGTAATGAAGTTATCATATGGCAATGAGGATACTCAATTAAATATTTTCAAACCAGAAAAGTTTGAGAAGTTAGAAATGTCCTTACATACCATAGACTTTTTAGAGGATGAAGGAGATATGTTAGATGATGTGATTCAAGAAGAATTAAATAGGCAAATCAATTCTAAAACTTTAGAGGAAAGTGAAAGCATAAATATAGGAGATCTAGAAGAAATTAATTTAGAAAATGATGATGTTCAATTAGGAGCTCTAGCTTCTGATGGGCAACATTTAGAATTAAAACATTTACCTCCTGAATTAACCTATATATTTCTGGAAGAGAAACGAACCTGTCCAATCATTATTGCTTCAGATTTAAAAGAGGATCAAATAGATAATTTAATAGATGTAGTGAAAAGTTATAAAAAAACAATAGGATGGATTATGACTGATATAAAAGGGTTAAGTTCAACTTTATGCTGTCACCACATATATTTAGAAGAGAATGCTAAACCTGTTAGAATTCCTGAGAGGAGATTAAATCCAAACCTTAAAGAAGTAGTCAAGAAGGAAATAGTGAAATGGTTAGATAATGACATAATTTATCTGATTTCTGATAGCTCGTGGGTTAGCCCAATCCATGTAGTTCCCAAGAAATCAGGATTAACAGTTATTAGGAATGAAAGTCAAGACTTGATACCTACTAGAATTCAATCAGGCTGGAGAGTATGTATAGACTATAGAAAGTTGAATGATGTGACTAGAAAAGATCATTTTTCATTACCTTTTATAGATCAAATGCTGGAAAGATTAGCAGGGCAAGAATATTTTTGTTTCCTAGACGGGTATTCAGGTTATAATCAAATTCCAGTAGCATTAGAGGATCAAGAGAAAACAACTTTCACCTGTCCTAATGGAACTTATGCTTTTAAGAGAATGTCATTCAGATTATGTAATGCATCAGCTATATTTCAAAGGTGTATGCAAGGCATATTTACTGGAATGACTGAAGATTTTTTAGAAATATTTATGGATGATTTTACTATATATGGCAACTCATATGAAGTTTGTTTAAAAAATTTAGACCAAATATTAAAACGCTGTGTGGAAAAAAATCTGGTTTTAAATTGGGAAAAATGTCACTTCATGGTTAAATAAGGAATAGTCTTAGGGCATGTTGTTTCTAAGAAAGGGTTGGAAGTAGATAAAGCTAAAATAGAAGTAATTTCTAATCTACCAGAACCTAAATCAATAAAAGATATTAGATCCTTTCTAGGACATGCTGGTTTTTATAGAAGATTTATTAAAGACTTTAGAAAAATAGCTAGACCTTTAACTAATCTATTAAAAGATGTCCTATTTAACTTTGATAAAAATTGCAAGGAAGCATTTTTAGACTTAAAACAAGCTTAATTTCAACTCTTATAATTCAAGCACCTGATTGGAGCCATCCATTTGAATTAATGTGTGATGCATCTGATTTTGCTGTAGGAGCAGTGTTGGGATAAATGATAGAAAAATCTCCTAGAGTGATTCATTATACAAGCAAAACCTTAAATGATGCTCAAGTTAATTGCACAACTACTAAAAAAGAACTATTAGCTGTTGTGTTTACCTTAGAAAAGTTTAGATCATATTTGATTGGAGCTAAAGTAATAGTATACACGGATCATTCAGCTTTAAAACATCTAATAGCAAAAAAAGAGACTAAGCCTAGATTGATCCGATGGATATTATTATTACAAGAATTTGATCTAGAAATTAAAGATAAAAAAGGTTGTGAGAATGTAGTAGCAGATCATTTATCAAGATTACAAATATAAAAATCAAATATTGAAATTAAGGATAATTTTCTTGATGAACAATTAATGACCATCAACACAATACATTGGTACGCAAACATAGTTAATTACTTAGTTACTGGTTTAACACCTAAGGATTGAAATAGACAAGATAAGAAATTGTTTTTCTCAAGAGTAAAATATTACTATTGGGAAGACCCATACTTATTTAAGAAATGTCATGATCTGATTTTAAGGAGGTGTGTTCCAGAAACTGAATATCAGAGCATACTGTCTTTCTGTCATGACCAAGCTTGTGGAGGGCATTTTGGTTCAGAAAAAACTGCTGCAAAAATTCTGCAATGTGGATTTTATTGGCCAACACTATTCAAATATGCTCATAAATATTGCTTAAATTGTTTAAGTTGTCAACAAATAGGAAGAATATCAAATAGGAATGTGATGCCTCTTAATCCTATTGTTGAGGTTGAAATCTTTGATGTGTGGGGAATAGATTTTAGGGTCCATTTCCTATGTCTAATCAATTTAATTACATATTGTTGGGGGTGGATTATGTATCTAAATGGATAGAAGTTATTCCTACAAAAACTAATGACAACAAAGTGGTAATACAATTTATAAGAACCAATATATTTGCCAGATTTGGAAAACCTAAAGCTATTATCAGTGATAGAGGAACTCATTTCTGTAATAGAACTTTTGAAGCCTTAATGAAGAAATATGGAGTAAACCACAAAATTGCAACATCATATCATCCGCAAACAAGTGGACAAGTAGAAAGTGCAAACAAACAAATTAAGTTAATCTTAGAAAAAGTAGTAAATCCTACTAGAACAGATTAGGCTAATAGATTGATAGATGCACTTTGGGCTTATAGAACTACTTATAAGACTAGCTTAGGTATGTCAACTTTTAGACTAGTATATGGAAAAAGTTATCATTTACCAACTAAAATAGAACATAAAGCTTATTAGGCATTAAAAACTCTAAACACTAATTTAAATCAAGCTTCTGAAAATAGGAAAATGCAATTAATTGAACTCGAAGAATTTAGAAATGAAGCTTATTCGAAGATAGTAAGAGAAAAAGAGAAAATGAAATTCTGGCATGATAGGAAAATTATTCCAAAAAGCTTTGAAATAGGACAAGAAGTATATCTTTATATGGCTAGACTTCATAACCGTCCAGGAAAATTAAGATTTAGATGGGCAGGACCTTTACATAGTTTGAAATATTTATCCTTATGGAGCTATTGAGATTGAAAATCCTAAAAATCAGAATATATTTAAAGTAAATGGACAAAGACTTAGACCTATTCTGAAAATACCAAAAAGTTCTTTTGGAATTATAGAAGAAGTCAGAGTAGAGGACTACTCGAACTTTACTTAGTAAGAAATCAGTTTTTATGTTTATATAAATAATAAAAAAATTATAAAATATAAAAATCGTTGCGGTTTAACCGACCGGATCCATCGGTATGACCGGAACATAAAAATATGTATATTAATTTTCAATAAAAAATGTTGGTTTTACCAAAACATAGTATCGGTTCAACTAGGAAAAAAATTAGATCTGACCGAAACATAGTATCGGTTAAACCGGTAAAAAAAAAAAATAGAAAAACTATTATCTTAAGTTTTTTATTTATTATATCTATTTGTACGTGAAGTCTATTGAGTTACGCTTAACTCAACGAACTTACTCCGTTGAGTCTTGAGTTACAGTTAACTCAATAGAGTACTATAGTTAAGATCACGGATGAGAGAGCAATAGTTGGTTCAGGAAATGACCCGATTACCCACCTAAACTTAGGGCTTATTTAAACTAAAACCTAGGGTTTTGGGGGCATTATCCGGCAAACCATTTAGAACTTAGAACAGTAGAGATCAAAGCGATTCCATACCATTGTGTAACTCCACGATGAGGAAGATGACACCTGAGTTCTAGGAAGATGCAGTGGACACAACATAGTTTCTGAAAGAGTCAGAAGATTGGCACACATAGTAGAAGATTTGGAACACGACAAGAGAAAAAGAGCTACAAAAGGTAGAATCAGAACTCTTCAACTTGAGGAAATGTTTGGTTGATTTGGGTATACAAATACCCTAGATAGTAGAAACAAAAATAAAAGTAGCGACAGAAATTGCTTTAAGCAAAGAAAAAAAAATCAGGCCGAACAATGAAATAGCCCTAGAGCTAATCCAACGCAAAGCCAGATTATGGTTCAAGAAGCGCATTGCTGGTCGTGCAAGGGGTGTAATAAGGCTGTAGGAACAAGTAAAGGAACAACAGGAGGAGCCAACTACTAAAAGACTTGTTCCTAAGGAACAATAGCCAGGACCTTCAGTTCCACCATTTAAGCCATTGGCACTAGCAGCAATGATGGGACCTTCGACTAAAGAAGAATTAAAAGAATTTCAAGCACTAGTTCAAGTTGGAAGAAACCAAGGAGAACCAGAAGATTTAGCAGTAGCCAAAGCACATTTAGTGTTTGATGCACTACGCCATAGGAGGGTTGCAAAAAAATTGCAAGCCCAATATAAAATTAAAGTGGAACAGCATCAAGAAGCTACTGCTAGAACTGCTGTCAGATTTGCTGCAAGAAAAGAAGCTGAAGCTGGACCTTCGAGACCAGCAATTATTGAAAAAATTAAACAAGAAGAGCTAGTACCTGTGACTCAAAGGTGTGTAGAGCCTTTATTTTTAGATTTAATCTCAGATGAAGAAGAGGAAGACCAGGCATAATTAATCACACAAAGGAAAGGAAAAGAGATAAAGTCTGAGTGTCAAAAGGAGATTAAATCTGAAGTACCAATGTCAACAGGGCCTGTGAAGCCAATTTTCATAAACCTGCTATCCGATTCTAAGGAGGAGTAGGAGCAGCAACAGTAGGAGCAAAAAGAAGAAGAAAATCAGGTTGAAATTAATCTGCAGCCTGTACAAGAAGAAGAAATAGAAACTAGGGCAGAAACTGAAATGCCCGTGACTCTATCCCAATCTGCCACAGAATCAGAAAGAACAGTGACAGAGCATATTGGTATTCAGGAGGAAGAAGAAAGAACAGAAAATGAAGAAGCTGAACGAAGCCATTTGGACAAAAATGACTTTGCAGATTCCACTTAAGAGCAAGAAACTCTTCAGCAATTTTTGAAAAGAATTCAAGACAGAGTGGAGAGTTCTGCCAGCTCACCACCACAGACAGAAGCAAAAGCAAAAATTCAGGAATCTACAGAACATGTTCAAGTTCAGCCTATAGTAGAGGAAGATCAAGAACAAACCCCTTTGGAACAACAAAGTCACATTCCTGACCCGATTGAAGCAACAGTTCTGAATGAAGTACATTTTTGCAGTTAGGAAGCTTATAATAAATATCAAGAGATTAGGGGTTATGATATTATATACAGTAGACCAGTAAATTGGGATGGAATGCAAGAAATCAAAGAATTATTTGAATTCTAAGGTCTACTGAATTTTATTTCTCAAGAAAGAGGGCATGCAGTATATGACAATCTAGTGCCCTACTTTTATGCTAATTTAAGAGAAGAAGAAGGAAAATTAATTTCCAACGTGGAGGAAGCAGATGTACAGATAACACCAGAGCTTCTCCACAACATTTTTGGATTAAAGAATAAAGGGCGGGAAATTTTGGAAAGTACAACATCCATTGAATGGACAAAACATGAAATCAAGGACAGTTTGGCTATCAATCCTGGTGTGCCTATATTAAATAGACTGAAACATTTAAATGGTAAAGCACACATGGTAGCCAACATTTTGATTAAGAATGTCTATCAACGACAAGGCCATGACATAGAATTAAGTCAATTTGTCAAATGGGCCACGTTTGCAGTTGTAAATAGAATTCAAATAAATTGGTCTGTAGTTTTTATCTCCAAGCTGAGAATAGTAAAGAAGAAATTGTTTTATGGAGATTTAATTCCACTGCTGATGGTGGATTGTATCGATTTCACTAAATGGGCATCAAAAAGGATCAAATCAAGAACCATTTCAGTGAAAGAGTACAGAAATTTTGTAGCTACAGAGATAGTTGTACCTTCTAGAGACATTACAAGAGGTGAAGAAAGAATTAACCAATTAGAGCAGCAATTAGAAAAACTCCAGAAGGAAGTAGATGAACTTAGGAATAGAGGCTAAATGGTATTGTTCGTCTACTTGTATATAATTGTATGAAAAATATTTGATTTGATTGTACTGTAATTGATTCATATGAATGAATATATGTTTTTCAGATATACTTTTCATGTGTGTTTTGAATGTGGAATGAATGGAATATATCGAATGTTATATAATTTGTGGAACATTACGAATGAATGTTTAACAGATTTACAATTTGCTGAATGACATGATAGATGCTTGAAAATTTCTGCATGTTGCAAGGTAAAATGTAAATTCTACATAACATAAAATGACCTGCAAGTTAAATATTTATATATAATGTTCAGATTTAAACGAATTTTGATTAGAATGATGCATTAATAACATATATTTAACTTTATTTCAGTTAGCAGAATGAAAAAGGAAAAAAAACAAAGAGGTACTAACGAAGAGTAAATTTAGAAGTTGCTAAGTGTTGACTCAACGAAGTAAGTTCGTTGAGTTAAACGTAACTCCACGAGGTCAGTAATATAATATAAGGTCACTCCGTTGAGTCATTTGTAACTCAACGAAGTTAGTCCGTGGAGTTAGCAACAGTAACCGACATTGTTCCGTTGAGTTATCTGTAACTCAACGAGGTTAGTTCGTGGATTAAGCAGAACGGTTATTCTTTTAACCACGAATGAAACTTCGTTGGCTTAGCGGTTACCAAAATTTGAAATTAATAGTGGTACACGTACCCATAAAAACAAGAACCACAATGCACGTTGCAAGACACGTTCTTGCAACGAGATTTATTCACTTTATGGATGTGCATTATATATATAAAACAGAATGTTATTTACGAGTTACCAGCACTTTTGAAAGTAAGAAGGAAAGCATTGGGGGAACTGGAAGGAGAAGCAACTGATTCGACTTCGTCCGTCAACAAATATTTACTAAATGAAAAGCTTCAAACTGATATGTAATTAATCTTCTACTATTTATTTATGAGCACTTGGACTCATTCTCTAAGCACTAAACGATTAGTAAGAATACCTACCTAGGAATATTCAACACAGAGGCATACTAAAACATTTTCTGAATTAGACTTTAACAAAATTCTTTGGGGTGTAGCTAACCTTTCTTTAAAAGAGAACGTAAAGATGGCTGCTCTAATAGAAAAACCATTAGGAGAAATTCTGTATCCTGAATTAGTTGATGAGCATTCATGTATTCGATTGCCAAACTTTGAGGGAAAGAGGTTTGAACTGAAATATAATTATATTAGTCAATTGACACATTTTCATGGATTAGAAAGAGAGGATGTCTAATATTTCCTTAGAGAATTTAATGAAGTTTGTCAAATGATGACAATGCTGAACATGAGTATAGATGCTATTAAACTTAGATATATCCCTTTTGCTTTAAAAGACACAGCCAAGAGATGGTTATATACTTTGTCGCCTGATTCAATTTCTACATGGACTGAATTTTGCTCTATTTTTCTGGAAAAATATTATCCAACACATCAAATGATTAAAAAGAAAAAAGAAATATTAATGTGTAGCCAAAAATAGGGTAAATCATTCTAGAAATATTTTGAAAGATTTAAAGATTTACTAACTCAATGTCCACATCATGCAATGAGTAAAGCACAATTAATATGTATAATTTATGAAGGCATAGATGTTTCAACGAAATCTTTATTAGAATCTACTTATCAAAATGGATTTCTGAAACTATGTAGTGAAGAAGCATGGGCATATTTAGAAAACTTTGCAAAAAGAACTACACAGTGGGAAAACTCGACTGAAACTATTTCAGATAAAAGAATATTGCCAAGAGGAATGCATGAAATAGATTCAAGTACTATGCTTGAAGTGAAATTAACTGAATTAACAAAGAAAATAGAAGAGTTATCATTAAATCAAAGCTAGCAGAAAATAATGCAAACATTAATGATTTAGATATTATTTATGCTAGAAATCAAAAAGATAACTTTGGAAATTCTTATAATCCTAATTGGAGAAATCACCCGAATTTATCTTGGAGAAACAACAATTTCTAGAGAGGAGAAAATATAAATGAGAAGAACATAAGTTATGAAGCATTACTTGAACAAGGATCTAGAATAGAGAAGTTAGAAAAGATAATCCAACAATTAAACAATCATTTGGATTTTGTATTTGGAAATGCTGCAATTCAAAATCAGAATAGAAATATACCACTTAGACAGAAGGAATCAATGGAAGTTAGACCCACTAGAGGATTGCCAATACAAGCAATACCTAACCCTGTCAATAGAACTGTTAATGAAATTGATACCTCTTCTAGGAAGATAGTTGAATGAAGTAGTATAACTAAAGCAACTATCTGTATATATATGTTTATTTATAGTTAATAGTATCGTAGAGTTAGTCCTTAACTCAACGAACTTAGTTCGTTGAGTTATGCCCTAATTCCACGAGAGTGTGCAGTAGTTATGTTAATGTTTGTCTCTACTAAATTTTTGTTTGTGTTATATAGAATCAACAAATGGAATTGATGCAATTACCATTGGATGCACTAAGGGAAATACTGAGTAACTTATCAGCTAAAGATCTGTGCAGGCTATGTTGTGTATCAAAGGATATTAAAGACTGTGTTGGAGAAAAATATTTTCAGCGACTACAAGCTACAAAAATGACTAAGATTAGAGATGGATTCATATGGAAGTCATTTAATCGTAGTTCAATTACCCATGAATATCTGAATATGGAAGAAACTACTAGAATTCCACCCAATACATTAGAAGGAATAGATCATATTATGGGGATGGATGAATGATTAATCATATACAGGACCAGACCAAGGTATGCAAGTCTATTACCTGATATTTTAATAAGAAATCCTATAACAAGAGAAGAATGGAATATAGGAAGACCTAATAGATATGAAGTACTAACTGTAAATTGTGGGTAAGCTTTAATATTTTCTAATAAAAATTCTACAATTCCTAAAAAATTATATTATTGGAGACCTACAGGAAATTAGGATGAAGATTTATGCTTAAGTGTGTATAATTTTCTGAATAGATCTTGGACTAAAAATACTATGATATATCTAGGACAGAAATCATTAATTAACAGCATGCATACCATACTTGATGGATATATATATCTTGTCACAGATATATCAGTTGCATTTAGATTTGATTTATACATAGTGAGCATAAATAGTTATGATGAATATATAGAAATTTTACCTATACCGAGAGAAATAGCTAAACCACCATCTACAGAATTTGATAAAATTCAAATAGGAATGTGGTATAATGAATATGATGATCCTACTTTATGTTTGATAAGATGGTGGGATGAATTGATGAAATTTCAAATATGGATTATGAAAGACATAAATGAATGGAAGTGGGAAGAGGAATATATTGAAATAGATGTAGAAATAGAAACTACTACATTATCCTGGAACCGAAAAGGATCCCTTTCTACATTTCATTTCATTAATGGTAATACACTTGTATTTGAAATTTATAATATATTACACGTTTACAAATTAAGAAAGAACAAGAACTGCATTAAAACAGAATTAATAGCAAGAAGAATTATGCCTAAAAAGTTTGCTTGGACTGACACGTTTATTCCATTTGTTTCTACTTTTCAATCATGTTCTTAAGCTGTGATTTTGTGTGTTTAATGTTGTGTGTATTCTGCATTTATTTTTAGAAAAAACAAAAAAAAATGTAGTTTTCATTTTATTTTATAAAAGAAAAAAAAAACAAAATATCAATCCAGTTTGTTGATATCTATTCTGGGAAACCAACTAGCTTGCTTGTGAGCCACCAAAGTAATAGGAGCCTGGGTTCCACACAAGACACTAATTTATCAATATCTATTAAATGTTATTTTGTTATATATTCTGCTTTTTTCTATGAATGAAAAGTTTTTCAGAATCAAAAATCGAAATATGCAGAAGGAGATACAAACGAAATAAGGTATGTAACTGATTACTTATCCTGAATTTAGATTTAAACTCATTTGTTGAGTTAGGTGCTAAATCAATGAAACTGTATTCACGCCTGCTACAATTACTGTATTTTTTGTCAAATCTTTTACATTGAGGACAATGCAAAATGTAGATATGGGGGGGAGGTAATTAAAGTAACAGCCATGTAAGTTTGTTAACTAAAGGAATTAAAATTGTACTACAAAGTTTTATGGAAAGTGAAAATTTTAATGAACTTGCTGTAACTATCCGATAATTGAGACTATAAATTTTTATAAACTGTAACTGCTTGAATGTTGTATTTAGAAGGCTATATAAGATGCTATAGAATTTATTATTTATGCAAATCTAGATATAGTATCTTATGTTTTTTTTTGAATTTCATGAATTTAATAGTTTCACGATTTTAAAATGAAATCAGAATGCTTAATGAAAAAAAAAAATTTATCTTAAGTCCTCAAGGAGTTGAGATGTGAATTCTAGATTAAATAAAACACATATGATTAAAGATACATTTAATTTAACTAATTAAACTTGTAGAATGATTTATGTGTAGATCTTATTAAACTATAGAAAAAGTATGAGCTTATTGTTATGGATTCATATTTTCAGTAAATGATAGAAGCAGGACTATATGAGATTGGTGATTACTACATCTGTATTAATGAAATATGTACATATACAGTATCTGATTAATGATTTGTTTTGTTTTTGTATTTTGAAAAAAAAAAAAAAGAACTTGAGAGTTTATTGACTTGTTTGATCACGAGCCTTTTGTACTTGAGTAGATAGGTATGTAAGGATTGTTGACCTGAAAAATGACTCTTGAAATCTGGCAACCTAAGATCCTAATCAAATCTAGGATTGTTGACTGAAAGCTCATTACATGGGTACATTAGAAAGCTCTTGTATGATTCAAGCTTGTCAAATTAACTTTTAAAGTACAAAAAAGTACGTATACTGTTCTGAAAAGATACAAGTGTTTTGTGAAATACAGATATCTTATGAATCGAGTATATTTTCTGTTATCTAGAATTGCTGAAATATGAATCTAGAATATACTTTTGAAGTTGTTTAATGGAGATACAATTCTTTATTCTACTTGTCTTAATCATATTGAATTGGATTGTACTTTGATTTGTATGTTGTTGAAATTTCTTCTAGAAATCTTATTGGAAAATTCAGGATGACAGATGATGAAAAGAAGAACAAATGATAATATAATTAACACCTATGTGATGATGATATACTTTGTATGTAATTTGCATATATTCTAAGTATATTTGCAGGTTGAAGATGAGAAAACAATATTACTGAAACATACAGAATATCTATATAATAATACTAGTTCTTAAGGTGAATAGAGAAAAAAAAAGGGGAAGAATTAGTTCTAGCACTTTTAGAAAGACCCATTAATGAGATCTTAGTTTGCTAAGGGACTAGCAAAATTTAGGTATGGGGGAAGTGTTTAGAATGAAAAAGTGCATATTATTAACGGTTAAATGATGGTTAATTGCATAATATTTAGCTTATCATATGAGAATTAAACTATTATGTTATAATTGCACTGTTATAAGCTTTAATTAAAGAATCTGCTTAATTTTGGGGAATTAATGTTAATTTAGTACATTTTTGAACTGTCGGTAAGTTGCAGGCTATGAAATTCTTAAGTATCCGAATTTTCTGATATTTTGGATAGTTATGTTTAACATATCGAACATATTTCGGACAGTTATGTTTAACATACCGAACATGTATCAGATAGTTATGTTTAAATTACCGAACAGTTATGTTTTAAAAGAATATTTTATTATTTCCTGAAGTACACGTGTCGAAACCATAATGCATGACTTAAGTGAATTTTCGATGAGTTATCTATAACTATCTGAAATTGCAGTTGGGCATCGGATAGTTATATGTGTAACTCTCTGAAATCTCCTTTTATTTATAAAATAGCTGTGGACACGTGTCATGTTCTAGGAAAGTGACTTAAGTGGATTTTCGGTAAGTTATTTCTAGCTATCCAAAATTGCAACTGGGCATCGGATAGTTAGATCTGTAACTCTCCGAAATGTTTCTTTTATTATTAAACTACTGCTGACACGTGTCGAGATCTAGTAGATTTACTTAAGTTATATATCGGTGAGTTATCTGTAACTATCTGAAATGCACCTGAGCATCGGATAGTTAAATTTATGCATGTGTTTTATAGTTAAATCAACGAAGCAAGTCCGTTGAGTTATCTGTAACTCCACAGACTATTTATTTTCTAATATGCCACTATAGCAGTTGCAGAAATAGGACAGTTGGAAGGAAAAACCATGATCGCACGTATCGCGCAAAGAGAAGAAATCATCGTCATTGATATGAATGAAGGAAATCCAACCGACCATTCAAGCAGAAGCAGTTACCATTGAAGAAATATAAAAGAAAAGAAGAAAAAGAAGTAAAGGGTGTGTGATCGATGGGTATGGCCAATGTGTACAAAGGAGGAGCACCGAGTTTCTGCAGATAGTATCGGTAATTCTCTGAAGTACCACACCAACCATCATTACCACCACCATAATCACCAACCATCGGAGGTATGTGAGAATACTTTCCTGATGTCAGGTCGATTCCGAGCCAAATACAGTGCCTAACAACCATTGTGAGGAGTGATCACGTCGCAGGAAGGGAAGCCATTTTCACCAAGCGCTGACTCATATTTCAGGAGATCGTAAAGCTTCTAGCCTTGGTTTCGGGTTGATGCCTGTATGCTGAAGAGGAGATCATCTTGCAATTCTAGACTCGCGATTCTATAGGGAGAGGAGATAGAATTGTAAGTGGTTTAATTTTCAGTGGTGTAATCACATCGCATGTAGTGACAGAAGTATTTACTGTCGATTGAGATTACTTTACATTTCACATTTTGCCCATTTCCATGTTCATATTAAAACAAAAATACCAAAAATAATTTATCTGTGTTTGTATTTTGTATTTGAGTGTTGTATTGTTTGTGTTGTATCGTGATTAATGTTATCTTTGTCAGTGTTGTGATTGTTTTATGTTTGTTTTAGTTTTACAGTTTATTAAAATTAGTTCGTTCAAAAAACTTAAAGATTTTAATGGTTACTGTTTGAATTATCTGAATGTTAGTATTACTTAATGATAAATCCAGTGTTTACTAACATTAAAGAGCTTAATTGATGTTATTTACAATCTGTGGAACCACCCAATGGTTGGCCGAATTCCTCTATAAATAGCAGTATTAAAAAGAAAAGGAAGGCTCGTGGAGTTAATATAAGTCCACGAGGTTAGTCCGTTGAGTTAACCATAACTTAACGAACTTTGTCCGTTGAGTTAACTGTAACTCAACGGAGGGCTTATTAAAGATATTAATTTGATTATTAACAAACGGAACAGTTCTCAATTCTTAAACAATTCTCTGTGAGATCGACATATACTTGCACACTAATACAATAGACACTATGCACTTGTAGTTAAAATACAAATTGGAATTAAAATCTAATTTGTGTGAAAGGTTGTTTGTTTACTTCTAAAAAAAAGGAATAGGCATAAAGATAAATTAACTAAGTAAAAACAGAAGTTAACAAATACAAGTTTTTCTAGTGCGTTGCTAGAGATCCAAATAAGTTTTCTAGTGTCGTGCTGGTAACCAAACACCCCCTTTTTTTTCTTTTTTTTTTGTTTATATTCATATATATATTTTATGTATTACCTCCCACAATATTAACTTTTTATGTGATCACAATCCCTTGCTTAGGGGAAAGATAACCAGTTACTCAATGACAAGTGAGAACAGGTAAAAAAAAAAAAATTTAATTTTTAATTGTAATCTGAATTACTTGCAAAATGAGTTTTTAGTCAGCACATCCCAAACCAATTGGTTTAAGTGACTAGAGTTTAAGATCCCCCAACAGACTTAATTACTCAAGTAATTACAAACAAAAACAAACAAAAAATAAAACAAGAAAGTAAATTAAATTAGAGTCAACCTTAAGACTTAATTTTTCTAACATAATGTTAATAACTTTACTTTAATAAAAAGTACATACTTTCTATGTATTTTCCTGTTAAAATCTTTGTAATAGCATATACATAAGTAACAAAAATATAGTTGGCACTCATATTGAATCAATTTAATTATCCTTAAGTAATCTTTTCTGAATTTTTCTTAAATAAATTGACTTCAATGAAAATTAGAATTTCATAAATTCTTAACTACTAGAAAACTATAATTCGAAAATAGATTTTTTTTTAATAATAAAGACATTAAATTCTAAAACTACCTTTATAACAAACCAAAATTCAATGAACAAGACCATTTAAATATCAGATAACCTACAGATACCAAGTTCTAGTCGTAATTTTGAAAAAGTATTTTCATCTAAGGGTTTTGTAAATAGATCTGCTAATTATTCTGTGGTAGGAACAAAATTTAATACTATTTTTCCTTTTATAACATTATCCCTTAGAAAATGATGTCGAACTTCTATATGTTTTGCTCGTGAATGTAAGAGGATTTTTAGATAAACTTATTGTAGAACTACTATCACAAAAAATCTTAGTTGGTTCATAGTCTAAATTAAAATCTTTTAAAGTTTGTTTGATCCATAGGATTTGAGCACAGCAAAGTGCGGCAGCTATATATTCAGCTTCAGTTGTAGATAATACTACAGAATTTTGCTTTTTGCTAAACCATGACACTAAAGAATTTCCTAATAATTGACAAGTGTCACTGGTGCTTTTTCTTTCAGACTTACATCCTGCGAAATCAGCATCACTATAACCTACTAAGTTTAAAGAACTATGTTTAAAGTAAAACAATCCGAAATTGATGGTTCCTAATAGATATTTAAAAATTCGTTTAACAGGAAGTAGGTGTGATTCCTTAGGATTAGATTGATATCTAGCACAAGTACACACACTAAACATAATATCTGGTCGGCTAGCTATTAAATAAAGTAATGAACCAATCATAGATAGATGTCAACTAATTTATCATTTGTTGCTCTAAATATGATGTCATCTACATAGATTTGAACTACTAATATATCTTTTTCAATCTTCTTGATAAAAAGAGTGTGATATGCCTTTCCCATAGAATACCATTTTTCCATAAGAAATTTAGATAATCTTTCATACCAAGACCTAGGAGCTTGTTTAAGGCCATATAGTGCCTTCTTAAGCTTGTAAACATACTCAGGATGTTTTGAATCTTCAAAACCTAGAGGTTGTTTTACATACACTTCTTCTTTTATATATCCATTTAAAAAAGCAGTCTTAACATCCATTTGATATAATTTGAAATCCATATAACAAGCATATGTTAACAAAATTCGTATTGATTCCAGTCTAGCAACAGGAGCAAATGTTTCATCATAATCAATTCCTTCCTCTTGCTTGTAACCTTGAGCAACTAATCTAGCTTTATTTTTAACTATATGTCCATCTTGATCTACTTTGTTTCTAAATACCCACCTTATTCCAATTATGGACTGATTTTCAGGTGGTGGAACTAGATCCCATACCTCATTTCTTATAAATTGATTTAGCTCATCTTGCATAGCTAAATACCAAAATTCATCTTCTAAGGCATCTTCAATTTTCTTAGGTTCTAGTAAAGAAACAAATAAATAAGCACCACAGATGTTGACTACTGATGACCTAGTCCTAACTCCTTGATTAGGATCACTTATTATCTGATCGATAGGATGAGATGAAGCATAACGCCAATTTCTATGTTGTTCCATATTTTCTATAGGTATGACATTATTTTCTTCTAAATTTTCATCATTTAAGTTTATATTTCTTATTCCGTTAGATAATCTCTCAATTTCTCTGTCAACATCATTTGATACCATTTCTGGGAGAATTTCTGAATCAAAGTTTTCAGCATGTCTTAAATCTAAATGAGAATTTTCATGAAATTTCACATGCAAGGTTTCTTCAATGGTTTTTATTGATTTATTATAAACTCTATATGCTTTACTTCTAATGGAATAACCAACAAAAATACCTTCATCTGATTTGGCTTTAAATTTGTCTCTTCGTTCCTTAGTGTTTAAAATAAAACACTTACAACCAAAGGGTTTTAAATAACTTATTTTGGGAGCCCTGTTATACCATATCTCATAAAGAGTTTTATCTAAAATTGGTCTTAGATGTACTCTATTTATAACATAGCATGTTGTATGAACTACTTCTGCCTAGAGAAATAGGGGTAACTTTTTCTCATTTAACATGGTTCTGGACATTTCTTGAAGTGATCTATTTTTACATTCTACTATCCCATTTTGTGAAGGAGCTCTTGGAAATGAGTATCTATGATCTATGCCTAATTCTTCACAAAAGGTGTCCATTTGATCATTATCAAATTCTATACCATGATCACTCCTAAGTTTTTGAATTCTAACATTTCACTCATTCTGAACTTTATTACAGAATATCTTAAATATTTCAAAAACTTCAGTTTTATTAGCTAGAAAATAGACCCAAGTAAATCTAGAATAGTCATCAACTAGTACAAAAGCATAATGTTTACCTTCTAAATTGATTGTTCTGGTAGGTCCAAATAAATCTATATGCACTAGTTCTAATACTCTTTTGCTTGTTATTTCATTTAAGCTTTTGTAATAATTTTAAGTTTGAGTATCCTAGCCTTCTATGCCATAAAATGACTTCATCCAATTTTACAATTAAGCAAGCATTGTCTTTAATAATATTAGAAGGCAAATTTAGAATACAAACAAATCCTTTCTTGTATGTAGTGAATAAAATTTCGTTTGTAGACATGTCCATAATTTTACAGGAATCTTTTTCAAAAATTACTTTGTAAATCTTCATTAAAACAGGAACACTCAATAAATTAAAACCTAAGTTTTTCACTAATAAGACGTCATTTATAAAGCATTTCTCAGTTACCTAAACCTTGCTAGAGCCAAGGATATTTGTTTTGCTTTTATTTCCAAAAGTAACTTGTCCATTCTTGGTCTTTGTTATTTCTGTAAGTAATCGTATATCTCTAGTCATGTGGTTGGATGCTCTACTGTCCATTATCCATTTTGATTTGTGTACCTACAAAACAATCAAAAAGAGATTTTATCTCTTGGAACCCATTTTTGAGTGGGTCCAAGAATTTTAGAGAGAGTCATATCAAAATAATCCGTATTTTTAAACTTCAACTTATCTATTTTCTGATAATTAATATTTCGTTTCTTTCTCTTAGTGTTATAATTATCAAAACATTTATCTCTATGTAAACTAGAGTTGAAATTTTCATTTCTAACATTATTTGATTTCCAATATCCGATATTCTTTAAATATGAAGAAAATTGATCAAGAATATTAAGATTCTCAAATGACTTAACTTGATTTTTCTAAAAAATTCTTTTGACATTCTTGCATCGTGTGCTATCATTTATATGATGCATTTTATCAATTTGCACATATTTTTCTCCCTTTTTGATTACACACGGAATAGTTTTTCTCTTACTATTCTTAGTACTGGAAATAAAGACATTATTTTTAGTAGTACCATCATGTAATATATAATTTTCAGAAGATGCATCGTGTAAACCAATACCATATTTTTCTACATTTGATATTTTACTACTAAGTTCATTTGTTAAAGTTTGACTATTATTCCATTTACTTAATATAGCCTTTTGATCGTAGATATTAATCTTTAGCATATCAATTTCTAAATTTAAATCAGTAATAGTCAGTTCTAATTTTTCAATTTCACAGATCATTTTTTTCTTATCAGCAATTAAATTTTCACAATTAGCATGCAATTTTCTTTCTATTGCAGTAAACTTTAAAATTTCCTATGCATGCTTTTGATTTTCTTCTTTAAATTTATTCAACATAGAATTCAGAAAATCAATCTTATTTTCAATTCATCTACCATTTTCCTAGTGTCCTTTCTTTCTATTTTGACTTTGTTATATTTTCTGGCCAATCTATTGTATTCAACAAGTAATCCATCAAAACTATCAAAATTAGCATTTTGATCAGAGGATACCTCACTGGATTTTGCCATAAAGCATACATTTGCCAAATTTTCTTCTGAATCTGATTTTGATGAGGATTCGTTGTCTGATGTTGAATCCTTTGTTTCTTCACTTTGTGAAGCTGAAGAGTCATCCCATGTCACTTTAAGCGCCCTTCTCTTTTTGAATTTCTTATTCCTGAAATTCCTCCTCGAATTCTTCTTATCTTTGTTGAGAGGACAATCAGTTTGAAAGTGACCCGGCCTGTTGCACTTGTAGCATATACTTTTGTCTTTCGTGAATGACTTCTTCTCCATATCTCTAGATGTCTTTGCTGACCTGAAGTTCCTGCGTTTCTTCAATAGATTTCTAAATTTTCTAGTCAACAACAATAAATCATCGTGAGAATCACTAGTGACTTCTGAGACTTTATCAGCCTCAAAAGCTATATCCCTTCTAAGATTTTTCCCTTTTGGATCTAAATGTTGTACTTCATAGGCTGTTAGATTTCCTATGAGATCATCAAGAGTATATGTATTTAAATCTTTGGACTCTTCAATAGATGTTGTCTTTTGAGCCCAAATTTTAGTTAAAGATCTAAGGATCTTTCTTACCAAGTCTTTTTCCTCGAATTTCTTGCCTAAAGATTTTAATGAATTTACAATCTCAAGAAAACGGGAAAACATGTCAGAGATACATTCATTTTCGTGCATTTTAAAAAGCTCATATTTATGTACTAACATATTAATCTTAGATTCCTTGACCTGGTTAGTACCTTCATTGGCAACTTCTAATGCATGTCATATCTCATATGCAGTTTGATATGCAAAAACTTTATTAAATTGATCATGAGATAAAGCACAAAACAAGATGTTTAAACCTTTAGCATTCAGTGTCATTCGCTCCTTTTCATCAAAAGTCCAAGTATCATATGGAGTCGTAACTAACACTATAGGATTGCTAATTATATGCCATAATTTGAAATCAATTGACTAAAAGAATACTTTTATCTTATATTTCCAGTAACCATAATTGCTACCTTCGAACATAGGAGGACGATTAGTGGTTTGTCCTTCAGTCATAACTAAGATTTCAGTATTATCCATTTTTAATAGATAATCCTAAGAAAATGATAGTAAAAACTGATTCCTAAATAGAGAAATAAAAGCTCTTAATTATGATAATAATACTCTGATACCAGTTGTAGGATCGTTTGTATCACAAAAGGGGGGTGAATTGTGTCTTTAATAATTAAATACTAGCGGATAAAACAAGAGCACAAAACACTTGTAAATGAAATTCTATTCTTTTATTTCTAGACAAAATTTACAATATCTTTTCAACTCAATTCCCTTCTTGACGATTTTGATACAGTAATGTTCAATATACAATTCAAATAGGAAAACAAAGCTCTTATTCAAAACTAATTTTAAATTGTATAAAACTTGATCTTTATGCACATAGCTTCTTTCTTTCTCTTTGCTCAGCTTCTATATCTCTTCTTCTCCAATTGTTGAATTTCCAGATTTCTTACATTTTTAGCTCCTTTTCTAAAATTGCTTGAAATTTCGAACTTCTTCTGATGTTGGAGAACTTTTCAGAATATGAATATTCAAACTTAACTTTTCAGTTAGGGATCCAGATTGAATATTCAGACTTGGTTTTTGAGATTGGGATCCCCCTTTTGTAATGTAGCACATACTCTCTATTTGTAGTCGAACTCTATTGTCTTTCACATTCAACATGTTCATCCACTTGATCCACAATCCATAATCCACATACTAATTTTCTCTTTAATCTAAATTACTATCTTTTTGAGTTTCCACTTTCTCCACAATCATTTTGAATTTCCACGATCTCCACTCGTAGATATATCGAGAATTTTATCTTCCTGGAGTCTTGTAGAATATCTTCTAAGTCTTCGATTTAGTCGAACATTTATCTTTTAAGTCCTGTAAAAACTCGAACACTTATCCTTTAACTCTTTGAGTTTTTACACCTGCAAAACACATGACTAAACAAAGAAACTTATCTGTTCGTTAGTCCTTTTATAAAACTTAAACAGTTATCTATCCATGCATATAAAAATTCGAACAGTTATCTAATTATTTGATTTTTCATTACCGAACGCATATGGAAAACACGTGACAACTTAAAACATTAAAAACACACGTGTAGATAACTTAACTATACGAGTTTTTAATATAAAGTATTCGATAGAAACAAAGCGTTAACTATCCGAAAGTTTAACTATCCGAAACATTAACTATCCGAAAGTTTAACTATTGCAAATCTAACTCTTCAGAAATCTTTAATTTATCCAACATAAAAATGAGACTTTCCGATAATCTATTAACTATTATACTTAGAGAAATATACTTAGAGAATATTATGTAGACTTATTTAAAAACGTTAATAAAGCATATATCATCAAAATTAAATACCTAACAGGTTCCTCATTGTAATGTAGCTCGTACTCTCTATTAGTAGTCAAACTATGATTTCATGTTCAGCATGTTCATCCACTTAATCCATAATCCACGTACTAATTCCAAATTCAAATCATCCACGATTTCCACTATCTTTTTGAATTTCCACTTTCTCCACTATCATTTTGAATTTCTACGATTTCTACTCATAGATTCACTGAAACTTTATCATCCTAGAGACTTGTAAAATATCTTCTAAGTCTTCGTTTTAGTCAAATACTTATCATTTAAGTCCTATATAAACTCAAACATTTATCTGTAACCCTTCAAGTTTTTGCACCTACAAAACACATGATTGAACATAGAAAACTTATTTGTTCGTTAGTCATTTTATAAAACTCGAATAGTTATCTATCCATGCGTATAAAAACTCAAACAGTTATCTAACTCTTTGATTTTCATTACCGAACGCACATGGAAAACACGTGACAACTTAAAACATTAAAAACACACGTGTCGATAACTTAACTATATGAGTTTTCAACATAACTCTTCGACTAAATCGAAGCGTTAACTATCCAAAAGTTTAACTATCCGAAAATCTAACTATCCGAAAACTTTAATTATCCGAAAACTGTAACTATCCAAAAGTTAACTATCTGAAAACTTTAACTATCCAAAAGTTAACTATCTGAAAACTTTTCAACATTTAATTACGTGACTATTATACTTAGAAAATATTATTTAGACTTATTTATAAACTTTAATAAAGCATTTATCATCAAAACAAAATTCCTAACAATTCCTATATGCTTTGATACTAATTGTGAGACCGTAGTATCACAAGTGGGGGGGTGAATTATGTATTAATAATCTAACTGATAAAACAAGAGTACAAAATACTCACTATGTATAATTCTAAACATTTTATTGATAAAGTATGAATTTACAATCATTTATAGCTCAATTCCCTACTTGTCGATTCTAATACAATTTTCAAGTTACAATTCAATATAAAATAAAATCTATCATATTCTAACCTTGATTGAATTGTATATTCAAACCTAAGTCTTTGCATGTAGCTTTTTGATTCTTTTGAAAATTTACTCAACTTTTGTATCTCTTTTCTTCCTTCTTCAAATCTTTGAGACTTCCTTCGTAGTACTCTTTCTCTAATTTTGCTTGGGATTTGATGAGATAGGATTTCTCTCTATTGATTTTGGGATTTCAAAGATTTATGTAGGAATAAATGAAGTGTAACTCGTATGCTTTACTTATAATAACAGAACTATGATTTCATGTTCAACACATTCATCCACTTAATCCATAATCTCTGATCCTATGTATTAATTCAAATTTAAATTATCCACTATCTTTTTGAATTTCCACTATCTCCACTATATTTTTGAATTTCCACGATCTCCTGTCATAGAATAATCGAAAGTCTTTTTTCTAAAGAGTTGTAGAATATATTTTCTAAATTACTGCTTTAGTAGAACATTTATCCTTTAAGACCTATAAAAACTTGAACACTTATCTATAACTCTTTAAGTTTTTCACTTACAAAATACTTGACTGAAACAATAAAACTTAACTTTCATTAGTCACATAAAAGAACTCGAACAATTATCTATCCATGCGTAAAAAAAACTCGAACAATTATCTAACTCTTCAAGTTTTCTTTACCGAACGCACATGAAAAATACATAAAAACTTAAAACGTTAAAAACACACATGCAAATAACTTAACTATATAAGTTTTTAACATAACTCTTCAACTAACTAGAAACATTAACTTATAACTATACGACTTTTTAAATTGAGTTAATGCCTAACTATGTGATTATTATACTTAAACTTATTTAGACTTATTTATAGACTTAGTAAAATATTCATCATCAAAATAAAATTCTTAACAAAGGAAAAAGCAACAAATTAGTTCAAGTTTTTCTATAGAAATAAGCATTGACGATGAGGAAACTAAAAAATCAAAGCATCAAATAGATGATATTGAATAAGTTATTACAAAAGTGCTTGAAAATATTGAGGTAATAACTAATTCAAAGGCCAAATTGTCTAGAGTAGATGCTATTGAAAAGAAAAGACTCTAGAAGGGTTTAATGTTAATTAGCCTATATCAGAATCTATAAATACAGAAACTAGAGATTCACAATAGGAAGAAATGCAAATATTTGTGGAAGATCATGAAAATGTACAAACAAATACAAGAGATGCTGCATCTAGGGAAAATGTAAATTTTGAACACTCTATAGAGACTGAAATAATGGATGTTGCAAATATTGAAAATATTCCTTACACTTTCAAATTGACTACCCTCAACAAATTAAGAAGAAAATGATTTCTTTTATATTATTATTATTATTATTTGTTATTTGTTTCTCCCCAACCTTTTTTGATTTTATTTTCTATTTTTATATTTTTTTCCTTTTTAGTTTTTTTTGTTAATTACCTTTTTCTTTTCTCTTTTACAATCAACAAATTAATCACTTCTACAATCTTACTTTTCTTTTTCTCTTGTCATCCTTGTTAAATTCTAGTAGAGGCTACACAAGATCATGTATTTAGGTGTGCGATGAGAAAATCATTCACCACTCCTTTGTTTGCAGGCTCAAATCTTGTAGCAATCAAAGATTTGAAACATGTAGAGAATATCCTAACCATACAAGAAAAGAATTCTAACAGAAGTTAGCCACCCATGTATGTTGATATTTTTTTTAAAAAAAATGGTCTCTCTTTACATTAAAACAAAAATGAAGTTGAAAGGAAAAACTATGTGTGAGCATCACCACCCCACCCTTTGTATTATCTACCTAGTTTGTCATCCCTTCCACACACATCTAGGTTCCAATTCCTCACTATCTATTACTCTATGCCTAACCTACCATTCCATTCTTCACAAGCATTACTCGTTCGCGAGTTGTAAAAGGAGTGGTCGATTGTTGAGGAGAAAGAAAGGAATCTTAGAACAACTTGCTACTGTAATGGTTATGGAACAAGAGTAGAGCTTGGTAGATTTCGATTTTCTTTCTTCTTCTCCTCAGATTTCTATGAGTTCTTTTAAATCGTACATAGATAAGTCATTGGTCTCTTCAATTGCTATTGTCTTTTACTATTATCGTAATATTAAAAAAAGAATTATGTATAAATAAAAAAAATAAATGTGTGTGAAAAGTTTTTCCCTCTAATATTACAAAACTATAGATATCTACTTAAAAGGAATAACTTGTCAATCAGAGATATTCATCACATATATCTAAAGGCAAAAACAATATCAATATCAGGGTGGAATCAACTATTTATAATTATGTCTTAAACCATCTCACCCCTTTTAAATATGCACAACCAAAATATCAGTGATATATTATAAGATAGTCTCATCTCATATCACAAAACTTTCAAAAATGTCCACAAGAAGACAACAAAAAGTTATTACAACATCATTTTCTACTCTTACCTAGTCTATGAACCTAAAACATTAAATCATAGGCATGAGCTAAAGTTCAATAATTAATTTGACTATAAGTTTAAAAAAAATATAAATAAATATAACATGCATGCAATAGGAAGGCTATCTAATCAATAATCAATGTAATATCGTAAAATGTAGAACAATAATAATAAACATGAGCTATGCAAAATAAAACAATAGACTTAGCCTCTATTATTTTATACATATCCATATTCAACGCATTTAACTACAGCGACATTTAACTCTTATAACAAGTTCTATATGTCACATATCACTTTCAACATTGAGACAATGTCAAAAATATTCTATCACATTTGTATACCCAATATTATATAGTTTAACCCCATGTGGTCGGATTTAAACCAATCCATCAATCATATATAAAATATCATCGTAGGCCTCAAGTTATCATTATCATACATAGTCAATGGTATGTCATTTCTCATGAATTCAATATATGCATAAATAAATAAGTCTTTCATATTCAATATTACTTACATATAAATGTGAATCTCTCGCGAATATCAAAATCTCAATAATTATGCACAATTCACATAAGTATGCAAAATCTATATGTAATTACATATAACATGTAATTTAAGCAATAATCAATATAAATGTATAAAAATCAACATATATGTACTCATCTCTCTCTCTCTCTCTCTCTCTCTCTCTCTCTCTCTGTGACATACTCAAACTTTAATATACATGTAAATAATGTGACAGTGATGCATAAATCACAATAATTACACATAAATCAACAAATATATATATATATATACATTAGACTAAATAATAAATTTACCTACCTCACCTAAAATATTGTGAGGGACAGTGTGGTGCTTGGGAGGGATCCAGTTGAAGATACCAAAGAACCATTAAAGTTAGCAGTAGCATGATAAGTTAAACAAAATATTGAATTTAAATTCAAACAAAGACATGATAATAAAAATAATATAGAACAAAATATCTTGCCTTGATGTGATAACACCTAAGGATGATCCACCACCCAAAAAAAGTTAGCATGATTGTACATAATCAGTTATTAGGTGGCATGCATTTGCCATACTTATCCCATTGAATATACAGAAGAAGAAAATTTGAGGGAGGAGACAAGTCAGGGCTGTGGATGGACCCCCTCAATTATCTTAGAAAAGTTGGCTAGTGGAAGAAATTTTTCACATGTCTTTTTCTCAAAAATGAAATCCTTTCTAAATACTTATGCCATTTTTTTTTTTTTACCATAGATGTTCCATAAAAATGAAATTGTACCTCATTTTATGAATTACACCTCGAATTCTTTAATCCTCAAAGATCCTCTACATTTTTATGAAGAAGAAAGGTGAATAGAATAGAGAAATAAAAAAATAAAAAATATTGTAATTTATAATTAATATATTAATTACAATACATTTACGTAGAATTTAAATTTTATCATTTTTTGTCGTACACACAAACGTTTAAATTTCAAATTTTATCGTTTTTTTTTTTTGTAGTTGAAAAATATTCTGTTTTACGTTATTTTCTAGTTTTTAGATTTTTCTTCTATCTTTTTTCAATAATTCCGTTAATAAGTAGGAATTTTATTAATTGATACTTTGAAAGAAAAAAAAATTTAATGACGACATCAGCCCTAAACTAATTTAATCGGCAGTTGACGAAGAAAACAAATTTTATTTACCTTTTTTTTTATCAAAAAGAATAAATAAAACAAATAAAAATATAATAATCGTCGAAGAAAGAAAGTCCCGTACGGGGGGACGTGGAAAGAACGATCGAGCACCAGCCCACAGGAACGGATTGCCGATTGTTTTCGGATTTCCGCTGTGGCCGATTTGCAACGCACCACCCCTAAAATACATATATATGTGTTTATGTATCATCTCCTTCCGTTTCTCCTTGACGCCCCCTTTGGCTGACGTCAATGGTGACGAGACTGGGACCCGTCCGTCCAAAAACAAAACACGTTGGACCAAAATTCAAATCACCAAAACTAAAGACCTCTTTGTGCATAACGGAAAGTCGTAAAGGTTTGTAAACGAAAAATACCGAAAAATGTTATTTGTGCATTTTACAGAAAAATAAATTTTCAAAATAAAAATAAATTATAATTTTTTATTTTTAAAAGAAAGTCTTAGATGTTAATAAAAAATATGTAAATTAAAAGTGCATAAATTAAATACAAGTACATAAACTATCAATATTAAATTTTCTTCTTCTTTATAAAATTTTCGACTTTTTAAACAACACAAACCTCACGTTGTGAGAGGAGGTGGTGAAAATTTACCCCAACATGTTTAGAAATTTAGCTACCAAATTATACAACTTATTTAAATCATAATTTCGGTTGTAAAATATAAACTAATTATATAAGTAATAAAATTTAATTTTTTTGATAATGATAATGTTTTCTAAATTTAAATCCGAACCTTTTTTCCTCACAAATTTACAATAAAGCAGAAGATTAAATATGCTATTAAAAAAATGATGAAATTATTCTGAAAACAAGGTAAAATAAAAATGGATACCCGTTAAAATTTGAAAAATGAAAAAGTGTAGAGTATGAAACGAATTGAAAAACACACATGGACGTTATTCTAAAAAAAGATATGTTATGGACGTTGTCGCAAATGGCCAAATATTTTTTTAATATTAAGACGACAAATTTAATACGTACACAAATTGGAAGACTCTGCGTCGTAGTTAATTACCTTTTTTAAAACATAAATAAATAAATCTTGTTATAAGTGGATAAGTGTGTCAGTAGAGCTCGATCCGTCGCAACACCGAAAATATCTTGCTCCAGAACATCCTGAAGTGGGTCCCCCCCACGGCCGTTCATACGTGGTTCGATCTCAGCCGTCCGATGGCTTCGGTTGGAAGGTCTCTTCCTCGTCTCTACTGACCACCTCGTCCTTGTTTTTCTTCTTCTTCTTTGGAAACCAGAGAGAGAAAGAGACAGGGGGCACGGAAAAGGAAGAGAAGGAAGGAAGGGTTTAGGGCGAGGAGATAGTTCAGGTTTGGGCGGCGGTGGTAGTGCCGGATGATTTTGGGGCTGGAGGAAGGTAGATTGTTCTGGCCTCCATGCGGAACTCGTTCAAGGATTCTTTGAAAGTTCTCGAAGCAGACATCCAACACGCCAATACACTGTGAGCAAGCGAAGCCTCGGTCGATCGCCATTTTTTTTGCTTCCGTCGTTGAGATTTTTGGGATTTTAGTTTCCTTTTTGGGGGAGGAAGGCATCTCTTCCGTTTTTTTTGGGTTGATCGTGTCTGGTGAAATTTCTTGGCTTTGTTCGGGAAGGTTTTTCTTTTTCTTTTTTGCAACTTTGGTTTATCTGGTATGGAGTGGGACTGTTTCCCTTTTCTATCATGTGAAGTTTGACTAGAACTCCCAAGGTGGTATGGGTTTATATGTTCTGTTGTCTTTTCATAGTTCCTTTTTCGATCATGCCTGTCAATCAGCTTACTCCCGGCTAAACTCTGGTGGTAGTTTCGAAATTTGGATCTGTTGTGTTTAGCTGCTAGATACCCACCTTGAATGGAATGGTAGATTACCACCACATTGATATTTTGATGGTATGCTGAAGGGTGATGGCTTATTCTGCATAGTCCGTTACGGTAGCATTGTTCATAGACCGAAAATGCTATGATGGGAATGGATCATAAAGCGAATCATAAGCTTGCAGGCCTATCTGTTCGAAAAATGCTTGAATTTTATCATTACCAAATGTCATTTTCTCGAATTTCATTAGACAACACAGTACTTACCACTCTGGAAGTCGTGTTCGTCCAACATACTGACTGTTATGCCCTTAAGATTTCGTTGCAGATGGAAATCCATGGTGGTTTACAGAAGTATAGACCCATCTTGCCAAATATCAAGTTCGATGTTTCTCAACGTGGTTGTGGGATGTTCCTGTTCAAGTCTGCTAGATTTCCGAGTTTTAGATTTTTTTTATTGATCATCTAGGCTTCTTCCTTATGCAAGTATGTTTTGTCTAATCCAAGACTTGCATAAATTTCCCCCTCCCTCTGTCCAACTGTCCTTTCTACAATTTGGAATGTCTTATTAGGAGGTTGTCATGTGTGATTCAATATTCAGTAGGTTTACCCTCCAAAACTTTAGAGCCTTTGGCTTTTCTTCCTCGAGTGCAAATGGTACTACTTTATCATGTCCTTCCACACCCCCCATTGATTTAATGAACCATATCATATTCTTTATAAACTATGGATCTTATTTTTATAATTCTTGTATCGTTGTTTGTTTGGTGAATCTCATTTGTACAGGGCATCGGATTTTCCAAGGGAATATGATGGCGCTTGTCTTCAGATGAGAATGTCGTACAGTCCTGCTGCACAACTCTTTCTTTTTCTCGTTCAGTGGACCGACTGTAGTCTTGCTGGTAGCCTTGGACTGCTGCGAATTCTGATATACAAGGTTTTCTTGCCATCGGAGATAAATGGAATTTTCCTTTTCTTCTTCTTGTGTTTTTTTGTCACTGAGATGAGAGCCCTGCCTTAGGTATACTCTGATGGAACAACTACCATGATGACCCATGAAAGGAAGGCGAGCATTAGAGAATTTTATGGTAAGTGATTTTCCTGTCTTCACACAAATCCATGTTCATATCATCTGTAGTAGCCTCATTTCCCAGCTTTTTTGACAGGGGTGATATTTCCATCGTTACTACAACTTGAGAAAGGAATAACCGATGTGGAAGACAAAAAACAGAAGATATTATGTATGGAAAGGTATCGGAAGAGAGATGATCATGACAGGCAGCATTTGTCAAAGATTGATGCTGAAAGAGAAGAAGAATGCGGCATATGCATGGAGATGAACAGCAAAATTGTGCTGCCCAATTGCCATCACGCTATGTGCATCAAATGCTACCGTGAATGGTAACACCTCTCCTTCGGGATCGTTATATTTTTCTCTTGTTCTTTTTGGCCTCCATCTGCGAGACTGTTGACTTGGGTTGTGTGATCGCTTGCAGGCACTCAAGATCAAAGTCTTGCCCCTTCTGCCGCGACAGCTTGAAGAGGGTCAACTCCGGGGACCTATGGGTGTACACGGACGACAGAGATGTTCTGGACGTGGCAACTGTGACCAGAGAAAACATTCGAAGACTGTTTATTTACATAGATAAGCTCCCCCTGGTTGTTCCCGATGGTCTCTTTGACACCTACGATTCTCATGTAAAATAAGATCTGAAGCTCCTCCATTTCTTTCTACTGATTTATTTCCATCTCACTTCCTAGCCATTTGTAAATTCATGGGTATTGTAAATTGCACGTCTGTGATTGATGTGAAGTTGCCTTTGATTCCAAGCTTAGGAGAGGATGCAAGCCGACACACCTACTTGTGTGTTAGGATGGTTAAAAAAGCTTTTACCATCTATTTGATTATGAATCAGGTCATGCTGATTAGCTGGCTTCCCAATGAAACCAAATCATGCTGGTATGATCGAGTACACGAGATCACATAAATTCTTTATACCATTTTACACAATGATATATAAAAATTAATATATAGCGAATGATGCAGGGATGTATGTTATCTTCAAGATTTGATATATTGAACTTATAATTTTATATGTTGGAAAACATAATCCGATGTAATTTAACATTGTCAAATCAGGTCGTTGACCAACATCAATACCTGGTCACCTTCTTTCCAACACAACTTGACACGAATGGTATACAGAGCTACAGTTGAACGGGGCACGTCAACACTTTTAAATATTGCTTCTGGTATGGAGCTATGGTTTAACGGGTCATGTCAACACTATTGAATACTACTTCTTGTATGGCAAATTAGATGATGGCCACCTTGTAAAAATTTTTAGGGTTCCACCTTGTTCTCTGGTGTGGTCAACGTCTGGAGTATTATTATTCCACAACAACATCTCAAACTTGCGATTGCTACTCGAGTTGACTTTGGCTTCTCAAGATGCCTTTGGGAGATAATTTCATCTTGTTGATTGTATAATGGTCAAGAGCATTTCCTACGAATTTAGAGATTTCTGCCAACAAACACATGGATGACATTAAGATGTCTTTTTTTTTTTGTAAAGACATTGATTTTGATCATTGGGGGGGGGGGGGCATTTAAACCTATCAATGAAAAACAGCACTTGGTTGGGTTGACTGCTTGATTAGAGGTTTGACAGGCTAATAGAGCTTGATTGGGTTCAATTGGGCTTGATTTGAGTTTAATTGAGCTTGAGTTGGGTTGAATTGATATGGGCCTGACTTTTTATTTATTTATTTCATGGACTATACAATTGTATGATACTGAGGTCATAGAATAGAATCTCGTGGTTAAGCATAAGTTGAATTTTTTTTTTTTTTTGACGAAAGGAGTTATCAAACCTGTGACCTAAGGATTAATTGAAGGTAAGCAATCACTTTTGATTATTTTTATTTTTATTTTTCCATGGGCCATAGTCCGAACCACTACTCTATAATTACACATGGATTGCGGGATTGACAAGCTTTGGTTACATTTTCTTGACACAAAAAAAAAAATCACCCGAGACAACTTGTGCGAAAAAATGCAATTTGTTTAGAAAATAAAATTTTCATTTCAATCCCTGTGTTTTTGGAAATTTTCAAAATCGCCACACAGTTTTGTCTTTTTCTTCTTTGGAAATTAACAAGGCATTTGGTTTTTTAATAAATGGTTGAACAATCAATCATATTAGGCAATACTTATTTTTTTCTTAAAATAATAAACACTACCAGTAACATCGGTAATTTTCATTAGAATTTGAGTTTCGGTAAATGCGAAAATGACTATTATCAAAAATATTTTTTTGGTAAAAAGGTTGAGAATATTAGAAGATAAACAGTAACCTGGAAAGATTACAAAACTAATATAGTCCAAAAAAAATATTGAGTTGATGATATTCTTACAAGGTGATCAAAAACTTTATTATTTTATTTAATTCAGCAAATCCCAATAAAAGACATCAAGAAAGAATACCAAACATTTTTATTAAAAAAAAGGATATTGGAAGAAAAGAAAAGACAAGAAAATTTTTATTCAAGAAATTTTATCTATTTTTAATTGAAAAAGACCAAATTTCATTTGCCACTCCACAATCAATAAACAAGTGATTTGTGCTTTCAACAAATAAGTGATCATTATCAAAAATATTGGTAGGGGACAAAATAAACTCTAGATAACTAAATTTATCCATTGCATGCTTGATACATCAAGATTGGAATCATCAACAGAATATTCTTAATAATCTAATAATAAAAAAGTTACTAAGAGAAAAAAAATCCAACTTTGCCAAAAAAAAAAAAAAAAACAGAAAAAAAAGAAGAATCCATTTGCAGGAGAAGGAATAGTTTAAATGAAACCAGAGGCGGAGAGCATGAGGTGGTCGTCGTCGTTTGTTTCTCTCCTCCGTCGACCGCGGTGGTGGTGTGGGTGCAGAGAGAGGGGCGAAGGGATGGGGGCAGGCGGAGAAGAGAAGTGGGTGGAAGGAGGGGAGGAGAGAGGGGTGATGGCCACGGACTTCTTCTGGTCGTACACGGACGAGCCGCATGCGTCCCGGAGGAAGGAGATCCTCGCCAAGTACCCACAGATAAGGGAGCTCTTCGGTCCCGACCATTGGGCCTTCCTGAAGGTTTGTGCTGTGTTCTTCTCGTTCCATCGCGTGCTTGTTTAGTTCGGTGGGGTCGCATTGCAAAGTTGGCGGTTTGGGGCGTTTAGATCTTGGCTCCTTCGGTGTTCGATTTGGATCTGGGGAAGAATCTCATGTGCTGGTGCGTGTAGATGACAATGCCGGTTCGAATAAGATGATTTTTGAGCAGAAATGTTGGGGACACGCGTGACCAAAAGGCGTGGGCGAGCTTTTCCGTTTCTGGGGTCTTTGGGTTCAGCTTCAGTATTGTATTCTCTTGCAAGACACACTTGTTTTTTTCTTCAAAAAAAAAACTCGGCAAGCTGTTGTTGCCACTGTGCTGGAATTTGGTTCATTTAGGTTTTCATCGGCCTGATGCATCTGGGCTGCTTGGATCCAGCGAGTTTCTTGGCATATCGCATGATTTTCGTCGAGTTTCCAATGTTTGGGTAGGAAGATTTCCTTGTTTCCAGTGCTTTGCTTTCTTTATTTGCTACCTTTTTGCCTAAATTATTTTGGAGGTATTCGGTCTCTGGGAATATTGCCTTCTCATTATGCTTAAATAGATGCAATTTGGATGATATTCATCCGCATCTCTATCAGCCCAGATGTGTATTGTGGATCTTCTTCCCCACACTGATGTTTCCTTTCTCCTCGCGCTTCCACTTTCATTGTCTTCTTTCCGATGAGATGTGATCATAGGTTTTCTACCACGAACAGGTCAAACACTTGTCTATTTTGAATAATGGAATTGAGGAGATGCCATTTTCTGGATTCAATGAAAGAAGCTCCATAATTCCTAGCTGTGATGTCTTATAGGTGGCACAAAGTATTTTCCTAAATTAATAGGTTTAGCATGCTTTTAGAGCTGATTCACCCAAAGCAGCCATGCATCCTTCTTTTCAAAACTAGGAACGAAATGTTAAATTCCCTGTAAATTCATAGGGATGATGATAGCCGTAGGTCAGGGTCTTTGGCTAATCATGATTAGATTTCAGTTTATCAAAGTATAAATTTTGATTAAATGGAGACAACTTTCATGTCATCAACCCCACATAGTGGGTGGGACTAACCAACCATGACGGACACCTTTGTTGTTGTCTATATGAGCTTTGGTAGTTTGCTTGGTTCAGTATCTTGTGATGTACAACAGATTAACAAATTAACAACAGAGAAACCATGAACTACCCATTCGAAAGTGTTCCAACATCTTTTCTCAAATCCTGGACTGCAGCATGCAGTTTTTAGATCTGCCGTGTTTCTCCTACAGACTTTAAAAATGTGGTTTCCTCCAAGTTTGGAAAGGCCTCCTGCTCATTCTGCTCTACTTTTTGACCATCCAATTCAAATGACAATATTGTGTTTTTAAGTTAGGACAGCAATGTCGATTTTTGATGCTATGTAAAAGCTCTCGGTTGAGAAAATGGATACGGAGTTGTTTTAATCAATATACAGGTAGGAGAAGCTTTTAGATTTTCCATGGTATGGATATACACTTCTCTGCAATACACACAACACTAACCATTGTGATTATCCTTATTTTTTCTAAATGTAACTTGTTTGGACATGTCATTCCAACCTTCTCATCAATTTTTTTTTTTTATATGCAGATCACTGGAGTGGTATTACTTCAGCTATGCACAGCAGCGACACTCCACAACGCCGGTTGGCTGAAGATGCTGACGGTTGCTTATTTCTTTGGATCTTTCCTCAACCATAACCTGTTTCTAGCCATACATGAGCTCAGCCACAACCTGGCATTTTCTACTCCTGTGTATAATCGCTGGCTCGGCATCTTTGCGAACCTCCCGATCGGCGTTCCCATGTCCATCACCTTTCAGAAATACCACTTGGAACACCACCGCTTCCAAGGGGTCGACGGCATCGACATGGACGTTCCCACTCAGATCGAGGCGCGCCTGGTTACCAACATTGCCACCAAGTTAATATGGGTTCTGTTGCAGTTGTTCTTTTATGCCTTCCGGCCACTTCTTGTGAAACCCAAGCCTCCAGGTTTATGGGAGCTCATAAACTTTGTGGTACAAATTGCCTTGGACGCTGGAGTGGTCTACCTTTGGGGGTGGAGATCACTTGCATACTTGATTCTTGCTACATTCGTTGGAGGTGGAATGCATCCCATGGCAGGACACTTCATTTCCGAACACTACGTGTTCTCCCCAGATCAGGAAACATATTCCTATTATGGGCCTCTGAACTTGGTGACATGGAACGTGGGATACCACAACGAGCACCATGATTTCCCAAGGATCCCAGGTAGCAAGCTTTCCAAAGTGAAGGAACTTGCGCCAGAGTACTATGAAAACATGAAATCATACGGTTCCTGGAGTCAAGTTATTTACATGTACATCATGGACAGGACGGTGGGGCCTTTCAGTCGGATGAAGAGGAAACAATCCAGGCCCAAGGCCCTTGCAGCCACGAAGAAGAAGACGTAATAGGATGAAACTTCTGAAAGTATCTGTTTGTCCTTCCCAGACTAATTTAATTTATGCCCAGGATGTGTTTTGGTGCGAAGGCTGGGAGAAAACGCTGCATTGCGTTGTAAACACCTGTCGCCGGGTGATTCTTGGAGCTTGTTCCCGGCGTCAGTATATTTCATGGAAGAAAATAAACAATGGCAACATTTGGGTTTCAAACCTGCATTTTGTACTTTGTTCCTCAAATTTGCTGCTGCGTTTTATTGTAATAAGCTACCGGAAATCAGTGGCATACACCTTTCTTTTTTTATGATAATGGTATCGTTTTTTGTACCTTTCAATTTTTGAACCTTGAAAGAGACTACCAGTATAATTAAGCTATTACCATTCATTAATGTCATGCAATTCAAATGATAAACTTGAAGGGTCTGCTCCATTCCATGGTTAGAAATAATGTATTCCCAGGACGACTGTTTTGAATTGATATGTGAATCATCCCTTGTTTACCTTCTCGATGGCCGGATGCAGCAGCACTAGCCATTATTAGAATATAAGAGCAAAAAAATGGTAGTACATACATACTCTGCACGATAAATTATAATAATTGTACTCTGAATGTCATTGACGATGATAAAAATATCAATATACAGGTAGGATAGGTCGTTGGATTTCCCATGGGATATACACTTCCTATGCAATACACACTAACCATTATGATTATCCTTCTTTTTTTCAAATCTACTTGTTTGGATATTTCATTCCAACCTTTCCATCAATTTTTTTATATGCAGTTCACTGGAGTTGTATTACTTTCAGTTGTAACATCAGGACGCGCAATGACAGGGCCCTATTGTATTATATAATTTACAGAGATTATGGGCTAGGAAGGAAGAATCATTCCACTTGTACAGCCTGATTCAAGGAAACACGCAAGAATTCTCCAAATTCTCAATCCAGCAAATACTGTCACTGTATTAGTAATTTTACTTGCTTATCTGAAAAGAAAAAAACACGGACAGGAGGATATAAGACATTTGTAAGAATAAACCAGCAGCTGTGAATGAATACCATCTCACCTTGTCATCGATCCTCATAGTCCAAGAATCATTATTGGAAACTAGTCGACTGTTGTTGAGAATATATGGGGGATTCTGGACCTGATTTCCCAGCAGAGGAAGCCTTGCAGGAACATAGTCATCATCACTGTCCTCGCAACTCTCACGAGCTGGGCCTAAAGCCTTGAGCACCAAAGATAAGAAAATGGAAAGTGCCTGTGGATGAAAGTCAAAACTCAGGGCACATGAGTTTATTTTCTCAAAAACAATATGTCCTGGAACTAGAAGACTTTGATCAAGGAATCAACGAACAATAAGACTACTGAAGGACTCAGAATCACAAGAATTATGGGACCAAGCATAATGTCTATTCGAATGCTAGTAACAAACATGCGGTCGTCATTCAAGAAAAAAAATGCTGAATTTATTGGAAAAACATGAGGACTTTGTTAGTGTCATTCTATTCACTACATTGAACATAAACTGGATAAACAAATTCATGAAAACTGTCATTATGCTACATTGGTTTAACAAAAAATGAAACTGGTGCAACGGTCCTCAGAAAAATTAACTAAATACCTGCGCCCCCACCACAATAAATGCTATCCATTTACAAATCTCAAAGTTTGACTTCACAAACTCCTCCAACTCATGAAATTTGCCAGTGTGGTCTTTGGGAAAGTCCTGATATAGACACAATGAGTTAGTCTTTTTTTTTGAAATTTGACATGATAAATTAGTTGAAATGACTGAAATATAAAAAATGCTTGTGAAATTTGTTAAGTACCTCCTCCCAGTGTTCGTTCAAAAATATATCTGCAGTCACTGCAGCCTCTAGTGCAAGAAGCAGGAAGACAAATAACATATACTATTAGTGTGTCAAGGTCAAATTCAGAACTGAAGTAAAGATGCCTACGATATTTCTCCAGGTTGTGGATCCACCAAATCAGATGAAGAAATTAGTGCTCTTCAAATGAACAAAAGCACAACATGAACTATCATCTATGTAATTTGGCAATAAATAAGATGTGTAAGTCGCATAATTCAAGAGGGAGGATTAACAAATAAGAATAATTACTCTTGAACTGATTATGGATATGTTAAATTATCGTTAGTTCTTTCATGTACTTGTAGTTGCCTTTGGAATTGGTGATGAAATGCATAAGTTTCCTACAAATAACAAATGTTATTGCAGATTTGTCTACCAGGCAGAAATGCTCGTTGGAAGGGAGAGATGATATTTTCAAGCTTCTTTCATATTCGAGTTTCCAAAGGCATCTAAAGTGAAATACATATGATTTACGGGATGTTGGACTAGATCCAATATTTTTAAAATCACCACCAAAGTATGCCATTCCAAAGACTAAAATCAACAACCAATGCCTTAATCTGCTACATAATGTTGGCCACTTGAATCTTTTTCTTATATCTATTCTTGTCGATCACTAAATCTTCCTTCAAATTATGCAACGTTAAAAATTTTCACTATTTTTAATCAATGGATTTTTGGCCTTCACTTCTTTTGGTTCAATCTAAATTAATCCATTCTCCTTTTCTTTAGGTGTATCTATAGACTTTCTATGAATAAGACAAAATTATATAGATGATTCCCTCTTATTTTATTATCGATTAGTGCAACTTCATCCTATTTCAGATAAAATCATTTCTTAAATTATTTATTTGTCACAATATTAGCTGTCCAAAAGATATAATATTGATATATTAGAACTGCTCGCATGTTGATCAGTTTGACAAAGTAATTGAATTTTGTGAAGCGGTGTCCAAAAGTACATTTGAAATCAAGTGGTTACATAACCTAGTTCTCCAATTCCTATTTAAGTTGCCCCATTTGTCAATATACATTTACTAATATATTACCATATGCTATATACTAATATACTATGCTACATATAAAAAATTAGCACATGGAAATCTTTTACTACTCTTCCACTTCTTTATTGATTAGAAAGACCATATTTAAAAATTACGAACATATTTAGATTATTTAATATTTATTAGAATAAATAAGTTTTGAAAATTTTAAAATATACCAAACAATAATGTCATCATTAAGCAATATTTTTATATTATTAGAAAATAGTACTTTCAAGTTTTAGTATGCATATAATTAAGGATTATTGTTAAGAATATGATGTCAACAAATCTCACAAAATTTGGTGTGCAATTAATCCCTAGTATATTGCTTCTTCAATATTTACAAAATAAATATATTTAAAATTTTCTTGAATATATCAAACAAAAATGTTTTTATTAAGTAATATTTTCCTATGCTATTGTAAAAAGTAATAGTTTTTAGTTTTAATATTATAAAATATAATAATTTGACTTTTCAATTTCTCATGTATTTAGTAATGAGAGAGAAAACTATATTTTACATGCTGTATATATATTATTTTTATAAACATTTTTTAATTTAAAATCAACAGTTGAAATTTAAAAAGATATGATAAATTTTAAGGGATATATCATGAACCTATATTTATGCAATTTAAATAAAATATTTTCGTGTATTTGTAATAATCTAATCCCAAAATTCATATGGTTATTTATCCTTTCACATTTTATAAAAGGGTGTGTGTGCGGCATGTAACATATATATAATGCACACGCACGCACGCATGCACACTAACATGCTGGTATATTATATTCATATGAACGTGTTACTTTACACATGTCAATATAACATCAACATACTTATGTTTACAAATTTCATGATGTGATACGCATCATACTTATTATGTTTAAACCTTTTATGCCTTTAAATTATTTATATTTCTAATTATTTACGTGTTGGATCAAAGAAAGGAGTTACACGGCTATAGCTAAGCAATGATAATAAACCGATCCGAATAGAAATGATCAGACTAACTTGGCAAACCAACCAATAAAACCTGTATCTACAGGTTTTAAATGAACCAACTGTGGGTCCCATCAGTGAGGATACACAAGAAAGGCAGTGGCCATTTGCAGTTTCCGCAGCAACATGTCCAGAACAGGTTATCAGGCAGAAGAAGAGCCCCAGGCCAAGGAAGGTGTAAATAAACCTGCATATCCGGTAATAGCAAAGAAATTATTATGGTCTAAAAGAATTAATACGAGGAAGAATCATCACAAACAACAGTGCTGCTTCTTCAAACAAGTAATTTAGAGAAATTAACATCAATTTCTAATCCATCGTTAGTCACCACCGGAGCTCGAAGACAAACATTTCTAATCAATCGTTAATCACCGAAGCTCAAAGACAAACAAACATTGCTAATCGATCGTTAATCACCGAAGCTCAAAGACAAACAAACATTGCTAATCGATCGTTAATCACCGAAGTTCAAAGACAAGCATTTCTAATCAATCGTTAATCACCAAAGCTCAAAGACAAACATTGCTAACCAATCGTTAATCACCGAAGCTCAAAGACAAAAATTTCTAACCAACCGAGTCGGGAACAGAACTTGGAAGCACACTAGCCACAAACACAAAAGAAGCAGCAGAATAAACTGCGGGCCGACGGAGCCAGCCTAGGTCGAGGGAAGCGAATACATACCAAGCAAAATCATTAATCCGTTGGGATTCTGATAGATATAATCGCCAAAAACAATCCATTCGGATTAAAAATCTGGGGATGAGCAAGTACATACCACGGGACGCCGCCAACTCCGGAGTCACGGAACCATACCCTAAGCATCCAGAGGGAGTACATGATCATGGCTATCCCCGCCATCCCGATCACCCAATTGACGAGCTTCAGGAACGACTGCAGGCAGATCCTCCCCATGCCCGCCATGATCGGCGACCACAATCCACCCCCGAGCCCGGAGACCACGACCCGCTTCCACCTTCCTCCCCACCACCCCCCCCTCGATGGATTGCGTGGTTTGGCAGGTTTCTATGATTTTTGGAATTACAAAAGAAACATGTGAACGGTGGAAGCCAACGTTTTTTTTTTTTTTTTAATTATCTTTTTAACGAAATCGATGAAATTAAAAGAGTGAGCAACCTTCAGTATTACTGACAATAACATTCAATAAAATAAAACAAGCTCAACGAAAGAATAAAAGGCGATTAGATTAGCTTTTTGCTTTTTCTCCGATAACGTCAACCCAATGCCTAAACATTGAATATTTACGTTATTGGTGTTAATCACATTATCAACTTTGTTAGTTGCAAGAGGATTTCAATTTGATTTCACCTTATTAACTAATTCTACTTACATTTAGATTATCTAACCAAAAAATAAGTTAATAAAATTATATTATCAAATATTGAAATAATATTCTTAACGAACTTCTTCTCCCCCCGTTGAATTGCGTGGTTTCGTTTTTATGATTTTTAAAATAAAAGAAGAAAAAAAAAAAAGCAACTTGTTAAGGTTTTTTTTTTAAAAAAAAAATAGTAAACCTACATGTGGGAAATTTAATTAGAAGTATAAATTTGAAAAGTAGAATTTGTGTTAATAATATGGTAAAAGTTTTTCATCATCCTTAAGGTATACCTTTACATGTAAGTCTAAATTGTAAAATTAAGGTTTGTTTTATTTATTTATTTTTTAAATTTTTTCTAAAGAAATTTTTGGTTGAGTACATTTTTTTTTGTCAAATAATAAGTCAAAGAAAAGGAAAATATTTAATCAAAAGGAAATGAGAAAAAACAATTTGATAAGATTGTGTTTTTTTGTTTGTTTGTTTTACTTTAATAAAACTTTTGAAAGGAAAATACTTTTTTCAAATTTTATTCTAGTAAATGAAAAAAGTGTTAAATGTTTGCCAAGGAAATTAAAAGAATTTGCTTTCAGGTGCAAACAACATGATTTTTGTTTTGGTAATGCAAACAAAAACATGATTTTTAACTTATATTTTAGTTGAAAAAATATTCTTCCTTTTCTTTTATCAGTAAGCTGGTTAATCCGGTTTGATAAGTGGTCAATCTAGTCTGTTAAATATCTGTTGAAGCTTTTAAAATATGATTGGTTGTTGTTACTTTAATAATTAGGTTGTTTCATAGTTGTGACAACTATTAAAAGAAACTAATTTGTTTCTTTTTTGACATTAAGAATGTATTTTCTTAGATTTAAATCAAGTACTTTACTTTTTCATAATTCTTTACTTGGGCCACTTTATTTTACAAGGGCCGGAAATGAACTCAACTCCATGATCCAATACATGAATTTCTTGCATAAGAAGGATGACGAAATTCCTTTCTTTTAGAATTCAATATATGTTCTCTTTTATCTTTCTCCATTCATACCGAGCATGCAATAGAAGATGAGGAAGAGGAATTTGATTATGAGAGTAAGAAATCCAAAAGCCGGTGGAAAAAAGAGAGTAGAAGTTTTTATCATTCCCATGACAAAAGCCAGACAACAGATAACAAAGTGTGCTTGATTCCTCCCAACTTCTGCTCATTTAAACATTTTCATGTGTGCAAGATCGTTTTATTTGAAACTCACAAAAGGATGTAGTATTGATCTGTATGGATAAAAGGAATTAATGACATTTACATTTTGAGGGTGGCAACCCCTCTTCTCTCATGGATTATGAGATCTACAAATGGCTACCAAGCCAAACATGAAGTTAAAAGAAAGGCATAAATACTTCTGGAATAATATTAAAATTGCCTGCTGTATTTGATATCGGATAAGCATGACATTAGAGCTTCTCTTGCAGGTCGATTGTTAGAATCTGTAGAAAGCACTTCTTCAAAAAGGCTTTTGGCTTGTTTTAGAAATTTCATCTTCTCTTTGCGATTGTGTAGTCGTAGGTTGGATCGCTGCTGTAATGCTAATCCCCACTTAAGCAAAGCTGCATGACACGAACTCGCTGCTATTAGAGATGATTGAATGAAATCTAAACATGTAGGGATACCAAATACTGCAATGCTGCGAGACATGAACTCGCTCGCTGCTATTAGATTTGATCAGATGAAATGCAGCCATGTAGGAATACCAAATAGTGATTCTGGTCTAGTCAACAAAGAAGCTACTGAGTTTCTTTGAAAAATAATTGCAAATCATAGAAATTAATCAGTTTCAGAATATCTAGGATCAGACTAATTTGCCTAGACCACCATTTTTTTTAAAGGTGACCACCAAAAGTTTGTGTAGACCTATACATACAACATTGTTGTCTTTTCATTCAGTTTACAGTCACTTCCAGAAAGAACTGCACCGCACCATCTCATGCTGGTTCTTAAGGACTCAGTATGAAATATTAACTAAGCAACAGAATTAGAAAGTAAGAGGAATGATGTACCATCTGGAGCACAGTCATTACTCCTTGATGTCATAGCAGCAAATTTGTCAATCGCTGCAAGATAAACTCTGTCAGCATCAAAGGCTGCTTCCTGTAGAAGAAAATAAAATTTATCATTATCTTTCTCAGCGTAAGTTACTCGATATCTGTAATAACTTGCATAAAGTATGCAACTAAGATTACTAGAAAAGTAACCTCAAAAACTTCAGTTACATAAAATCCTAGTATCACGTAATATAAGAAAAGGTACATACATCAGCAAAGCATTTTACCAATGCTAGAAAGAAGGCATTGCATGTCAGAAGATCAAAGTGCACAAGGATGAAATTATTATATTATTATATATGATATAAATGAAGTTTCCTCACCATAACAACATATAAATTTCTAATAGCTTATGATACAGTTGTAACGTTTTTCTTATTCTTCAATTCTTCTGCTTCTAATTACATCTACTCTTATATTACTTTAAATTTCTCTCTATAAGGAGAAAAAAGGTATATTACTGCTAATGACTCATTACATATTTATAGGAATAGATAATAAACAAATATTCACTTTACCCTATATCCAAACCTATATAATAACACAATACTACATAATAATTAATACAAGGCATTAATACTCCTCAAGTTGGAGCATATATATCACTCACACTTAGTTTGGCACAAAGAACATTATATGACCCTATACTCAAGCCCTTGGTGAAGATATCTATCAGTTAATAAGATGACTAGGTATAAGGAGTAGAAATAACTAGGGAATTTTTAATAGGCATAGATTTACACGAAGGAACCTCTTTAAATCCATATCTATTTGTCTTGGTTATAGATGAAATAACTAAAGAAATTCAAGAAAAAATACTTTCTCTAGTATTTAGGGATGACATTCTTTTGGTTAACGTAAGAAAAGTAGGAATTAATTCTAAATTAAAGTTTTGTAGAGTTAGATTAAAGTTCAAAGGATTTAGATTATGTCAACAATTGAATATATAAAATATAGGTTCAATGAAAATAAGGATAATGTCCAAGGTATACGTTACATGGCCATGAGATTCATAAAAGTTAGACTTAAATATTTAAGATCTATAATAAGTAACAATGATGAAATTATAAAGAATTTTATTTATAGAATTAAACTAAGACAGATGAAGTGGAGAAATACTTTTGGAGTACGATGCAAATTCTATAGTTAAAAGGAAAATTCTATAAAACTGTTATTTTTCTAGCTATATTTTATTACTCAAATTACTAGACTATAAAGTATGACTATATGCAAAAAGTTAGTATTACGAAAATGCCTATGTTTAAATAAATAAGTGGTAATACTATAAATGATAAACTAAAAAAATTAAGCATAGAGTAGGAGTTACACCAATTAAAAATAAAGATAAGAAAAAATTAGATTAGGTATTTTGGTCATATTCTTAAGATACTAAAGAATGCACTAATTAGGAGAGGATAATTAATTAATGTAGAAAAAACTAGAAGAAGTAGAAGAAGACTTAAAACTATTGGTTAAGAATTGTGTAAAAAAAATTAATTTTATGTAATTTGATTAAAAATTTAATCATAAATAAAAATATATGAAAGAAAAATATTCATATAATCGACTTTACATAGTAGGGTTATAGCTCAGATTGTTGTTGATGTTGTTATTATAGATTGGTTTGTATACTACAATTCCATCAATATCTAAACTTGATGACATGCTTATAGTGGTGATTTAAGAATTATAGATTGTAGAGGCACCAAACCCACCTAAGATGAACCTAAAATACAACCAGCAAAAAAATTAGAAAATCTTCCAGATATATATGATCAACTACTGGCAAGATTATTTCCAACATCCAAAGTAGTGAAAAGGGTTACACAGAATTATCAAAAACCAAAAATTAAAGTCCTTGGAAATCTGCAACCATAAAATATGCTTACCGGTCCAACATCTGCAAGCAACTCAGCCCGGAGATAGAGTGCAAGACCCCAATTATATAGTGCCCTAATATCACTGCCATCAATTGATAATGCCATCCTATAATTCCTCCCTGCTTCAATAAGAAGGTCTTCACATTCTTCACATACATCAACAAGGGTAGATGTAACTTTTCCTTTGCTTAAAGTTAGATTACTAGATCCATGTATTTTATCAAACTCAAAAAGATCATCTTTTGATAGAAGAGTCCTCATTTCACGACTGAACTTCAGCTTAAGCTCTCCATGAAGAAGAAGAGTGTTACCCAACTGACCCACTGCCAGTAAGCTCATTGGCTTCGATGCTACTGCTACAGAGAGCAAATCAGCTGACTCGTACAGAATGGCATCTGCCATTTCTTCATCAAATCCATTTCTCAGATATTCTCTAGCTTGTTTTAAGAGCTCTGTAGCCTCCTGTAGCTTCTCAGAAAATCCGTCAGCATTTGCAATAGTTGAAGTCGATGCCATGTTTGGCCCTGATTGCAGATCATCAGGTGTATAACTATCTTCCACTGTTGTCCCTCCACGTGATTCGCTTCTGTAATTAGCATGTTCAACTGAAACTTTGTTAGTTTTCTTTCCATCAGAATTTAAGTGAGGTCTGCTACGTATCTTAAACATAGATTGTGATTGCAGAGAAGATTCAGATTCAGACAACATGCATACATTTGTTTCCTCGGACTTTGCATTGATTCCTCCCTTAGAAGAAACTTTCCCTTTCAGATTCATTCTTGATGTCTGTGTATTTCTCTTGAGGCTTTTACTCTGAAGAATCATTGCTTCTAAACTTCTCTGCCTGTTTGTGAAACTGAAACTCCTGTTAATGTTTTCCTGTCCATTGATGCCATCAACATTGGGCTTATCACTTCTGGCATGAGAGTGCTTCCCATTCAACACTGAGTAAGAATTAATGGGTACTTCATTGCCATTCTCCTCTTGAAAGATGCCATTAATTTTATGTTGGCTAACTCCTCTTAAGCTCTCTGACAGACCCTCGCGTTTTACAGCTTTTCTATCAAGTGTTGGTTCCAAAGATAACTCCTTGTTTACGCTGGCATCATCCATGTGTGTCAAATTTCGGGCATTCTCTTCAGCTTCACCCACTAATCCGTTCACCTTATGCTTGTCGAACAAATTCATCTGCACTGCTGGTTCCCTCTTTCCAATTTCCTTTGCTTTAGGGGTTTTCGAAGCGGCAGCACTCATCAAGCTTTCCTGAAACAAACCACCAACGAATTTGCCGAACTCAGAAACCACCGCACTCATCTCCTTCCTTCCCTTGGTCGACTTCTGGTTCGATTTCCTTTCCCCTTTCATTTCAGAATCCACTGACCCATAGAAAAACCCCGCAGTCTCGTAATCTTCCACGAACTTTTTAGCAGTAGCAGCTTCCACTCTTACAGACTCGAGGACGCCAAGCCAACGCCTGATCTCACCCAACTCTGCGCGATTCCCACTGACAATCCTCTCCAACTCACCCTTCAAATCCACCATCTTCCCATCCAAAGCGTCCATAAAACGCACCAAATCGTCCATCCGTCTCTCGTCCGACACCCTCCGATCACCCTTACTCCAATAACCACCGATGGCGTCGTCCCGGGCGACCCCAACAAGCAAACCCGCGACGAAGACCAAAATGGACACCGGAACAATCGCCAGCGTCGAGAGTCTCGCCCTGGAAACCGCCAAGGCAGTCACGGACCCCAGAACGAACAGGACGGCGCTTCTGCCGTCGAAAGGGACGACCTCCTCCGATGACGATGCGGAATCGCTCAGCGAAGCCAGGTCGCCCCATCCGTTCCAAGACGAGGAGGAATAGGTGGTGGTGGCGGTGGAAGTCGGATCGGGAGGAGCGGAGCCTGCGACGCAGGAGATCGTGGGGCTTTGCTTCCGCTGCCAGCGGAGGAAAGTGGGGGTTTCTGGCCGATGAGGGTGGCCGACGATCAGTCCTGGGAGGAGATGCCGTCGGGAGTGGCGGATATTCCTTGAAACCACGGCGGACTCCATGGATGTTGGGTGGAAGACTTTGGAGTCTCCACCACTGGAAAAGTGAGCGGGGAAAAAAGAATTTTTTTTTTCTTTTTTCTAGAACTTAAATTTGTATCTATAATACGATAATTTTTTTTTAATATATTTGCTTGTCTGACGTGAGTTTTTCTTGTCTTTTTTTTAATACATTTGGTTTGATTATGTATTTATTTAAAGATCTTTTAAAAATTATCTTATAATTCTACTGTCTTGCATTTTTCTTTGGAAATTAAAGATATCTTGTTTGTATCATATTCATACATTAAAATATACAAAAAACTTTAAATTTAAATAATTTCACTATTTGTAAAAGAATGTATAAAGTTTTGTTGTATAATCAACTTTATAAATAAAATTGACAAAAAATATAAAGAATCTAAATTGTATACAAGAAGTTTATAGTTACATCAGAGTACATTAGATAATTAAATAAAGATATTTTAGTAATTTTACTTATGCATGAGAATATTTTAGGACTTTACACTCAATATTTTTGCATGCATATATTTTAATGTTAAAAAATTATATATCATCTTTTAGACAGTTTAGATTTATATCTTGGAATAATAGAATTCTAAACATAAGCAAAAGTATTTTCGTAATTTTGCCTATCCATTAAGGATACTTTGAGATTTATATATTTTCATGTCAAAATATTTTTTGACAATTCAAACTCCTGCTTAGGAGTATTTTATAACCTTACATAGGTGGAGGTATTTTTGTTATTTTACCACATGAGGGTGTGTTATATTTTACCACTCGTTTATGCAGTACTCCATCACTAGAAAAATCTTGAAGATGTTATACAATGTGATGCATGTAAATGATATTCATACCATACCTTAAGAAAGAAGATAATGTTAACCCGATGTAACTAAAGAATTTTAAGTAAGTTTTCTAATTATGCACCAAGAAGATGGTAAGCATCTAATTGAGACGAATAGGCCTATCAATAAAATTTAACCTTTGTGTGTCTCTGCATTATCTGAAAAATAGTAAAAGGAAAATAACAAAAAGAAAAATTATAGAAAGTAATAAAAAATCAATACAAAATATAGATATTTATGTATATAATAAAAAATAATGAAAAATGATAAAATTTAAAATATATGTATTTATATACATAATAGAAAATGACGAAAAATCATAAAATATAAAATATGTGTGTTTCTATATAAAATAAAAAATTAAAGAACTTTCATATTTATCATAGAATCGTATGTGACAATCTTCAGTCAATTTATTTCAATCTTTAGTCAATATCAACTTATTGAAGGGCTCTTACATCCCTTTATACTTTGAAACGTTTCAATTCAAACATGTAAAATATTTACTATTGTACATATTAGTGTTCGTATCATGATAAAATTAAAAATAAGTAGTAAATATTTGGAAAATGATGAAATTTTTATTATTACTTTTTTATTTCAACATTTTTTAACATTTTCTAGGTATACAAATATTCTCTCAGTAATTTATTAGATTACAAGGGTGTGATTGTTATTTTCCATACAAGATCGAAAAAGATATATATATATATATATATATATATATGGTAAGGTGTACTTTACAAATACGACTTCTTTTTCAAAAAATATTACATCCAAATAAAGGAAGCATTTTTGTCCATTTTTAAATTACAAAAAAAATGTAGTTTGTCTTGCAAATTATTCATGGAGTGAAAATATTGTATATGTGATTGTATAAAAATAATCCACATTGTTATATCAATATATATATATATATTATTGAATAAATGAGAATATCATTTCCTAATAAACATATTATTTTTTTTAATAAAAATATATATATTATTTTTAAATTATTTTCCTAATAAATAAGAATATCTGAAAAAAAAATCACGTAATCAGTCTTATATAACGAGATTATGAATTAAATTATCGTTAAGTGTATTTTATTATATAGTTACATCGCGCACGATGAAATGAACAATTGCACGGAAAACCCCTCTTTTTTTTAAAGTGAAAAAACTTGATATTAAAACAAATATCTGCTACGAAATCATAATTAAAAGAAAAAGTCTGATTAAGAAAATAAATTAATTATTCAGATTGGAGCCCAAAGTGATTCAAACTCAAGTGAGATTATGCACAAATGTACCTCAACGTTTGTGAAAATTAAAAAAGTGAAAAATAAAAGAAAGTATGTATTTTTTTTGTTAACTGTAATTAATGTTGAAAAGTAAAGGAACTGAAATTTTAAATACATTTTTTATATATCGTTAAATTATTTTCAGAAACAGTATATTACTTTTATAATTAATGGTATACTAAAATCTATATAAAGGAAAGTTTGTGAGGGAATTTGTGAGAAATAGAGAGTGAGGGAAATTTTTCTTCATTTTTTTGATGTTTGTGTTTAATGTTAAAAAGCAAAGGAACCTAAAATTATTTTTAAAATTAATATATCATTTTTATAAATGACTGTACAAATGAATACTTTTGTAGCAAAATCTTTCTTATTTTAACAAGTTTTAAGTTGTCAGTTACTTTTCCTAGTCAAGGGAAATAAAGTTTATTTGGAAAATAATTTTAATAGTTCTCGCAACAAATTAGATCCACGTGTCATGTATATATAAACCAGATATTATTCATCGAACAGATAGATCCATCCACAAAATTAGTAATATCAACAATATTATCAAATATCAAAATAATATTCTTAACAGGATAACTAAAAATATTATTATTTCTCTTAATCTAATAATTCCAAATGAAGAACATCAAAAAGAAATAACAAACAGGAAGATTATTAAAAAAAAGCACTTGAAATTAGGCAAAAATTGAATGGAGAAAGACTTTATTTAATAAGATAGAAATTAAAATTTTAAAACCTAGTATAAATTAAAATTTGTATATTTTTACCCATCTAGGAAAGTGATAAAAATTAAAATTTATGTATTTGTGTACGTTTAAAAAAATAATAGAATTCAAAGGAATAAATTTTGATTTTAATTTATTTATTAACATAATTGACTTTAACTTTAATACTAATAATTAAAAATTAACCTTTCCATTAATTTGATATTAATGTTGATAACCTTATAATAAAACTTCAATTATCATAAATTGAAAAAATAAATGCATGATAAAATTCAAACACAACTTCCTAATAATAAACATTATATAAGCACATAAATACTGTAATACATTGAAAATGAGTCGTAAGTATTTATTAATTCCTTATTTTTCTTCTTTCTTTTATCTTTTCATTTTCTTTACTTTCATATTTTTCTGTATTTCTCTTTCTTTTCTTGTACACAGACGACTTCACATGGAAAATCTGACGAAAAGAAAGTTTAATTATTTCCAACTATACGGAAACGTAGAATTCATTTGGTAACAATTAATTTAATTTAAAGTATAAAAATAAGTTAGTATTTGGCTCTTTATGGTTTGATTTGATTCTTTATTTCCAAAATATGGATTACAAGATATGCTATGGTTTGATTTGATTCTTTATTTCCAAAACTATTGAACTTGATTTGGCTCTTTTGCATGCTCACAAAATGAATATATTTATTAACTATACATATTAATATATTATACATAGGCTTTAAATCTTGATCGTTAGATCTTATTCCTTCAATCTACACGAATACAAACAAAAAGCTAAAGTAAAGAAGAACAGAATTATGTAAATAAGAAAAACTAAACTCTAACATGATCCACTTCTACTTCCACGTTTATTATACTTAATTCAATTTAACTTTTCGAATTCAATTTATCAGAATCATATCCTTCTGGACACTACGTAGTTACCTGTGTAGCCGAAAAGAAAATAACAAAAGATAAATTGTAACTTTTCCTAAGAACCTTTATGCACGTAGTAAAAAAGGAAATGAAATCAGAAATCACGAGAACTTGTCGGGCGTCGTGAAATATGAATTTTCGAAGGGCCAAAAATGCAAGAATCCCCGCCGCAACCCTCCTTACTCCTCCCTCTCTCTCTCTCTCTCTCTCTATCTCTCTCTCTTCACCTGCCCGTGGTCCGAAGACGGAGAAGAGGAAGACTTGAAGGCGAAGTTTTCTGTCTGCTACTCCTCCCACACCTTCTCCTTCTCCTTTACGGCTTTACCTTCCTCGTGCCTTCGGCTTTGTTGTGTCGGTGGAAAAGGCGCGCATGTTCTCGTCTGCTTGGTCCCTAAAGGTGTCTCCTTTTCGACTTGCCCATCTCGATCTGACGTGTTTTCCTCTCTTCCTTGCCTTTCACCTGCGTGCGTTTTTTCTCTTTCCAATTCACCTCGCGAAATTGCCATTTCTTTAGTCCTATATAAGCCTGGCAGGCAGCTGGAGCCCGTCGACTCGATCGAGGGTTCCTTCTGTTGGTTCTTCTGTGTATTCGTCTGTTTCTTTGCAGGACTCGTGATCGTCTTTTGATCTGGTTGCCTCCTATCTCCTTTTCTTCGGGGTTTTTGACGTTTTCTATGGAATAGTCATTGAATCGATTGATTTCGTCTACTTCTCTAATTGATTGGTTTTTTCTTCGCCATTTTCGTTTCTTTTTTTTTTCCCCTAAGACAGCCGAAAGATTGTACTTTTTTGGCCGTCCCCTCGCTATTTGACTCCGATATCCACCTTTCTAGAAACTTCCGTCTCTGCTGATGCGTCGTTGCCTTACCTGTTCTAGGATTTCTGCAGATTTGGATCCCAGGTTCCTGTTCCCTGACATTACAACGTATTGTATGTTTCTCCCATCCGACGTTATATTGTTAATCTTCTATCATATGCTGTTTTGTTATTCCGTGCTCATATATTTCGAAAAGGACCAAAACCCAATTCAGTCACTCTTGGGAATTTCCTCCAACATCAATCTACAGTTGTGATTTTAAGTGCGCTTGAACATGAATATATTTGGTGATCTGGGTAATTGATTTTTTGCTGATTTTCTCAATCTCGGATTATAAAGCTTCGACCTCGCAAGAAAATATAAGGTGTAAGACAGAGAGGAAGAAGTAGGTCGGCTTGTCTAATGGCTGAACGAAATCGTTCTGTTTCAATTGGTGAACTTCCTGGGCATTTGATTTTGGAGATATTATGCTCGGGCAGCCTTGGTTATAATGACCTGGCTTGCTTGGAGGTATCGTGTCGAATGTTCAGAACATCACATGGGGTCTTTCCACACAAGTTCCGATCAATTGTTGAACTTGCGGCATACCATGCCTGTGAGGCCCATAAGATATACGTTTATTTGTCTAAGAATGCTCGTAGAGATCTCCTGGAGCGATGCAATGGAAACTGGAAGAAGGTTCTAAGATTCTTGCAGTCTGTGGAGCAGTCTTCTAGCATTTCAGAGACCTCAGCAGGCAATGTATTATTTCTTTAATATTTGGAACTTATTTGACTTTAATGTTGCTTGCATTGCTTGCTTCGAAGTAACTTTCCTGGTTGTGCGATAGTCTAGTTATCTGTGTGACAACTGCTTTATTTTTTCGGAGTGTTCACTTTTTAAGCATTGCCTTTTGATCTTAGAAAATGCTCAGAGGAGCTACGGCTATCTTTTCAACACTCTCCTTAAATCAAATTTACGATGGTTGTAATTTGTAATACCTCATTATGGTGATTAGTCTCCTGCTTCATATACCTGGATAATATCCCCACATGAATTTTCACAAGGATTTTTTATTATTTGATTTTTCATGTTTTCATCTGGGTCCAGTTAGGTTTGCTAAGGTGAGTGGCTAGTCTCCTGCTTCATATACCTGGATTATATCCCCACATGAATTTTCACAAGGATTTTTTATTATTTGATTTTTCATGTTTTCATCTTGGTCCAGTTAGGTTTGCTAAGGTGAGTGGCTGTTCTTGAATGCAGGTCCAGATCACCACCGGAGGATACCACACTCTCTTGATATTTGATTCATCAATATATTCTTGCGGTTCCAGTTTGTGTGGTGTTCTTGGTCACGGTCAAGATACAAAACAGTGCGTGTCATTTAGGCAAATAAGTTTTCCATCACCATCGCGTGTAGCCCATGTCTCTGCCTCACACAACCATGCAGCTTTTGTCATGGAATCTGGAGAGGTCAGAGCAGTTTTGGTTCCAGCTATTCTTTAACTTCTCAGAATTTATTTCTGCTTCATTAAAAATAGCATTTGGAAAATTTCTTCACTATCATCAGGTTTTTACATGTGGAGATAACTCATCATTTTGTTGTGGTCATGGAGAAGTTAGACGTGCCATTTTCAAGCCAACCTGCATTGAAGCTTTGAAAGGAATACCTTGCAAGCAGGTATATCACCACCTTGCTTTCATTGAAAAGTATACTTGACATTAAATGACTGCAGTTGTGCTATTTTTTACGTGAAATTCTTCAATATGAACTTTCTTAGAAGATTCACAAACAACAACAATCAAGTGCTTTAAGTTTACCATTTGGGATCAGCTACATGAATCCTTTCCTTTTATTTATTTCTATTCATAAATAAATCTTAGAAGATTCACAAAACAATTGTTTAATGATTAGAAAATATTGTTTTCTAGCCAGCGCACTATAGATTGTTGTCAAGGTATCCACACTATCATAATATAATTTTTAAATTCTAGATAATAAGATTGGAAATGGAATTATTAAAATTTTTTGAAGGAGACTTGGAAAAGTATGTAAATTGTTTACATTGAAAATAAATTTCAAACTTTGAAGATGTATTAATGTTGATATCTTTGCTAAAGTAGGAAGGGAGGGCTTTTCTCCTTTTCTTTTGGACAAAAGAAGAAAAGTTTCACGGAAACCAAGTAGGTACAAGTGTTCTATAACCATGTTGATCTTGTGCACGTCCTTCATAGAATAAAAAGAGATATCTTAAAAAGCTTTGATTTTTTGAGTGAATTATCATACTAAAAAAACATGTGGTTAGAATCTTGCAATCTTACCATATGTATAATTTTGTTGCATTTTTTAATGATAGCAAATAATGACCAATTCCCTTGAAAACATGGTTATAGGTGACCTAACAATGCAAATTGATTTATCTTAGAGAAAATAATGTATTAGAGTTTAAGGTGTGTGTGGGTTTAGTCTCACATTGTTTAAATGATATTTATCTTCTTTATGTAGCTTCTATAAATAGAGAGTTTATGCTTGTTTATGAATAACAATCTACTTTCATCCTTTTTTGTGTTCCAACATTGTATCAGAGCTTAGGTTTCAAAAGTCTACTAAGGATGAGAGATCCAAGTAAGGAGGAGGAAAACCCTAATCAATCTCTCCTTCTAACCACCACTGTTGCCAATGGCCTTATTGAGGCTGCCATCATCAGTGCCACTAGCTCTTGTTTGAGTCGTTTGCCCTTCACCCATCTCCTAATTTGCCACTCTCCCCTCCACAACCCCACACCTGTCCCCCCCTCCCTCTCCTCCCCCCAAACACTGACCATCACTCATTGTCATTGTCATTCAACTCACTATCTTCGTCATTGCCAATCAACCTTTTCCCATTACTAATTTTAGTTTTCACTCTATTGCTCAGTCTCTACCGTTGACCCCATCCTCTTTTCTTGTTCCTCATTGTCATAATTCCTCTTCTTCTACAAGCGGTCCCAAGTCCTCTTGTGTCCAATTGCTCTCCTACTATGCAAGTTTTCCATTGCCACCCCCCTTCGTCTCTCCCTTCCTAAACCCAAACATTGCCAAGGTTTATTTGTCTTCTTTCTTCTTTGTCTGTTGATTCCCTAAGTTCCCTTTTTCTTTCGTCTCTTTGGAAAACATAGGGAATGGGAGTGGAAAAAGGTGTTTAGTCTTCAATAGGGGCCAACAAGTCTGACGATGAGGATAGATGGGAGGAGAGGTAACTGTTAAGGTTTTCCTCCTCATTGTTTAAAACATTTACACTTAGTGGACTCTCAAAACCTAAGCTTTAATACCATGTGGAGACTTAATAAATAAGGTGGAAGTTGATTATATCATTCACAAGCAAATAAGACATCTATATATATAGTCTACATAGAAGACATAAACAAGACTTTAACAATGTAGGATTAAACCTACTTATAACATAAAACTAGACTAGCTCATACACTCTTAACAGTCTCATTCCACAAACTTCAACATTTTCTACTTTGCCAATTGACAATGTTGGCTTTTCTACTCTATTGGAGATGACAAGGTACCATACAGAATACAGCCCTATGTGTTGCAACCATAGATGCAATCCTCCTCATCCCAAGTGCTATGATGGGCCTTGTGACAAGTATTGCAAAAGCTTTAGAGACCATCACTCTCCTACAAATGGACAAGTTGTAGTCGAAGGAGGAGAAGGAAAAGAGAATAAATAATTAGACCTTTCATTTTGAACTGGGAGAAATTCTTCTATTCTAGAATGTAATCTATCATGGGATACATTCATTCTTATCACTAGACATAAATTTCCAATTATCAGTTATTCAAATCCATTTCTGCAGATATCACTTGGCTTAAATTTCAGCTCCAACTCAGAATTCATGTATTTCATGATGTGGGCTTAAGAATTTTTAGATTGTTTCTTTCATGATGAATATTTTTATCCTTATTTTTTATATAGCTTCTTAAGGACTCTTATTGGGGGAAATTTTTTATTTACACAATCGTTACAGTGGCATTATTTATATTTTATTTCTTATGATTAATAATTGACAGGTTGCTACAGGACTTAGTTATACAGTTGTCCTCACTAGACAAGGTCAAGTTTACACATGTGGATCTAATACCCATGGTCAACTTGGCCATGGAGACAACATAGATCGTTCAACCCCAAAGGTTGTTGAAACATTTGGCGTTCTTCGTCTAGTGGTTCAGATTGCGGCCGGTTCAAATTACACACTGGCGGTAACCAGTGATGGAACTGTACATTCCTTTGGTTATTGCAGCAACTTTTGTCTTGCTCATGGGGATCAACAAAATGAACTTCTTCCACGTGCCATACAATCATTTAAGAGGAGGAATATTCATGTTGTTCGTGTCTCAGCTGGTGATGAGCATGCAGTTGCACTTGATTCCTCTGGTTATGTTAGTCCTTGCTTCTTATCAGTTTTTCCTGAAAAGCTTATCTTTCTCAAAAATTTAATAATCTTGAATATGCACTAAGAAGGAAAGTTATTTGCAGGTCTACACTTGGGGTAGAGGTTATTGTGGTGCTTTGGGCCATGGGGATGAAAATGACAAAACTGGTCCTGCTCTATTGACTAGTCTGAAAGGTCACCTTGCTGTGCAGGTAGGTTGCACAATATCGAGCTAGAATTTGAAACTTGATTCTAAACCATATGTTTATTGGTAATTACTTATTGTCACCATAAAACTGTAGAAATCTGTTTTATCAGTCACTGATACCCTGTTGTCTGGAGTCGGTACATTCTGACGACTGCCAGATGATAAGTCTCATGTTAATACGTGGTTCTTTTTCGACCAACGTGAAAATAATGATGATGTGAAAGATAAAGATTGGTCGTGGCATTCTCTTCGTTGTCGAATGAACAACAACTAATTACCAATCCATCTAATGTTCTTAAAGAGTGTTGCCTGCCAGTCCATGCAATGAAAGGTGAATGCAGAATCTATTCTGGTTCTTTTATTTATTCGTTTCCTTATAGAGTTGGTACGGTCGTCGTATAGGTTAAATGAGTTGAGAAAATTGGCAACAGAATTGCAAGGAAATAAGTCCTGAAAAAGTAGAAAACGGGGTTCCCACTGTCCATAATACAATGATTCTTTCTTTTAGCATCATTAATACAATGATTCTTTTCTAATTCATGCTAATGAGTAACCATATTTGCTTTACATGTGTATCAATCTTTTGGATTCACAGACTTGCTTTTACTGCCCTGTGCTTACATATATATATATATATTCAGGTTTGTGCAAGGAAACGGAAAACTTTCGTTCTCATGGATGATGGCTCCGTCTATGCATGTGGTTGGATGGCCTTCGGAAGCTTGGGTTTCCCGGAGCGGGGAAGCTCAGATAAAGTCATGAGACCCCAGGTTGTTGATTGTCTGAAATCCCACCATGTGTCTCAGATCAGCACAGGTTTGTACCACACCATTGCAGTCACAAGCAGGGGCCTGTTCTTCGGATTCGGTGACAACGAGAGGGCGCAGCTTGGACATGAATCCCTGAGGGGCTGTCCCAAGCCCACTGAAATCGTTATTCCTAGGCCCATGGAGATTGACGACAACACGGAAGAGGGATTGAAATAAATCCAGGTAAGGTAATGAATAGTAGTAGATGTTGCTTCATATTAGAAGAATAAAACCAGCATGTGGGGTGAGTATTTTATTCTTGACAGTTTCTGAGGTGTTGCTTGTCTTCAGACGCGTAAAGATCAAGAGCTTCTTCGATATTTACGTATTTATTGTTGTTATTTTCGCTGTAATAATGATGATGATAACAGGTTCGTGCATGTATTTGTTATCTATCGGAACTGCAAATAAAATGAAAGGAATTGCATGCACGCACGCAAGTGAATGTCCTGCAATTAAAGGAGATCGATTGATGTGAGTAGAATAACCAATATGCTGTTGATTTTTTGAAGTTTTTTTCATCAAAACTTTTGTGCAAAATTTTATAAAATTTACTCATGTGTTGAGTATTTTGTTTTGATGATGTGTGTTGAATGAAATTAATCATATTTGTTTAATTATTATTGTTTATGAAAGAAAATTAAAATTATTAATTAATACAAAAAAAGTTTATATAAATATTTGTTTGTATTGGATCTAAAATTATATTAATTTAATAACTAGTCGTTTTATTATATTAATTTTTTATTTAATTAAACATTAAGTTAACGTGTGTTTTTATTGAAAAGTATGATATGTTTTAAATTTATATTTTCTGTATTATGTACAGTGTACGCTTAGAAAATTCGTTAAGTTAGAGTTTTAGTCGTATAGAGATCACGTGAGAACTCGTTAAGTTAAAGGGTTAAATGTTAAAATATGTCAAGTGAGAACTCGTTAAGTTAGTGAGTAAAAGTTTAGACAACTCGTTAAGTTAGTGTTATATACGTGGTTAAATTATAAGTTACGAATGTTATATTATATCATGTGAGGTGTACATGTTTAATTCGTTAAGTTAACATAATTAAATGCGTTGAGTTGTTATATTGAACACTAAGACAATGTATTAGGTTAACGTTATAAACTTAAGTTATTTTTTGTACGTAGTAAAATTTTTATTATAAAAATATTTGTATATTATTGGTTCGTTAATTATTATAACACAACAGAGATAGTTCGTTGAGTTAGTTACAGTACTTGTCACGTGAGTTGGTGTTTAGAATGAAAAAATGTATATTATTAACGGTCAAATGATAGTTAATTGCATAATATTTAGCTTATTATATGAGAATTAAGTCATTATGTTATAATTGCACTGTTATAAGCTTTAATTAAAGAATTTAGTTAATTTGGGGGAATTAATGTTAATTTAGTATATTTTTGAACTGTTGGTAAATTGCAGGCTGTGAAATTCTTAAGTATCTGAATTTTCTGATATTTCGAATAGTTATGTTTAACATATCGAACATGTACCAGACAGTTATGTTTAAATTGCCGAACAGTTATGTTTTAAAAGAATATTTTATTATTTCCTAAAGTACACGTGTCAAAACCATAATGCATGTCTTAAGTGAACTTTCGATGAGTTATCTATAACTATCCGAAATTGTAGTTGAGCATCGGATAGTTAGACCTGTAACTCTCCGAAATGTTTCTTTTATTATTAAACTGCTGTTGACACGTGTCGAGATCTGGTAGATTTACTTAAGTTATATATTAGTGAGTTATCTATAAGTATCTGAAATGCATCTAGGCATCGGATAGTTAAGTTTATAAGTATCCGAAATGCACCTGAGCATCGGATAGTTAAAGTTATGCACGTGTTTTATAGTTAAATCAACGAAGAAAGTTCGTTGAGTTATCTATAACTCCATAGACTATTTATTTTCTAATATGTCATTGTAGTGGTTGCAGAAACAAGACAGTTGGAAGGAAAAACCACGATCGCACGTATCACACAAGAATTCACTCGTCGAAGGGAGAAGAAATCATCGTTGTTGATATGAATGAAAGAAATCCAACCGACCATTCAAGCAGAAGCAGTTGCCACTAAAGAAATATAAAAGAAAAAAAGAGAAAAAGAAGTGTGATCAATGGGTATGGCCAATGTGTATAGAGGAGGAGCATCGAGCTTTCTGTAGACAATGTCGGTAATTCTCTGAAGTACCACACCAACCATTATCATCACCTTATCACCAACCATCGGAGGTCTGTGAGAATACTTTCCTAATGTCGGGTCGATTCCGAGCCAAACATAGTGCCTAACAACCACTATGAGGAGTGATCGCATCGCGGGAAGGGAAGCCATTTTCACTAAGCGTCAGACTCATATTTCAAGAGATCGTAAAGTTTCTAGCCTTGGTTTCAAGTTGATGTCTGTATGCTGAAGAGGAGATTATCTTGCAATTCTAGACTCGCGATTCTATAGGAAGATGAGACAGAATTGTAAGTGGTTTAATTTTCAGTGGTGCAATCGCGTCGCATGTAGTGACAAAAGTATTTACTATCGAATGAGATTACTTTACATTTCACCTTTCGCCCATTTCCATATTCATATTAAAACAAAAATACCAAAAACAATTTATCTGTGTTTGTATTTTATATCTGAGTGTTGTATCATGATTAATGTTATCTTTGTCAGTGTTGTGATTGTTTTATGTTTGTTTTAGTTTTACAGTTTACTTAAATTGGTTCGTTCAAAAGACTTAAAGATTTTAATAGTTACTATTTGAATTATCTAAATGTTAGTATTGCCTAATGATAAATCCAGTATTTACTAACATTAAAGAGCTTAATTGATGTTATTTACAATATGTGGAATCACCCAATGGTTGGCCGAATTCCTCTGTAAATAGTAGTATTAAATAGGAAATGTAGGCTTGTGGAGTTAACTTAAGTCCACGAGGTTAATTCGTTGAGTTAGCCATAACTCAACGAACTTTGTCCGTTGAGTTAACTGTAATTCAACGAAGAGCTTATTTAATATATAAATTTGATTGTTAAAAATGGAACAGTTCTCAATTCTTAAGCAATTCCCTATGAGATCGATCTATACTTGCACACTAATACAATATACATTGTGCATTTGTAGTTAAAATACAAATTGGAATTAATATCTAATTTGTGTGAAAGGTTGTTTGTTTACTTCTAAAAAGGAATAGGCATAAAGATAAATTAATTAAGTAAAAACAGAAGTTAACAAATCCAAGTTTTTTTGGTGCGTTGCTGGAGATCCAAACAAGTTTTCTAGTGTCGTGCTAGCCAAGCAAACAATTGGCACATGAGGAACTCATTAAGTTAGAAACGTTAAGTTATATATATACTTGTGTTACTTGTTTAGTTAACATTAAAGTAACGACTACTTATTACACTGATGAAAAATTTTGGACGAGAAAGTTTATTTTACAGGAAATTTTTCAGAGATTCAGGATTGATGATTAAACAAAATTCAAAATGTAAACGTAGGTCATAACGTGTGTATTTCGATGAAGGAAAAAGAAAAGATGTGAAGAAGTGGAAAACTGGTAGTGATTAAACGTGAAGGATATGCATGAAATGAAGATACAGTATAAAAGGCATAGAATTCTCGTTGATCAAATTATCCCTGCACATCAAACGAAAAATCTTTTCAGGGATCAAAAACACCTCTTCAAGGAAAATCTCTCAAGTGGAAGAAAGTTCAGTGAAGTATAAAAAAGGTAAGATATATGTCACTGAAAATTTGAAGTATTAGGTGGAAGAAAATTCAATGAAGCATAAAAAGGTAAGATTTACGTCATTGAAGATTTAAAGTATCAAGAGAAAGAAAATTCAGTGAAGCATAAAAAGACAAGATATTCGTCATTGAAGAATTGCTGAAGAAGAAAGAGAAGAAGAAGAAAGATCTCAAACAGGGAGAAATGTTTTAAATTCCGTAAATTAGTTTTCTCTGTTTGTAGTTATGAAATTGTTTAGATGATACATGGTATCGAGATATAATTGCATCTACAATTTCTGAAGAGAATTGAATTGTATATTGTAATTGAAACATTGAATAAAAATGATTTTATGAAAATAATGTCTCGACTTATTTTTGAGTTTTAAAGTTTCAATTATATTCGAAAATATTGAAAAACACAATTCACCCCCCTCTTGTGTAGTCATATGTCCTACAAGTGGTATCAGAGCTTTGTTAATAATCTTTGATATAAAATCGATACTAACTTATTTAATATCATTGCTTATTCTAGCTTTCTTATTTTTAAACATACATTAATATCTGAGCATACGTTTAACTTTTTTGATTTAAGACTCAAGTTGTTTTAAAGTTTTTAGACTGTTTAAAATCAAATAGGTTGAAAAATCTAAGGTAATATGGCTATTGGAAATGGTAATTTTTCTTTATATGAAGGCCAAAATCTTAATCATCCTCCTTTATTTGATGGAATACATTTTGAATATTGGAAATATAGGATGACTGTTTTTCTTCAAAGTATAGATCATAAGTTGTGGTTCATGATTTCTAAACCATATACTCCGTTATCTACCCCTTATAATTCTTGGACAATTACTAAAAAAGAAAATGAAACTCTGAATGCTAAGGGTTTAAATATTTTATTTTGTGTATTGAGTTATGAACATTTCAGTAAAGTGTCAGTATATAAATCTGCTTATGAGGTGTGACATGCATTAGAAGTTTCACATGAAAGTACTTCTCAAGTTAAAGAAACTAAAATAAACATGTTGATTCATAAGTATGAACTCTTTAAGATGCATGAAGACAAAAGTATTTTTGAGATGTTTTCCAGATTCTTGATATCATAAACTCTTTAAAATGCTTAGGAAAGAATTTTGAACAGAAGGATTTGGTGAGGAAAATTCTTAGATCCCTAAGTTCTAAATGGTCTTAGAAAGTAACATCAATTGAGGAATCACGAGATTTAAATGTTTATACCATGAATGAACTTATAGGAAATTTAACAGCTTATGAAGTTCAATTAAATGAATCACTGAGTCACAACAAATCAAAAATGAAGAAAGAAATAACCTTTGAAATTAATTCAAATTCTGATATATCTACTAATTTTGACGAGGATTTGATTTTGCTAACTAGGAAATTCAAGAAAGCATGGAAAGCTAGGAAACAGCAAAGGAACATAAATGATAAACCCTCAACGTCAAAATCACTAAATGACAAGAATTCTTCATCTAGAAAGTATGTATGTTACAACTATAAGAAACCTAGACATCTTTCTTCAGATTGTCCTATAAGGAAAAATGAAAAGCAAAGTAGGACAAATTAGAAGAAGACGGCTCAAAAAACTCATAAAAAGTTTTACAAGAAAAAGGCTTTGAAGGTCACTTGGGATGACACGTCTGAAGAGTTTGAATATGAGGAATCATCATCAAAATCTTTACATTCAGAAGGAGAACAAGAGTTAGAAGACGTTGCTCATGTGTGCTTCATGACAAATAAGTCTGAGGTAATATCTGATCCTAGAAGTCATTCAGATTTTAACTTTGATGAATTATTATATGCTTATCATGCATTATTACAAAAACTTAAAGTTTGTAAACTGGAAAATAAGAATATTAGAAACTCTTTATCCATTGTGAAAGAAGAAAATTGTTTCTTGTCTACTACTTTAAAAAAGTTTAATGTGATGATGAAAATCATGTTAGAGATTTGCATAAATTTAGATTTAATGAATGTGTCTTGCATGAACAAATACAGAATACAAATGTTGAAAAATTAAAGATAGAATCTGAAAATGAAATCTTGAGAAAGAATATAAATGAACTTGAATTAGAGATAGATAAATTAAAACTGAGAGAGCTAGATTTAAATTCTACCATTTAGAAATGGAATTTAAGTCAAACTAAGTTAGACAAACTAACTAGTACCCCTACGGTGTCATATAAATTTGGCCTAGGATGTGATTATCCTGAATATCTTGAATCTAAAGCCAATAAAGGATTTATTAGTTGCAGTTTAAGTAAATCTAAGACTAAAATTCCTTTTATCATGAAACAAGGAAATAAATATGTAGAAGTAGGTACTTCAAGGGATGAATCATGTAGTAATAATATAAATCAATGTGATTTGTCAAATTGTACTTCTAACATGACTATTAATGTTTCTAAAAATCTTGTTTCTTGTTTTGGAAATTCAGTTTCTAATGTCCCTAAAATTTCAGACAATTGTATTAAACTGAAAATTCAGAAACCCGAGCATGTAATTCAAAACACTAGTGTTAGACCAATTACTCATTTTGCATGTGATAAATCTGAAAATTCTTATGTAGAAAAAGATTTTGTATGTACAAAAAATGTTAATACTAGTACAAAATCTTGGTATGAACTTACTGAAATGTATGAGCATGACCAAAATAAATTAACATCTGATAAAAATCGGTTTGGTCTTGGTTATACTACATCTGAAAACAAAAAGAATGATTATAAGAGTAATAATGCTATAAGTAAGTATGATGTTAAAAATAAGTCTATAGTACTTACAACTAATAAGAATGTAAATGATAATGTTAAACTATTTTTAAACAAAAAGAAGAAATATGCGTTTAATGAGCTTGGTCCTCAACAACATTGGGTATCAAGAAAAAGTTTTTCTTAATTTGTTTTGTAGGAGGAAACAACATCAAAATAGATCTTGGACAGTGGAGTGTCAAGTCACATGACTGGACAGAAAAGTTTACTATAAAATTTTACAAATACCATGAAAGGAAGTGTAACATTTGGAAACAAAAGTAAAGATAAAATCATAGGTATGGGCAATGTTCAAATAACTCCGACTTGTGTTATTTCGAATGTACTATATGTAGAAAACCTAGGATTTAATTTGCTGAGTGTTATAAAACTAACTGAAAATAGATATTATGTAGTGTTTGAAGATAATGCATGCAAAATTATTGATAAAAATACAGATGAAATTAAGTTTATTGCTAAAAGTAAAGGTTCTGTATGTATTTTATCTTTACCTTCTAGTGTAGTTGATTTAAATTCATGTTTGCTAGCTGAAACTAGTGATGCATATCTATGGCGTAGAAGGATTGGGTATATAAATATGTAACTGTTACATAAACTATCTAGAAAACATTTAGTGAGAGGTTTACCAAAGATTAAATTTAGGTATTTGTAGGTTATGTGATGTGTAAAATGCTTAAACTCCACATAAAAAGATAAATAGTATTGATGATGTTCACCTCATAGATATTATATACTTATCATAAATATCTAAAGTAATATCTAAACTACTACTTAAGATACTATGTATTTATTGTAAAATCATAGTATTATCTTATTGATTTTAAGTAGTTTATCAATTTTAATGATTTTTACGATTTTAAGTGGAAGTGTAAATGAAAAACATTAAATACTTATGACATTCTCAAATTTTGATTAATTATTTTCTTTGAATCAAGGAAAGTGCATATCATCATACATGAATTTGACTTAATTGATTAAACTTATAGAATAAGTTATATGTAACTCATCTTAAACTGTTAATCAAAAGTATAATCTTATTGAAACTGATTCATATTCTTAGTAAAATCATAGAAGTAAAAATTGTATGAGATTTGTGTTTTATTGCATCTGTATTAATAGAATACATATATATTGTGCTTAAAATGAAAAGTGTTTACAAAGTGAAAATCTTTGAGAGTTTATTGATCAGTTTGATCACGAGCCTTTTGTACTTGAGCAGATATGTATGTAAGGATTGTTGTCTTGAAAAAGGATTCTTTAAATCTGGCAACCTAAGGTCCTGATCAAATCTGGGATTGTTGACTAAAAGCTCATTATATAGGTACATTAGAAAGCTCTTGTATGATTCAAGCTTTTCAAACTAACTTTTAAAGAAAATTATCAATAATTATTGTTTTGAAAAGAAAAAGTTGTTTCATTAATTACAGATATCTTTGAATCAAATATAGTTTCTACCAATATGACTACTGAGTTATTGAATCAACATTAGTACTTTTGAAAATGTTTATTTGAAATACATTCTTTTATTCTCCTTGAATTAATCATATTGAGTTCAAAGTTGTGTTTTGATTCATATACAGTAGTACTTGATTTTGGAAATCATTTTTAATGAAGTCAGAATAACGGAAGTTTCTAAAAAGAAAATTTAACATAGTTATACTTAACATCTATTGTTATATAAGTATATTTTGTATTTTGATTGAATATATATATATATATAGTATATTTGTAGGGGGAGGATTAACAATGTCTAAAACAGATTAATATAATTCAGAATACAAATCTTGGTTAATCTGAATTAATGTCCTCTTAAAAGCTTGATGAAATAATTTACAAAGACAAACAAACTATTTTAGATTCAAAGGATAGGAATGTTAGAATAGTTTACAATGTTCTCAAGAAAATGATAAGGTATAGCTATTGTGATTTGTTCGAAACGTTTCAGTTGGAAGCATCCGAAAATTGTTTTAAGTATACTAACTAGACGTTATGTTAGATAAGGTAACGTGTAAAACTACCTCTAGACAGTGTTTTACTCGTTAGGTTAGTTAAGTCAATGAGTTATACTTGAATATTTCGGGTACCTTGATTGAATAAACTTTATTCAATATTCATTTAATATCTAAACCCAACTTCTCTTCACGTTGAGTTATTCGCCTAAAACTCTATTTAAACACTTATTACACGGGCACTTAGGTTATTCATAAACTTTGTCAAGAAAATCTTTCCCGCTTGTTGCTGTTACAACCTACGACAATGGTCTCCAAGTTCTAGAAAGGTCGTGGTAGAGGAAAAGACAAAAGCAGAGGAGATGCAAAAGGAAAAGAAATAGAGAATGTTGAAGTTTCACGCACTTGGTTTAAGAAAATTTTGCAAGTTGATAAAAGGTTAGCAAAAATTTATAGTGAATACTTCTTTCCTAAAGGTATACTGAATGAAGTTAGATTAGAGTTTCATAATATTGATGCTAGTATTGCATACATGGGGATTCAAAGTAAATATGATAGAGAATACCGTATGAAATGTGTTGAAATTGTATTTTTGGAACAGTATGCAAAATATATGGAAAAAGATATAGGTTTATTAAATAGAATTCCTCAAACTCCTATTAGTGGTACATGACTACAACCATTTGAGGAAGAACATGAATCTGCTATACCTACCCATTTATATTCAAAACAAGTAGAATCAAATATTGCTGTAGATAAAAGAAAAGTTGATAGTATTTGAAAGGCTATAGCAATAGAAAATGACTTTGAAGAATTAAAGTAGAAAACTTTTATGGAGCAATTTAAAAAGAAAACAACAATACTTAAAGAGGAGAAACAGAAATTTTATAGTAGAAGGAAAGTCAGAAAAATTATGTCTTCAAAGACAGTCAATTGAAAAAGAAAAATCAAATGAAAATTTATTTCCAACGGACAATGTATGTCTATACATTGTACCTTATTGTGCATCTAATAAACTCATCAGTTCCAAGTATACTGAAACTGATGATGATAATGAGACTTTATTTTCTCTTGCTAGAAAACTTGAGAAGAAATGCAAGTCAAATATAAGCTCAAGTTTTTCTATTAGTACAAGTCCTAATGATGTAGAAATTAAAAAATTAGAGCATCAGGCACCTGACATTGAACAAGTTATTGCAGATATAATTGACAATGTTGAGGCGGTAACTAGTTCATAGGTTGAATTGTCTAGAGTAGCAAATATTGAAAAAGTTAAGACTCTAGAAGAGCTAAATGTTAACAAGTCTTCTTCAGAATCTATAGAAGCAGAGTCTGAGAATTCACAGCATGTATCAATGGAGATATCTGTTGAACAAAATGAACAATTACAGACAGATACACCGGCTGTAGAATTTGTGGAAAAATTGAACTTTGATCATTCTATAGAGATTAAACAGTTGAATGTTGAGTATATTGACAATGTTCTTTACAATGTTGTAGCTGAAGAATCAAGCTTACATACGCAGCTTCAAGAAAATATTTTCACAGAGGAACAACATGACATTCATTTTGAAGAATAGGTTCCTAAAGATGAATTAAACTCTGAATCAATGCTTCAGGTATCACCTTCTGTGTACAATATTAAAAATTTAAGGTAATTCAATTCATTTTAGATCTGAAGAAGCATTGCATAAATATAATAATCTGATTACATGTCAAATTCTGCATGCTCGACCAATAAAATTCAGAAATTTGATAGAAATAAAAGATCTATTTGAGTATCAAGGCCTCATTCAATTCTTGCCAGTTGAAATGAAATGGAAGCAATACATGGAGCTTATTACAGCTTTTTATAGCAATCTGGTCAAGAATGAAAATTTTCTAAAAACTCAAATAAATCAATAGGAGTTTATATTGTCTCCTGAGTTAATTTTTAAAGTTTTGGGATTAAAGAATGAAGGTGTTGTTGTTACAAATAGATTTGATATGATTAGACAACTAGAATGGAACATTCAGTCTTTATCAAAAATTCCAGATGTATATTCTGAAATGAGATTAATGGAAAATCTGAATGCAGAGGCAATGTTCATTGCAAATATATTTCATGCAAATTTATTTCAAAGAGTTGGACACAATTTGGAAGTCAGTAGAAGCTATTTATATGCAACTTATGGCCTATTGAATAGAATTCAAATCAATTGGTTTGATGTTTTTACTTCTCAACTACAGCATATGAGTCCAAAGTTATTTTATGGTGATGCTATATGTAGAATCCTTGCAAGCCAATTGAATTTATTCGACTAGCCCTTTGAAACTAAAGGCATGAGAGCATTTAGTGTAAAAGATTTACAATGATTCCAGGCCATGCATAAACCTCAACAACAACAACAACCTGATTGTATAGACCATATACAACAACAACAAAGTTATTTAGTTCAAGCAGAACAGCAAACCCAGATACCTCCTAACCTAGATGATGTACTTAACAACATCAGAGATGATATTAGGCATCTAGGATATAAAATTTTTAATGCTATAAGTGATATACTTAGGAGGGGTCAATAACTGCTTTTGTTTGTATCTGAATACAAAATGTAATGTTTGTATTCCTTGTTTGATTCATTGAACAATATATTTTTCTGTAAATGCATTCTATTCTTATTATTGTTTACAGAAAGAGTTGTTGTAAATATATCTCTTACTATATATATATTCTTTGTAATTATCTTTTTGATTAATGACAAAAAGGGAGAGAAATGTTATAAAAAGATGATTATGATTTTAATTGCATATAATATAAAGGGAGATGATATTTATGATTATTGTAATCTTACAGATGATAATTAGAGAAATAATACTTATATAATTATTGACATCTGAAAGTTTTAATTCTAAGAGGTGAAATTTACACAAACAATAGAAATAAGCTTAAATGAACTTAAGTCAACAAACTTGTTTGTTGAATTAAAAGTTAATCCAACGAAGATGCTTAGTTGAGTTAAATATATTTCATAATTGATTTAATATAGTTTTGTCGTCATCAAAAAGGGGGAGATTATTGAGTATTTTGTTTTGATGATGTGTGCTGAATGAAATTAATCATATTTGCTCAATTAATATTGCTTGTGAAAGGAAATTAAAATCATTAATTAATACAGAAAAAACTTACTGATATAAATACTTGTCTGTATTGGATATGAAATTATACTAAGTTAATAACTAGTCGTTTCATTGTATTAATTTCTCATTTAACTAAACGTTAAGTTAACGTGTGTTTTTATTGAAAAGCATGATATGTTTTAAAGTTATATTTTCTATATCATGTACAATGCACGTTTGGAAAACTCGTTAAGTTAGAGTTTTAGTCGTATAGAGATCACTATGAGAACTTGTTAAGTTAGTGAGTAAAAGTTTAGACAACTCGTTAAGTTAATGTTATACACATGGTGAAATTATAAGTTACGAATGTTATATTGTATCACGTGAGGTGCACATGTTTAATTCGTTAAGTTAACATAACTAAACACGTTGAGTTGCTATATTGAACACTAAAGCAACGCGTTAGGTTAGCGTTATAAACTTAAGTTGTTATTTTTTACATGTGGTAAAATTCTTATTATAAAAACATTTGTATATTACTGGTTCGTTAAGTTATTGTAATACAACAGAAATAGTTCGTTGAGTTATCCATAACACAACGGAGTTAGTTAGTTGAGTTAGCTACAGTACTTGTCACGTGAGTTGGCACATGAGAAACTCGTTAAGTTAGAAACGTTAAGTTATATATATACTTGTGTTATTCGTTTAGTTAACATTAAAGTAACAACTACTTATTACATTGATGAAAAATTTTGGACGAGAAAGTTTTTTTTGTAGGAAATTTTTCAGAGATCTAGGACTGATGATTAAATAAAATTTGAAATGTAAACGTGGGTTAGAACGTGTGTATTTCGATAAAGGAAAAAGAAAAGACATGAAGAAGTGGAAAACTGATAGTGATTAAACGTGGAGAATATGCATGAAATGAAGATACAGTATAAAAGTCATAGAATTCTCATTGATCAAATTATCCTTGTACATCAAATGAAAATTTTTTTCAGTGATCAAAAACACTTCTTCGGGGAAAATCTCTCAAGTAGAAGAAAGTTCAGTGAAGTATAAAAAGGTAAGATATATGTCACTAAAGATTTGAAGTATCAGGTGGAAGAAAATTCAGTGAAGCATAAAAAGGTAAGATTTACGTCACTGAAGATTTAAAATATCAGAAGAAAGCAAATTCGGTGAAGCATAAAAAGACAAGATATTCGTCACTGAAGAAGAAAGAGAAGAAGAAGAAGAAAGATCTCAAACAGGGAGAAATGTTTTAAATTCCGCAAATTAGTTTTCTCTGTTTGTAGTTATGAAATTGTTTAGATGGTACATGGTATCGAGATATAATTGCATATACAATTTCTGAGGAGAATGAATTGTATATTGTAATTGAAACCTTGAATAAAAATGATTTTATGAATATAATGTCTCGACTTGTTTTTGAGTTTTAAAGTTTTAATTATATTCGAAAATATTGAAAAACACAATTCACCCCCCTCTTGTGTAGTCATACAGTCCTACAAGTATATCTGCATATTGCCTTTTTGATCTTTGATTATTCTTTATACATACATACATATATATATATATATATATACACTCATTTTCTTCATTAATTTTCTCATATTAATTTTTGTTATTGTATTTTCCATCATTTTTAGATATAGACACCCATCCCCTCCATTTCTTCTCATTGAAAATAAAACGTAGGGTGTAGACTTCATCCTCCCCCACACACGATATATATATATATATTCTTTTTTAATGTTAATGTTATGGTAGATAAAATTTTAAACCTTAAATCTTAAACCTTAGGCATAACAATACTTAACCGACTAATCAACTAATCCTAAACCATCGTCAACAAATTATATACACTAATGTAAACACATTGTAAGGGAGCACATGAACAGCATGTGACAACTATTTTAATACTATATATCGTAACATATAAATCATGGTTTGAAGAAAAACCTAAACAAGAAATGTAAAATAGATCTGGTAACCAATTCATCATTGTCAATTAAATTGGCTCAACATCTTGAACTTTAAATCTAGCCAAATTGTTCAAACCTTAAACTTTAAATCTTAAATCTTAAAACCTAATTATTGAGTATGTCAAATAAAAGAGTTCATGGACATTACTTAACATGCACGTACATTAATGCAAATCTTTCTTCTACTCCTTTCTTAAGGTGCTTAATTGGGAACACAATTACTTGATAAAAAGAATACTTCTTGTCATGGATGAAGTATCTTAATACATAGTTTTACAACCTAGCTTTACAAACCCTAGCTAATTTAGTTGGACCTTATCCTTCTTTGATACAACAACTCACCCTATCTCAATCAAGGGTAAGTTCTTTGGGTTGGCTTTTTGTTAGAACCCGAATATTTTGATAATGCAAAAACTATGTGAGGAAACATATTATATTTCATAGATAAGTCAGTGCAGCATTAGATCAGAAGGCAGATAGAACAAAAACCAAGTAGATGAACAGATGGAGAAAGTTCAAGAAAATCAGACAGTTACAGGTCCAAAGAGTAAAACAATAGCAAGTCCATCGGACAGTTAGAAGGATAACTATCTGATTTTACGAAGCCTTTGGAGGGTTATCAGACGGTTAAGTTGGTTGAATGATCGAAGAGTTATGAAGTTAACTAACCGAAAGAAAAAGGAAAATCGAAAAGTTAGAAAGGCTAACTATCTGAAACTTAAGTCATTCAATTAACCACGTGCAGAAATACAAAACAGAATCTTATTGTTGGTTCCACATAAATGGATCGTTATACCTTTGGTATAAATATGAGGAGTTTAAGAGAGGAAAATACAGACGATATATATACCACATACAGTGAGCTACACTCCAATTCTAATTACACTCAAGTCTATAAACAGTGAAGCATATTCTAAAGATATATTGCAGAAAAAGCTCTATGCGCCAAAACTCTGATTGAAAGATTCCAACTATTGGTTCATGGCTTCTACCTGAAAGCTACATTCAGTTGTTGGTTTGAGTTTTTACTTGAAAACTCTAGAGGTTGGTTTACTGAAGTTTATACCTGAAAACTTCTGTGTTGTTGGTTCTTGCTTTGACCTGAAAGCAAGTGTGTAAGTGTTGAAATACTTAGTGAAGCCCAAGTTAATCTTGGGGGTGGACTAGCCAAGTTGGTGAACCACCTAAAACTTGTTATGTGTTATCTTTCTTTACTACCTTGCTTTTGTATAATATCATCTCATTTCATTACTGTTTGAATCACTTGATTCAACATTCAAAAGAATATAAAAAGTTACACTCATTCACCATTCACCCCCCCTCTGGTGAGTCTACCGATCCTAACAATTGGTATCGGAGCAAAGTTAATCCTTCATAAGATTTAACCATCTAGATTTATGACTCAATTTGCTGAGGGACAAAACATCCACAAACCTCTATTCGATGGTTCCAATTATAACTATTGGAAGAATAGAATAGAGTGTTTTCTTAGGAGTTCTAATGTTAAACTCTGGAAGATTGTTGTTCTTGGAACTACACTTCCAACCAGTGATGTTATGGACTGATTTGAGGAGGATGAGAAAATCATCTAGTTGGATGCTAGAGGGTTGAATACCATTTATTGTGCACTAACTGTTGATCAATATAATAAAGTATCTGCATGTAAGTCTGCTCATGAGGCTTGGAAAATCCTTCAAATTACTCATGAAGGTACAAGCCAAGTTAAGGATACAAAAATCAGTATTCTTTTAAGAAAACTAGAATTATTTAAAATGAATGATAATGAAAATATAACTGAAATGTTTTCTAGATTTACTGAAATCATTAACAGTCTGAAAGGCTTGGGAAAGGAGTTCTCTTCACATGAACAGGTACAGAAGATCCTGAGGAGCTTAACTGTTGAGTGGAAACAGAAGTCCACATCTATTCAAGATTCCAAGGATCTTAACAATTACATATTTGAAGAATTATTGGGCAATCTTCTAGCCTATGAAGTTCAGATGAAGGACTGGAAAGAGCAAGAAGGAGCTGTTGAAAAGAAAGCTGAAAAGAAAAAGGAAATAGCATTTCCATCTACAGAAGAAGTTCCAAGCTCAGATGATGATGAGATCATGTTACTGGCAAGAAACTTCAGAAAGTTCATGAAGAAAAAGAGTAAGCCTAGTTACTTTAAAAGAACTATTCCTACATGTTTCAAATGTAAAAGGCAAGGACACATACAGACCTTCTGTCCATTTCAGACAAAAGAGGATCAAGGAGATAAGAAGAAAAGATTGAAGGACAAAAAGAAGATGGCTCTTAAAGCTACGTGGGATGACAGTAGTACTTCAAGCTATTCATCAGATTGTGAAAATGAAGTTGCAACCAACGTGTATTTTGCAGCACAAGAGGTATGCTCTTATTCCTCTAGTTCAGAAAATGAGCATGATGATTTAGACATAAACAATCTTTTGTCTATTGTAGATAATTTATATGTGAAGTGTAGAGAGTTTAAGAAAGAAATTAAAAGGTTAAATCATTGCTTAGAAAATTCATTTGCTGAATTAGAATCAACTGTAGTTGAAAATAGAAATCTAAAATCAAATTTAGATAAGTATAGTTGTGTTAACTGTGACTTAAAAGAAGAAAATAAAAATCTATTAACCACTATATCAGATTTGAAAGATACCATATGTAAATTCACTCAAGGTCAAAAAGGATTAAATAAAATAATAGGATCTCAACGATCTAATGGGAACAAATATGGCCTAGGGTATGCTGCACCACAGGAAATATCTTATTGTGGTGGTGTGATTAGATATTGTAGAGATGGCACCACTGTGTTTGCCATCAAACGAAGATCAGGTCATATGTGGTTGCCAAGAGGTAATAGATTTAATGTTTTAAGGAGTAACTCTACTGGACCCAAGAAGATTTGGGTACCAAAAGCTTTAATTTCAGTATGATTTGTAGGGTGACAAGGAGTTTCAAGCACATTCAACTAAATGGATCGTGGACAGTGGATGCTCAAAGCACATGACAGGTAAGAAAAGTTTTCTTGACTTTGTTAAAAACTTAAGTTCAGGATCTGTTAAGTTTGGAAATAATGAAAAGTGTAAAATAACTACAATAGGAAATATTACATCTGAAAATGGTATAATTGAGAATGTCTTGCATGTAAATGGTTTAAAACAAAATTTGTTAAGTGTAGGTCAATTATGTGATAAAGGTTATTCTGTTTCTTTTAATGCTGAAAATTGCTACATTATTGATCCTGCCACAAATGTTACAAAATTTACTAGTAATAGAAATTGCTCAATATATACATTAAACTTTCCATGTGAAAATTTTGCAAGCAATTCCTGTTTGGTAGCAACTGGTGAAGATGATTGGATGTGGCATAGAAGACTTGGTCACATCAGTATGAAGAACATCAGAAAGCTCTCCATGAGTAATCTTGTTAGGGGTTTGCCTAAACTCACTTTTAAGAAAGATAAAGTGTGTAGTGAGTGTATGCTCGGGAAGCAGAAGAGAGCTACTCTTCACAGCAAAAATGTTATTACTACCAAAAGGCCATTGGAATTGCTACATCTAGATTTGTTTGGTCATTCTCAAGTATTAAGTCTTGGGGGTCGAAAATATACATTTGTTATTGTTGATGATTTCTCCAGATTAACTTGGGTAATATTTTTGTCACATAAAAATGAAACTTGCAATGGGTTTAGGAATTTTTGCATAAGAGTTCAGAATCAAAAGGAACTAATAGTGAATAAAATCAGAAGTGATCATGGAATAGAATTTGAAAACTATGAATTTGAAAATCTTTGCAATTCTTTTGGAATTCTGCATGAATTCTCCTGTCTTAGAACTCCTGCTCAAAATGGGGTTGTGGAAAGGAAAAATAGGACTTTACAAGAAATGGCTAGAACTATGTTAAATGCCTCGGATCTACCTAAATTTCTCTAGGCAGAAGCTGTAGGAACAGCTTGTCACATTTCCAATAGAACTCACATTAGATCCATGTTGAATAAGACACCCTTCCATATTTGGTTTGATAAAACTCCAAATGTTGGCTATTTTAAGACATTTGGATGCAAATGTTTTGTCTTAAATACAGGAAATGCTAAAGCAAGTTTGATGCAAAGTCTGAACCTACCATAATTGTTGGTTACTCCTCTAGAAGCAAAGCTTACAGAGTATATTTTGCTAAGGATAGAAGAGTGGAGGAAAGTATAAATGTTCAATTTGATGAAGATCTGTTCCAAAATTTCAAGAAGTTGAAGATTAATAATGATAGTGAAAATGAATACTTTGAAGATGATAACTACAAGCAGAATACCAATTCACAAATATCAGACCAGAATCTCAACAATAGATATCAAAATTATAACAGTTGGAAGTTTAGATCTGATCATCCTAGGGAACAAATTATTGGAAATATATCTAAAGGGGTACAAGCTAGAAGCAAAGCACAAGATATCTGCAATTTTTGTGCATTTGTGTTAGAAATAGAGCCAAAATCAGTAGATGAAGCATGTAAGGATACCTACTGGACAATGGCTATGCAGGAAGAATTAAATCAGTTCCAGAAAAATAATGTTTGGGAACTAGCAGAAAAACCTGCAGGAAAATCCATCATTGGAACTAAATGGATTTTTAGAAACAAATTAGATGAAGATGGTAACATTCTCAGAAATAAAGCTCGATTAGTTGCACAAGGCTACAATCAGCAGGAAGGAATTGACTATGAAGAAACTTTTGCCCCTGTAGCTAGGATTGAAGCTATCAGAATGTTGCTTGCTTTTGCAAGTAGTATGAAGATAAGATTGTTTTAGATGGATGTGAAAAGTACCTTCTTAAATGGAGAAATTCAGGAAGAAGTGTTTGTTAAACAACCTTTTGGATTTGAAGATGAATTCAAGCTGGATCATGTCTACAAATTAAGAAAAGCTCTATATGGTTTGAAATAGGCACCTAGAGCTTGGTATGAGAAATTGAAAAAGTTTTTAACTGAAAATAATTTTTCTATAAGCAAAGTGGACAACACTTTGTTTATCAAAACTTTTGATGTGCATATCTTGATCGTACAGATATATGTTGATGATATAGTCTTTGGAGCCACTTTAGAAGATCTTTGTTATGAATTTCAAAATTTGATGAAAAATAAATTCGAAATGAGCATGATGGGGAAATTGAAGTTTTTCTTGGGATTACAGATTCGTCAAGTGCATAATGACATTTTTGTCAACCAAGAAAAGTACTGCAAAGAGATGTTGAAGAAGTTTGGTTATGAAACCATCAAATCTACAAATACTCCAATGAGTTCAAGTAGTAAACTGGAAATGGAAGATTCAAGTATTACAGTGGATCAAAAGCAATATAGAGGTATGATTGGATCCCTGTTATACCTTTCAGCTAGCAGGCCAGATATTATGTTCAGTGTATGCTTATGTGCTAGATTTCAAACATCACCAAAGGAATCACACTTGAAATCAGTCAAAAGAATTTTCAGATATCTACAAGGAACAAAAGATTTCAGACTATTTTACTCAGCTGATAGTAATTTGATTTTAACAAGCTATAGTGATGTAGATTATACAAGCAGTAGATCTGACAAAAAAAGTACTAGTGGTACTTGTCAATTACTTGGAAATTCTTTAATCTCCTGGTTCAGTAGGAAACAAAATTGTATAGCTTTATCTACTACTGAAGCTGAGTATATTGTAGTAGGATTGTGTTGTGCACAAATCCTTTGGATGCAGCAAACTCTAGCAGATTACAGACTGAAAATTCAGAATTCAATCATATTTTGTGATAACAGTAGTGCAATCAGTCTATCTAAGAATACAGTACTTCATTCCAGAGCCAAGCATATCGAAATCAGACATCATTTTTTGAGAGATCATGTGGAGAAAGGGAACATCTCACTTAAGTTTGTGCCAATAGAAAATCAACTTGCAGATATTTTCACCAAACCTTTAAATGAATCAACTTTTAATCATATTAGATGAAATCTAGGAATATGTTCTTTACAATCTTTAAATATTTTTTTCATCAAGCTCACCATATGGGAGCTTGTTTTCTGCTAACCTACTCGTGCAGGATACAGTCAATATTAGTTTTACAGAAAATCAGTTTTACAATCCTCACCTTTTTAAATAATGACAAAAAGGTAGAGAAGAATCTGGAAATTAGTGAAGTATATGGTCACTTACAGTATTTCTAGATAGAACTAAAAGAGAATTTTTAAAAGGTAAAGAGAAACTCAGCACATAGATAGGGAGAGAAGATCGCACAAAGTCAGGGGGAGGAATCCCTTCACGTCTGTATAGTCTTGATAACATTCTGTTATTTAATTCTCTATGTGACTAAATGTATAGAAATACACTAGGGAGTGAAATACATGTAAATAGTTGTAAAGGTTTTTGTCATTATCAAAAAGGGAGAGATTGTTAGAACCCGAATATTTTGATAATGCAAAAACTATATGAGGAAACATATTGTATTTCATAGATAAGTTAGTGCAGCATTAGATCAGAAGGCAGATAGAACAAAAACCAAGCAAACGAACAGATGGAGAAAGTTCAGGAAAATCGAACAGTTACAGGTCCAAAGAGTAAAACAGCAGCAAGTCCATCGGACAGTTAGAAGGATAACTATCCGATTTTACAAAGCCTTCGGAAGGTTATCAAACGGTTAAGTTGGTTGAATGATCGGAGAGTTATTGATTTAACTAACCAAAAGAAAAAGGAAAATCGAAAAGTTAGAAAGGCTAACTATCCGAAACTTAAGTCATTCAATTAACCACGTGTAGAAATACAAAACAGAATCTTAAAGGACTTTTCGGAGAGTTAGATAACTATCCGAGTTTTCTTTCGTAGAGTTAGATAACTATTCGAGTTTTTCGGAAAGTTATAACCTATAACTTTCTAGAACTTAAGTCATCTTATTACGCACGTGCAAAATGGAGAAGTCGACAGTTGAAAGCTTAAAAGGAAAAATCAGAGAGTTAGATAACTATCCGAAATTTCAAAGAGAGTTTCGGTAAGTTACAGTTTAACTATCTGAAACTTAAGTTATTGAAATTGCCACGTGCAGAATTCCAGAAAGAAGATCAGTCAAGTTTTCGGAGAGTTAGAAAGATAACTATCCGAAATCTCAAGAGAATTTCGGTGAGTTATGGTTTAACTATCCAAAACTTAAGTAAGTGAATCTCCCACGTGCAGAATTCTAGATAGATGTTCAAATGGGTTTTCAGAGAGTTAGAAAGATAACTATCCGAAATCTTAAGAGAATTTCGGTGAGTTATGGCTTAACTATCCGAAACTTAAGTTATGATTTTATGCACGTGTAGTTTTGAAGGAATAGTTGTCGGAAACTTAATTGAAAGTTCGAAAAGTTACAGTAGTTAACTATCCGAAAGTCAGGAGCTTTTTTCGGTAAGTTAAAAACAAGACTCCGAACTCTTGACTTTACACGTGAGCAACTTAAAATCCTCACGTGACTTAGAGAACAGAATATGAGTGATGAATCGGCAAGTTATGGATGCTTTTCGGTAAGTTATTTTTATAACTATCTGAAAGCCTGAGATTTTCGGAAGGTTACTTACTGAACTTCAGACAGAATGGTAACTTACCATATTTAGGTCTGATTATTTACCAAGTACAGCAGAATACATCCATTGCAAGAAAAATATGATCGTTATACCTTTGGTATAAATATGAGGAGTTTAAGAGAGGAAAATACAAACGATATACATACCACATACAGTGAGCTACACTCCAATTCTAATTACACTCAAGTTTGCAAACAGTGAAGCATATTCTAAAGATATACTGCAGAAAAAGCTCTGTGCGCCAAAACTCTGATTGAAAGATTCCAACTATTGGTTCGTGGCTTCTACCTGAAAGCTACATTCAGTTGTTGGTTTGAGTTTTTAACTGAAAACTCTAGAGGTTGGTTTACTGAAGTTTATACCTGAAAACTTCTGTGTTGTTGGTTCTTGCTTTGACCTGAAAGCAAGTGTGTAAGTGTTGAAACACTTAGTGAAGCCCAAGTTAATCTTGGAGATGGACTAGTCAAGTTGGTGAACCATCTAAAACTTGCTGTGTGTTATCTTTCTTTACTACCTTGCTTTTGTATAATATCATCTCATTTCATTACTGTTTGAATCACTTGATTCAACATTCAAAAGAATATAAAAAGTTACACTCATTCACCATTCACCCCCCCTCTGAGTCTACTGATCCTAACACTTTTTACTATTTACATCTAATTTATGTCATTGAAACTCATCTCACTTCCTTTATAATTAGAGCTCGTTTATATCACATCATAAAGAAAGTGTAGAAATTGAGAAAATATAAAGTAAAAGAAAAAAGAATTAAAATGTCAAAAAATACAAAGGAAATAAAAAGTTAGGAAAGTTTAAACTTGTTTATGTTACCATTGGAAATTTAAGAAAATTGTGTAGTTTAAGGTTTTGATGAGTAACTTAAACTTTAATATTAATATTATGGATCTCATAATAAATCATAAACTAATAATAATTAAATTGGTTATAATATGATAATAATTATATAAATGATAATGTATATAATTATAATTATAATATGTATTATAAATATACATATTAATTATAAATATTGATATATACTATATTACTAATTATATTACTTTATACAAATTATAAATATTTATATATCTCATATGTACACTCTCTAATTGACACCACAAAAAAGAAAAGGCAATGACTTTAGAGAAAAAGAGAAAAGATGGAGTCACCATCTAATCTAATCTAAGGAAAGATTAGAAAAAATCTACATATAATACATAGATGTATGTAAAATGAATGAGTGTGTGAAAGTTTGTTAACTAGAGAGTCTGAATAAATGTTTTGGGTATACATAGAAAAGGTGTCAGGCACCATATGCATCCATTCTCTTAGCCTCTCATATGCCCTTAGTTAGGTGTGTGAATGATGATGTGTGCAAATGCCTAATTGTGTAAATAATAGAAAAGATGAGAATGAATATTTTTACTCAAATAGACGAAAAGAACTACAAGCCTAATAGAGAGTCATGTAAACATTCTTTCACTTTCACTTGTGTGGTGAGTAGAAAACAAGCCTTCTATGATCCTAATCTAAATGCCCTAGACATATTATGACCAAAACAAACAAGACGAGCCAATAATGCATGATGCAAATGCAAGATGACTTTGAGACATATATAGAATCATTGTCCATTCATACCCTCCCTAAAGGAATTATCTTATCTTGGTAGATTTTAGAATGATTAAAAGAATTATCACTTGTATAATGCAAAACTTAAAGCGATAACTTAGGAAAAAGGAGAATTATGGAATTCCTCGAAGATAAGAAGGAAAACTAAAGTGTGTACATGACCTTAATCTTATATGAAGTATCACTTATGATTTGGCTTGATTAAGGAGGATGACCTTATTTTGACTACGTTCTCAATCAAAGTTGAAGGATTTCTCTAATCTCCAAGACGAGAAATAGTTTAGAAATATCACATATTTTTCTATAATTCTATCATGGGTAGGCTTAACCTCTAAACTAAGATGACATGTTTTAACAATGTTTGGTGAGATGAAACGAGACATTGTCCCAAAACACATAACGACAGTGCATGTGACTTCACACTCGAGTTTGACCATGTACATAAAACAAAACAACGTACACTTTCAAAATTTAAATTATGCCACTCTATTTAAAACTAAGTTATAATAAATTAAGTTAGCTTATATGCTAACTAATGCAAAACTAAAGTGATGGCTAAGCAATAATTTCATGACAAGTATGATGTATGTACTTACCTGAACTTACCTCTCCTTAGTTGCACTACCATTATCAAGAAGAAATTAAAGCAAGCCTACCATTTTACATCAATCCTCATCTATGAAAAAAGATTACAAACTTTTAGATGGAAACTAATTTTCAACTATTAATAGTGAGTTGTCAATGCTTAATCTCGTAGTATTTAAAACTTACAACAATACCTTTGCCTAGAAGTTACCAAAGATCCTTTATCATATATTTGATATCATTAACATACAATGTTTTAAAATCGAATTGGAAATTAAAGCCTTTGGTTTTGGTTTAAAATGGTTTGTTTAAAGATGGTTCAATTCCAATTGATGATGATATTATCATGAAATTATCATTTGTGAACCTTTTAAAAAATCAAATCGATATCATTTTTTAAATTCACACAAAGATTGTTTAAACCAATTTTCAACAAATTATAAACATGCAAGTAGATTGTTATTCTACATGTAACTGCAAGTGTTTCTCCAAGAATGGTGGTCTTTACAATCATAATTGCCATATGAACACACATTCATGCACTCCCAAATTTTATAACTCTTGCATTTTAACATCTTTTTTTCTTTAAAATATTTTGAGTTCCCAAATTTGTTTTTTGAGTTTTAAGATTTAGTTATTTAGTTTTAAATTTTAAACCTTTAAGTTTTAAAAATTTAGAAAAAGATAAGGGAAAAAGAGCTACAAGAACTAGAGCAAATTTTCTAGTTTACGAAAAAGTTGGTATATTTAAATGTTAAACCCCCTAGTCTTTTAGAAACAAGAATGAGAGTGACAACTGAAACTACTATAAATAGAGAAAGGCAAATTCATCCTAGAAACAAGGTTGCCTTAGAATTAATAAGGAGAAAAGCTAAAAAGTGTGCAAGTATAGGTCAAACCACAAGGAGTGATTAGAATCAGTTTCTAGGTTACTTTTAACCAATGGTAATGTTTTACTAATTAATTCTCTTACTTCGTTGAGTTATTACTTATCTCAATGGACAAGTTTGTGGACTTAATCTCACTTTCATTGTTTGCACTTGAATTCAGCCAATCATTGGGTGATTCCAAATAATGTGAAGAAGTCACTTTACGCTCTATGATTGCTACTATCTCATATTGAATGATGAAATAGATTTATGTTCAAACTTGAATTTATGTAATTTATAGAGGTTAACTCATGCACTTTGTCGAATTTAAGTTGCCATTAGTATAGTTTAATGTGGAATTATAAGTTAAGTTTAGTTCGAGCGAATGCATATTTTTATGTGATTAATTGATGCATAAATTCTATTGTTAAGTTATTGAAAAATCACTTGGTGAAACAATATAGAAACTGGTTATTTGAATGAAATATCTATCATGTTAATTAATGAAAGTCGTAAGTTGAGTAAAAATGTGTTTATTTTAGGAAACAATGAACCATTGGTTATGTTGATAACCAATGAACTAAATCCATTGGTCATCACTTTACTTATGAATTTATCATGTGAATTATGCACGTTAACTCTTTATATATATTATGTTACGATTGATATAGAAGTATAAAATATGTCACGAAGAAGTACTTGTATGAAATGCAATTATATGTTGGATTAAGATGAGTTTTATGTTACTTGCATTTATTACTTGTGTAATTGTGAATTATATGTCTTATGCATAAGTTATCTCATAAGTACAAACAATCCATTGGTTAACTCAATGACCAATGAACTAACTTTGTTGGTAATCGAGTTTACCAATGATCCTATTTCCAATATTTCACATAATATTACTATTAAGGTATCGTTGGTTAGGAAGATCCATCATTCGTTAACTAGTCTACCAATGAAGGCACAAAATAGGTAGTTTTGTAATCTTAGTTTATTTCATTCCATTGCTAAGAATGTATTGAAATTCTAATTGTTATGAACCACTAAAAGATTTATATTTCTATTATTTATCAATGAATATGATGGAAATTTCACATGTATCGTAATAGTAGGAAATAGATAAACTTATATTATAGGAAATGTAGAATGTGGTTAATGTGGAAAAGAACATGGGTTACATGGAGAAGTATTATTTGCTAGAAGGTTTGAAGATTAGTAGGATGTACTAGCATTAACTACTACTACAATTAACAACACACTACCTCCACTCTAAAGAATGTAGTCTTGTCTTGATACTACCATAAAAGGAAACATGAAACTGCACTGTTAATCTCTCCCTCTTCATCCAAACGCCATTCCAGTGCATGTCCATCTCCAAACTTCTATAATCCACACATCTAGTTCTTCTTGAGAGGAGATTGGCAACCTCTTCTTCTTTATCCTCATTCTTGATTTTGTCATTGCAAGTTTCTCAAACTTGAGCATATTCTTGAAGGAAAGTCTCTCGACATCAGTTGCTTCCCTCTGTAGCTTCATACCATTGAGATTATGTGAGTGACACATAGACGATCAATGCAAGTTGTGAAAGAAGGATTGTCAGCCTAACAACTTGGTGATCCGAAAGTAAAGACAGAGAAGATCTTGACCTAAGCAAGTCTCGAAGGGTGAAGGCTATAGTGCAAGATTAGGTGTTCCCTCCTTTTATTTTATTTTATTTTATTTATTTCCTTGTTATTTTAGCAAAGTATGTTAAACATGATATACTTATGAATTCAACATAAACAATTATGTTGCTTATGTTTTGAATGTTGTGTTTGTGTTGTGGTAAATGTTTATGCATGCAATTCTATGAGTTAGTGTTGTGTCATGAAAGGAAAGAAAAACAAAATTAAAGTCAATTAACAAAATATATCTTACGAAAAATGGAGTTACCAACAGAGTGAGTCCATTGGTTAACTTACTTATTAATGGGTCACGTTTGTTGATTAGATCTTACTTAGATTAAAGTTAAGAAAAAGAAAAACAACTAAACGATTTTGTTGTTCACTTGCTGAAGAATTAATATAGTAACATTATATCTAAGAATCTAACATAAATTTCCCACTCCCTAAGGACAAACTTGTACTTACACATTGATTATATTTGAGCTATGCACTTGCGATAAAATTTGAAAAGCATATTGAATATATTTCTTAATTATAATAGTGGTGCTTTGACAATTATTTCTATAATATGCAAGAACAAGTTGAACAAGTTTTTGATACCGTTGCTGAAGATGTCAATGTTAAAATTAGTAGGAGTTTAGATTAATAGTATCGAAACTTTAATAGAATTTTACCACCTAAAAATTCTGTGTTCTTATCTTTCTTTTTTATTGTTCATGTTTCATTTATTTGTTTTTGATAATTGTGTATATCTCCAATCATATATAATTTAGAAATAATTGTAATTAGATACATATCACCATTCACCTCTTCTCTAGTGAGTCATTTAATTCTAACAGTATCTTCTATATAAATAAATAAAATTTTCTTGATAGTAATATAAGTCGTTAATATATAATACATTATTTATAATTTTTCTTTTCAAATTTAAATATTTCATATTTAAAATGTAATATTTAATAATTTTAAAATTCTTAATTAATGTATTTCTAGACATTTCCTACAAATGCATAAACATTTCAGAATTCCTGTCATTTCTCAACATGTACAAACATTGTTTTATTTCTTATCATTTCCTAATGTATACAAACAATGTTTCATTTCCCATAATTTCTTACATCTCTCGTTGTTTCGTTACGCGACAAAAAATGTGCACAAATAGATCCCTAATTAAACAAAAATAACAAACAACAATGAAAGAAAACAATGCTTGTTCATGGTAGTGTTGTTATGGTTCAAGAGAATTTATCTTAAAAGATTGGTCTAATCAAGAGAGAATTCACCCTATATTTCGAGACTACATTAGTAACTCATACCATTAATGTGAGGCTATTTAGTCTTATACTTAAATAATCTATATCAATCATCCTACCATATTTCCTACACCAATATCCCCATGGATGGCTCTCTTTGGGCATTTAAGTGCCCCTCCAACAATGAGGTTACCCATTTTGATGGATGGGCCTTTAGTGGCCTACTTTGAACATTTGTCATTTTAGCCCTTAGGTTATTTCTTTTGAGACTTGATTCAAATTGTTCTAACTTTGATATAACTTGTTATGGTTAAGGAAAACTTATCTCAAAAGATTAATCTGTTAAAGGAAGAGCTCATGTCATATATTACGATCACCACACGAGTCCCTTATACCATCAATATGAGACTATTTAGTCTCATACCTAAATAGTCTATATCAATTTTAGTATGCTTCTTACACTAGCTTCCTTGTTGATGACTCACTCTAGGCATTTAGGTACCCCTTCGACCCTTAGGTTGTCTTTTCAAATAATTGGACCCTCAATAGCCTATTATGATCATTTAAGTGTTCGCTTCACCCCTTTAGGTCATTTCTTTGGAAACTTAATTCAAATCGTACTAGTTCTGATACCATTTGTAATAGTTCGAGCAAACCACTCCTAAAAAATTGATCTAATAGAAAAGAAAGATCACCTATATAACCTATATCAATCTCATCATGCTTCTTACACTAACATCATTGTTAGTGGTCCACTAGACATTTAAGCGTCTCTTTAGCTCTTAGGTCATCCCTTCCAATGGGTGGGTCCTTGATGATCTATTCTAAGCATTTAGGTATTACTTCAACCCTTAAGTCACCCCCTTTTAAGATCTGGTTTAGATCATGTTAGCTTCCAAATATTTTATATCAGGTGCTTTTCCTATCTACCTTATGAATAAAGTCGTGAAATAAAAAACATGTTAGTATAATTTTTACTTTAGATTTAAAAATGAAAATGACATGTAATCTTATAGAATTGAAAAATTGATACTTCACTACTTCAGATATATGCTTGATCATCATTTTTAATTATGAATGCTTGTAATTAACAAATAACAATCACATACACCAATAACTATGACATATCATTTTTAATTATGAATGCTTGTAATTAACAAATAACAATCACATACACCGGCCAGTGGCAATGACAAAATTTACACTAAAGTAGGTGACATTACCAATTATGCATCAAGCATGAAAGTCTAAGATCTATCAGATGTTTCCTAATACAACACCTACTGAATATTTCACTAATATTTTCATCAAAATGGCAATAAAAAAAAGGCTTCATCTACTGCAGCCAGACAACGGAGCAACATTAAGGCTTACAGGCAACAAGGTGGACAAATTTACAGGGCAAATCTTTATAGTCGAAAAATAAGTGATATAATTTCTCCTAAATGGGACCTAGGAATTTATATACCTACATGTAAAAATGTGGAAAATTCGTAAGATTAACCGTCTCATTTCAAGACAAAAATGGAAGACATCTAAAAATACGCCGGCATTTTAACATGAAAACAGCTATGGTCGTAGATTTACAATGTTAATAAGTACCCTCTTAACTTAGGCAAGAGGAAAAATCTCCCAACTTAGGCATGATCGCAGGACTCGATCTGTATCCTCCATGTTTGTAACGATTCAAGTAGCCACCTAGTTTTTTTCCATGCAAAACTGATTTTCTGACTGGTTCTAGTTCAATCCAATTGAACCAATCGGCCCAGGTTAATCTCCAAAGCACTTATTAAAACTTGAACAAAAATGCGAATCTATAAAATTTCAGCGGCCCCAATTTCAAGTTCAAAGAAATCACCAAGTTACCTCTAATTTTTCACATCTTGCTTGTTATATATGCTCAATACTCAATTTTAACATTCACTTCGAATTTCACTACACATGTTCTAAGTTTACATGCTTACATCCGTAGGAGTAATTATAAGTTCCTGTCATTGTTTATTCCATAGAACCCATGAATAGATCAAGCGATCCTACTGATATATCAAGAACCCAAAGGTCTCGAGTTATTTTGCACCTTTCAGATGCCAAAACATCTTAACCTTACAACCAAGTTACATTTTAATCTTACAGCACATCAAAAGTTTCCTCTAACATCTACCTACACGACACGGAATGGTGGACCTCTCCAGTATCAGAATAGATCTCTGTAAGTGAAGACAAACTCATTGAGAGGCAGCACCATCACCCCAAACATTACCGAGAAGAATGTTCTCACAAGAAAACTCCCCAGGTATGCCATAGAAGTTAGACTCAAGAGGATTCCACATATATCTGCAAAGAGAATTTCAGAAAAAACATTTTTTTTGAAATAAAGTAAAGATCCGAAAAAGGATCTTAATCGATTGAAAAAACAACTAGCAAAAACTCATCGAGAGGCAGGACCCCCATCCTCCCAAACATCACCGAGAAGAATTTTCTCACAAGAATCCTAGGAAACCCTCCTGATGTACCATACATGTTTACTCAAGAGGATTCCACATATATCTGCAAAAGAGAATTTCGGTAAAACGTTTTTTTTTTTGGAATAAAGCAAAAATCCCAAAAAGGAGCTTAATTGATTTGAAAACTCACCTCCACTTCAGCAAGTGTGCCATATGTTTTCTTCACTAAAGCATCAATCACTGTAATTCCTGAGATCTTTTGGACACCAAGTGTCGTGGCTATCATGTTCTGAATCATACGAACAAAAGATGATCATGTCTTTGAAAAATAAATCACACACTCATTTCTAGTTATGGCTTTTAACAACAAACAATAGGGCTCCTACACATCAAGATTAAAGATGAAACAGCAAATGGATATTACTGCAAATCATGAACTGGGATCAATATAAAAAAAGTCATGTCTATCAGGTGATGAATACTGGCACCATGGTACCAAACTCGATGATGTCACTTGCTGGGATATATGGTTCAAATGTAGGATAAGTAGGAAACTGGGAAGTAGAAAATTATGCATGTAGTTTTCTTGTCAATTAGACAAAATCCGATGCTGTTTCAGTAGAAAACCTAAGAAATAAAAGGTATTGTACTATAACTTCTCAATGCACGTATGATATAAAGCAATGATTGCCAAACCGAATCTCATTAATTGCTGCTACTATTGTCTTGTTGAATCACACAAAAATCAAGACCCATCTTTCGTCATGGCATTTATGGTCTAAACCAAAAAGAATTGAAACATCGTTATCACTACTGCTATTTGCCATTGTAGAACTTCAAGTAATCATATTTTGAATGTTCTCTTCATTTGTTAGTACCGAAGAGAATGCTGTTGAATTATCTTGTCAGGAGCATAGAATATCCTATTTATTTTTATAATTTTCCAAATGTATCTTTATTTCCAACATCTGTGTTTACCAATTGCAACAAATTAATTTTTCATAAGCATTGATACATAAAAAGAGCATGAATCCTTGGGAAGAAATCAACAACATTATTATATACTCACAAGATTGAACTCTATGGAACTGAAAGCTTCCACATGGGGCAAAACCTGTACAAGTTGCCAATAATCATTTGTCAACAAAAACAGACTCAAATATTTGTGACACAAACTCATGTACATCGATTCAAGCCAAGTAGATGTACTTCAAGTTAAAGACCAAGGAGTCAGGAGGCAAGGGGCCAGCCAGAGATGGATCTTGCACTGTGAGGTTTGCTACATCTCGAGTGGTATTGGTAAGTTGTAATGGTACAGAACTTCTAACTGGTTCCCATCCCTAGCCATCTAGAGTTAGAGTTTTGTCTAGTCAGTTTTGGGTTGCAGTCTTGTTTGTTTTGTCTTTGGTCTCTTGCTGTAGTTTTGTTGTTGGTGCCTTTTGAGGTCTTTGGCTTGTATGCTTGATGAGCTTTTAGCCTTTTGTTTCTTTTCCTTTATTTAATATATAGCTTTCTTGCTTATTGCTTAAAAAAAAGGCATGACGGTTATTTTTGTTGTAATTTCCATATTAACTTATCCACATGCCAACTAATTTCCAGTTTGAGGAAAAATAAAATGTCATGTTATGTGAAGATTTTTTGAGAAGATTACATAAGCATATTACATCAAAATGATAAAACACGCTTGGCACTTATCATAAAAGTCTTGCATTTAAATGAAAGAAGCCATAGGACACTTTTGATGCCTTGGATTGGCTTCTTGCCAAGACAAATATGAAGGTTATGCAGAACATGTATAACAATCATCATAAAAAGTGTGATTGGTGTATGGGATCACCTCTATCTAATAAAAAAATTAAGGTCTGATTTTTTTTTTTGCTAGAGACAAAAGGAGGTTGGTGGGTTGGAAGAGTAAATATCTGAACTTTGGAGGCGGGCTTGTCCTGCTCAAGAGCATCATTTTGCAGCCTACCAGTTCTCTACGTGCTAGCTTTCCATATTCAAGAAGTTTTTGAAGTTCTGGAAAAGAAAAAAAAGGGGCCGGTGCATTGGATGTCTCATGCCATCTGTTTGAGCATCTGGCTGAAAAGAAATTACATGGTTTTCAACAGAACTCTTGCTATGATGAAATAGGTAATCAAACATTGGCATTTTTAGTTTGTGAGAGTCTGATCAGTGCCTTTGTTTGTCTTCCCTTATCTATCTATTTTTAGCTTTTATATTTCCTTCACCTTTTCTTTGCACCTCTTGTTTGGTTGATATTCTTTTCAATGAGAATCAGCTTTATTCTCCTCAAAATGGTTTTTTTAAACCAGAAAAGTGTATTTTTTTACAAATCATTGAACAAACATTAAGAATCAACCAGAGATTGGAAAAGACATATATAGGATGCCATCATTATCCTGAATACAACGACTTACCACTTTTTGGAGACTGTTAACCATAACAGCCTTGAACTCAGTGGCATCATCCTGGGATACAAAAACCTCAAGTGGACCCAGCTTCCTATCTGTGAGATTTCTTAGGCCCAAATGTAACTGAGAAAAAAAATGCACGTTTTTAAATGAAAGAGTGGGAGATAATCACAGATAACCAAATAAATAGATATTATCAAATGGGGGATTTTTCCCACAATAGTTACAACTAGTATGGTTTCTTTCTTGGATTTTTTTACTTGCATGGTTGCATGCCATCAACGACTTTAACAATTACTTGTATGCTATTTAAAAATTTATATTTACTTATGTGTCATTAAAAATTTATCATTCTTACTAGAATATTCTTATGATTAATGTATTAGGAATCACAAAAGTAATTAAAGTAAAAGGCGATCTCAAGGAGAAATGGCCTAAGAGAAGGTGAAAGGCAAGGTGACAGCTTGATCGAAGTAATGCGATAAGTGATGGAAAAATGCATGTGCCTTGATAATAATGATCTGTTCATTTAACTAGATAATATAATCAAATGCTATAGAAACTATAGTGCACAAAAGTATAATATTGATAACACACTATATATGCCTTCTAGTCATATTATACAATACTGAATTTTTAAAAATTCCAAAAATAAATAAGATTTTAGTAATATAAATACTTTATTTTGCACGTGTGTAGGTAAAAAATGCAGAGAGATAAAAATAGGATAAATTTTTACGTATTTAAAATAAGAAAACATAAATGCATCATTTGTATGAAAAATCTAAAAAAAAGGTGAAGATAAAGCAGAAGAGAATAGAGTCAAGAACTAAACACCAAGAATAGACAAAGAAGAGATATAGAAAGGGTAGAAGAATAAAACAAAGAAGAAATTGACATTATGGGGTCAAAATAGAAAATAAAAGTATAGAATAAAAATAAAAAAACCAAAATATAAAAATATCTTCAAAAACATCAAATATTAGTAAGACGATCAAGGTGACAAGACAATGAAAGGTAACGTAAAGCAATTATCTAATTGAATCTAAGACTTCTCAAGACAAATCCCTCTTGCCTAGCTTAGCTTGATAACCTGAAGCAAGAAGGTGACTAGCCATGATAACTATGGGGCAACGGTAGAGATATTCAAGTAAAATGGAAATTAGTTTAATGACATACAAGAAAATATAAATTTCAAATGGAATACATGTAATTACTAAATTTATTGATGACATCCAAGTAAAAAATCCTTTTTTCCTTTTAGCTTTCTATTTTTCTCTAGTTTCCTTTGTTTTATGTATTTACATTGTTATAGTAATTTTTTATTTTTTGTTATATTTCTTTTTTTTTCAATTTTCACATCTGAAAGGAAAATTGATCCTTTCTCAGAATAGCATCTAGGCGACAGCTGTTAACATTTATCACTGTTATGGAGAGATGACTGTAACAAAATAAAAAGATTGGAACAAGAGGTGTGGATTTTGTGTTCCATGGGCTATAAGGTTGAAGAATAATAAGATGAAGCATATGAGATGGGTTAATGCTAAAAAATAAGCATATGGGATATCTTGTAATTAGATTTAGAGTTTTTATTTCAAAGGGCAAAAAGCTTTTCCAGAAAATGAATAAAAGTAGCACTAGACTACTTTTTTCTATAAGACCATTTGAAGGACCATAGGTACAACCTATTTCATGAATCTATTGAGAAAAAGATAAAAAGGTGTAGCACACAAGATTGTGCACCACACTTCTATGCTAGAAATACTAAGATTGTTGTTTGTAAAGTAATATTTACCAGAAAAGGGCTTTCCAAAATGATGAGAGATGGAATCTCGAGAACATAAATATCAAGCTCTTTTTGTATTGTAGGCTGCAAATCAATAAAATTTGGCACTTTAAGATAGTATCAAGACACGATAAAAATGCAGAATAGAAAAACAATAAAAAAGTCATCTATCGGATGTCACTCTACAACACATTAATATTATCAAGAAGAAAAATATGCACAGATAAATTGACCTTTTATAGTAGAATTTCATTTACAACATATTACTACCCTACAGTGACTTCCACAAAACAACTTCAACAAAGCACATTCTTCATATTTAATCTTACAAGAATCTTCAAGCATGAGGACTTTTAATATAATATTCTCAATCATGACCTTCGATAAAATCTTCACCAATCCAAATAGGTTTCTTGGAAACCCAATCCAATAATTGGCTGTAGTACCAATATTTGCTTGGATTGACCAATTTTGGATTGTGGATCGAATCTAGATTGACATATTGATCAAATACAAGGAATTTTTGTATGACAGAGAATTGGATTGACCAATTCTTTTACCTACTGATAGCAAGTGCAACTACAGCAATATTGGTGATTTTCTTCTTTTTCTCTTCAATCCTCTTGATCTTCACATCAATTGGATAGATTTTTGTGTCCATGAAATAAAAGGCCCTTGATTTACATCCCAAAGGCTTTTTTCTTGGGAGAAGGCATGAAATCAATACTTGATTTCTCTTCTACAACTCTATCTTAAGGCGGATACCCTTTTCCATTCCATTTCTTTCATTTTAAAGTAGATCTAAAGATATTTATGTTATGTTTTAAGTTTTTTGTACAATTTTCAAAAAATTTTATGAAAATCAGTGATTTTCTATGGGTATTAGTGACTATATTAGAAAATATCAGTGACTTTCAGTGAATATTAGTTATTTTCAGTTAATATTAGTTATTCTTAGAGAATATTAGTGATTTTCAGTGAATATTAGTTATTTTCAGTTAATAGACTATTGAATTGGATTGATTCTATTGAGTAAATTATGAAAAGGATGATGTTTTAACTTATGTTATTGGTCATACTTGCACTTATGTTTGCCTTGGTATTGTGCTCATAATGATCTGAGTCCAAGAGGATCCCGATCGGTTACTTTCTGTCCATATAATGCATAAGACTTTAGTTTTTGGTTGGGCCTAAATTATTAACAGGCTCTAATTAATAACTTAGCAGTTTTTTATCCTTCTGACCCTGTTCTTGATCCAATGTGGAGACAGGGTATCAAAAAGTCAAGAAGATCAAACCAAAATGTGGCTGACCATGAGAGGATCTTGGCAAAAATGAAGATTTTGAATGGTTCCATGGTTTCCTATTGATGATAACAAGTAGATACTGTGGGAAGAAAATAGGAGGAGGTGGAGTTCCCAAAATAAAACATCTGGATGGTGACTATAGCTATGCCACTGTGTCCTTTATGTCTTGCCATTCTCAGACATCAAATGAGACAATTACTAAAAGATACAAAGGCAAAGAAAAGTAAGAGGAGAAAGAGGAATGAACAATTTAGAAATATCTTGGAGCAGAATGCAGGAGGAATTTTATACCATTGCAGAAGAGAACAAAGTTAGAGATTCTCAGTGTCTTCCAATTGATGATAAAGACGAGGGCACTAACTACCCTCTTGATATAATTAAAAAAGAAGAGCAGCATTTGCATAAAGGTAGTAATGCAATCTAGACAATAATAAAGACAAAGAACAAGCAATGTAATATCTTGTATCAGAGTAACAATTCTTGGTATTTTTATGTACTTATCATAACTTGTTTTATTTTATTCTTGAGTTTCAAGTAAAAATTTAAAGTTTTTTTGCAGTTTCCACAAATATCTTATTTCCATTGGTACAATCCTTGATACATTTTATTCTTCTAGCAAACCAATCTTTAATACAATGTCAATACTTTATTCCTTGCTTGGATATAAATTTCCTTGAACAAAAATGGTTGCAAGCAGTGTAAGGCCAAATATATTATTCTTGACATTGCCAAGAACATTTTTGGTCACATGCCAAACAACCAGTTTTCAATAATCAATTTGATAACATTTTTAGTATTATGAAGGTGGTCAAATATTTAGTATTCTGGTGATTCCATTTTAATAAAGAAATCACACAGCAAATCCTCAAGAAACATATTGTAATAGACATGCTCTAGGCCTCTTACAATGCCAAGTATATGCTGTGTCTGAAGGCGTCCGGGTTCACCCAAGTTTGTGCGCCATGTTATTTGAAGTTTACCAAGTATATTGTTTCCTTCAACTTTGATTTGGTCAGGCTCGTGTTCTACCTGCTTCAATTCATAGAGGTAATTCTGTATCCCTCCACCACCTTTGATGAGGAAAGGAGGCTTGAAAATTTCTCTGTTCATGCAAAATGGTGTCAAAATTCAAAACATGGACTGAGCAGAAAACATAGAAAGGGCTATGAAGTCCATCAATATGTTAAACTGTTAAGCCACAAGATAGAATGCATAAAGCAACAATTTTCTGTCCTACCACCTAGACAAAGACTTGGCTTCTGAAGGGTGCACATCGGATTTAAGGCCTGTAGCATTCCAATACTGTGCAGGCTCAAAGTCAACTTGGTCCATAAAAAGGTTGGACTTAGTGTGGTTCTCAATGCATGCCTCCAAATATGTTTTACCCTGAACAAGAAAATATCTGATATACTACAGTATATTATCGAAAATGGACAACATTGCAAATACCAGCATATATTTAGTCAAGTAGTTGATGAATATGATAGGAAATGTCACCATTAAAATTTATGAAGAAAAAAAGTGTACCCGCTGCATGTTGTATTAGACAAGCCTAAACAAATCCAATCATCTGTAAGAATTAAGAACCTACCTTGACAGAACGAACCTGCACAAAAAAATATGTATATTTAAGAGAAATAAACAAAAAAAATACAATGGGCATTCTAGGGTTTTTATTAGTTTATTTCCATTTTGAGGAACAATTGCAAAAAAGAGCGCCACTAAAATTTTTGGATATAACATAGGTAAAACATTACTGAATCAAAGTCTCCAATGCATAACAAGCATTTGCTGGTAAATGGGTCAAAATACCTTTGTCCTGACTGATAGTGGATTCGAAACAGAAAACTTGAAAAACTGAGGAAGATATTTTCTCTCAGCCTCACCATCATTGTACAAAGCAGTGCAAACCAGCCTAAATTAAAACCAATAGATAAGTATATATTATGGAAACAGAAAGAATAAATTTCTGGTAGAATAATTTCTTAAATGAATCTACTCATACGTGTGAGGCCCAAGTTCTTTGACATCATGTTCCACAACAAAATCATAACGTCCTCCAGATCTTATAGATTCAATGGGTGATTTTGTGATGAATAGCAAGATACGTTGTTTTTCTGTCTGAATTTCTGCCTGCAAAATTATTGCTTTTCAGAAATGGAAGGTGTAAGCCTTAGAAGTAAATGCAAAACAAATATTGTCAACCCTCAGGAAATAAAAAGTGTACCTCATTAAAGGCAGCACCTAAATAGTGTGTTAAAACTTAAAATTTCTAGACTTATCAGAGAAATCAATGCCATCACAGCTGAGTGCAATCTATGGTGTTTGACATTGTTTAACTGTTCAACTCAATACTCAAGGATTAGACTTTAGGGTTTAAGGATATCTTTCTTGAACGTACATACACCTAGTCAGCCAATTTGATACAAACAAGCTTCTAGTAGTCAAAGAAGTTGAAGAACAACTCAACAATGGAAAAATTGAGTTCACCTACAAACAACTAGACAAGCATAGCAGTTCTTGTACCAAGTCCAATCAGAAATTCAGGAGATCTTGGAAGATGCATGGCTCAAATTGCAGATTGGAATGAAGGTGCCATGTTCAATAAGAATAGCTAATCTTGTGGTTGAAGTCCTATCACAAATAGAGAAAGTAACTTGATCAACCACATTTCAAGGTCCATCCTTGTAGACAAAGAAAAGCTGGAATACCATGTGGACTTATTCCATCCTACAAGAAGTGTATTCTAGTGAATCAAATCAAGAGAGTGAGTGGCACATAATTTGTAAGATATTCACAAAAGCAAATCAATTATTTGCTTATTTATGCATATCCTTCCTATGGTATCCATCACTTGGTTGAAGATTCTGCTACACTAATTATCCTGTTCTTTAATATATTACAAAAAAATTCCAACATCACCTCATCATCATTCATCTTACGTCTAGAGGTATTCTTTTTTTGGTATCATGCATATCTTCTATTTCATACGTCAGGATGATAGTATGCTACTGCTGAGTGCTGATTCCATACTTGCCACCATATTTGAAACTGTAGTAAATTATGCTAGAGTCATAACTCCACTCCACAAATCGCATTGGCAACAATAATGGGGGTGTTATAGGACCAAGGACCCCAAACTTAGTCAACACTAATCTTCCAATTTCCAAAGGCTGTATAGACGGTAAGAGGGAATAACACAGCCAAATTTTATAAAATAATATAAAAAATAAATATTATTAAAAATAAACTTAGCCACAAAATATTTTCAAAAATAGACCTTATTACTATAGAAAGAAGAATTCGGCAATTGAATTATCAAGTTCTATGTTTTCTATAATTTTTTAATTCATTAATAGAACTCAGCAATTGAAGTACCAACTTCCAATGCTAAGTTGCCAAGTTCTAACAAAGAGCTAGTGAAGTTCTAGCAACTACTAGAACTCAACATGGAGAACATTAAAGTGAACTCTGCAGTCACAGTGTCAGAGTTCTGCTGGGTTATAAAAACACAACAATTAGGTGCAAGGACACAAATACCCTAGACTCCCAATACAATTAGGGGCATTCCTTTTGCGATATTGGGTTAAATTTGGTGATTTAAGCTCTATCAAAAGAACAAAAGCAAAAAGGTATGTGCATCCATTCACATTTTCACCTTACTTTTCTCCCAAATTGTAGATACTTTGATTATTATACATGGTTCTATGCATATTTTAGGTCATTCTATGTGGTTTGATACACATTTTAGATATCTGTTAATTTTTAAAATTTTTTGTATTTTAGATGATTTGAAAAGGACAAGGGCAACAATGAGCTAGATGTTCATACAAGTCAATATGGAGGTCAAAGCCGTGGTTGTGGTCATGGTAAAAGAGTCCATGGTGGTAGAAGGAAAAGCCAAAAGTGGCCACCAACCTTTATGTGATGTAATCTGAATTAAATAGTAAAAACTTTATATTTTAGTTATGGAAAAAAAAAGAGCTTATATGTGATTTTTTGTGGATGTATTATTTAAAAAATTATTTCCGATCATTTATATGCTTGTTTATAGTTGGTTGACTTAAAAAAATTTAAACACTTGAATGAATTGAATTTTTTAAAGTATCTATTAGAAGTTAACACTGATAGTGCCATGTTCTTCTACGGAACCAGCACTCACGATGCAGACAACCAAGTTCTAATAAAGAGTTCTAAATTTCATTGAAAGTTGTCTTTTAGAACTCAGCACTACCAGTGCCAAGTTTCCTAATATGAACTCAACACTCAAAGTGTCAAGTTCAAACAGAGAAGTTCCAAAAAAATTACCCACTCTGTCAGAAGAACCCAACAGTCTTGAGTACCAAGTTCTACAAAAGTTAAAAAGATTAAAAAAAAAGATAGAACCCAGCGGTTGAACCATCGAGTTCTTGTTACAGTGACCAGGTTTATTTTTGAAAATACTTTGGGGCCAAGTCTATTTTTAATAGTATTTATATTTTCTAGGATAGTTTAAAAATTCGCCAAATAACACATAGGTAGATTTCTTGAAGGCAGGCTCTCTGATTTACAAGCCAATGTCTGATTCTTAACTAAATGTCAGTTCCCAAGGGAAGACTCGGGCAAGACACTGGAAAGCACACAACATCAAGGGAGAAGAAGAAGTAGCTCACCTTGATCACAACCTCCCTGATTTCGAACTTGGAGCTATTATTAACACTAATATAGCTGCAGAAAGTCTCCCCCAAGTAAATCGCACTGCAGAAAACAGGACAGCTTCAGAACCATCAAGAGCCAAACCAACTACAAAATCCCAAAGTGAGACCTCCAAAACTCACCCGAACGACTGCGGCACCATGAGAATTCCCGGGAGGGCCATGGCCTCACTGGGGTTCCGGACCTGGTACCTCGACTGGTAGCTCAGATCGCCGAAAGATTCCTTTCCGGAAGCAACTCCATCTAGGAGGGAAGGGGACACGGTGGGGTCTTCGAAGAGGTCCTCGCCGGCGAAGAGGTCGTAGGGATCGAGGCGGACAATGGCGTTCTCGGCCTGGAAGGAAGGTCGACTGAGACGCATCACTCGGAAGGCGAGGGAGTGGTGGGAGGATGGCGACTGCTGTGGCGTCGACATCGCCGGAGGAGAATTCGATTCTGCAGATCTGGACTAGGGTTGTGATTGGTGTGGTCATTCAAAACCAGACTTCTCGATCGAACCGCCACGACATGTACCTCTCCTTTTTTCTTTTTTTTTTAAGTAAAGATAAATAAAATAAAATTATTGTTCATACCATTAGTACATTTGACATTTTTTTTTTTTAAGAGTATATCCTTGTAGTTACAAATTAAATGAGTAATTTTTCTTAAAAAACTTCAATTAATTTTTTTTTCTAACTTTATCCTTGAGATGAAATTTTTTGAGGTATTCAAATTAATAGTAGTAATTGCTTTATATATATTTATTAGTAATCTTGTAATTAATATTAATACATAATAATGACTTGTTAATATATATTAATTAATATTAAGATTAAATTGGTACGTTATGACGGGAAAGAGTGAGTGTGGAAGATCTCAATCCTTCCTTGGGACATTTATTTTCTAATTTTTGAAATTTGGTCCATTTTTTAAAAAAGAATTATATTTACCTTTTTTGCCTTGTCATCAGTCTATGTTCCATGTCTTCTCTCTCCTACCATTGTCATGGCTAAAAAATTTAACCCACCAATATTTCTAATCCTATTGTGACCGACTTTAACACTCTTTGTTGTGACGGCTCAGCCAACTATCATTGCATCCAACCGTGACGAAGTCATCACAAAAGGATGTTAATCGTGACAAACTATCTACGACTATCGAATGACCTATTGTGATGATTTTTAGGCTACTATGATGATTTATTGTTCATTGTAATAGTCTTGATTTCCAACGTGCTCAAAAGGGAGTTACTTCTACGAAGAATTAACGTTTTCGCATGAGTTAAAAAGTAATGCATGAAGACGGGATCTCAAAGTTATAAGATGCACTAATTGAGCTAGGTACAAGTCTTATTTATGTAGTTCAATGTTATACGCATATTTTGCGTGGGTATATTTGGAAGCACATGTACAAGGGTATTACAGTCTTTTTGCCCATGAACCCCCACTATTCACTTGTTATAAGGCATATTATATTTGTAATTCACTCCCACCATTCATAGGTAGCATATATATATATATATATATTTCATACTTTTACTGCCTATAAGAAATTATTACTCTTACACCCGTGTTATTTATAAGAATGTTCCTCATTCTTATCATCTATAGAAATATTAATTAATCTTGTTAAGTTTCCAAATTTAATATATTTTTCTTTTGAAATTTCTTTTGTCAAAGTATCAACAATTATATCTAAATTAAGGATATAAATTAATTTTATTTCTTTTTTTCCTACAATATCATGAATATAGTGGTAATGTATATTAATATACTATCCTTTTATTGTATTTACACTACTGTATATAAGACTTATTGTTGTTTGATTATCAAAATACATTTTTATTAGATCACTTATCAAGTTGAGATTTAAATCATTTATAAATCTTTTAATCTAAATAGCATGTGATGCAACAATACTACAAGCAATATATTTAACTTCTTATGTGTATTTAGCTATGCATCTTTGCTTTTTATTACCTCATGATATAGTTGTACTTCCAAAGATGAATAAATGTTTCAAAATAGACTTCTTATTATCTTTGTCACTACCTAAATTAGCATCTATATAACCAAGTACTTCAAGCTCATCCACTTAATAGGTCAATTTGTGGTGGAAAGTTTCATTTACATATTTCATTATTCTCTTGATAGCTTTTTAATGTTTTATTTCAATATTACTTTGATACCTACTAATAATGTTTATAACATATATCAAGTCTAATCTAGTATACAACATAACATATATTAAACTTCCCACCACTTAGGCATAATGTGCTGCTAAAGGTTCCCTCCCCTTTCTAGGACATTGGTTCTTACTCAGCATTTTCCCAAAAACATAAGGTGTAGGTTTTGAGGAATAATTTTCTATTTCAAACCCTTTTAGTATCATACACAGGTACCTTTTTTTATTTATACTTAATGTTTTAGATTTTCAATCTCTAAGGATCTAAATTACAAGAACATAAGATGCTTTCCCATGTCTTTCATCTCAAACTTTTTGCTAAGTTATTCCTTTGTTTCATTTAACATGTCAATATCATTTTCAGCAAGTAAAATATCATCCACATATAAGGATAATATAATAAACTTACTTTTACTTTTCCCAACATATACATAATAATCTAATCTATTTAAAACAAATCTCATTTTAACAATCATATTGTGAAACTTGTGATACTATTGTCTATATGTTTGTTTCAAACTATATATTGATATTTTTAATTTACACATTTTTTTCTTATGTCATTTCACCTAAAATCTCTCAAATTGTGATATATAGATTTCTTCCTACAAGTTTTTATTTAGAAATGCAGTTTTTACATCTATTTGATGTAATTCCAAATCTAAATGTGTAACAATAGCCAATATAATTCTTATAGACACAAATTTAGCTATTGAAAGTTTCCTTAAAATCAATTCTTGATTTTTGTGATTAACTTTTAGTAATTAATTAGGCCTTATATTTATCAATGAACTCATCAACCTTTAACTTTTTCCAAAAAATTCATTTGCACCTTATAGTTTTCCTTCCTTTAGGTAAATTACATAATTCTCATACTTGATTTGTTTTCATGAAATCAATCTTAACATTCATAGCTTCCAACCATAAATCTTTTTCGTGAGATTCAATGACATCCTTATGTGTCACAAGTTCCATGTGATTTTCCTCTATATCTATTAATAAACATGAAATCTCACAAGAATACAAATAGTAATCATCCATCCATATAGGTTGATATCTCATCCTTTTGTAGCTAACAAGTACATCTAGTTCTCCTTATTCCTCATTCCTATTAGTTTCATCATTCCTATTTATAGACTCATTTTGAATTTCTCCCACAAGTTCCATGAGTTCATTTTCATTTCCATTAGCAATTTTCATAAGTTCATTCAGATTCTCAACGTTCTATTCTCCTTCAACTATAGAGTTATTTTCTAGGATATTATTGAAATAATTATTATTAACCACAAATAGTGGTTCCTTTTTCCTTCCTATTTCTTCTTTTTTATTTAGATTTTTTAGGAAAGTAACATCCCTATATTCAATAATTTTCTTTCTTTACTATAAAATCTATAATTGAAAGAATTTTCACAATAGCTTATAAACTTATATTTTAAAGTTCTTGAATCTAATTTATCTCTTAATTGTCCAAAAATAAGTATATAGGCTATAGAACCTCATTTTCTTAGATGATGAAAATAGGACTTTATTACAGTCTACAATTCATAAGGTGTGTTAGGTATAAACTTAGAGGGTATTTTGTTTAATATATAATTTGTTGTAACCAAAGCCTTTTTCCAAAAACTTTTGGAGAGACCCAAGTATGAAAGTATGCAACTTATAGAATTTATAAGAGTTTTATTTTTTCTTTCTACCAAATTATTTTGTTGTGGTGTATAAGACATTGTAGTTTATCTTTTAATTCCATACATTCCATAAAATAGCTCAAATTCCTTAGAATTGTATTCGCCTCCCTTATCTAGCCTTAACACATTATCTAACTTATATTTTTTAAAGCAAGTCAATACTTCACTTTTACAACTTATTAGATAAATATAGGTATGTTTAGAAAAGTCATGAAATATTCCTTATGATTATATGTTTTAATACTAAGTGAACAACATACATTAGAATGAATTAAGTCTAATAATTCATTTGTCCTATGTCCTTTCCTAAAGGGTTTCTTAGTCATTTTTCCAACTAAGTAGTGTTGACATTTATCTAAATCTATGTTCTTAATGTTAGGCAACATGTTCATTTTTATCATTTGATTTATTATAGATTTATTAATGCACATCAATCTCAAATGCCACAATTTGATCTCAGATAAATAACACACAATATAACCAAAAGCCACATCATTTATTTCATTATCAATAATAAAAATTTTGAATAAATCATGTTCAAATACAAAAGTTCCTATAATAAAGACCTTTTTTTCTTTTCCTATAGATACATGTTTGTTATAGAATTAAACCTCCAAGCCATTTTTTAGGAGAGTGTTGACAAATATCAAATTCCACCTTATGTTAGGTACATAGAAGACATCTTTTAGCACTATAATGTTGTCTCCTAAATCAAAGTAGTAGGTATCAATGTCTTTTACATCTAGATAAGTATACCCATATAGATGTGTTGTTTCCTAGGATTGAATTCTTTAAAGGACTTTCCTTCTTAGTTTTAGCAATGTACTTAGTGGTACTAGAATCAACCTACCATTCATTTGAATTTGAGACTATAACATTATTATATTCAACAATTCCCACAAAAATTCTTTTATTCTTCACATTTAGTTCTAAGGTCTCACCTTTATTTCTATCCTTATTGGAATAATTCACCCTAAAATGACCAAATTAGCCATAAGTATGGCAATACTCTTGTACTTTCTTTCCTTGTGCTTAATACGATTTGTAGTTATTCCTATTAGGTCTATTTTTCTTTTTGTTGCTTTTATCAAATTTAGATTTCTTAAATGCGACATTTACTTCTTCTAGATTACTTTCATGTCGTATTTAATTAGTCATAATTTCCTATTTTGTACCCAACTTGGCTAGTAATTCAAAAAGTTGAAGTAAAGTAGACCTAAGAGATGTGATAATTATATCATAACTATGTAATAAACTATTCAATATAGTTGCTATTTCTTGTTTTTTAGGTATAGGAGTTTCTATAGTAGTTAAATCTTTTATCATAACTATCATATTATTAATATGTTCTATTACGTTTTGTTCCTCTAACATCTTACAATAGTTATACTTTTAAATGAGAAGTTGTGTATTCATTTTGGTTATTTTATCATACTTTTCATTCAAATCATTTCATAACGTATATGTCGTAGTGTAATTTTCAAAACATTTAAGTGAACTATCCTCTAAAAACATAAACATAAGACTTTATTTTCTTATCTTTAATTTTTCTATTTTCTTTACTTTCGCTTCAAAAGTGTCATCATTTATTTTTGGAGGACAAGTTTCTACGATATATTCCATATTATCAAATTTTAGTGCATTTTTAATATTTCTATATCACATCTTATAGTTTACCCTATTCAATTTATCAATTCTTATCAACTTAGTTTTGAACATTTTGGTAGCCATGTTCAAATTTACAGTAATAATTTATTTTCAAATTTAAAATTTCTACTATCAACTAACAATAATTTAATTTCTAGTAGAAAGGTAAATTCCAAGAATTTAACAAAATAAATTCTACAGAAATTTTCAATTATTAACAATTAATCAATTTCAAATGTGAAAAACTAATTCCAAAAATGTATACAATTTTCAAAAGATTTGAATTTAAATTTTCCAAAATTTAATTCCAGAAATTTATATCAATATTCAATTAAAATTGCCAAAACATGAAATTTTTTATTAACAAATATATCATGCAATTATTAAGCAAATAGTTTAACATATAAGCATGTAAATTTAACTTTTAAAGAGATTATTTTAAATTTATTGCATGCATATATATATATATATATATATATATATATATATATTCTCTTCAATATTTTATGTACGTATATATATATATCAAAAAATGAATGCCTAACCGATCACCCCTAAATTCGGGTAGGCGTCCGACGGAGGCGAGCGCCGGGCGGCGATGCACAGCACAGGAGGAGCGGAGAGCGTGGAGGTAGTGATAACACATGCGGAGGCCGACGCGCACACGAACTGTGGTGGCTACACGGTGGAAGAAGCTTTGGATTTGTGATGAATGAAAGAAGGTAGTGTGGTTGTTGTGGTTCTTCACTAGTGGTGGCGTCAACACACCTCTATTCGGTCGTGGCCTCTTCATGGTGACAATGTGAAGACAAGTTGTTGTGGACAAAGCTTGGATTGTGCTGGAGTTTAATGCTAGTTCTCAGTGATCGATGCATCCTCCCTCCTTTGGTGGAAGCTTCCTTGGTGACAGCTAGGAGAGATAGGCTTCTAAATGGAGAAGGCCTTGGACTACATCTAGATCGAAGACCTTGTGCTTGGCTCTTCCTCTGTGGAGCACTTCAATCCTCCTTTTGGTGATAGGACTCCTCATTGACAATGAGGATATCCCTTATGTAAAAGGAGCTTGGGCCAAAGGATTGGGGATTGCAACACTTAGAAAGTGTAATGAAGCTTGAGTGTCAAAAGCTACATGGATGGAGACTTGAAGGATGAGGTATTGGCAACATCAGAAGGTAAATCCTATATGACTTTTCATCTTAGCATTGGTCAGTTATTGTGAATATACTAACACTTTTATTTATTGCCTTGTTATTTTGTTGTGGTTGTTATTGTTCTAGTGTTTTATGTTATTCTTGCACAGAGGGTGTAAATTGTGTATATGTCATAAGGTGCACCATTAGCATTTGATTTGTAGATATTATATTATTGTATTATTAGTAATGTTGATTTTGTACATAGCATCTCTTATTAGATTAGTATATATACTCTTTGGGAAGATTCCCAATTACTTAACTCCAAACACTCCTTATAGATTGACCTGTATGTATCGAAATCTACAACAGACATTGTGCACTTGTGTGATGTACCCAAAATATCTTCAAGTGTAGGCTAAATTACCAAAATGTTATTTTCCTATACTAAAATATAAAATACTTCTAGATATGAGCCTAAATTAACTAAATGTATATTTTAGCTTAAAAACATATAAATGCCAAAATATTAGGGAAAATGTCAAAATATTCTTAAGTATACATAGAATTATCAAATTATCCTTTGTGTATGCTAAAATATAAAATACTCTTAAATAGGAGCTTAAATTATTTAAAGTATATATTTTGGCACAAAAATATGTATAAATGTCAAAATGTTGAGGAAAATATGCATATGCTCAAATTCCTCAAATACCCCCTATGTAGAGACAAAATTACCAAATACTCCTACACGTACCTAAAATGCAAAACATTCCTATATATGAGTTTGAGATATGCTTTAATGTTAATAATATGTACATAAATGTCAAGATGTTATGCTCATGGTCAAAATTACCAAAATACCTATACATATATCTAAAATGTAAAACACTTCTTAATATAAATTTAAACTATCTGAGATATTATTTGACATCGATAATACACACATAAATGTCAAGATGATGTGCTCATGATCAGAATTACCATAATACCCTTGATATATGGCAAAATTATCAAAAAACCCTTGTATGTTGAAATACATATGGGGATGGGAATGCTTATAAATGATAGATTCTTAATATTTTCTATCAAATTCTTTGTAAAATTATATTATATAACAAAATTTTGTACTTTCATTTTACAAATAGTGAAATTTTGCAATTTTTATATTTTGTTCATGTTTTAATATATAGATATAGTGCACATGAGACGTCTTTTTTTAAAAGATGCAAGGTATAAAATTATATGATAATTCTTGAAAGGTTCTTAAATATACAATAATAACACAAATGTATTTAAACATAGAGAAAAACTCACCATAAACAGTAATATAAACCTTAAATTGAAGAGGAAGTTTTTTTTTTAATTCCAATATCAAATTCTTTTGACCTTCCAATATAAGGATTTTGCTTCACTAGATTATGTTCGTAAATATTGTGGTGACTGTTATCATCCAAGGACTCATGATGTGACAAGCTGCAAGTTGAGAAGAACCTCCTTACAAGACACAAGTCACGTGAAAAGATTGAGCAAACGTTGAAAATCATGTTGATGGTCTCTTGATATTTATTACATTAAAAAGAATTACGTTACCAAGAAATTAACATTTGGTTCAATTCCTCCTTACCCATTTCCTTGAGCAAAAATTCTTGCACAAAATTAATCACGGAAAGAAAGTAAGCATTACTCCCGATGATGAATATGTGCATCTCTTCTTGTAGATTTCTTATGCAAAGAAACAATATATAACCCTTATGCTTATTACTATGGTAGCAGGTCGTGTACGATCTACACATGCATTTCAATGTATCATTTATTGTTGCACATGCTTAAAACATTTATATTTATTCGTATCATTAATGCTGTATCTAAGTCAAGTTGCATCCTAAACTACAATATTGTTCTTCTAAGGCAGACTTGGTAATTGCTATCTTCGAAAAATGGAATATTATTGTGCCAAGTAGCATACCATTTGTTTAGGGCACATAATGTTCGGCATACCAATTTTTCCATTAGTATGCTAATTAACTTTTAAGAAACTAAGATATACATAGGTTGCATTTGGGAACATCTCCAGAAGTCAACTTTAAAGATAAAAGTTGCAGAGTTTTATATGTAAAACGATGTAGCTCTTGACAAGTAATTTAGATATAGTTAAAATCAGATATAGCTCTTAAAATTTATGGATTCTTCCAAAAATGCCCTTGATTATAGAATGATAATTTTGCTAATAATTTGTATTTAATACATTTATGATTATTAATGAAATTAATTTATTACTATTAAAAAATACATTTATTACTATAATAAATTTATTTATGATAATTACTTAAAATAATTGATTTGATTTTTACAAATATGATTACTATTAAAAAGAAATTTCAAACTTATTTAAAATTAACACAATGAATTTGAGTATTTATATTCTTTGTTTCTCAACATCAATCAATGTGCATTACTTATTTAAAGGTAATGTCCATTGCTTTTTTCAACCAAAGGTAAAAAACAAAATCTGAAGATTGTTGTCTACCTCCTCTAACTCCTTGTTCATGCTTCATGGTTGAGGCTGCTTGACTTTTTTGTGGAATGAATCGTGCTGTGATTTAACTTCCAATTTTGGGTTGCTGTTTAATGATTAACCATAATCAGATGCTCTTTCATTGTTTGAGGCTACGCAGGCAAGTACCCCCACCTGTGAAATGTTTTGTAGTGTGAATGATGCATTCACTATTTTATTTTCACCTTTCATTTAGGAAAAACAAGCCCAGTCAAATAAATCAAAATAAACAAGTATGTAATGGCATCACCAAAATGTTAATATAGAAAACATCAATCTTTCATATGTAACAACGTCACCAGGATGGCAATGTCACAAAAGCATGTTCTATTACCAAAATGTTAATCCAAACGTGGTCATCAACACATGTTAATCGCCTTCTCCAAAATGCCTTGTTAATCGAAACACAAATAAAAGCATCATCAAACATTTACAAAATACCATGACTTGTATAAACCTCATAACTCATTTTCAGCCATCCTATCCTAACCTCGTTGGTCTTCATCTTCACAAATAATTCTCTTGTAGATTGTTTTTCGAATTTCATAAGTACAAAAAGCCGTAAGTCTGTCACTTCTCCAATACCATCATCACAAAGCAAAAATCTATGCATTTTTCTATTGAAGATTCACCCCTTGTTGCCTGGAAAGTATTAATCATTGAAGTGAAAGCATTAACCTCTAGTGTAACGGTGTCAAGCTTCCTCTTCTTCTTTCTAGACCCTTTTTTGCATTGTGTAGAGGTATTGCCATTAAAAGGGAGGTTTCCAAAATTGATAGGATTTGGATTATTGTCCTATTCAATGTTAGGTTTAGAAGGAGGTGGATCAAACTCTAGAATAATAGCAATGCTCTCTAGTTGCCACAATACCTTCAAACAACGTAGTTAGCTTATCTACAAACTTTATTCTTCGATGATAAAATGTCTTTCAATTTGGTTCACGCTGCATAAGAAGCACAAAATTATGATTCAGTGAATAATATATACAAAGAAATCTAAGTAAATTGTTTATAACAATAATCCAAAATCTCACCATTTCTATTACTTTAAAATCAACAACTATCACAATTTTATAAAACTTTTACTTTTCCACGGTGGTATTCAAACCATACCTTAAACACGAAGAATGTGAAGAAGTAAAAAATAAAAATTCCAAGCAAAGATCTTCTTCTGTTCACCTTCTTCTTAGGTATGCTCAGCAATATTAGACCCATTGAACATGCAGACATCAATGTGAGTTACCTTGTCTCGTCAAACTATTAGGTGAAATTGGAAGAGAGGTGCTTAATAAGTTTCTAAGTGGTTGAAACCAATCAAGGTGAGGGGGTCTCCTTTTTACTAGAATGTGATACCCTTTGCGTTAGAACTTAACAAGAATTGGTTGAGCAAGATGGGTCTTTATCTCACGCTAAATACATGTATGTATTGGAAGATGCGTGCAATAGCATGTTCATAATTTTATTCATAGATTTTATCCTGGAATATGCAATTGGTGAACTTGGACATACTAAGTTTGATGTTTTCAATGTTATATGTATTTGTTTAAATGAGATCATTCTAATGCACAAGGTTTCCATCACTATAAGGTATGGAGAGGACCTAATAAGGTATGCACAAGGTTTGATGTTCCACTCTTGATAAGATGCTCATGAAACTTTTGTTACTGGCCATATCATTGAAACGACAAGTATAATAAACAACATCCAACAAATAACAACAAGTATGTAACAATAAAGAAAAATAGACGATGATAAATAATAATGACAAATAACATCCAAAAGATACAATGATGTTCATTTCATTACAACATGGTGATTATCATCCAACAAACAGTACTTCATAGTGAGTGATACTATTCATGTCAAAATCTGATCTCAAATATAATCTCAAATTTGTCCCATTTGACTATCATACAATAATTTAACTTCTATAGTATTGTCCTCACTATCTTTGTCTTCAGGTGCAATGTCATTGCTAATTTGTTCATTTAAAACAACTTCATCCATTTCACACCTCCGCTCAATAATGAAATTGTACAGTGTGATACAAACTATCATGATCTTAACTTGTGTTGTGTACTCATAGGGAGACATGTGTTTAAGAATTACCCATATTTTCTTTAAAATATTAAATGTACATTCAACCATCTTTCTCAACAAAGAGTGCAGATAATTGAATTTTTCTTTAGGCCCCATAGGTTGTGAACATTGAAATTGAGGAACATAATACCTTGTAGTTCTATAAGGAGCAAGAAATCTAAGCATTAGGATAGCTAGAGTCAACAAGATAATACTTGTAGATTTTTACCTTCTTGTTTCTTTTTCTTTTTATTTAACTTGTTAAATGAGTTTGGACCCCCCCCCCCCCCCCCATCAACCTAGGTCTACTCCAAGTATATATAAATTTTCTTATTTGTAAATAGCTAGATCCGATGAATAATATTACTAGCATTTTTCTCCCATCTCTAAAGCTCGCGGTGGTGATCCCTAGCAACAGCATCATCCACCAATCTATCGACACTTCCAATCTTCATTTTTCCACATGGTATCAAAGCAAGAGTTGCAAATCTGAAGGCATTTATAGTGTATCTGGGGATTTCTTTCTTGTTCTCTTACTTTTGACAATCTGGTCTCCTATCTAGGAGATTTTGGTTCTCCTTGTTATTTCTCTTTATGATCTGTGAGTTTCCTCCAAATTGATTTATTTTCCTTTCGTGCTTGGGATTTACAGTTTTTTCAAGCTGATCTAGGGTTTTCCGATCAACCCTCTTTCAGTTTCCTGTTGAGTTTTTTTTCCTTCTTATTATGGATACTTATAGGAAGGTTGTTGGACATGGAGATGTTGATGACTGTGATCCATACTTTGTTCCAAACTCTGATTATTCCTACATTGGGAATAATCTCGTCTCTAAGAATCTTACCCAAGAGAACTACACTAGCTGTAGTCGTGCCATGAAAAAGGCACTAAACTTCAAGAACAAGTTAGGGTTTGTTACTAGAGCTGTTCAACAACTATCTGTTGAATTAGATCCCAAACGTCATGATAAATGGGAACATATTAATGATATGTTGTGTTCTTGGCTAGCTAATTCAATTGAACTAGAAATTTATGAGAGTGCTAGTTATATGGATAATGCTAGAGATATCTAGGAAGACTTAAGGAAATGTTTTTCACAATGCAATGATAATCGCATATTTCAAATTCATAGATCTCTTGCAAGGATATCACAAGATCAGTTATCCATTAGTACTTATTTTAGTAAACTAAAAACTTTATGGGATGAATTGAACTTGTATGAACCTTTGCTTGAGTGTAATTGTGGGATTCTTAAAGAATGCAAATGTAACATACTGAAAACTCTAAACAAGAGGAATGAAAGACTAAAAACCATGTAATTTTTAATGGGATTGAATGAGTCTTATCATGCCATAAGAGGGTAGATCCTTTTGAATAAACCTATGCCTAATTTGAATAGTGTATATAACTCAATTCTTCAAGAGGAACAACAAAGAGATGTTGCTCATATTACAAGTAGTATAGAAAACAATGCCATGGTCATAGCCAAGACTAGTCAACAAAAGAAATATAATAATCAGAATGGTAAGGATAATTCAGGAAAGTCTAAGAACTTTAAAAATTTGTACTGCACACATTGTGAAGCTAACGATCATACTTTAGAAAGGTGTTTTTGGCTGAATGATTTTCCTAAAGGTCATAAGTTACATAAAGTGTATCTGGTGAAGAATTTAGGATAGAGTATTAAAAACTTTAAACCAACTGGAGCTAATTCTACTGCCAATGTTGTTGAACAAGTTACACATACTTCAGTTAATAGTGTTTGTAACCCAAATTCTTCGTTTATTACACAAAAACAATATAATCAGTTAATGACACTTTTGAATACTGCATCTATTAATGATAATTCCATCAGTGCTATAGGTATCCCCTCTTGTTTACAATCTAAAAGTTTAATTAATATTGCAATAAGTTTGTCAGTTGTTTTTTCAGCAGCTAGAAAAGATATTTGGATCATTGATATAGGTATAACTAACCATATGAGTTGTAATCTTAAACAAATGCATGATATAAGATAGTTGAAAAGTTTACAAACAATAAAACTGCTAGATGGTAAATTAGCTTCAGTCAATTCAATAGGAGAAGTTACTATTTCTCCTCAGATTAATCTTACTAATGTTTTTTACTATTGCACTTATCAGTTTAGGATTTTTGCATTTTTTTGCTGATTATTCCTTGTTCATCAGACAAAGCAAATCATCTATTGTTATTTTATCAATATATGTGGATGATATTGTTGTTACAGGGAGTAACAATCAAAAAAATTTGTACTTGAAGAGAAAGCTGAAATCCTTATTCAAATTGAAAGATTTAGGTATGTTGAAATATTTTTTGGGTATAGAGATTTCACGTGCCGCTGCAGGAATTTTCATCTATCAATAAAAATGCTGTCTTGATTTGTTACATGATACCAGAATGTTAGGATGTTGTCTAGCCAATGTTCCTATAGATGAAAAATTCCAGGTAGATAACAGTAGTCCTGTATTGCCTGATCCAACTGTTTGTAGAAGGCTTATTAGTCATTTGATATATCTTAGAATATCTAAACCTGATATCATTTATTTTGTCCAATTCTTTAGCTAGTTCATGTAAATACCAAATCAGAGACATCTTCAAGTTTAATACATGTTGTGAAATATTTGAAAGGTTCCCTAGATAGTGGTGTTTTTTTCAAGTCTGCTTCTATTCCTAAAATGGTTGCCTACACTAATGCCAACTAGGTCAGATTCAGTGACTTTAATCAAACAGTCAGTGACTAGATACTACATATTTTTTGGTGACTCCCTTATATCTTGGAAGTTTAAAAAGTAACACACGATTACCTACTTCTCAATTGAAGTGAAGTATAGAGCTATAGGCACTACTGTTTGTGAAATCACTTGGTCGCATGCTATTTTTGATCAGTTAGGTATAACTTAGCTTACATCCACAAACTTGTTTTGTGATAATATTGTAGCTTTACAAATAGCAAAGAATCCAATTTTTCACGAAAGGATGAAACATATTGAACTTGACCGTCGTTTTGTCCGTGAGAAGTATCTGGCAGGAAAAATGTAGTTTCAATTTACTCAATCAATGCATCAAGTCGTTGATATTCTAACAAAGCCTCTTAGTACACCTGCTTTTACTTAGTTAATTGGTAAACTAGACTTATAGAATCCTTTCAACCCAATTTAAGGGGGGAGTGTAGATTTTTACCTTCTTTCTTTTTTTCTTTTTATTTAACTTTTTAAATGGGTTTGAACCCCCCATCAAACCAAGTTTGCCCCAAGTGTATATAAATTTTCTTATTTGCAAATAGTTGGGTTCGATGAATAAGATTACTAGCATTTTCCCTCATCTTCGAAGCTTGTAGCGACAATCCCTGGCGACAGCATCGTCTACTGATCTACCGACACTTCCGATCTTCGTTTTTCCACAATACTTACCTGAAAAACATTTAAAGAAAGGCAACTTTAGTACCATTGTTTCTTAAATACTTCTATTGAAGTAAAGACATTATTCAAACCTTTAGGTGGCTAAGGAAATTTATGTTGAGGATTAGACATTGCATGTTTAAAAACTTTGCAATCATGTATTGTACCCTTCCATCCAATTGCAGTGAATATAAATCTTATGTTAAAATCACAAACACTTATAACATTTTAGGTGGTCCTTTTCCCATCTCTACCACACCGATAAGCAATATGTTTGGTTTTGTTAACCACACAATGGATATGAGTTCCATCAAATGCTCCTATAACATCTTTGAAGAATGACATATATTTTTGATTTGCCCTAATGAATTCAAGGGCCTCATTCAAAGATTCGTTGAGAAATATTAAATCTAGCGCCTATAGCATCCAACACTTGATGTAGGTGTTTACTTATGGTTTCTCTAAAATGTTGTAATGGAACTATAGAATTCTATTCTTATACCCATGTCCTAATGTTTGAAGAAAGATCTTCACTTATTCTTCAACACAAACCCATCGTGCATCAAATGGTAGGTTCTTTACTTCAAGAATTCTACATAATATCTTAAATGTGTTAAGCATCATTTTACACGTGTCAAAGCATATTCTCTAATGACCACTTAACATGTCCTTCACAACATCAGTTCTGTGGTAGCCTACATCATGCACTTGTTGTCTTCTACAAATTCTTATTTCCAAGAGATTATTCAAATGCCACTGGATAAGTGGCATAACTTTAATTACATTGTTAGTTTGCAACTCACTAAGTTTGTAGGAAATGTATCTAGTTTCTGTAAATAATTTTAGAGTTAATAGTAATTTCAAAAGTAACAATAATAACAATAACAGAAAATATTTCAAAAGTATTTGTACCTTGACAACCCTACAATCTAAGCAATTTTAGTCACTAATACCTTATATTGCTTATGGTAAATGAAAAATACTTATTACAATTGAATTAAGAAAAAAAAAAACTTGCAACAAGTTACTTAAAGTTAAGGCTTTATTATCTAACTTAATTTAAGTGATTAAGATGTGTGGTTGAAGTTTGGTTTTTTTACTTCTAGATGTATGGTCCAGTAAATTTTTGAAGAATTTTCAATTTGATTATCACAATTAGACTTCCAGATTGGAGTTGAAGATATTTATTTCTTTCCAAAGGCATTTTGAAGGCATCCATTCCATTGCATTATTGAAAGATCATAAATATCATAAGGAGAAAAGTATTGAGATTTGTAAGTTATTTTTAAGGTAAAAACTTATTTTACAATATTATGGAAGTGTTGAGCTATGGAGTGTACTGCAAAGGAAGCCTATATATATTGTAAAAAATGTGCATGCCTTGCCGACCATCATAACATGCATGATTCAGACACTACAGCATTATGCAATGGAATAAGAACAGGCTTGTATTTCCTCTATATTGTCATCACTTTTGACAAGGAGAATCACACTTACGCATAAATATTATAATTGGAGAAGAACCCGCAAATAAAGAAACATCATTGTTACTCATGCACAACATATGTAATAACTATAGAAACTGAAGTGAGATCTATTAGATCACAATATGATCTTCCATTGGTACGTGTGATGGATGTACTTGTTGATTAAACTTGAAGCTTTTTTCTTAGAGATGTAAATTTTAGAGCTTTTAGATGTGAAAGTCATGCAAACTATATTGGTTATAAGTTTTCTTCCTGTAAACCTAGGTAGGTTGGATTTATGAACTTACTTGTATTTGTAGACTGGAGCTTGTATTCCATAGGCAAAGAATGGGATTGCATTGCTACCTCTCAAGCTTTGAGTAGTTTAATAAGTCAATCAAGAAGATGGAGGAGCTTTAGCAAAAGGTAGAATGTACAAGGAAGATGTTACATACCAAGCCTTTAGAAAATGGTAAAAGAAGATGAAGATAAAAAGGGGAATATTTCCACTATTCGAGAGGTAGACTCTCTAATACAATGTTCAATGAACAAGATAATCAAGTTTACCCTAACATTTCCTTGAATTGGGTATATATATGTTATAGGGTAGATCTAATACCTTGAATGGCAATATAAAGATCCATAACATCACTCCCCCTCTCCAAAGATCTTGTTGAGCACTTGATCGATTGAGGATGACAATCATATATTGTTCCATGTGCTGCTCCAACAACCACTCTAACTCTAATTGCCCATTCCATCACTAGTTGGTCTTATTCATGAAGATGACTTCTCAAAGATGATGAAAGGTCTATTACCACTTCTTTAATGTGGCTATTTTCATTAATTGATAACTTGGATAGAGGAGTAGTCACATCCTCATCCTCAACTGCTTCCCTGGTGCTTACCCTAAATATCAGATGTGTGGACTTTACCAAGTAGTATTTATCATGATCGCATCCTAAGGAATCCAAGAAGTTTATGATAAAATAATCTTCAACCCTACCATCTCCAAATATCTTATCATGATTGATTTTAGATTCTACCATAAAATTAGAATCTAATTTTGAAGGATCCATAGGTGTGAACTAACCCCCATTACTTTTAATTGTCTATGATCATCCACTTGAGAAACATCCAATTCCTCCAATCTTTCTAAACAACCCTTAGGATCCATGATAGATAGGGAGGTAATGCTGTAGCTATTACTATCTTCTAGTATGGCAGAATGCATTCTACAACCATCAAGAAGAACTCTATGCTCTTCTACAATATCAATCAAGGGCTCTTGATCTACTTGCATCTGTTGCATAAGATCTTCCTTATCAATTATAGTATCAAACTCTTCCCCTGTGCTTTGTGTTCCAAGTTGATGACTTTTTTGTTGGAGTCGGAGAGAAGTCATTCTCTCTAGTGCGATACTTGTGCATTGTCCACCTACTCTTCTCACCTTTATAAGCATCAATCTCATGTAAGCAGACAAGCTTGGCAGACAAGCATGCCAAAAGAAGTCTAGGAAAATGAATTTACTCCTCTTAGGTTGGGAATTTATTTTCCCCAACTTTTACACTGTTTGGAATTCATTTTCTCAAGGAAAATGAATTCTAAAGTACATAAATACCTTGTGTCTTGGAATTTAGTAGAAAATTTTTTCAATTCCACCAGATTCTAGATGTACAAACCCTACCTAAACATCAATCTCATGTATGACTTTGACCTTTCCTTTCCATCTGTTGATCTCACCCTTGTGGTAGTGATTGAAGAGCTCCAACAACTTTATAGATCACAAAAAATCTACAACTCTTTCGTCAAGCATGTTGGTGTTGAACAACCTCCACATCATCTCCCTTCCATAGCAAGCTACCTATCGTAGACAAGCACCAAAAACTTGTTGAATTCAATTTCATTGATGTAGTATGCACCCAAAAATAACATTTTTCCAACTTTCTCCTCCCCCCACACTTAGTTCCTGCATTGTCCTCAATGTAGAAAGGATTGTTTCAATAATAAGAATGAGTGAAAAATGTTGGTGCATACCTATTGTGCATTGTAGGCATTGCTATCCAAGAAGTGTAGATAAAATGTATTTAACACTAATTGTGGTTCATCAACATCAATTTGTCAAGGAATTAAAGAAAATTCCAGCCATCTATTTCAAGTAAACACATGATATAATGATAAAGTCTTTCAACCCATTCTACACCTTTCAAGTGTTCAAATATCTCAAGAAGGAAATCATGCATCTAACTATCAAATATATCATCAAATTTTGTTCTTTCAATTTAGACATCTCAAGCATAACATAAAACAAGTCTCATCAAATAAACCAAGCATAAGTTGTGGAGATAATAGGCTAGATCTTGCTATGTTGTAGTTTGCAAGTCATGCCTCCCTTTGCTTGTCTCTTGAAGTTGTCTCCACTTGATTCACACGTAGATTTGTCATAACTTGGCTTGGAATAGTCCCTTTCTCTCTCTCACAAAGTCTTGCTGAAATTTGGGATGATTGTGCCTCTCTCTCAACTTTTCATGCACTAAGACATTCACATTAGTTATGTAATTCAAGAGCATATGCAAAAGTTATTTACATGGTGAAATATCATCAAAGGATACAAGTATCATCATATATCATAAAATTTTAGCATGAATGGTTCATACAAGCTCAAGATAACATGAAACAAAGAGGATAGATGCATGATAATAAGCATATGAAATTTAGATGTGAACTTGCAATAATCAATTTTATTGTCAACTAATAACATAATAACACAGAATGAAAAATACTAAAAACTAAGAAAAGAAAAACTACATCTACAACTAAATACATATAAAGGCTAACCATAATTGGGTTCCAACAACAAACCACCATTTCCTAGTCAACTTGACAACAAGAAAGAAAATGAAGAAAATGAAGCTTTAAGAACCATGTTTGAGAAAATCAATGTTAATATACCTATGTTAGAATTAATTAGAAAAATTTCAGCATATGGGAGGGTGCTTAAAAACCTTTGTACCAAGCATAGGAAGCCAAGAAAAAAATTAAGTAAGCAAGTTTGTTTAACTGAGTTAAGTAGCTCAATGTTGCTTGATGGTTTAGCTAAAAAATTCAATGATCTTGGTGTTCCTCTAATAACTTGCTTAATAGGGAATATTTTAATTGAAAAAGCATTATTAGACCTTGGTGCAGGAGTTAGCGTGATGCCTAAGTACTTATATGAACATTTGAGAATCATAGGAATCAAGAAAACTGAATACTAATTAAACTAGCCAGTAGATCATATAGGAGTTCCATGGGTATTATAGAGGATGTCTTAATTAAAATTGAAGATTTTATATACTCAACCGACTTTATCATTTTAGAAACCAATACATCAACTTGTGAACCAAATGAATCTACTTTGATCTTAGGGAGACCATTCTTAGCAACTATTAATGCCCACATTAATTGTAGAAATGGTAAAATCTCAATCTCCTTTAACAATAAGGTGATATCATTGAACATTTTTAAAAGAGATAGGACTATAAACCATTAGTGTAAGCATTTCTGAATTGTTTGAAGAAGTTGAAAATAGTAGTAATGAAGAACTTAGTGTTGAAATCTACTTTATAGATGTTGAAGATAATCTAGAACACAAGGCACATTTACAAGAGAATAGTAGTGAGCATGAAATGAATAATGACTTGATTTCAGAAGTTAAGGAAAGGACTAAATTAAAATCACTTCCACAGGATTTGAAGTATGCATTTATAGATAAGCAAAATGAATATACCATCATAATTGGAGCCAACTTAACTCGAAACCAAGAAGAAAAATTAATGAAGATATTAAGTAAAAACAAAGGAGCTCTTAGTTGGCAATTGAGTGATATTATAGGAGTTAGTCCTACCATAGTTCAACATAGAATTATCCTAGAAGATGAGAACTATGCCTTTAGAGAACCTCAACGTAGATTAAATCCCCAAATGAGTGAGGTGGTAAAGAAGGAGATAGTTAAATGGCTTGACAATGGCATTATATATCCTATTAGTGATAGTAGGTGGGTAAGCCCTATGCATGTAGTACCTAAGAAATTGGGCTTTACAGTAGTTAAAAATCAAGATCATGAGTTAATGCCTACTAGAATAAAAACTAGTTGGAGGGTATGTATTGATTATCGTAAATTGAATTTAGCAACTCATAAAGATCATTTCCCATTACCATTTGTTGATTAGATGCTAGAAAGGTTAGCTGGACATGAATTTTATTATTTTCTTGATGGATACTCTAGGTACAACTAAATACCCATAATATTTGAGGATCAAAAAAAGACTACTTTTACTTGTCCAAGTGGAACCTATGCTTTTAGGCATATGCCTTTCAATTTATGTAATGCTTCTACAACATTTCAAAGATGCATGGTAGGAATTTTTTATGTTATGAATGAAAATTTTTTAGAAATTTTCATGGATGACTTTTCTATCTTTGGCAAAAATTTTGATAGTTGTTTACATCATTTAGATTTGGTTTTGCAAAGATGTGTTGAAAAGAACTTTATTTTAAATTGGAAAAAGTGTCATTTCATGGTGAATGACAGTATAGTTCTTGGGCATGTAATATCTAATAGAGGGATTGAGGTGGATAAGGCAAAAATTGACATTATATCTCATTTGCAGCCACTTAATTCTGTTAAGGAGGTTAGAAGTTTTTTAGGGCATGTTGGTTTTTATCGAAGATTTATTCATGATTTTAACAAGATAGCAAGACCTATAACTAACTTACTTGCAAAAGATTCTGAGTTTATTTTGATGAACATTGTCTTGCTGCCTTTAATCAATTTAAGCATGCATTGATATCTCCTTCTATAATTCACACCCCAATATGGGATTATCCTTTTGAAATTATGTGTGATGCCTTCAATTATGCAATAGGTGCATTACTTGGGCAAATAATAGATAAGAAGCATCATGTCATATACTATGCTAGTAAAACTTTCAATGAAGTTTAAGTAAATTATACCATCACAAAAAAGAATTTCTTACTATTGTTTTTGCTCTAGATAAATTTAGACTATATCTAGTTTGTAATCAAGTTATTGTACATACTGATCATGCAGCCATTAAACATTTGATGAGTAAAAAGGATGCCAAACCAAGATTAATTCGATGAGTTTTATTGTTGCAAGAATTTAACATAGAAATTAAAGATAAGGTTGACAAAGAAAATTTAGTTGTTGATCACCTCTCTAGATTAGAAAATATTCTAACATGCAATAATGTAATTAATGAAAAGTTTCCTGATGAGAATTTATTTCTAGTTGGTAAGGTACCTTGGTTTGCAGATATTGCTAACTACCTTGCTACAAGGTTAATACCAACTGATTTATCTAAACTAGATAGGAAAAGATTGAAGTGCATGGCTAAACATTATGTTTGGATAGAGCCTTATCTATATAGGATGAGTTTTGATCAAATTTTAAGAAGTTGTCTTCTTGAAGATAAAATTACTAATGTCTTAAATTTTTGTCATAATCATGCTTGTGGAGGTCATCTTAGCCATAGAAAAACTTCTTTGAAATTTCTTGAATGTGGATTTTATTGGCCTTCTCTAATTAAGGACTTTAAAGATCATTGTAGATGTTGTGATAGATGCCAAAGAATGGGAAAATTTTCCAAATGAAATATGATGCCTTTGAATCCTATTATTGGAGTTGAAATTTTTTATGTTTGGGGCATCGATTTCATGGGATCATTTCCCACTTATTTTGGTTATTCTTATATTTTGTTGGTTGTTGATTATGTTTCTAAATGGATTGAAGTTATCCCAACTAAGAAAAATGATGTCAAAGTTGTTGATTTTCTTAGATTTAACATTTTTGCTAGATTTGGCATTCCAAGAGCTATAATTAGTGATAATGGACCTCACTTTTGCAATCGGGTGTTTCAAATGGCCTTAGGAGGTATGGGTTAGTCATAAGTTGGCAACATCATATCATCCTTAAACGAGTGGTCAAGTTGAGGTATCCAATAGACAAATCAAGCAAATGCTTGAAAAAGTAATCAAACCAAGTAAGAAGGATTAGGCATAAAAGTTTAATGATGTACTTTGGGGATATAGGACAACCCATAAAACTGTGTTGGGAATGTCACCATTTAGAGTAGTTTATGGGAAAACATGTCATTTACCCATAGAAATAGAACATAAAGTTGAATGAGCTATCAAAACATTTAACATGTGTGTTGATGATGTAGGAAATATCAACTCAATGAGCTAGAAGAAATAAGATGAGAGGCTTATGAAAATGCAAAGATTATAAAAGAATGAGCAAAAGTATTCCATGACAAGAAAATTTTGAGAAAGGACTTTCACGAGGGATAAGAAGTTTTATTATATAATTCTAGATTACATTTGTTTCTTGGAAAATTTAAGACTAGATGGAAAAGACCATTCATCATTAAACATATATATATAATCATGGAACTATAGCTATAGAAAATTGTAAGATAGGATTTAAAATTGTAGTGAATGGTCAAAGACTTAAAGAATATTATCCTAGAAAAACCTACAATCATGGAGAGAGTGCTTTGTTGTTGGAACCCAATTATGGTTAGCCTTTATATGTATTTAGTTGTAGATGTAGTTTTTCTTTTCTTAGTTTATAGTATTTTTCATTCTGTGTTATTATGTTATTAGTTGACAATAAAATTGATTATTGCAAGTTCACATCTAAATTCCATATGCTTATTATCATGCATCTATCCTTTTTGTTTCATGTTATCTTGGGCTTGTATGGTGAACCATTCATGCTAAAATTTTATAATATATGATGATACTTGTATCCTTTGATGATATTTCTCCATGTAAATAACTTTTGCATATGTTCTTGAATTACATAATTGATGTGAATGTCTTAGTGCATGAAAAGTTGGGAGAGAGGCACAATTATCCTAAATTTCAGCAAGACTTTGTGAGAGAGAGAGAAAGAGACTATTCCAAGCCAAGTTGTGACAAATTTACGTGTGAACCAAGTGAAGACAACTTCAGGAGACAAGCAAAGGGAGGCATGACTTGCAAACTACAACATAGCAAGATCTAGCCTATTATCTCCATAAGTTATGCTTGGTTTATTTGATGAGAGACTTGTTTTATTTTATGCTTGAGATGTTTAAATTGAAAGAACAAAATTTGATGATATATTTGATAGTTAGATGCATGATTTCCTTCTTGAGATATTTGAACATTTGAAAGGTGTAGAATGGGTTGAAAGACTTTATCATTATATCATGTGTTTACTTGAAATAGGTGGCTAAATTGATGTTGATCAACCACAATTAGTGTTAAATACATTTCATCTACACTTCTTGGATAGTAATGTCTACAATGCACAACAGGTATGCACCAACATTTTTCACTCATTCTTATTATTAAAGCAATCCTTTCTACATTGAGGACAATGTAGTAACTAAGTGTGGGGGGAAGAGAAAGTTGGAAAAATGTTATTTTTGGATGCATACTACATCAATGAAATTGAAAATTTCCAATGTAAGTTTCTTACATAGGCATGTTGGTGGTAAGTTTGAAATTCATTCTATATGTTGCATGCTACCATATTTTATATGTACCCATGATAAGAACTTGCATGTCAATCTTTAGTTTTTTTTTAGGAAATAGCTTAGCTTAATTTTGGTTTTGAATTATTGCATCTTAGCTTCACTAGCATGCCACTCAATCTCCATTGTATGTTCTTAGGGTTGAGATCATTAATTCTTTATTAGCTTTATCTTTGTTTTCTATTTGAGTTTATTTTTTTTATGACATGTTGAATTTTCCTTAGTAATGTTCTTTTCTTATGATGTCTTACGCTTAGAGTTGAGCCTATCTCTAAGGTGAGGATAGGAATATTCATTTGAGATGCCAACCATAGTTTTTTACTTATAACATATACACATTCTTGCACTAGACTCTTAATCATGTGGTATCTAGAGGACTCTTCTTGTGACATGAATCTTGAGGAGTGGTTTAGGACATCTTTTCAATAGGTTGTCTCATGAGAAGGGTAGATGAATGAATGTAGGAATAAGGATTGATGCCTGTTCTCACAAGGTGGCTGGGGATGGAGGCTAAGTAACCTCTTAGTCTTCACGTGTAATCCCTTTGTGGGAGGTATCCTAAGGGTAGGGGTAGGATGTGAGAAAAGAGAGGTATTTATAACAAAAAACAAAAAAAAACAAAAACAAAAACAAGAAAAAAAAAAAGAAACACGCGAGTAAGAAGCACCCAATTGCAAAATAAAGGGGCAATGTACTAAAGGATAGAAGCCTAAGGAAACTTTCATGTATTCTTGGATTAAGTGAGATGAACCTAGGTGCTATTGATTATGGGTCTAAGCACTTTGCACTTAATAGTATCTAAAAAACTTATTTTCCTTAGGTTGGCATTAGATGTCTTCTAAATTCCTCACCATTACAGGAACTCATGCTTGTGAGTGGAGATCATCTATAAGTATTGTTGCATTACTTGGTAAGAATTTGATTTGACTTAATTTTCTTTATTGTGTTTGTTTGTTTCAAGGGGTTCCTTAATCTTTTCTTCTTTAAATTTTGCTAGAGGACTAGCAAAGTTTAAGTGTGGGGGGTGTTCAAGCTTCAATTTTGCCCATTTTTAATGAATTTTATAAGTAATTTTACATAATATTATCTATCTATGGTGGATAAATGATATTAATTATGGATAATATGAGTCTTGAAATATTGTGTAATATAGAAATTCCAACGAGAGGAAAAAGAAGAAGAAAGAGCTTGGAGGTGAAACTTATGCTTGTAAGGAGACCATCCATTAACGCCATTTATCATTTCAAGGGCTAAGAATAAAACGTCTAAGCTTGGAGGTAAGGTTGCTGTCAAGTTCCATTGATTTTAAAGCTCTAGAGAAGAATAGAAGAAACTCCTAAGGTAGTGACAGTCTTTAGAGTTTACTATTTTCTTGTATAGAATGAAGAGTTGATAAATAGTGGTGAACATCTCAATTATATGTATTCTTAGTTAGATAGAATTTCAATGAATATATATGAATGTTTAATTCTTCTTTTAAACTTCTAAATTGCATCATCTATTCATATGTAATGTAGGGCTTTCATAAGAGTGAATGACATCCATCAATGGTTGATTGATACATTTAAGTAAGAGGTGTAAATTGAAAGAAGAAGAAAATAAGTGTATCTGAACGAAGAATCTATCATTTATCTTTAGTTATTAATTTTAATTTCAGTAGTTAATTAAGTTTATTATCTCTTATATTAATCACCTTTTATCTAAAATCAAATCCCAAAAAGAATTCCAAGTACAAGTACTATAGTATAAAAGGTAACATAATGGCACATTGTATAAAAGCCAGTGACGGCATGGTGAATGAGATCCAATTAAAGCATGACATTCGTGAGACAAGAAATTCGGAAGGAAATAAAATCTACACTAACAATAAATTTCCATAGAAACGACAATAAAATCAAAGTGAATCCCTGGAAAGCATGAATTCCTCTCTCCACAGCCAGAAGCAAGACTATGGATGGAATTGTGGCTTATTCTTACAAAGGTTATATATATATAGCATAAAGATCATCCTCCATCTATGCAGATCCCGTGTCAATTGATTCTCCTATGCTGAAACTGAAGCTGGCTTCACTTCTGACAAGCTAGCAGCTTCCTTTGTTGGCACAGAACCATTAACTGCAGATTCCTTTGGCAGGGTGGCCGGTTTTTCACCATCTTTCGCAGTGGCATCCTTTTTGGCAACAGCAGCACCTTCTTTTGCAGGGGCAGTAGGTGGAGAGGGTTTCATGTGAGGAGGTGGTGTTTGCTTCAACTTCACCAGAATCTGCCGCATCCTCGATAGATCTGTGGGCTTGCCAGGCTTAGGTCCCTGAACAACAACAATGGAAGGCTTCTTGTCTTGATCTTTCTTCCTCCCCTTTTTCTCAAGACCACGAATCTCATGAGGAATAAGTTCAGCAATTGCTTTCCAGTATTGTTTATCTGCATTTGCGTGGAACTTCTCCTGGTTTGAATGATATAGCTGACCAAGGTACAAAGAATATAGGTTAGAAAAGGAAAGCGCGCAAACAAAATGATTCGGATCAGCTAAAGAACATTTTCACATAAGTAAAATTAGGAAAGGGTTGTGCATTTGCTGTTACCTTCTCTCTTTCTCTGTTGTTCTCCTTGTTTCTTTCAGAGTTTACCTTCCTTTTCTCGTAAAAAGACTTCTTGTATTCATTGGCTTCTTCAATTATTTGGTTTCGCGATTCCTTTTCAGCCTTCTCCTTTTCCTCAAGAAGAATGGCATTTTGGCTACACAAAAGAGAAAAGAAACCATTAGCATCGATGTACCAGAGAACATCAAATCATTGCTATGCACCAGTGTCATTCTTGACACTTCAGCAGTCAGTATCATTCCCTAGCACAGTCAAGACTGCCCACTAATGGAACCACAAAGAAAACGAAGTAGATTTCCTCCCAATTTCATTCATCAACATCCCATAAATTATTCACAAGCACCAGCTAGGAGAAATTTATATTCTCGAGGCACCAGAAGGCAGCAGACTAACCAAAAAATCTACTTTATCAAGGGAGAGATCCCCACATGCAATCCCCATTCTTTTTGTGGGCAATCCCGGGATGAGAAGCTGTAAATGTAATGATGTGGGAAAAACAAAAGGAAGTGGAGGAATTTTAAAAGGGTGAAATTCAATGTTATTTTGAAAGTTAGTGCACTGACAGTTCAGTACACCAAAAGGTGCCCAAGTGGGCTCTGGATATGTTTTCAGTATACCGTTTACTGGGATTGGTATGCAGAAATTGGTCCCATACCTTCTATTTATATTTTCTATATACCAAAGATGGGATTGGTATGCCAAAATTGGTCCCATACCTTCTATTTATATTTTCTATATACCAATGATGGAATCGGTATGCCAAAATTGCTTCCTATGAACTTTGTGAGAGTTTTTGACATACCATTTAGCAGAAAACGGTACACCAAATTTAGTACAAGGATGAGCTGTCCTTAGTTGTAAATTCATGGATAAAACAAGGAAATTCACATCCCAAGGTAAACCAAGAGAAACTCATAATATTTAACACAAAATAACATTAACACTTGAATAATCTTTCTATGGGTTATCTCTTTTCCTCATCTTGCCTTTTCCTTAAATCTTTCACATATTGTGCAGTTTATGGACTACAACCGTATACAGGTCTTAACATGAACCCAAAAGTCACATACTAGTCTTATAACGAAGCCTAAAAATCACACTTAAACCAATGATGAGGCTAAGAATGTCACACATTAACCTGTAACGAGGCTCAGAATGCCACACTTTACCCCATGACGAAGCCCAAAACATAGCCTAGCTTTACACATTTCACATTTCATTATCTTTACCACGCCTTAAGAATGAAAACTTCACCAAAATCAACTAAAGAGTAAATATTTATTTATCCATCACATTCCACACTACAAGTGTCAAGTGAAGTAAAAGTGCATCAATGAAGATTTGCCACCAAAGAGTAAAAAGAGGAACCTCTTTTCTTCTGCCAACCTCACTTCCTTCAATCTCTTCACCTGCTCCTGAATTTGTTTCCATCTTCTTCTCCACTTGCTGACCTCCTCTTCTCCTGGTCCTACACTTGCCACCATCTATTTCTCCTCTCTCTCGATGTTCCTCCACTATAGTAACCCCTAATCTCCCTCAAAAGTTCTTAGAGGAAAAGTAATATCCCCTCTCACTATCTACTAAGGTCAACACCTTATCCACATCCTCTTCTTTTTTTAATATAAACACAAAAGTTTGGTGCATTTACAACTAAGGACAGCCCACCCCTGCACTGGATTCAGCATAGCATTTTCTACAAATAGTATGTCAAAAATTCTAACAGATTCCACAAGACGCAATTTTGACATACTGATCCCATTATTGATATATTGAAAATATGGACAAAATCTACCAGACCAATTTCAACATACTAATCCCTCTAAACAGTATACCAAAAACATATCTAGAGCCCACCTCGGCACCTTTTGGTATACCAATCAAAATTTCAATATACCAAATGGCTGGTTCCCTAACTCCCAGAATAACCCTGCATTTCCCCTTTTGTAAAATTCCTCCTCTTTTTTCCATATCATTACATTCTACACTCTTTAAAATAAGTTATTGTCTTCAAAACTTAATATTACCTAAATACTGAAATATTTCTAGATGGTTACCTACATTTCTTCCTCCAACTCGAAGGTGGTGGCTTTCCTTCCGATATGATTGTTCCATTGCACCTTGACATAAAGAATTTCTACCACTTCAAAATTTGTTGTGTCCACAATGAGGATTGGATGCTCTTCAAACTAGAAATGATTCACATCTAAGAAAGAGACATGGTTTTTGTCATCGGCAACATCGCTGTCTTGTAGACTCAACTAGTGATCCTTTCATGTTAGAGTTATGTGTCAAAAATGCCAACCATCACCAAGCTTCAACTTGGGTGGCTAGAGGCCCTTCTTAGCAACTAAGTCATCTCTTGCAAAACATGAGGATTGAAGCCACTTGCATATCTACCATAAGTTGGGTTAATGTCTCCTACTTTTCCCATGACTCCATTGATGGCTTCTCTACATTCTCAAGGCTTTTGGGATCCCATCTTAAGAATTGTTGGCCTTCAAAATATGCAGAACTCCATCAAAAGATAACACGATTTGCTCCTACTGATATGAAGGCAAGGAAGGTTTCTAGAACAAATGTTCTGATTGTACACCTTGTAGTAACCATAACCTTCAACTTCTTCCCATCTCTATCCTTGAACTTTGGGTTCTCTACAATCTCAATGGCGAGGTTGTGGGTACGATACCTCTATTATGCGCTTCAGTGGTGCACAAAGACTCAAATGTTTCACAGGGCCTTCTGCACCTCCCCCATTTCTTCGTTAACTAGCATCTTGCCCATTCTTAGGGGAAGATTCCAAAGGAACTCAAAATGATTCCGGGATCAGCTCTCAAGGAAGGTAGTGAGGGAAGAGTTGACCTTGAGAGACAGTCCTTGCCAGGTTGATTGGAGACTCTGGAAGAAGCCAATTGATCCCACAATACTACCTCTGATGCCTCCAGCACCACCACAGCCTGGGGTACAATAATCCCCCTAATGATATGCACTTCTTCACCAAGCTCTCTTGTGGTGCAATGTCCAAGGCCTGAAGGTAATCCTAAGGGAGAGAAACATTGTTATCTTTCAAATTCTTGCTCAAGTACTTGTTTAGGTTCTACCCACTTAGCTTTGACACAATTTTCATCCTTACCTTGAAAACCTTGCACCTATAGGAAAGTGGGGCTTGCATAGGAGAACAAAGGAGAGCCATCCATGATGGAAATCAAAGGGGCTACATAGAGCTCAAGCCTATCATTTTTTAACTCCACCAAGATGTACAGATTCCTGCAGCCATCAAATGTTGATAGCAAAGCAAAGAGTGATTAAGGTTATTCTCCACTACTTCCTTTTTATCATTCAAGCAATTCCTTCCAGAGGGTGAGGACACATGTCAACATCGAAGTGATATATCTCCTATAAAGGATCAAACTTGACAAGAAAATAGCAATTTGTATCTCCCTATCTACCAAAATTCCCAGCACTTTTTCCAAAAACACCTCAATATAGTCTCTAACTACTACAATATCTTCTAACGCATTAATCATAGCACCAAATAACCCTTTCTTCAATTCCCACTTTGCTCACTAACCTCTATGTCCTGTATCTTAAGGTTAAAGCCTAAGCCTTGATACCAAATAAATTGTCATACCTTAAAACCTATTAGGAAGTGACCAATAGCCTTGCAATATTTAAAATAATTTCACTGCCCTATTTTCTTTAGTGATTTCTTCATCAAATAGTGTGATGATTGTCATTTCTTAATAGGTTTTGAGGCATGACAATTGAAGCCTAAAATATTGTAACAAAGTAAATCTTCAAATCATGTCATTGAAAAAGGGCATGCTTTCACTCCATTTTGTGTATATGGAACTTGTAAAAATGATGATTCTAATGCTCCACCATTAAGACGCTCAAACAAGAAGAGCATTGGACTAGTTTGTAAAATCAAATTACACAAACCATTCTAGAATCAGGGCACAGTGGCCTAAGTGGTGCACTAATATCCAAAATCACCATTTGCAAACTAGTAGTACATACTGTCTATCATAACTTTCCATGCTATATTGTATGCTAACATATTGTATGTGTGTATCACATTGTACATTAACATTACAAGCAAATGTTCCATTTTATTTTAGGTGTTCTCTAAAGGATATTATTGATCCTAAAAAAATTGAGGCACACATAAACCATCTAAAAACAATATATCCATTATATGGACAATCCATGACTTTTTAAGACAACAAAGTTTGTGGGGACCCTCCACTATTAATCACCCAACCAGAGCATTCACTTGTATATTGTGCAATAATATGAAGTTTTAGTATCTATGGAATTGAAACTCATAATGGCATGTTTTGATGCCCATGGATTAGAAATTCCTGGCCTCTTACACTAATAATTTTTTTCCACTTGATATAATGGTTGTGGCATAAGTTTTCCTTAGAATTGAGAAACAATTGTTCAAATTAAATTGATCCTCTTGTGGTGGATATCAAAAATGATGCCTTCAACAAACAAAAATTTGTGCAGAAAAAACTTCTAATGAAGGATAGGATTATATGATAACCTACTAGATGACATTGAATAAATCCTAGATTTTGGAAGAAACTAGTCAACTTGAATGAACAAACTAGTAGCAAACAACTGACATGTAATTTAAAATAGTCCTATGTCACTGTGTTGAAAAGCCAAAAAAAAGAGAAAATGTGAAAAATTTTTATGCTTAAAGACCATGGAAATCAAATGGATTTCCATTTTCAAGAGAAAGTTTGCATCATGTTCTCTTCTAAGCCTTTAATCTCCAATTACCAGTTAGTTATGAACAAATGGTTTCCATTCAATACAATGGCAAACTTCTTTTTTTTGAATAACTGTAAAGGTACTTCATTATGTATGGAATTTCATAAAGAATATCCTTAGAGAGGAAGAAGCACAACTATTGAGCAAACCAATAAGCCCATCCTACTTCTAATTAACACTAACTTTTTCACCACTTATTATTTTTTTGCACCACTTATTAATGAAGTAGCCTTCTTTTATTCAAGACCATAAGCTTCTGAAATAAGAGAAGATTTTGCCAATCCCAATGAAATGAAAGATGCTTGCTTAGCACCTTTCACCACCCAATAGCTTCATGTAGACACCAAGAAGCTAATCTAAGGCGGCCAACAAGTTCACACACCCTTCCAACTTCCCTTGCAAAAGATCCTAGCTGAGCAACTAGAACTCTCGTAAAAACAATGTGATATGTTTGATGCTCAACTAGAAATAACTTCTCTTTTGGTTTCCCACCAAGAGGAATTAAGATATAAAATAATTAGGGTCTATGAAAAATCACGAATTCGAGCTTTTGCCACCATAACCCCATTAAAATCTGGTCCCTATGTTCCTAGGTGTAGTTTTCCGGTGATTTTTCAATACAATTACTAGAGTTGGGTAGGATCCACGAGCCGTTAATACTATTCGTATGCTACCGCTTTCCATACACTTCTATTGAGAAGAAAAGCAATATAAATTTCAAGCAGAAGCAAAAGGAAAAGAAACAAACTGACTCGGACATAAATTTCAAGCAGCAATTTTAGCTTTGTAAAACTTCAATATTCAGGTTCTTGATATGCAGATCCCATGTACAAATGGAATCTTCAATGAAAAGGAAAAAGTAGCATCCTCGATAAGATATAATGCAGAAATATGTGTGAAAAGGTCAGTATGCCGTAATCACGAAACAACCAAACAACAAAGAAAGAACCTGTAATAAAATAGTGATGGGAAATGGGATCACCTATTAATAGTATAAGAAGAGCAAAATATGCTGGCCATCACAAACTAGAGCATCGGAACAGAAAAATAAAAACAAATCTTTGATCGATTAAATGGCAAAAGCAATCAACTCATGATCATCAATCAAAAAGAAGAGCGCAGATCCAAGCAAGTGACAGCGACGACATCGACATATTACATGTAGCAGAACATACAAAAAGGACAATCTTTCCTACCAAATCAAGCACACAACCATCAGATCTGAAAGAAAAGTACCCACATTCAAATACTTACCGCCGCCACTCCCGGAAAGCGAATCCCTCTTCCTGCATCTCACTTGGCGGGGGAAGCACGGGTCCATCGGAGGAGAAGAACCCATCATCCTGCTCCTCCACATCTCCGTAGGCCTTCCCGTTCGACTCCGGCATCATAAACGCAGGCGGTGCAGGAGAAGACGGGAAATCGCCCACGGGATCCGCTCCATACCCGTAGTTCCCAGGCGACGGAGGCATGCCAAGCCCATTCCCAGACACATGGTGCACCTGGATCTCGTCCTCCTCGACGAACCCAGCCGGGAAGCCTTCGGACACTGGATCCTTAGATGACGAGTCGTCGATAGGGAAGGAATAAGACTCGAAGCGCTGGGACGGGAGGCGGGGGTCGTACCCCACGTAACCATCGTCGTCGAAGGGGCGGGTAGGTGCCACCGTTGTGGCGGCCGCGTGGTTTTCACCGTCGCTGCCAAACGTGTCGAAAGTGGACGACATCGCCTCCGCCGCCGCCGCCGCTGCTACCACGATCTCGATGGAGGAGGTCCTCCGCTTCTGCTGCGTTCGTACGCGTAAATCTCGATCTGAGGTGGTGTGGTGGTCGAAAGAAGCCTTCTCGACTCTAGTGGAAGAATGGCGTGTGATCACCCTCCGGTGAGTTTACGAAGAAGTCGACCGTTACCTCTTCTTTCTCAGGTGCCTTGTTTGTTGAATCTAGAAATTTCCAATTAGATTGAGTCGTATTAAATTAAGTGTTTAATCTAATATAATTAAATAGTGTCGTTAATTAGTACACTTCAAGATGAATATGTGAGTTGGTATGGTATAAGTGAATTTTTTAAAATTTTATTTAGTATTTTGAAAATGTTAAAGAGATTATTTGTATTAATTTCAATATATTAAATTATATAATTAATATATCAAAATTATAAAACTAAATTTGATATATCATTTATAAGGGTAGAAAGGTCTCACGTTTAAGAATTTATGATGAAGTTTTTTTTTTAATTTATTACTAATTAATTTTAAAATAAAATATTTTATATAATATCATAACAAATTTATGTACATGTAGTTAAAATAAGTCACAAGTAATAACACCTAAAAAGTCTTTACGAAGCTTTCTTCTCTATGAGTATTCTTGTTGATTGCCCATAGACTATAAGAGTGGCTTTATCAAGCTCCTTTATATGTACACTTAATGTCTAATTAGGTTGTTTAGCGTGACTTTCATATCGATGAGTACTCCTATTATTTCACCAGGTTGTTTGAGTGCATATGGGTAGAAGGTGTTGCTACTTCGATAAGATCTAGATTAATATATTATGAAATAATATTTCACTTATTTTTAATTAATTTTGAAGTAAATATATTTCACATGTATTGATTTCAAATTTTCTTTACGCAGACAGAAAATTCACACACACAATATTTAAGCATGCATGAATGAAATATACATTCAATATTGTTATTATTTCGGTGGTTCGCCACTTGTTTATTCTTGTACGTTAATTTATATATCGAAGTAGCGAACATGAGGACCACGATCATCATCTCAGAACACACGACGAGGGCGCGTGAGCTCCGGTTGTGATACGACGTGATTTTATATGAATATTATCTCGATCTCCAAATAATTTAAACGAAAATGAAAATAATTTTTTGTTTAATCTTAAGATAAAAGTATTTGTACATCTTTCGTAAATACTTTTTGTCAAAAATTAGATTCTGCTTGTTTACAATCTGATAGAAATGAAATGTGAATCTAAATAATTTTACAAATTATTTTCATCAAAACCTTTGATTTTAAGGGTGTTCGTTATATTTAACCTTTATAGTAAATTTTTCTGTCAATTAGTCTAAAAATAATAATATTATTTTATTATTACGTACTATTGTTGTTAGCGATGTATTTTGTTATTAATATTTGTTACACAAGATTATTGATAAATTATATATAAGGATCTAATTGTATCATTATACAATATATTAATTGATTAATGTAATTAATTAGTTATATTTTTATAAACTACTTTATGAATTAATTATATTGCATTATTATCATAAATAAATATAAATTATAATTCTATTTAATTCTATCATGTATACAAATATCTGAATTTTAAGTTTCATTAAAATTTTCAACATGTACAAATAATTAAATTTTATTTATAGAAATTAAAAAATCAATTAATAGAAAAGAAAATTATAGAAAAAAAAGTTACAGAAAGTTATTAAAATCATGATATTGATGTATTTACCTAACAGAAAGATTTAAAAAGTAAAAAAATGACAGAATATAATAAAATATAAATGAATAACATAAAAATATTTATAAACATCTCAAATTTACAGAAAAATTAAAAATATTTACATTCTTCGTAACAGTACATTATACATTACAAGGTTAAATTTATAATACATAAATTTAACATATTGTAAAAATTTATTATTATTATAATTATTCATTAATTATTATTATTCCATTTTTTTTAGATAAGGATTTAATAAATTGCATTTACTTTTACTTTTTTCCTCTTCTTCCTTTTTTTTCTCACTTTTCGCCAATTTCAGACCTTTTAGTTTGAGAAAGGGGATAGTTCTACATCCTCTTGTAAAACTTTTCCTAAAAAATGACAGACATTTTTCATCACTTTTTACTAAACATAAAACACCATATTTTTTCATCACTTTCCCTTGTACACAAACTCCTACTAAATGCATGCACGACACACATAAGTAATCTTTTTTTCTTTTTTTTTATCTTCTAGGAGGCCTTACTAGGCCCCAACATGGTAGATTTCTCAAAGCATTACGTACTTTGTCCTGTAGAGATTCCCAACTAATTGAGGGTATCTTAAGTAAGTGGTGCACACATCTACAGCTTGTCAATGCTTGAGCAAAATCAACACAAGAACTTCTCAAATGGTCACACATCTTGATTCTACTATCGCCCAAATACAATTAACTCCAAAGTTATTACAAGAGTAAGTGCTTGGTAGTAGGTGTAAATACACCTACACATAAGTAATCTACCATCCTTGTGGGTTGATTATTATATATGGGTGAGATTTGGTTTATTTAGGATTAGATAAAAATAAATTCAAATTTTATTTAATTTTAAATGTCAAAGTATTTATACATGGGAAGTTGTAATTTCAACAAGAATTGTAATTTCGTGTTATAAAATAAAAATATGAACCTAAACTTTTTTATTCTAAAGTAAGAATTTTATCTTCATCATTTCTTCAAGTGAATATTTAAATTTTATTATTCAATATAAGATTATACTAATAACAAATGAACGTCTAATGAAATCATTATATAACATGTTAAATAAATAAATAATGTAATAAATTTATTAACTAATTACATTATTATTAACTGGTTTAATTAATTAATTAATGATAGTTATACTATATTATTACCATACATAAATGTAAATTTTAATTCTTTCACTTTCTTACATGTACATAAATATCTAAATTTTAATTTCTATTTAATTCCTAAATGTACATAATACTTGAATTTTAAATTTTATTTTATTTAATTTCTAACTAAAATTTTAATTTCATTAAATAAAATTTTGAACATACAAAAGACTTAAGAAGTTAGGCCTTGTTTATGCCACTAAAAAGTTAAGAATTGGAAAGCTAAAAAGTTTTTCTAACTTTTTAAGGTTTACGCCAGGCAAGAAAGTTAAGAATTTATTCTCACTTTCTTATATATAAAAGAATAGAGATTCCAAACTTTCAAACTTCCCATTGTCCAAAAGTTGAGAAAGTGGTATAAGAATTATCATTGTTTAATTAATTATTTTACTATTTAAAATTAATTATAATTAAAGTATATATTGTTAATATAATTAAACTATAATATATTGTTTTATTTAATTAAAGTATTATGTTATTTTTATTATTACTTTGTATAATATATTATTGTTTTAATTAAAATTACTTTGTATATACTTTAATATAATTAAAGTATATTAATATAATATATTTTTTATTATTGTTAATATAATTAAAGTCTATATTGTTAATATTAATTAATTAATTTTTAATATTATTTTATATTAATAATAAAAATTAATTATTTTTATTATTGTTAATATTATTTATTTTATAATATTAAAATCATAAAATATTATTTTTATTTAATTAATATTATTATTTTATTATATAATATTATTTAATATATAATATTAAAAATTTCAAGAATTATATATATTTTTTTAACTTTTTGTGAGTGATACAAATATCTTTAAATTTTACTTTCTGACTTTTTGATAACTAACTTTTTAGACTTTCTAGGTAACATAAGGGTTCACTGGCCTTACACGAAATCCAACTACTTTGGTATGAGAATGTCTTTTTTACCCTTGCATTTATTATTGTCTATCTACAAGAAATAAATACAATTCAACTTCAATGTTTACCAAGTGAAGCTCGCAGGTCCCCCAAAGTAGTTGGTGGGGAGTTGGGAGTTGCATCGTAAAACGATAAATCAACTACGTATATTAGCAGTGAACCGAGTAGAAGTCATAGCTTACTCTTCCAAAATTATTAAGCTTATTGTATGGCATAAATCTTGTAATTAATGAAAGGTGAAGCAATAAGCATCAAGCTTATCACATATATTAATTAAGCTTATCACAAAAGGTTTCTAACCATTTTACATATGCATTTCTAGGTCACTACTAATTCCTATATATACATCACTATTTGCCACAAATCAAAGACACCCCAGCTGCTTCGTTTATCTCCCATAATAATATATACCCTTCATTCTCACTTTCTACAGCAAAGTTCACTTATTCATTCTCTCGCAAGTATATCTAAGGGAAGAAGAGCAATCAAGGTCGAGGATACATCGCTACAACATTTGTAAGTAAATTAAAGAACTTAGGTCACAAGATGGTGGTGGTAAGGGCTCTTTGGATGTCGGTATCTTAAAAGAAGATGAAAAGGGGGACAAGGGTGAATAAATACTAAGGTAGGGTTTGTGTATTCAGACTTAAATGAAAATGAATTTAAATTTAGTCTAATTCTAGAACAATGGATATTTGTGTATTTAGAATTTTAATTTTAAAAAGAAATGAAATTTTAGATTATAATGTAAATACGAAAATGTGAATTCTCATCCAAGAAAGTGTAAAATTCATTTCTGTTGTGAAAACTTTTACATGTCCTTCAATTATTGATTAATAACATATGAATATTTAATAATATAATTATATGACATGTCAATTGATTAATATAATAAATTTATTACTTAATTACATTTTTACTAACTTAATTAATTAATTAAAGATAAATATATTACATTATAATCATTCACAAATATAAAATTTTAATTTTGGCTAATTCTATTTTATGCATAAATACCTAAATTTCATTTTTTATCTAATTTTTAAATATGCATAAACACCTAATTTCAAATTCTATTTCCATCTAATTTTATAAAATTTTAATTTCATTAGAATTTCAATTCTAAGTGTACAAATAGATCCTAAATATATAAGCATAGAGGCCATCAAAAAGAAAAATGTTAAAGTGGGTTTTTTACTTCAACAATTATTTGTTTATTGATTAATTAAGGGACTCCTCGAGAGTTAATAAACAAACACTGCACCTTATATCCTCTTTCAAAGAATGTCTCGTATACATTATATACTTTACAACATAATGTATACTATAAGACATATCGAACATAATTTTATTATTTATGAAAGAAGATTACAAAAAATTATTGTTGTATAACTTACAAAGTAAATAACAGAAAACATCAAATGTTAGCCAACATATATATTCTAGGCATTTTCATATCCAAGATAACTTAGATGATTTAAATTCATATATGAGAGTTTATAAAATATCATTTAATATCTTCCATATATTTATCATGTTCTATTTGTGTCAAAATATAAATTTTATAGATAGTTTCTACTCTTATCTAGGAGTATTTAATATATATTTATATATAAATAGTTTATACTCTTATTTAGGAGTATTTAATATCTTTTTATATTTTATATATATATTTTTTTATATCTTTGTTTATATACTCTTGTTTAGGAGTATTTAATATATTTTATATATAAACAAATTATACTATTATCTAAGAGTATTTAATATATTCTTACATATTTTTTTATATATTTATATTTTGTTTGAATCAAATGTTTTTTATCTCACATATTTTATATTATGCCCCAATGTATTTTATGTTATTTATTAATTATAATCTCTTTCTTTTATATTTATATCTTTAGGATTTAAATTTATTACTATCATTATTATTTTTTAGATATTCACATTTAATATATTAGTTCTAATTTAAACTCTTGGCCAGTAGTTCTGGCTCGATCGAAGTATATACATATTTTGTTATATATATATATATACCCTTCAATTGGATTGAAGGATGGCTACAGTTCAACCAAGGTTCTTATATATATTTTTATAACTTCGATTCAACCACAAGTTATTCTCTATATATATATTTATTTTTTTAACATATATATATATTTAAATGTTACTTGACATTTGCAAAGTTAGGTGCGTTGACTCGGCATTTATAAATGTCGGGTGGCATTTCTTGCTTTGTTTTTTTATTTTTATTTTTTAAAAGATACCTTAAGATTTTCATCTATATCTTTTTAATACTTGACTTTTATTTATTTTTTTATATTCACATCTTGTATTTAAAATATTTTGATTTATCTCTAAAATACCCCTATGTTATATCTAAGATATTTGATTTTATCTCAGACATTTATGTTTCATTCCTAAAATCTCTTTGATTTTATTTGAATTTAGATATTTATATTTTGCACCTAAAAAAATGTTTTGATTTGATAATTATATATATATATTTTTATATTTTCTTAATTTATGATACTTGATTTTACTTCAACTACTTTATTTCATATTGGAAATACTTTAATTTTTTATTTTTAGATATTTATATTTTTTATATCCAAGATATTCATTTTTTATTTTATTTTAAATACTTATATTTCACATCTAAAGTATTTTGATTTTAATTTCTTAGATATTTTCATATTTTTATCTAAGATATTGAATTTCATTTTTTTTAACTCTAACACTTCAATTTTTATTTCTTAAACCAAGTCTGTTAGGTTCAGGTAAACTCAATGAATTAAATCCATTGAATTTTGACAAACCCAATGAACTAACTCTATTGGGTTTGCTCAAACTCATTAGACTAATTTCATTAGGTTTAGTCAAATGTAATAGACTAACTCTATTGGGTTTAGCCCAATCCAAGAGACTAATTTGTAAAGTTTAGATAAATTCTACAAACTAAACCCATTATGTTTTGGTATAAAGTCCACAAATTATTTCTAACTTCTTAGATATTTGATTTCATTTTAGATACTTACATTTTATATCTAAAATATTTTAATTTCTTGGATATTTTTATAGTTTCATGTTTAAGATGTTTGATTTTATTTTAGATATTTCTATTACGTACCTAAAATATTTAGACTTTGATTTCTTAGATATATATTTTTAATATTTAGATGATATTTATAGTTTATATCTAATATATTTAATTTAATCTAATTTTCATATATACATATATATATTTAGATATTTATATTTTATATCTAAAATACTTTTGATTTTGAATCTTAGATATTTATATCTCATGCCTAAGATATTTATCTTGATCTAATTTTCATATGTATTTTAGATATTTATATCTAAAACACTTCAATTTTGGGTCTTAGATTCTTATATTTAAGCCATTTAGTTTTATTTTAGATACTTTTATTTAGTATCTAACACTTTTGTATTTTAAAATTTTTTAAATATATTTATATTTTTACATCTAAGATTTCTTTAAACACTTTTATTTTATATCTAACATATCGTCAATGGTATTAAGTCTATTGACTTTAATCAAACCTCATGAACTAAGTCTGTTGAGTTTAAACAAATCTAATGAATTAAATACGTTGAGTTTACCTAAACCTAAAGAACTCTTCTGGATTTAGGTAAAATCTACGGACTCCCATTTATATTGATCTAATGATTATCATTATATATGTATTTCCTTTGTTTCAACCATATTATATATATTCATTGCATTATGGTTATCTTTATATTTATTATCATTATATTATATTATATTATATTTTTTGACTAATAATAATAATTGTCAATGGTGATAATGTCTTGATTTGAATGGATGTGGGAACCCCAATCTGATACAAGATAAATTGTGTTGCCTATGACAACTAGACTTCCATGCTTGATTGCTTTGGAATTGAACGTCACCATCTTTGTGGGCTTCCAACATTTGTTTTTTAAATAATAAATATAGAGGTAAACCTTGTCATTGCACTCTTCTATAAGTTCCCAACAAAAGAGTTCGCGACTTCATTGATCTTGATGAGGCAAAATATTATAATGGCACTAGGCCTTTCTAAAACAATGTTTCTCAGTTCTTAGCTGGGGAATTCAAAACTCCTCTATAGTTATAGGATTTCAAATACATATCGCCAAAAATGAGGAACCAATAATGACCAGCTCTTATTCATACAACACTAGACCTTTACTGCAATCCAATATGTTAGTCGTCACACTATCTAAGAGAGTTTAATATGTTATTCAAGAGAGTTTATTTGACATGGTGTGGTTATGAGTTGGTTTGTTGTTTAAGTTTTTGTCTACGCATTAATTGTGGATAGCTAATTGTTTGCTTATATACTTAATTTCCATTTTGTGATGATATGCATAAATTAAAAAAAAAAATCATGTTGGGATGGGTGAGTGGAAAGAACACGTGTTGGTGTATTTTGATGATAACAAAGAATTTTTTGTTAAAATTGAGTATTACCACAATGCTAAATCTCTGAGGTGATAGTAAAAAATTTTCAATTTCTTTTAAAGGATTTAGTAACACCAAATTTACGAGTTTAATGGCTTAATTAGGATACGTAGGAGGCCAACGATAATTTTTAACGTATTATTGAGGTCCGAGTTTTTAAATTTACACTTATATTAAAATTTTTACATTAATATTAAACAAAATTAGACCTAACAATATACTTATTTATAATAAAAAAAATTGCTATATAATTAATACAAATTTAAATCTTTAAATTTATATTTATTATTAATTTTTTTTTCACAGTAAAAAGAAAGGTGAGGAGAATACAGACAAGAGAATAAATGAGTGAGAATACATTGAAATGAATTTGTATGCTTGATATGCCTATTGATTTTCATTTACACGTTGAAATGCATGTGGGAACGACTTTATTTGCGCTTACTGGAATGCATTTATGTGTTGAAATGCACGTGGAAATGAATTTATACGCTGAAATGCTTTTATATGATGAAATGAATTTATACGTTGAGATGCATGAAGAATGCATTTTTATGTTGATAAGATATGCTATGCTCTCTCGAAAGTGGCATAACGATTACTTATATGGTAAACGAAAGGATGTGATTTTGAACCTCATCATCACAGGACATATATGTAATTTTAAACCTTCTTGCAGAACATTAAAAGCCTGTTTGTGTGTCTTTTTGAATTTGTTGGAAAGAATTTAAAATATAGGTGTTTGTGTACGTTCAGGAATTTAATAGAAATTGAAATTTAGATGTTTGTGTACGTGACAGAATTAAAGGAAATTGAATAGAATTGATTTTTAATAAAGTTAATTAATAAATTAAATTAATTAGTGAAAATGTAATTAATCAAGAAATGAATTACTTACATTAATAAATGAACATATTATTAAATTAAATGTTTATATATTATTTATCAATTAATTAAGTATATCATTATATAAAATAAATCAAAAATTACAAAAATTGATAACTTTTTAGTTATAATACATGTTTAAAACAACAAAAGGATAATTATAAATTCTATATTCCTCTTAATGTAATAATAAATAACTTTTATAAAAATATAATTATTATGAAGTGAATAAATGAAATTAAATAATAAATAATTATTGAAATACTTTGATTATAAAAAAATATAATTCTAAACATTTTATTAGCCATAAATGACTTTTAAGACTTTGTTTGTGTTAACCACATAAAGTTAGGAAAATTATATGGTTTTTGAAAATTTGATATTATATATTAAATAATATAATATAATAAATAAAATAATAATAATAATTGAATTAAATAATATTTATGATTTTAATATTATAAAATTAAATAATATTAATAATAATAAAATAATTAATATTTTTATTTTAAATAAACAAATATTAAAATAATTAATTAAATAAAAAATATTAATAATATATACTTCAACAAGGAAGGGTGAGCGTCGAGCGATCTTTTGAAAAATAATTTATGACCTTTTAGGTTAGTAATTCATTTTTTCAATCTTTACATATGATTGAAATTCAAATCACTTAAGAATTTGAATTTCAAAATGCACAAACACCTCATGACTCAAAATCTGACAAAAAAATTTTTCAATTCAGTGAGATTCCGAGTGCACAAACCCACATTAAATGTAATTCTGGACCGCCATCAATGAAATTTTGGCCCTCGTTAAAGGATATAATAAATGTGAGATAACGTGAATAGAACCGAGGACCGTTTAACTTACGGCAACTCAGGTGGTGCTCCAAGCAAATTATTTAAAATATTACTTTTCAAATATAATATTTTTAATGTATTATTTAATTTTTTTTTTTAAAAAATTATTAAATTTTTAATTTTCTATAATTTTTATCAAACTATAGTAATTTTTGTCAATTTATTATTTAATATTTTAAAAATTATTAAATAATACATTTCCTACACAAATATCTCTTTTTTCGTTTTAGATCATTTCCTTTAATACACAAACGACCTTATATTTCTTGTCATATCCTAATATCATATCTTGTCATTTCTATTATTTTATATCATTTCATTTCTCGTCGGAAAATATACATAAACAAGTCCTAAGTGCCATTAGTAATGGTTTTTTTTGCAATTTTACCTTTTATTAAGATTTTTTTTCAATAATCATAAGTTTATAACTATAATCTAAATCGACATTAATAAAAGTATAAAGTTTAAACAAACTCAAAACTTATTTATATTGTAATTAATCTATACAAATCAAGATTAACAAAATGGTCAAAAAAAAAAAAAACTTAAACGACGTCGTTAATGACAACAGGAAACAACGGTAAGTAATAATATGGATATACAGGCAATTAAGCTTATATAAAAAATATAGAAAGATAGTTTCGTTATAATTTAGATATTGAAGTAATTTTCAGGTGTAATAGAAATATTTGAATAATTAATCTTATTGTGCTTTAAATATGGAAAATACGACCGTTACAGAGACCATTCCGTTTCAGAAATTATAAATGTACAATATTAAAATCTATGGGCTTCTAGAAGGTTGGGCTGGTAGTTTTGCCACCGTCAATTGGTAGCTGCAGCTGCCAAGGCAGCGCACGCTCCACTCACCTCCCATCCCACCAAACCGGTTTGCTTGGGTCGTTGCCGTTATATATACACGTGTACTCGCGGCCACTCTATTCTCGCTCCCAACTTGATTACCACCGCCGCCGCCGCCGCCACAAGGAAACAAGACAAGCTTCTGCTGCTGCAAATGGCGGCGACGGTTCCTTTCCTCCCCACCGGCGAGAAGACGCTCCGGTCTAGCTTCGTCCGCGACGAAGACGAGCGGCCGAAGGTAGCATACAACCAGTTCAGCAACGATGTGCCCGTCATCTCCCTCGACGGGATCGACGACGTGAAGCGACGCGCCGACATATGCCAGAAGATTGTGGAGGCCTGCGAGCAATGGGGGCTCTTCCAGGTAGTCGATCACGGCGTCGACGCTGGACTCATCGCCGACATGACCCGGCTTTCTCGGGAGTTCTTCGCGCTGCCACCGGAGGAGAAACTACGGTTCGACATGTCCGGGGGTAAGAAGGGCGGGTTCATCGTGTCAAGCCACCTGCAGGGTGAATCGGTGCAGGACTGGAGGGAGATCGTCACCTTCTTCTCCTACCCAGTTCGGAGCAGGGACTACTCGAGATGGCCCGACAAGCCGGAGGCCTGGCGATCGGTGGTGCAGGAGTACAGCGACAGGTTGATGGACGTGGCGTGCAAGCTGCTGGAGGTGCTGTCGGAGGCGATGGGTCTGGACAAGGAAGCCCTGACTAAGGCATGCGTGGACATGGATCAGAAGGTGGTGGTCAATTACTACCCAAAATGCCCGCAGCCCGACCTCACCCTGGGGCTCAAGCGCCACACCGACCCCGGCACCATCACCCTTCTCCTCCAAGACCAAGTGGGTGGCCTTCAAGCCACCAACGACGGCGGCAACACCTGGATCACCGTTCAACCCATCGACGGTGCCTTCGTCGTCAACCTCGGCGATCATGGCCACGTTCGTAATCCCAATTCCAACTTCATTTCATTTCATCTCATTTAATTGCGTTCTAGACACGAACGTCTCTCTCTCTCTCTCTGTGGGTGCAGTTCCTGAGCAACGGCAGGTTCAAGAATGCGGACCACCAGGCGGTGGTGAACTCCAACCACAGCCGCTTGTCGATCGCCACGTTCCAGAATCCGTCGCAGGATGCCACTGTGTACCCCCTGGCGGTCAGGCCGGGGGAGAAGCACATGATGGAAGAGCCCATCACCTATGCAGAGATGTACAGGAGGAAGATGAGCAAGGACCTGGAGCTGGCCAAGTTGAAGAAGATGGGCAAGGCGGTGGAGGAGCAACAGGAGAAGGGAGTACGGAAGAACGACATCAATGCAATCCTTGCCTAGACGACCAAGGTAGATTAGAAAACTGAGCAAACCACGCTTGCTATGTATGTTTTTCCCCCTGTTCTGTTTCTGGTCACCAGCCGAAGAATAAAATAATTAATGCTTAAGGGGGGGCGTTGCAGGTGTCTCCCTTCTTATCTAAATATTTTCTACATGTTCAATTTTTTTTTTCAAAAAAAGAAAATGTTGAGTTGAGGTGTTGCTTTTATAATGGTAATATTTCTGTGTTTAAGATAATGACCATGGGTGAACTGAACTTCTGTCTTGTCTTTATTTATATCAATGTAAGACTTTTCTGGCACTTATTCTTATTGTGACTTATTTATGTGCATAAAAGTGAAGTGTTTATAAATCAATGCGAGTGAATTGGTTAGAATATCATATTGAAATTTTAACTTAAAATCAATATAAAAGAAAAATCAGAAAAAAAAAATTCCAAATTTCCTAGACGTTTACGTTGGTTTGAAAAAGAAATATATATATATATAAAGAAGAAAAGACATAAAAATAAAATAAACTAACGACTTTTTTTAAAAAGAAACATTTCCGTTGTGAAAAAAAAGAAAAAGAAATGAATAAAAGGATGACATAAAAATGATGAAAGGAAAGATGAATGTTATAATTAGTAAATTTATTATGTTAATATGTAAATTTTAAATTTTTGTCATTTTCTATTGTATGTATAAATACTCAAATTTCAATTTTTACCTATTTTTCGTTAAGTTCATAAACACTTGAATTCTAATTTTCATCATTTACTATTAAATACATAAATATTTAAAAAAATTCTCTTGAAAAGAAAACTTTTGTTATTTTCTTTTTTTCTCATTTGCCTCGTTCGCAGAACTTAACATTTGTGTGAAATTTTATCTAAAAAAGATAAGTTTTTTTTTCCTTTTATTTCCTTTTTGAGACAAAAGGCCAACTTTCATATATAGAATATCTTAGTGTACATTAGAAAGTTTAGACAAAAGGGAAATGAAAAGTTCAAACATAAAGGAAATGAAACGTTGAAATTTTTGAGAACAGTTTAGTACACTTACTAGAAAGTTAAAATTCCCATGAAGGATTTAGTACATGTTGAAATGATAATGAAATAAATTGTAAAATACTATCAAAAATTGTGTAATTGATACATCAATCTATAATTTGATATTTAAAATTAAAAATAATATTAATGAATTGAAAAAGTACACATTTTCAAATTACTACAACATAAATGTAAAGAATAGTCTAAACATACAAAGTATTCAAAGTATTACAACATGAATGCAAAGAATAGTCCAAAGATACAAAGTATTCTACTTATTACAACATAAATACAACAAATGAACTTAAATAATCCTTCCATCCCACATTACCACCATCATATCTTCATGCATCTTATCAATTATTTCTTTTTATTGTTCTTGACTCATTCTAACCTATGAATGTCCATGCATATGTACTTCTCTTGTTTGTATATCATCAATAATATTTAATTCTTCTAACTCATCTTGTAAATCTTCAAGTAAATCTTCTTTATCAATCATTTGAATAAAATTGTGAAGTAAAAAACATGCGATTACAAAAAGGAAATGAAAAATTCAAACAAAAAGGAAATGAAATCTTGAAATTTTTGTGAGGGGTTTAGTACACTTACTACAAAGTTAGAACTCTCGTGAGGGGTTTAGTACATGTTGAAATGGCAATGAAATAAATTGTAAAATACTACCAAAAATTGTGTAATTGATACATCAATCTATAATTTGATATTTAAAATTAAAAATAATATTAATGAATTGAAAAAGTACACATATTCAAATTACTACAACATAAATGTAAATAATAGTCTAAACATACAAAGCATTCAAAGTATTACAACATGAATGCAAAGAATACTCCAAAGATACAAAGCATTCTACTTATCACAACATCAATATAACAAATGGACTTAAATAGTCCTTCCATCCTGTTTGGGTTTTCCCAGCACTACACTAGAAAAACTTGAATTTGTTACTTCTATTTTTAATTAGTTAATTTATCTTTATGCATATTCTTTCTTTTAGAAGTAAACAAACAACCTTTAATACAATTTAGATATTAATTCCAATTTGTACTTTAACTGCAAGTGCATAGTGTCTATTGTATCAGTGTGCAAGTATAGGTCGATCCCACAGGGAATTGTTGACGAATTTAAGAAATGTTTGATTGTGAACAATTCAAATTTATATTCAATAAGCACTCTGTTGAGTTACAGTTAACTCAACGGACTAAGTTCATTGAGTTATGGCTAACTCAACGGACTATCCTTGTGGACTTAAGTTAACTCCACCAGCCTGTCTCTTCTTTATAATACTGCTATTTACAAAGGAATTCGGCCAACCATTGGGCGATTCTACAGATTGTAAATAACATCAATTAAGCTTTTTAATGCTAGTTAACATTGGAATTATCATTAAGCAATGCTAACATTCAGATGATTCAAACAGCAACCATTAAAATCTTTAAGTTTTTTTTGTACGAACCAATTTCAGTAAACTGTAAAATTAAAACTAACATAAAACAATCATAAAACTGATACATAACATTAATCACGATACAACACAAACAATACAACACTCAAATACAACATACAAACAAAGATAAATTGTTTTTGGTATTTTTGTTTTTGATGTAATGAGCGAAAGGTGAAATGTAAAGTAATCTCACTTGACAGTAAATACTTCCAACACTACTTGCAACGCGATTACACCACTGAAAATTAAACCACTTACAATTCTGTCTCCTCTCCCTATAGAATCGCGAGTCCAGAATTGCAAGATGATCTCCTCTTCAGCATACAGGCATCAACCCGAAGCCAAGGCTAAAAGCTTTACAATCTCCTGAAATATGAGTTGGCGCTTGGTGAAAATGGCTTCCCTTTCCGCGACGTGATCACTCCTCACAATGGTTGTCAGGCACTGTGTTTGGCTCGGAATCGACCCGACATCAGGCAAGTATCCTCATAGACCTCCGATGATTGGTGATTATGGTGGTGATACGATGGTTGGTGTGATACTTTGGAGAATCGTCGATATTGTCTGCAAAAAGCTCGATGTTCCTCCTTTGTATACATTGGCCGTCCATCGATCACACACACTTCTTCTTTTTTTCTTCTTTTCTTTTATATTTCTTCAGTAGTAACTGCTTCTGCTTGAATGGTCGGTTGGATTTCCTTCCTTCAGATCAACGACGATGATTTCTTTCTCCCTGCGCGATTGAATTCCTATGTGATACGTGCGAACATCAATTAAGCTTTTTAATGCTAGTTAACATTGGAATTATCATTAAGCAATGCTAACATTCAGATGATTCAAACAGCAACCATTAAAATCTTTAAGTTTTTTTTGTACGAACCAATTTCAATAAACTGTAAAATTAAAACTAACATAAAACAATCATAAAACTGATACAGAACATTAATCACGATACAACACAAACAATACAACATACAAACAAAGATAAATTGTTTTTGGTATTTTTGTTTTTGATGTAATGAGCGAAAGGTGAAATGTAAAGTAATCTCACTTGACAGTAAATACTTCCAACACTACTTGCAATGCGATTACACCACTGAAAATTAAACCACTTCCAATTCTGTCTCCTCTCCCTATAGAATCGCGAGTCCAGAATTGCAAGATGATCTCCTCTTCAGCATACAGGCATCAACCCGAAGCCAAGGCTAAAAGCTTTACAATCTCCTGAAATATGAGTTGGCGCTTGGTGAAAATGGCTTCCCTTCCCGCGACGTGATCACTCCTCACAATGGTTGTCAGGCACTGTGTTTGGCTCGGAATCGACCCGACATCAGGCAAGTATCCTCATAGACCTCCGATGATTGGTGATTATGGTGGTGATACGATGGTTGGTGTGATACTTTGGAGAATCGTCGATATTGTCTGCAAAAAGCTCGATGTTCCTCCTTTGTATACATTGGCCGTCCATCAATCACACACACTTCTTCTTTTTTTCTTCTTTTCTTTTATATTTCTTCAGTAGTAACTGCTTCTGCTTGAATGGTCGGTTGGATTTCCTTCCTTCAGATCAACGGCGATGATTTCTTTCTCCCTGTGCGATTGAATTCCTATGTGATACGTGCGAACGTGGTTTTTCCTTCCAATTGTTTGTTCCTGCAACCGCTACAATGGCATATTAGAAAATAACTATAAAATACATGCAATAAAGAAATAAGCCGCTAACCTAACGCGTTACCTTAGTGTATATTCATGTAACTCAACGCGTACAGTTATGCTAACTTAACAAGTTATAACTTAAGTAAATCTACCAGATCTCGACACGTGTCAGCAGCAGTTTAAACATAAAATAACATTTTGGAGAGTTACAGGTATAACCATTCGATGCTTAGATGCATTTTCGGATACTTAAGAATTTCACAGCCTGCAATTTACCAATAGTTCATAAATGTACTAAATTAACATTAATTCCCCAAAATTAAGCAGATTCTTCAATTAAAGCATATAACAGTGCAATTATAACATAATGGCTTAATTCTCATATGATAAGCTAAATATTATGCAATTAACGATCATTTAACCGTTAATAATATGCACTTTTTCATTCTAAGCACTTCCCCCATACCTAAATTTTGCTAGTCCCTTAGCAAACTAAGATCTAATTAATTGGTCTTTCAAAAAGTGCTAGAATTAATTCATCCCCTTTTGTTTTTTTTTCTTCTATTTAGCATAAACATATATTCTGTATGTTTCAGTAATCAACCTGCAAAGATATTTAGAATATATGTAAATTACATACAAAGTATATCATCTTCATAAAGGTGTTAATTATATTATCGTTTGTTCTTCTTTTCATCATTTGTTATCCTGAATTTTCCAATAAGTTTTTCTAGAAGAAATTTCAACAACATACAAATTAAAGTACAATCCAATTCAATCTGATTAAGACAAGTAGAATAAAGAATTGTATTTCCATTAAACAACTTCAAAAGTCAATTCCAAATTCATATTTTAGCAATTCTAGATAACAGAAAATATACTCGATTCATAAGATATCTGTATTTCACAAAACACTTATATCTTTTTAGAACAGTATATGTTTTTTTTTTGTGTACTTTAAAAGTTAATTTGACAAGCTTGAATCATACAAGAGCTTTCTAATGTACCCATGTAACGAGCTTTCAGTCAACAATCCCAGATCTGATTAGGATCTTAGGTTGCCAAATTTTCAGAGTCCTTTTTCAAGTCAACAATCCTTACATACCTATCTGCTCAAGTACAAAAGGCTCGTGATCAAACAAGTCAATAAACTCTCAAAGTTTTTTTTTTTCTTTTTTTATCTAAAAATAAATGCACACACAAAACAAAGCATTAATCACATACTGTATATGCACGTATTTCATTAATATAGATGTAGTAAAACACCAATCTCATATAATCCTGCTTCTATCATTTACTAAAGATATGAATCCATAACAATAAGCTCATACTTTATCTGTAGTTTAATAAGATCTACACATAAATCATTCTACAAGTTCAATCAGTCAAAGTAAATGTATCTTTCATCATATGTGTTTCATTTAATCTAGAATTCACATCTCAGCTCCTTCAGGACTTCAGATAATTTTCTGATTAAGCATTAAATATTCTGATTTCATTTTAAAATCGTGAAATTGTTAAACTCATGAAATTCAGAAAAATCATAAGATACTATATCTAGATTTACATAAATAATAAATTCTATAGCATCTTCTATAGCCTTCTAAATATAACATTCAAGCAGTTTATAAAAATTTTACAGTCTCAATTATCGGATAGTTACAGCAAGTTCATAAAAATTTTCAATTTCCTCAAAACTTTGCAGTACCATTTTAATTCCTTTAATTAACAAACTTACATGGTTGTTACTTTAATTACCTCCCCCCCATACCTACATTTTGCATTGTCCTCAATGTAAAAGATTTGACAATAAGTACAGTAATTGTAGCAAGCATGAATAAAGTTTTGTTTGATTTAAAATTCAGGATAAGTAATTGGTTACATACCTTGTTCCATTTGTATCTCTTTCTGCATATTCCGATTTTTGATTCTGAAAAACTTTTCATTCCCAGATAAACACAGAATATAAAACAAAATAACATTTAACAGATATTAATAAATCAGTGTCTTGTGTGGAACCCAGGCTTCTATGCCTTTGGTGGCTCACAAGCAAGCCAGTTGGTTTCCCAAAACAGATACCAACAAACTGGATTGATATTTTGTTTTGTTTGTTTTTTTTTTTTTATAAAATGAACATGAAAACTTCAAAATTCTTTTTTTTTTCTTTCTAAAAATAAATGCAGAATACACAACATTAAACACACAAAATCACAGCTTAAGAACATGATTGAAAAGTAGAAACAAATGGAATAAATGTATCAGTCCAAGCAAACTTTTTAGGCATAGTTCTTCTTGCTATTAATTCTGTTTTAATGCAGTTCTTGGTCCTTTTTAATTTGAAAACATGCAATATATTATAAATTCCAAATACGAGTGTATTACCATTAATGATATGTAATGCATAAAGGGATCCTTTTTGGTTCGAGGGTAATGTAGCAGTTTCTATTTCTATATCTATTTCAATATACTTCTCTTCCCACTTCCATTCATTCATGTCTTCCATAATCCATATTTGAAATCACATCAGTTCATCCCACCATCTTATCAGACATAAAGTAAGATCATCTTCTTCATTATACCACATTCCTATTTGAATTTCATTAAATTCTGCAGATGGTGGTTTAGCTATTTCACTCGGTACAAGTAAAATTTCTATATAATCATCATAACTGTCTATGCTCATTATGTATAAATCAGATCTATATGCTATTGATATCTCCGTGACTAAATAGATATATCCATCAAGTATGACATGTGTTTGGTTAATTAATGATTTTTGTCCTAGATATATTATAATGTTTTCATTCCAAGATCTGTTCAGAAAATTATACACACTTAAGCGTAAATCTTCACCCCAATTTCCTGTAGGTCTCCAATAATATAATTTTTCAGGAATTGCAGAATTTTTATCAAAAAATATTAAAGCTGACCCACAATTTTCAGTTGGTGCTTTAAATATATTAGGTCTTCATATATTCCATTCTTCTCCTATTATAAGATTTCTTATCAAAATATCAGGTAATGATAAACTTGCATACCTTGGTCTTGTCTTGTATATGATTAATCCTTCATCTATCCCCATAATATGACTCATTCCTTCTAATGCATTGGGTGGAATTCCAGTAGTTTCTTCCATAGCCAGATATTCATGGGTATTTGAACTACGATTAAATGACCTCCATATGAATCCATCTCTAATCTTAGTCATTTTTGCAGCTTGTAGTCCCTGAAAATATTTTTCTTCAATACAGTCTTTAATTTCCTTTGATACACAACACAGCTTGCACAGATCTTTAGCTGACAAGTTACTTAGTACTTCCCTTAGTGCATCTAACGTTAATTGTATCAATTCCATTTGTCGATTCTGTAAAATAAAAATAAAAATTTAGCAGAAACAAAAATTAACATAACTACTGCACACCCTCGTGGAGTTAAGGCATAACTCAACAGACTAAGTTCGTTGACTTAAAAATTAACTCTACGATACTATTAACTTAAAATAAAACATATATACATACAGATAGTTGCTTTAGATATGCTGCTTCATTCAGCTGCCCTCCCAGAAGAGGTATCAATTTCATTAACCGTTCTATTGACAGGATTAGGTATAGCTTGTATTGGCAATCCTCCAGTAGGTTTAACTTCCATTGGTTCCTTCTGTCTAAGTGATATATTTCTATTCTGATTTTGATTTGCAGCATTTCCAAATATAAATTCTAGACGATTGTTTACTTGTTGGATTATCTTTTCTAATTTCTCTATTCTAGCTCCTTGTTCAATTAATACTTCATAACTTATGTTCTTCTCATTTATATTTTCTCCTCCTTGGAAATTGTTGTTTCTCCAAGATAAATTCGGGTGATTTCTCCAATTAGGATTATAAGAATTTCCCAAGTTATCTCTTTGGTTTCTAGCATAAATAATATCTAAGTCATTTATGTTTGTATTCTTTTCTGCTAGCTTTTGATTTAATGATAACTCTTCTATTTTCTTTGTTAATTCATTTAATTTCACCTCAAGCATAGTATTGGAATCTATTTCATGCATTCCTCTTAGCAATAATCTTTTATCTGCAATAGCTTGAGCCGAATTTTCCCACTGTGCCGTTCCTTTTGCAAAATTTTCTAAATATGCCCATGCTTCTTCACTACATAATTTTAAAAATCCATTTTGACAAGTAGATTCTAATAAAGATTTCGTTGAAACATCTATGCCTTCATAAATTATGCCTATTAATTGTGCTTTACTCATTGCATGATGTGGACATTGAGTCAGTAAATCTTTAAATCTTTCAAAATATTTCCAAAATGATTCACCCTGTTTTTGGCTACACATTAATATTTCTTTCTTCTTTTTAATCGTTTGATGTGTTGGATAGTATTTTTCCTGAAAAAGAGAGCAAAATTTAGTCCATGTAGAAATTGAATCAGGCGATAGAGTATATAACCATCTCTTAGCTGTATCTTTTAAAGCAAAAGGGATATATCTAAGTTTAATAGCATCTATACTCATGTTCGACATTCTCATCATTTGACAAACTTCATTAAATTCTCTAAGGAAATAATAGGCATCCTCTCTTTCTAATCCATGAAAATGTGGCAATTGACTAATATAATTAGATTTCAGTTCAAACCTATCTCCCTCAAAGTATGGCAATCGAATACATGAAGGTTCATCAATTAATTCAGGATACAGAATCTCTCCTAATGGTTTTTCTACTAGAGCAGCCATCTCTACGTTCTCTTTTAAAGAAAGGTTAGCTACACCCCAAAGAATTTCGATAAAGTTCAGTTCAGAAAATTTTCAGTACTCCTCTGCAATGAAAATTCTTAGGTAGGTGTTCTTACTAATTGTTTAGTGCTTAGAGAACGAGTCCATGTGCTCATAAATAAATAGCAGAAGATTAATTACATACCAGTCTGAAGCTTTCCATTCTATAAATATTTGTTGTCGGATGAAGTTGAATCAGCTACTTCTCCTTCCAGTTCCTCCAACGCTTTCTCCTTTCTTTTAAAAGTTCTGGTAACTCATAAATAACATTCTGTTTCATATATATATTGTGCATCCATAAAGTGAATAAATCTCGTTGCAAGAACGTGTCTTGCAACGTGCATCGTGGTTCCTGTGTTTATGTGGGTACGTGTACCACTACTAATTTCAAAGTTTGGTAACCGCTAAACCGACGAAGTTTCGTTTGTGGTTAAAAGAATAACTGTTCTGCTTAATCCACGAACTAACCTCATTGAGTTACAGATTACTAAAGAGAACACAGTTAGTTACTGTTGCTAACTTTACGGACTAACTTCGTTGAGTTACAGATAACTCAACGGAGTGACCTTATATTATATTACTGACCTCGTGGAGTTACGGTTAACTTAACGGACTTACTTCGTTGAGTTAACACTAGCAACTTCTAAGTTTCACTCTCGTAAGTTTTCTATTCTATTTTTTTTTTCTTCTTTGTTTTTCATTCTGCTAACTGTAATAAAGTTAAATATATGTCATTAATGCCTCATTTTGATTAAAATATATTTAAATCTGAACATTATATAAAGATTTAACTTGCAGGTCATTTTATGTTATGCAGAATTTACATTTTACCTTATAACATGCAGAAATTTTTAAGCAGTTATCTAGTCATCCAGCAAATTGTAAATCTGTTACATATTCATAAAGTTCCACAAATTATATAATATTCAATAAATTCCATTCATTTCACATCCAAATATGTATGAAAATTGCATCTGAAAAATTATATTCATTAATATGAATCAATTACATTACAAGTACATCATACAATTTCATACAATTTTACACAAGTAGATGAACAATACAATTTAATCTCTATGCCTAAATTCATCTATTTCCTTCTGGAGTTTTTCTAATTTTAGGTCTTAGCTACAGTACTCCATTGAGTTATAGTTAACTCAACAGAATAAGCTCGTTGACTAACTCAAGACTCAACGGACTCCGCGTACAAGCAAATATAATAATAAAAATATTACAGAGAATAGTTTTTCTGTTTTTTTACAGGTTTAACCGATACTATGCTTCGGTCAAACCTAAATATTTTTTATTTTTTTATTTTTCCTTCGGTTGAACCGATACTATGTTTCAGTAAAACCAATATTTTTTTCTGAAAATTAATATACAATTTTTTTTTAATGTTCCGGTCATACCGATGGATCCAGTCGGTTGAACCGCAACTATTTTTATGTTTTATATATATTTTTAATGGTTTTTTTTTAATATAAAACATAAAAACTGATTTCTTACTAAGTGAAGCTCGAGTAGTCCTCTACTCTGACTTCTTCTATAATTCCAAAGGAGCTTTTTGGTGTTTTCAGAATAGGTTTAAGTCTTTGTCCAATTACTTTAAATATATTCTAATTTTTAGGATTTTCAATTTCAATAGCTCCATAAGGATAAACATTTCGAACTATGTAAGGTCCTAACCATCTAGATCTTAATCTTCCTGGATGGTTATGGAGTCTAACCATATAAAGATATACTTCTTGTCCTATTTCAAAGCATTTAGGAATAATTTTTCTATCATGCCAGAATTTAATTTTCTCTTTTTCTCTTACAATCTTCGAATAAGCTTCATTTCTAAATTCTTCTAATTCAATTAGTTGCATTTTCCTATTTTCAGCAGCTTGATTTAAATTAGTGTTCAGAGTTTTTAATGCACAATAAGCTTTATGTTCTATTTCAACAGGTAAATGACAAGTTTTTCCATATACTAGCCTAAAAGGTGACATACCTAAGTTCGTTTTATAAGCAGTTCTATAAGCCCAAAGTGCATCTATCAATCTATTAGCCCAATCTGTTCTAGTAGGATTTACTACTTTTTCCAAGATTAATTTAATTTGTTTGTTTGCACTTTCTACTTGTCCACTTGTTTGCGGATGATATGATGTTGCAATTTTGTGGTTTACTCCATATTTCTTCATTAAGGCTTCAAAACTTCTATTATAGAAATGACTTCCTCTATCACTGATAATAGCTTTAGGTATTCCAAATCTGGCAAATATATTTATTCTTATAAATTGTATTACCACTTTGTTATCATTAGTTTTTGTAGGAATAGCTTCTATCCATTTAGATACATAATCCACCCCCAACAATATGTAATTAAATTGATTAGACATAGGAAATGGACCCATAAAATCTATTCCCCACACATCAAAGATTTCAACCTCAACAATAGGATTAAGAGGCATCATATTCCTCTTTGATATTCTTCCTATTTGTTGACATCTTAAACAACTTAAGCAATATTTATGAGCATCTTTGAATAGTGTTGGCCAATAAAACCCACATTGTAGAATTTTTGCAATAGTTTTCCATGCACTAAAATGTCCTCCAAAAGCTTGGTCATGATAGAAAGACAATATGCTCGAATATTCAGTTTCTAGAACACACCTCCTTAAAACCAGATCAAGACATTTCTTAAATAAGTAAGGGTCTTCCCAATAGTAATATTTTACTCTTGAGAAAAATAATTTCTTATCTTGTTTATTCCAATCCTTAGGTGTTAAACCAGTAACTAAGTAATTAACTATGTCTGCATACCAAGGCATTGTGTTGATGGTCATTAATTGTTCATCAGGAAAATTATCTTTAATTTCAATATTTGATTTTTCTATTTGTAATCTTGATAAATGATCTGCTACTACATTCTCACAACCTTTTTTATCTTTAATTTCTAGATCAAATTCTTGCAATAATAATATCCATCGGATCAATCTAGGTTTAGTTTCTTTTTTCTTTATTAGATGTTTTAGAGCTGAATGATCCGTGTATACTATTACTTTAGCTCCAATCAAATATGATCTAAACTTTTCTAAAGCAAACACAACAGCTAATAATTCTTTTTTAGTAGTTGTGTAATTAACTTGAGCATCATTTAAGGTTTTGCTTGCATAATGAATCACTCTAAGAGATTTTTCTATCTTTTGTCCTAACACTGCTCCTACAGCAAAATCAGAAGCATCGCACATTAATTCAAGTGGATGGTTCCAATTAGGTGCTTGAATTATAGGAGTTGAAATTAAGCTAGTCTTAAGTCTGAAAAATGCTTCTTTGCAATTTTTATCAAAGTTAAATGGAACATCTTTTAATAGATTAGTTAAAGATCTAGCTATCTTGCTAAAGTCTTTAATAAATCTTCTATAAAAACCAGCATGTCCTAGAAATGATTTAATATCTTTTACTAATTTAGGTTCTAGTAGATTAGAAATTACTTCTATTTTAGCTTTATCTACTTCCAACCCTTTTTTAGAAACAACATGCCCTAAGACTATTCCTTGTTTAACCATGAAGTGACATTTTTCCCAATTTAAAACCAGATTTTTTTCCACACAACGTTTTAATATTTGATCTAAATTACTTAAACACACTTCATATGAGTTACCATATATAGTAAAATCATCCATAAATATTTCTAAAAATTCTTCAGTCATTCCAGTAAATATGCCCTACACACACCTTTGAAAGGTAGCTGGCACATTGCATAATCCGAATGACATTCTTTTAAAAGCATAAGCTCCATTAGGACAGGTGAAAGTTGTTTTCTCTTGATCCTCTAATGCTACTGGAATTTGATTATACCCTAAATACCCTTGTAGGAAACAAAAATATTCTTGCCCTGCTAATCTTTCCAGCATTTGATCTATAAAAGGTAAGGGAAAATGATCTTTCCTAGTCACAGCATTCAGCTTTCTATAGTCTATACATACTCTCCAGCCTGATTGAATTCTAGTAGGTATCAAGTCTTGACTTTCATTCCTAATAACTGTTAATCCTGATTTCTTCGGAACTACATGGATTGGACTAACCCACGAGCTATCAGAAATCGGATAAATTATATCATTATCTAACCATTTAACTATTTCCTTCCTGACTACTTCTTTAAGGTTTGGATTTAATCTCCTCTCAGGAATTCTAATAGGTTTAGCATTCTCTTCTAAATATATGTGGTGACAGCTTAAAGTTGAACTTAACCCTTTTATATCAGTCATAGTCCATCCTATTGCTTCTTTATAACTTTTTACTACATCTTTTAATTTAGCTATTTGATCGTCTTTTAAATCTTAAGCAATAATGATTGGACAGGTCCGTTTATCTTCTAGAAATATATAGGTTAATTCAGGAGGTAAAGGTTTTAATTCTAAATGCTGCCCATCAGAAGCTAGAGCTCCTAATTGAACATCATCATTTTTTAAATTAATTTCTTCCCGATCTCCTTCTATATTTATGCTTTCACTTTCTTCTAAAGTTTCAGAATTGATTTGCCTATTTAATTCTTCTTGAATCACATCATCTAACATATCTCCTTCATCATCTAAACAGTCTATGGTATGTAAGGACATTTCTAACTCTTTAAATCTTTTTGGTTTGAAAATATTTAATTGTGTATCCTCATTACCATATGCTAACTTCATTACTCCAATTTTACAATTTATAACAGCCCCTAATGTTGTTAAAAATGGCCTTCCCAAAATTAAAGATGTATCACTATTTTTATGCTTAATTTGTTGGGAATCCAAAATTACAATATCAATAGGATATATAAAATTCTTGATTTTAATTAAGACATCCTTTATTTTTCCTCTAGGATATCTTATACTTCTATCAGCTAATTGAATAACCGTACTAGTAGGAGTTAAGCCTTCTAATCCTAAGGATGCAAATATATCACTTGGCATAACATTTATACCTGCACCTAAGTCTATTAAGGTTCTTTCTAGAATGGTAATTCCTATGGTGCATGATATAACAGAGATTCCAAGATCAGATAACTTTTTAGGAATTTGTGGCAGAAATAGGGAACTACTTTGCTCAGCTAAAAAGACCTTTCTAAGAACTTTTCGCTCTCTTTTCTTAGTACACCAATCCTTAAGAAATTTAGCACATGGTGGCATATTCTGCAATAGATCTAACAAAGGAATGTTAACTTGTACTTTTTCAAAAATTTCTCTTATTTTTTCTTATTTTTTAGGAATTGTTTGTTGTAATCTTTCAGGATAGGGTGCTAAAGATTTTGATTTCAAAGACTCTTTTTCTTTCAGTTGATTTTCAGCTATTACATTTTCATTATCATTTTGATTTTTACTCTTGTCCACCTTCATATCATTTTCATTTTGAGTTCTTGGTGGTATATCAGTTCCAGATCTTAATGTTACACATACATCTTCCAGATTTTCCTTACTTTCATGATGTTTTTGTATATCATTTTCGTGATTATGATCTTCAATTGTTTTTAGTTTTAAAGTGCATTCTTTAAATTCTCTTACATTAGTGTTTTCTGTTTGTTGTATATTTTGCAAGTTGTGCAGGTTTATAACATTATAATTTTCATTGTCCTATTGCAAAACTTGTATTTTCATTGCATTTTTGTCTAATGCTTTTAATTTTGGTTCTAGATCATCTAATTTCATTGCATTCAATTTTTGATCAATTTTCTTTATGGCTTTTTCAGTTTCGTAAATTATATCCTGTTTAGGTTCTGAATATGCCTCCTTATAGTTTAACCGGTTGACTTCTTGTTGTTGACACACAAAGTATTCCAGTTTGTCTAGATTTTGCTCTATACTATGCTCTAGTCTGTCATAGCTATCCCAAACTTCAGTGTCTCTCATCATATTACACATTCTATACTGACCATCAGTTGGGTAAACTATAGGATTCTCATACTCGGCTCTATTATATTGAGGATAATTTATTTGTTGTTCATGGGATCTAACAATCTGTAAATGTCTCAATTTCAAACAATCAGAAATGTCGTGTCCTTCAGAATTGCTAATTAAAGGTTTTAGAAATCTTTGAACATAAGCATATGCCATATTCTCAATTACAGAAGAAAACACACAACTCTGACTATTAAAATGAAATAGCTCTAACAGTTGCTTATATCTATTCAATTCAATTCAATTCCCCGGCAACGACGCCATAAAACTTGTTTGGGTTTTCCCAGCACTACACTAGAAAAACTTGGATTTGTTACTTCTATTTTTAATTAGTTAATTTATCTTTATGCCTATTCTTTCTTTTAGAAGTAAACAAACAACCTTTAATACAATTTAGATATTAATTCCAATTTGTACTTTAACTGCAAGTGCACAGTGTCTATTGTATCAGTGTGCAAGTACAGGTCGATCCCACAGGGAATTGCTGACGAATTTAAGAAATGTTTGATTATGAACAATTCAAATTTATATTCAATAAGCACTCCGTTGAGTTACAGTTAACTCAATGGACTAAGTTCGTTGAGTTATGGCTAACTCAACAGACTATCCTCGTGGACTTAAGTTAACTCCACGAGCCTGTCTCTTCTTTATAATACTGCTATTTACAAAGGAATTCGGCCAACCATTGGGCGATTCCACAGATTGTAAATAATATCAATTAAGCTTTTTAATGCTAGTTAACATTGGAATTATCATTAAGCAATACTAACATTCAGATGATTCAAATAGCAACCATTAAAATCTTTAAGTTTTTTTTGTACGAACCAATTTCAGTAAACTGTAAAATTAAAACTAACATAAAACAATCATAAAATTGATACAGAACATTAATCACGATACAACACAAACAATACAACACTCAAATACAACATACAAACAAAGATAAATTGTTTTTGGTATTTTTGTTTTTGATGTAATGGGCGAAAGGTGAAATGTAAAGTAATCTCACTTGACAGTAAATACTTCTGACACTACTTGCAACGCGATTACACCACTGAAAATTAAACCACTTACAATTCTGTCTCCTCTCCCTATAGAATCGCGAGTCCAGAATTGCAAGATGATCTCCTCTTCAGCATATAGGCATCAACCCGAAGCCAAGGCTAAAAGCTTTACAATCTCCTGAAATATGAGTTGGCGCTTGGTGAAAATGGCTTCCCTTCTCGTGACGCGATCACTCCTCACAATGGTTGTCAAGCACTGTGTTTGGCTCGGAATCGACCCGACATCAGGCAAGTATCCTCATAGACCTCCGATGATTGGTGATTATGGTGGTGATACGATGGTTGGTGTGATACTTCGGAGAATCGTCGATACTGTCTATAGAAAGCTCGGTGCTGCTCCTCTATATACATTGGCCGTCTATCGATCATACACACTTCTTCTTTTTTTCTTCTTTTCTTTTATATTTCTTCAGTAGTAACTGCTTCTGCTTGAATGGTTGGTTGGATTTCCTTCCTTCAGATCAACGGCGATGATTTCTTTCTCCCTATACGATTGAATTCCTGCGTGATACGTGCGAACGTGGTTTTTCCCTCCAACTGTTTGTTCCCACAACCGCTATAGTGGCATATTAGAAAATAACTATAAAATACATGCAATAAAGAAATAAGCCGCTAACCTAACGCGTTACCTTAGTGTATATTCATGTAACTCAATGCGTACAGTTATGCTAACTTTAACGAGTTATAACTTAAGTAAATCTACCAGATCTTGACACGTGTCAGTAGTAGTTTAAACATAAAATAACATTTCGGAGAGTTACAGGTATAACTATCCGATGCTCAGATGCATTTTCGGATACTTAAGAATTTCACAGCCTGCAATTTACCGACAGTTCATAAATATACTAAATTAACATTAATTCCCCAAAATTAAGCTGATTCTTCAATTAAAGCATATAACAGTGCAATTATAACATAATGGCTTAATTCTCATATGATAAGCTAAATATTATGCAATTAACCATCATTTAACCGTTAATAATATGCACTTTTTCATTTTAAACACATCCCACATTGCCATCATCATATCCTCATGCATCTTATCAATTATTTCTTTTTGTTGTTCTTGACTCATTCCAACTTGTGAATGTCCATCCATATATACTTCTTTTGTTGGTTGTATATCATTAATAATATTTAATTCTTCTAACTCATCTTGCAAATATTCAAGTAAATCTTCTTTATCAATCATTTGAATGAAATTGTGAAGTAAAAAACATGCAATTACAATCTTTATTTCTGTTTTATATGGATATGACATTTGACCTTGTAAGATTGAAAATTGATGTTTCATGACTCCAAATGTGTGTTTAATGACTGTTCTCAATTGTAAATGTTTGTAGTTAAAGTTGTCTACAACATTACTAGGAAGTTTGCCATTAACACAATCAGATAAGTGATAGTGTGTTTAGAATGAAAAAGTGCATATTATTAAGAGTTAAATGATGGTTAATTGCATAATATTTAGCTTATCATATAAGAATTAAGTCATTAGGTTATAATTGCACTGTTATATGCTTTAATTGAAGAATCTGCTTAATTTGGGGGGAATTAATGTTAATTTAGTACATTTATGAACTGTCGGTAAGTTGTAGGCTATGAAATTCTTAAGTATCCGAATTTTCTGATATTTCGGACAGTTATGTTTAACATACCGAACAAATTCGGACAGTTATGTTTAACAGACCGAATATGTATCAGATAGTTATGTTTAAATAGCCGAACAGTTGTGTTTTGAGAGAATATTTTATTATTTCCTGAAGTACATGTGTCGAAACCATAATGAATGATTTAAGTGAACTTTCGGTGAGTTATCTATAACTATCCGAAATTGTAGCTGGGCATCGGATAGTTATCCCTGTAACTCTACGAAATCTCTTTTTATTTATAAAATAGCTGAGGACACGTGTCATGTTCTAGGAAATTGACTTAAGTGGATTTTCGGTGAGTTAGCTGTAACTATCCGAAATGCATCTAAGCATCGGATAGTTAGACCTGTAACTCTCCAAAACGTTATTTTATGATTAAACTACTGCTGACACATGTCGAGATCTAGTAGATTTACTTAAGTTATATATCGCTGAGTAGCTGTAACTATCCGAAATGCATTTGAGCATCAAATAGTTAAGTTTATAAGTATCCGAAATGCATCTGAGCATCGGATAGTTAAATTTATGCATGTGTTTTATAGTTAAATCAACGAAGAAAGTCTGTTGGGTTATTTGTAACTCCACGGACTATATATATTTTCTAATATGCCACTATAGCGGTTGTAGGAACAGACAGTTGGAAGAGAAAAGCCACGTCTACACATATCACGCAGGGAAAGAAATCATCATCGTTGATACGAATGAAGGAAATCCAATCGACCATTCTAGCAGAAGCAGTTACTACTGAAGAAATATAAAAGAAAAGAAGAAAAAAAGAAGAAGTGTGTGATCGATGGATGGACAGTGTGTGCAGAGGAGGATCAACGTCGCAATTCTCTAAAGTACCACACCAACCACCTTCATCACCATCATCACCACCATAATCACCAACCATCAGAGATCTATGAGGATACTTGCCTGATGTCGGGTCGATTCCGAGCCAAACACAGTGCCTGACAACCATTGTGAGGAGTGATCGCGTCGCGGGAAGGGAAGTCATTTTCACCAAGCGCCAACTCATATTTCAGGAGATCGTAAAGCTTTTAGCCTTGGCTTCGGGTTGATGCCTGTATGCTGAAGAGGAGATCATCTTGCAATTCTGGACTCGTGATTCTATAGGGAGAGGAGACAAGATTGTAAGTGGTTTAATTTTCAGTGATGTAATCGTGTTGCAAGTAGTGTCGGAAGTATTTACTATCAAGTGAGATTACTTTACATTTCACTTGTCGCCCATTTCCATGTTCATATTAAAACAAAAATACCAAAAACAATTTATCTATGTTTGTATGTTGTATTTGAGTGTTGTATTGTTTGTGTTGTATCGTGATTAATGTTATTTTTGTCAGTGTTATGATTGTTTTATGTTTATTTTAGTTTTACAGTTTACTTAAATTGGTTCGTTCAAAAGACTTAAAGATTTTAATGGTTACTGTTTGAATTATCTGAATGTTAGTATTGCTCAATGATAAATCCAATGTTAACTAACATTAAAGAGCTTAATTGATGTTATTTACAATCTGTGGAATCGCCCAATGGTTGGCCGAATTCCTCTGTAAATAGCAGTATTAAATAGAAAAGACAGGCTCGTGGAGTTGACTTAAGTCCACGAGGTTAGTCCGTTGAGTTAGCCATAACTCAACGAACTTAGTCCGTTGTGTTAACTATAAATCAACGGAGAGCTTATTGAATAAGTAAATTTGATTTTTAACAAATGAACAGTTCTCAAGTTCGTCAGCAATTCCTTGTGGGATCGACCTGTACTTGCACACTGATACAATAGACACTATGCACTTGCAGTTAAAAGTACAAATTGGAATTAATATCTAAATTGTATTAAAGGTTGTTTGTTTACTTCTAAAAGAGAGAATAGGCATAAAGATAACTTAACTAAGTAAAAATAGAAGTAACAAATCCAAGTTTTTCTAGTGTAGTGCTGGGAAAACCCAAACAAGTTTTATGGTGCCGTTGCCGGGGAATTGAATTAAATTGATATAAGCAACTGTTAGAGCTGTTTCATTTTAATAGCCAGAGTTGTGTGTTTTCTTCTATAATTGAGAATATGACATATGCTTATGCTCAAAGATTTCTGAAACTTGTAATTAGCATATGTGAATTCTGCAATTCTGAAGGACACAACATTTTTGACTATTTGAAATTAAGACGTTTACAGATGGTTAGATCCCATGAACAACAAATGAATTATCCTCAATATAATAGAGCCGAGTATGAGAATCCTATAGTTTACCCAACTAATGGTCAGTATAGAATGTGTAATATGATGAGAGACACTGAAGTTTGGGATAGCTATGACAGACTGGAGCATAGTATAGAGCAAAATCTGGACAAACTGGAATACTTTGTGTGTCAACAACAAGAAGTCAACCAATTAAACTATAAGGAGGTATATTCAAAACCTAAAAGGGATATAATTTACGAAACTGAAAAAACCAAAAAGAAAATTGATCAACAAGTGAATGCAATGAAATTAGAGGATCTGGAAACAAAATTAAAAGCATTAGACGAAAATGCAATGAAAATACAAGTTATGCAACAGGACAATGAAAATTATAATGTTATAAACCTGCATAATTTGCAAAATATACACCAAACAGAAAATACTAATGCAAGAGAATTTAAAGAATGCACTTTAAAACTAAAAACAATTGAAGATCATAATCACAAAAATGATATGCAAAAACATCATGAAAGTAACGAAAATCTGGAAGATGTATGTGTAACATTAAGATCTGGAACTGATATACCACCAAGAACTCAAAATGAAAATGATATGAAGGTGGATAAGAGTAAAAATCAAAATGATAATGAAAATGTAATAGCTGAAAATCTAGAAATCACTAAAGAACAATCTGAATCTGCGAATGAAGCTAAAAGAGATCAAACAAATCAACTGAAAGGAAAAGAGTCTTTGAAATCAAAATCTTTAGGACTCTATCCTGAAAGATTACAACAAACAATTCCTGAAAAATAAGAAAAAATAAGAGAAATTTTTGAAAAAGTACAAGTTAACATTCCTTTGTTAGATCTATTGCAGAAAATGCCACCATGTGCTAAATTTCTTAAGGATTGGTGTACTAAGAAAAGAGAGCGAAAAGTTCTTAGAAAGGTCTTTTTAGCTGTGCAAAGTAGTTCCCTATTTCTGCCACAAATTTCTAAAAGTTATCTGATCCTGGAATCCCTGTTATATCATGCACCATAGGAAATACCATTCTAGAAAGAACATTAATAGACCTAGGTGCAGGTATAAATGTTATGCCAAGTGATATATTTGCATCCTTAGGATTAGAAGGCTTAACTCCTACTAGTACAGTTATTCAATTAGCGGATAGAAGTATAAGATACCCTAGAGGAAAAATAGAGGATGTCTTAATTAAAATAAAAAATTTTATATATCCTATTAATATTGTAATTTTGGATTCCCAACAAATTAAGCATAAAAATAGTGATACATCTTTAATTTTGGGAATGCCATTTTTAGCAACATCAGGGGCTATTATAAATTGTAAAACTGGAGTAATGAAGTTAGCATATGGTAATGATGATACTCAATTAAATATTTTCAAACCAGATAGGTTTGAGGAGTTAGAAATGTCCTTACATACCATAGACTTTTTAGAGGATGAAGGAGATATGTTAGATGATGTGATTCAAGAAGAATTAAATAGGCAAATCAATTCTGAAACTTTAGAAGAAAGTGAAAGCATAAATATAGAAGGAGATCAGGAAGAAATTAATTTAAAAAATGATGATGTTCAATTAAGAGCTCTAGCTTCTGATGGGCAGCATTTAGAATTAAAACCTTTACCTCCTGAATTAACCTATATATTTCTAGAAGATAAACGGACCTGTCCAATCATTATTGCTTTAGATTTAAAAGATTATCAAATAGCTAAATTAAAAGATGTAGTAAAAAGTTATAAAGAATCAATAGGATGGACTATGACTGATATAAAAGGGTTAAGTTCAACTTTATATTGTCACCACATATATTTAGAAGAGAATGCTAAACCTGTTAGAATTCCTAAGAGGAGATTAAATCCAAACCTTAAAGAAGTAGTCAGGAAGGAAATAGTTAAATGGTTAGATAATGATATAATTTATCCGATTTGTGATAGCTCGTGGGATAGTCCAATCCATGTAGTTCCCAAGAAATCAGGATTAACAGTTATTAGGAATGAAAGTCAAGACTTGATACCTACTAGAATTCAATCAGGCTGGAGAGTATGTATAGACTATAGAAAACTGAATGTTGTGACTAGGAAAGATCATTTTCCCTTACATTTTATAGATCAAATGCTGGAAAGATTAGCAGGGCAAGAATATTTTTGTTTCCTAGACGGGTATTCAGGGTATAATCAAATTTCAGTAGCATTAGAGGATCAAGAGAAAACAACTTTCACCTGTCCTAATGGAACTTATGCTTTTAAAAGAATGCCATTCAAATTATGCAATGCGCCAGCTACCTTTCAAAGATGTGTGCAGGGCATATTTACTGGATTGACTGAAGATTTTTTAGAAATATTTATGGATGATTTTACTGTATATGGAAACTCATATGAAGTGTGTTTAAGCAATTTAGACCAAATATTAGAACGCTGTATGGAAAAAAATCTAGTTTTAAATTGGGAAAAATGTCACTTCATAGTTAAATAAGGAATAGTCTTAGGGCATGTTGTTTCTAAAAAAGGGTTGGAAGTAGATAAAGCTAAAATAGAAGTAATTTCTAATCTACTAGAACCTAAATTAGTAAAAGATATTAGATCATTTCTAGGACATGCTGGTTTTTATAGAAGATTTATTAAAGACTTTAGCAAGATAGCTAGACCTTTAACTAATTTGTTAAAAGACGTTCCATTTAACTTTGATAAAAATTGCATGGAAGCATTTTTTAGACATAAGACTAGCTTAATTTCAACTCCTATAATTCAAGCACCTGATTGGAACCATCCATTTGAATTAATGTGCGATGCTTCTGATTTTGCTGTAGGAGCAGTGTTAGGACAGAAGATAGAAAAATCTCCTAGAGTGATTCATTACGCAAGCAAAACCTTAAATGATGCTCAAGTCAATTACACAACTACTGAAAAAGAATTATTAGCTATTGTGTTTGCTTTAGAAAAGTTTAGATCATATCTGATTGGAGCTAAGGTAATAGTATACACGGATCATTCAGCTCTAAAACATCTAATAAAGAAAAAAGAAACTAAACCTAGATTGATCCGATGGATATTATTATTACAAGAATTTGATCTAGAAATTAAATATAAAAAAGGTTGTGAGAATGTAGTAGCAGATCATTTATCAAGATTACAAATAGAAAAATCAAATATTGAAATTAAGGATAATTTTCCTGATGAACAATTAATGACCATTAACAAAATGCCTTGGTATGCAGACATAGTTAATTACTTAGTTACTGGTTTAACACCTAAGAATTGGAATAGACAAGATAAGAAATTATTTTTCTCAAGAGTAAAATATTACTATTGGGAAGACCCATACTTATTTAAGAAATGTCCTGATCTGGTTTTAAGGAGGTGTGTTCTAGAAACTGAATATCCGAGCATATTGTCTTTCTATCATGACCAAGCTTGTGGAAGACATTTTGGTTCAGGGAAAACTGTTGCAAAAATTCTGCAATGTGGGTTTTATTGGCCAACACTATTCAAAGATGCTCATAAATATTGCTTAAGTTGTTTAAGATGTCAACAAATAGGAAGAATATCAAAGAGGAATATGATGCCTCTTAATCCTATTGTTGAGGTTGAAATCTTTGATGTGTGGGGAATAGATTTTATGGGTCCATTTCCTATGTCTAATCAATTTAATTACATATTGTTGGAGGTGGATTATGTATCTAAATGGATAGAAGTTATTCCTACTAAAACTAAGGATAAGAAAGTGGTAATACAATTTGTAAGAACAAATATATTTGCCAGATATGGAATACCTACAGCTATTATCAATGATAGAGGAAGTCATTTCTGGAATAGAAGTTTTGAAGCCTTAATGAAAAAATATGGGGTAAACCACAAAATTGCAACATCATATCATTCGCAAACAAGTGGACAAGTAGAAAGTGCAAACAAACAAATTAAATTAATCTTGGAAAAAGTAGTAAATCCTACTAGAACAGATTAGGCTAATAGATTGATAGATGCACTTTGGGCTTATAGAACTGCTTATAAAACGAGCTTAGGTATGTCACCTTTTAGGCTAGTATATGGAAAAAGTTGTCATTTACCTGCTGAAATAGAACATAAAGCTTATTGGGCATTAAAAACTCTGAACACTAATTTAAATCAAGCTGCTGAAAATAGGAAAATGCAACTAATTGAATTAGAAGAATTTAGAAATGAAGCTTATTCGAATATTGTAAGAGAAAAAGAAAAAATTAAATTTTGGCATGATAGAAAAATTATTCCTAAAAGCTTTGAAATAGGACAAGAAGTATATCTTTATATGGCTAGACTCCATAACCATCCAGGAAAATTGAAATCTAGATGGGCAGGACCTTACATAGTTCGAAATGTTTATCCTTATGGAGCTATTGAAATTGAAAATCCTAAAAATCAGAATATATTTAAAGTAAATGGAGAAAGACTTAAACCTATTCTGAAAACACCAAAAAGCTCCTTTGGAATTATAGAAGAAGTCAGAGTAGAGGATTACTCGAGCTTTACTTAGTAAGAAATCAGTTTTTATGTTTATTTGAAATAATAATAAAAAAACATTAAAAATATATATAAAACATAAAAATCGTTGCGGTTCAACTGACTAGATCCATCAGTATGACTGGAACATAAAAAAATATGAATATTAATTTTCAAAAAAAATTTTGGTTTTACCGAAATATAGTATCGATTCAATCGAAAGAAAAAAATAAATAAATAAATAAATAATATACATATTTTGGTTTGACCGAAACATAGTATCGGTTAAATCGTTAACAAAACAGGGAAAACTATTCTCTATAATATTTTATTATTATATTTGCTTGTACGGGGAGTCCATTGAGTTACGCTTAACTCAACGAGCTTACTCCGTTGAGTCTTGAGTTAGTCAACGAGCTTATTCCGTTGAGTTAACTGTAACTCAACGGAGTACTATAGCTATGACCGCAGATAAAATAGTAATAGTTGGTTCGGAAAATGACCCGATTACCCGTCTAAACTTAGGGCTTATTTAAACTAAAACCTAGGGTTTTGGGAGCATTATCAGGCAAATCATTTAGAATCTAGAATAGTAGCAATCAGAGCGATTCTGTGCTATTGTGTAACTCCACGATGAGGAAGATGATGCTTAAATTCTAGGAAAAGGAAGTTGACACCGCACAGTTTTTGAAGGAATTTGAAGAATGGCACATGAGGCAAAAAATCAAAAATACAACGAGAGAAAAAGAGTTACAGAAGGTAGAATCTGAACTTTTTAGATTAAGAAAAATATTAGTAGATTGTGGTATACAGATACCACAGATAATGGAGACACGAATTAGAGTGGCAACTGAAATTACATTAATTAAAGAAAGAAAAATCTGGCCAAACAATGAAGTAGCCCTAGAGCTAATTCAACGAAAAGCCAGATTGTGGTTTAAGAAACGTATTGCTGGATGAGGAAGCTGGGAAATATGGCGGCAGGAACAACGAGAGGCAACTAAAGGACATGAGGAGACGACTGCTGAAAGACCTGTTCCTGAGGAACAGCAGTTAGGACCTTCAGTTCCACCATTTAAGCCGTTGACATGAGTAGAAATGATGGGGCCTTCGATTGAAGAAGAAATAAGAGAATTTGCAGAACTGGTTCAAGTTGGGAAGAACCAAGGAGAATCAGAAGATTTTGTAGTGGCCAAAGCACACCTAGTGTTTGATGCACTTTACAAAAAGAGGGCAGCAGAAAAGTTGAAAGCCTAATATAAAATCAAATTGGAACAGCATCACGAAGCTATTGCCAGAACTGCTACCAAATCTGCAGCAAAAGAAGCTGAAGCTGGTCCTTCGAGACTAGTAGTTATAAAAAAAGTTAAACAGGAAGAGCCAGTACCTATGGCTCGAAGGCTTGTAGAACCTACTTTTATAGATTTAATTTCAGAAGATGAAGAGGAAGAGCAAGCACAACTAATCAGAAAAAAGAAAGGAAAAGAAAAGGTGCCTGAATATGAGGAAATTAAATATGAAGTACCAATTTTTACAGGGCCTGTGGAGCAGATTTTTATTAACCTGCTATCTGATTCTGAGGAGGAGCAGGAGGAGCAAAGAAAAGAAAAAAATCAGGCTGAAATTAGTCTACAGCCTGTACAAGAAGAAACAGAAATTAGGGTAGAAACTGAATTGCCCGTGACTCCATCCCAATCTGTTACAGAATCAGAAAGAACAGTAACAAAACAGATTGGTAGTTAGGAGGAGTAAGAAAGTGAAGAAAATGAAGAGGCTGAAAGAAGCCATTTGGACAAAAATAATTTCACAAATTTCACTGAAGAACAGGAAACTCTTCAGCAATTTATGGAGAGAATTCAAGACAGAGTGGAGAGTTCTGCCGACTCACCACCACAGACAAAGCAAAAGCAAAAAGCCAGGAATCTGAAGAGAATGTCCAAATGCAGCCTATGCTAGAGGAAGATCAAGAACAAACCCCTCAGGAGCAACAAAGTCACCTTCCTGACCCGACTGAAACAACAATTTTGAATGAAGTACATTTTTGTAGTCAGGAAGCTTATACCAAATTCCAAGAAATAAGGGGTTATGATATTATTTACAGTAGACCAGTAAATTGGGATGGAATGTAAGAAATCAAAGAATTATTTGAATTCCAAGGTCTACTGCAATTTATATCTCAAGAAAGAGGGCATGCAGTATATGAAAATTTAGTGCCCTGTTTCTATGCAAATTTGAGAGAAAGAGAAGGAGGATTAATTTCAAACGTGGAGAAAGCTGATGTATAGATAACACCAGAGCTTCTCCACAACATATTTGGGTTGAAGAATGAAGGAATAAAAATTTTGGAAGATATAACTGTCGTCGAGTGGACTGAACAGGAAATCAAGGATTGTTTAGCTTTCAATCCTGGTGTGCCATTATTAAACAGATTGAAGCATTTAAATGGTAAAGCACACATGGTAGCTAACATTTTGATTAAGAATGTCTATCAACGATAGGGCCATGACATACAATTAAGTTAATTTGTCAAATGAGCCACATATGCAGTTGTAAATAAGATCCAAATAAATTGGTCTGCAATTTTTATCTCCAAGCTGAAAACAGTGAAGAAGAAATTATTTTATGGAGATTTGATTCCACTGCTGATGGTGGACTGTATCGATTTCACTAAATGGACATCAAAAAGGATCAGATCAAGAACCATTTCAGTGAAAGAATACAGGAATTTTGTAGCTGCAGAACTAGCTGTACCTTCTAGAGGAATTACAGGAGCAGTAGAGAGGATTAATCAATTAGAGCTTCAATTAGAAAAACTCCAGAAGGAAGTAGATGAACTTAGGCATAGAGATTAAATTGTATTGTTCCTCTACTTATGCAAAACTGTATGAAATTGTATGATGTACTTTTAATGTAATTGATTCATATTAATGAATGTAAATTTTTCAGATGCAATTCTCATACGTGTTTTGAATGTGAAATGAATGGAAATTATTGAATATTATGCTATTGTGAAACTTTATGAATGAATATGTAACAGATTTACAATTTGCTGAATGACAAGATAACTGCTTAAAAATTTCTGCATGTTATAAGGTAAAATGTAAATTCTACATAACATAAAATGACCTGCAAGTTAAATCTTTATATAAGATTTAGATTTAAATGAATTTTAATCAAAATGATGCATTAATGACATAGATTTAACTTTATTTCAGTTAGTAGAATAAACAAAGAAAAAAAACAGAAAGGAACTTACGAGAGTAAAACTTAGAAGTTGCTAAGTGTTAACTCAACGAAGTAAGTCCGTTGAGTTAAACGTAACTCCACGAGGTCAGTAATATAATATAAAGTCACTCCGTTGAGTTATCTGTAACTCAACGAAGTTAGTCCGTGGAGTTAGCAATAGTAACCGACTGTATTCTGTTGAGTTTTCTGTAACTCAACGAGGTTAGTTCGTGGATTAAGCAGAACAGTTATTCTTTTAACCACGAACGAAGCTTCATCGGTTTAGCAGTTACCAAAATTTGAAATTAGTAGTGGTACACGTACCCATATAAATAGGAACCACGATGCACGTTGCAAGACACGTTCTTGCAACGAGATTTATTCACTTTATGGATGCGCAGTATATATATAAAACAGAATGTTATTTACGAGTTACCAACACTTTTAAAAGAAAGGAGAAGGCGTTGGAGGAACTGGAAGGAGAAGTAGCTGATTCAACTTCATTCGACAATAAATATTTATAGAATGGAAAGCTTCAGACTGGTATGTAATTAATCTTCTGCTATTTATTTATGAGCACATGGACTCGTTCTCTAAGCACTAAACGATTAGTAAGAACACCTACCCAAGAATTTTCATTGTAAAGGAGTGTTTAGAATGAAAAAGTGCATATTATTAACGGCTAAATGATGGTCAATTGCATAATATTTAGCTTATCATATAAGAATTAAGCCATTATGTTATAATTGCATTGTTATATGCTTTAATTGAAGAATCTACTTAATTTGGGGGGAATTAATGTTAATTTAGTATATTTATGAACTGTCGGTAAGTTGTAGGCTGTGAAATTCTTAAGTATCCAAATTTTCTGATATTTCGGACAGTTATGTTTAACATACCGAACAAATTCGGACAATTATGTTTAACAAACCGAATTTGTTCAGATAGTTATGTTTAAATTGCCGAACAATTATGTTTTGAGAGAATATTTTATTATTTCCTGAAGTACACGTGTCGAAACCATAATGAATGACTTAAGTGAACTTTCGGTGAGTTATCTATAATTATCTGAAATTGCAGCTGAGCATCGGATAGTTATCCCTGTAACTCTCCGAAATCTCTTTTTATTTATAAAATAGCTGAGGACACGTGTCATGTTCTAGGAAATTGACTTAAGTGGATTTTCAGTGAGTTACCGGTAACTATCCGAAATGCATCTAAGCATCGGATAGTTAAACCTGTAACTCTTCGAAATGTTATTTTATGATTAAACTGCTATTGACACGTGTCGAGATCTGGTAGATTTACTTAGGTTATATATCGGTGAGTATTTGTAACTATCCGAAATGCATCTGAGCATCGGATAGTTAAGTTTATAAGTATCCGAAATGCATCTGGGCATCGGATAGTTAAATTTATGTATGTGTTTTATAGTTAAATCAACGAAGAAAGTCCGTTGGGTTATTTGTAACTCCACGAACTATATATATTTTCTAATATGCCACTGTAGCAGTTACAGGAATAGACAGTTGGAAGAGAAAAACCACGTTTGCACGTATCACGCAGGAATTCAATTGCGTAGGGAGAAGAAATCATCACCGTTGATACGAATGAAGGAAATCCAATCGACCATTCAAGCAGAAGCAATTACTACTGAAGAAATATAAAAGAAAAGAAGAAAAAAAGAAGAAGAGTGTGATCGATGGACAGACAGTGTGTGCAGAGGAGGATCAGCGTCGCAATTCTCTGAAGTACCACACCAACCATCATCATCACCATCATCACCACCATAATCACCAACCATCGAAGGTCTGTGACGATACTTGCCTGATGTCGGGTCGATTCCGAGCCAAACACAGTGCCTGACAACCACTGTGAGGAGTGATCGCGTCGCGGGAAGGGAAGCCATTTTCACCAAGCGCCGACTCATATTTTAGGACATCGTAAAGCTTTTAGCCTTGGCTTCGGGTTGATGCCTGTATGCTGAAGAGGAGATCATCTTGCAATTCTGGACTCGCGATTCTATAGGGAGAGGAGACAGAATTGTAAGTGGTTTAATTTTTAGTGGTGTAATCGCGTTGCAAGTAGTGTCAGAAGTATTTACTATCAAGTGAGATTACTTTACATTTCACTTGTCACCCATTTCCATATTCATATTAAAACAAAAATACCAAAAATAATTTATCTATGTTTGTATGTTGTATTTGAGTGTTGTATTGTTTGCGTTGTATCGTGATTAATGTTATCTTTGTCAGTGTTGTGATTGTTTTATGTTTATTTTAGTTTTACAGTTTACTGAAATTGGTTCGTTCAAAAGACTTAAAGATTTTAATGGTTAATGTTTGAATTATCTGAATGTTAGTATTGCTCAATGATAAATTCAATGTTAACTAACATTAAAGAGCTTAATTTATGTTATTTACAATCTGTGGAATCACCTAATGGTTGGCCGAATTCCTCTGTAAATAGCAGTATTAAATAGAAAAGACAAGCTCGTGGAGTTAACTTAAGTCCACGAGGTTAGTCTGTTGACTTAACCATAACTCAATGAACTTAGTCTGTTGTGTTAACTATAAATCAACGGAGAGCTTATTGAGTATATAAATTTGATTTTTAACAAACGAACAGTTCTCAAGTTCGTCTGCAATTCCTTGTGGGATCGACCTATACTTGCACACTGATACAATAGACACTGTGCACTTGTAGTTAAAAGTACAAATTGGAATTAATATCTAAATTGTATTAAAGGTTGTTTGTTTACTTCTAAAAGAGAGAATAGGCATAAAGATAAATTAACTAAGTAAAAACAGAAGTAACAAATCCAAGTTTTTCTAGTGTATTGTTGGAAAAACCAAACAAGTTTTATGTGGAGTACTGAAAAATTTTCTGAACTAAACTTTAACGAAATTCTTTGGGATGTAGCTAACCTTTCATTAAAAGAGAACGTAGAGATGACTGCTCTAGTAGAAAAACCATTAGGAGAGATTCTGTATCCTGAATTAGTTGATGAACCTTCATGTATTCGATTGCCAAACTTTGAGGGAGATAGGTTTGAACTGAAATCTAATTATATTAGTCAATTGCCACATTTTCATGAATTAGAAAGAGAGGATGCCTATTATTTCCTTAGAGAATTTAACGAAGTTTGTCAAATGATGAAAATGCCGAACATGAGTATAGATGCTATTAAACTTAGATATATTCCTTTTTCTTTAAAAGACACAGCTAAGAGATGGTTATATACTCTGTTGCCTGATTCAATTTCTACATGGACTGAATTTTGCTCTGTTTTTCTGGAAAAATATTATCCAACACATCAAATGATTAAAAAGAAGAAAGAAATATTAATGTGTAGCCAAAAATAGGGTGAATCATTCTGGAAATATTTTGAAAGATTTAAAGATTTACTAACTCAATGTCCACATCATGCAATGAGTAAAGCACAATTAATAGGTATAATTTATGAAGGCATAGATGTTTCAATGGAATCTTTATTAGAATCTACTTGTCAAAATGGATTTTTAAAATTATGTAGTGAAGAAGCATGGGTATATTTAGAAAATTTTGCAAAAAGAACTGCACAGTGGGAAAATTCGGCTGAAACTATTGCAGATAAAAAAATATTACCAAGAGGAATGCATGAAATAAATTCCAATACTATGCTTGAGGTGAAATTAAATGAATTAACAAAGAAAATAGAAGAGTTATCATTAAATCAAAAGCTAGCAGAAAAGAATGCAAACATAAATGACTTAGATATTATTTATGCTAGAAACCAGAGAGATAACTTGGGAAATTCTTATCATCCTAATTGGAGAAATCATCCGAATTTATCTTGGAGAAACAACAATTTCCAGGGAGGAGAAAATATAAATGAGAAAAGCATAAGTTATGAAGTATTAATTGAACAAGGAGCTAGAATAGAAAAATTAGAAAAGATAATCCAACAAGTAAACAATCGTCTAGAATTTATATTTGGAAATGCTGCAATTCAAAATCAGAATAGAAATATATCACTTAGATAGAAAGAACCAATGGAAGTTAGACCTACTGGAGGATTGCCAATACAAGCTATACCTAATCCTGTCAATAGAACGGTTAATGAAATTGATACCTCTTTTGGGAGGGCAACTGAATGAAGCAACATATCTGAAGCAACTATCTATATGTATATATGTTTTTTTATTTTTAGTTAATAGTATCGTAGAGTTAATTTTTAACTCAACAAACTTAGTTCGTTGAGTTATGCCTTAACTCCATGAGGGTGTGCAGTAGTTATGTTAATTTTTGTCTCTACTAAATTTTTGTTTGTGTTATACAGAATCGACAAATGGAATTGATGCAATTACCAATGGATGCACTAAGGGAAGTACTATGTAACTTGTCAGCTAAAGATCTGTGCAGGCTATGTTGTGTATCAAAGGAAATTAAAGACTGTATTGAAGAAAAATATTTTCACGGACTACAAGCTGCAAAAATGACTAAGATTAGAGATGGATTCATATGGAGATCATTTAATCGTAGTTCAAATACCCATGAATATCTGGCTATGGAAGAAACTATTGGAATTCCACCTAATACATTAGAAGGAATAAATCATATTATGGGGATAGATGAAGGATTAATCATATACAAGACGAGACCATGGTATGCAAGTTTATTATTACCTGATATTTTGATAAGAAATCCTATAACAAGAGAAGAATGGAATATAGGAAGACCTAATAGATTTGAACCACCAACTGTAAATTGTGGGTCAGCTTTAATATTTTCTGATAAAAATTCTGCAATTCCTAAAAAGTTATATTATTGGAGACCTACAAGAAATTGGGGTGAAGATTTACGTTTAAGTGTGTATAATTTTCTGAATAAATCTTGGAATGAAAATATTATGATATATCTAGGACAGAAATCATTAATTAACCAAACACATGTCATACTTGATGGATATATATATCTAGTCATGGAGATATCATTAGCATATGGATCTGATTTATACATAGTGAGCATAGACAGTTATGATGAATATATAGAAATTTTACCTATACCGAGTGAAATAGCTAAACCACCATCTACAGAATTTAATGAAATTCAAATAAGAATGTGGTATAATGAAGAAAATGATCCTACTTTATATCTGATAAGATGGTGGGATGAACTGATGAAATTTCATATATGGATTATGGAAGACATAAATGAATGGAAGTGGGAAGAGGAGTATATTGAAATAGATGTAGAAATAGAAACTGCTACATTACCCTGGAACCAAAAAGGATCCCTTTATGCATTACATATCATTAATGGTAATACACTCGTATTTGGAATTTATAATATATTACATGTTTACAAATTAAGAAGGAACAAGAACTGTATTAAAACAGACTTAATAGCAAGAAGAACTATGCCTAAAAAGTTTGCTTGGACTGATACATTTATTCCATTTGTTTCTACTTTTCAATCATGTTCTTAAGCTGTGATTTTGTGTGTTTAATGTTGTGTGTATTCTGCATTTATTGTTAAAAAAAAAAAAGAGAAGAATTTTTTTTTTTAGTTTTCCTTTTTATTTTATAAAAGAAAAAAAAAACAAAACAAAATATCAATCCAGTTTGTTGGTATCTGTTCTAGGAAACCAATTGACTTGCTTGTGAGCCACCAAAGCCATAAGAGCCTAAGTTCCACACAAGACACTGATTTATTAATATCTGTTAAATGTTCTTTTGCTTTATGTTTTGCTTTTATCTATGAATGAAAAGTTTTTCAGAATTAAAAATCAGAATATGCAGAAGGAGATACAAATGAAACAAGGTATGTAACTAATTACTCATCCTGAATTTTAAATCAAGCAAAACTGTATTCATGCCTGCTACAATTACTGTACTTATTGTCAAACTCTTTACATTGAGGACAATGCAAAATGTAGGTATGGGGGGGAGGTAATTAAAGTAACAACCATGTAAGTTTGTTAATTAAAGAAATTAAAATAGTACTACAAAGTTTTGAGGAAATTGAAAATTTTATGAACTTGCTGTAACTATCTGATAATTGAGACTGTAAAATTTTTATAAACTACTTGACTGTTATATTTAGAAGGCTATATAAGATGCTATTGAATTTATTATTTATGCAAATCTAGATATAATATCTTATGTTTTTTTTTTTGAATTTCATGAGTTTAACAGTTTAACGATTTTAAAATGAAATCAGAATGCTTAATGAAAAATCAGTAAATTATCTGAAGTCCTGAAAGAGCTGAGATGTGAATTCTAGATTAAATGAAACACATATGATTAAAGATACATTTAATTTGACTGATTGAACTTGTAGAATGATTTATGTGTAGATCTTATTAAACTATAGAAAAAATATGAGCTTATTGTTATGGATTCATATTTTCAGTAACTGATAGAAGCAGGACTATATGAGATTGGTGTTTTACTACATATGTATTAATGAAATACATACATATATAGTATGTGATTAATGTTTTGTTTTGTGTTTGTAGTTTTGATTAGAAAAAAAAAAAAAGAAAAAAGAAAATTTGAGAGTTATTGACTTGTTTGATCACGAACCTTTTGTACTTGAGCAGATAGGTATGTAAGGATTGTTGACCTAAAAAAGGACTCTTAAAATCTGGCAACCTAAGATCCTGATCAGATATGGGATTGTTGATTGAAAGCTCGTTACATGGGTACATTAGAAAGCTCTTGTATAATTCAAGCTTGTCAAATTAACTTTTAAAGTACGAAAAAAAAAAAAAATACATATACTGTTCTGAAAAGATACAAGTGTTTTGTGAAATACAGATATCTTATGAATCGAGTATATTTTCTGTTATCTAGAATTGCTGAAATATGAATCTGGAATTGACTTTTGAAGTTGTTTAGTGAAGATACAATTCTTTATTCTACTTGTCTTAGTCAGATTAAATTGGATTGTACTCTGATTCGTATGTTGTTGAAATTTCTTCTAGAAATCTTATTTGAAAATTCAGGATGACAGATGATGAAAAGAAGAACAAACGATAATATAATTAACACCTATATGATGATGATATACTTGGTATGTAATTTACATATATTCTAAGTATATTTGCAGGTTGATTACTGAAACATACAGAATATATTTTTATGCTAAATAGAAGAAAAACAAAGGGGAAGAATTAATTTTAGCACTTTTAAAGACCAATTAATTAGATCTTAGTTTGCTAAGGGACTAGCAAAATTTAGGTATTGGGGAAGTATTTAGAATGAAAAAGTGCATATTATTAATGGTTAAATGATGGTTAATTGCATAATATTTAGCTTATCATATAAGAATTAAGTCATTATGTTATAATTGCACTATTATATGCTTTAATTGAAGAATCTGCTTAATTTGGGGGGAATTAATGTTAATTTAGTACATTTATGAACTGTCGGTAAGTTGCAGGCTGTGAAATTCTTAAGTATCCAAATTTTTTGATATTTCGAACAGTTATGTTTAACATACCGAACAAATTCGGACAGTTATGTTTAACAGACCGAATATGTATCAGATAGTTATGTTTAAATTGCCGAATAGTTGTGTTTTGAGAGAATATTTTATTATTTCCTGAAGTACACATGTCGAAACCATAATGAATGACTTAAGTGAACTTTCAGTGAGTTATCTATAACTATCCGAAATTGCAGCTGGGCATCGGATAGTTATCCCTGTAACTCTTCGAAATCTCTTTTTATTTATAAAATAGCTGAGGACATGTGTCATGTTCTGGGAAATTGACTTAAGTGGATTTTTGGTGAGTTAGCTGTAACTATCCGAAATGCATCTGAGTATCGGATAGTTAGACCTGTAACTCTCGAAAATGTTATTTTATGATTAAACTGCTGTTGACACGTGTCGAGATCTGGTAGATTTACTTAAGTTATATATCGGTGAGTAGTTGTAACTATCCGAAATGCATCTGAGCATCAGATAGTTAAGTTTATAAGTATCCAAAATGCATCTGAGCATCAGATATTTAAATTTATGCATGTGTTTTATAGTTAAATCAACGAAGAAAGTCTGTTGGGTTATCTGTAACTCCACGGACTATATATATTTTTTAATATGCCATTGTAGCGGTTGTAGGAACAGATAGTTGGAAGAGAAAAACCACGTCTGCACGTATTGCGTAGGGAAAGAAATCATCACCGTTGATACGAATGAAGGAAATCCAATCGACCATTCAAGTAGAAGCAGTTACTACTGAAGAAATATAAAAGAAAAGAAGAAAAAAAGAAGAAGTGTGTGATCGATGGATGGATAGTGTGTGCAGAGGAGGATCGGTGTCGCAATTCTCTGAAGTACCACACCAACCACCATCATCACCATCATCACCACCATAATCACCAACCATCGGAGGTCTATGAGGATACTTGCCTGATGTCGGGTCGATTTCAAGCCAAACACAGTGCTTGACAACCACTGTGAGGAGTGATCGCGTCGCGGGAAGGGAAGTCATTTTCACCAAGCGCCGACTCATATTTCAGGAGATCATAAAGCTTTTAGCCTTGGCTTCGGGTTGATGCCTGTATGCTGAAGAGGAGATCATCTTGCAAGTAGTGTCAAGTGAGATTACTCCCTGGACTCGCGATTCTATAGGGAGAGGAGACAAGATTGTAAGTGGTTTAATTTTTAGTGGTATAATTGTGTTGCAAGTAGTGTCAGAAGTATTTACTATCAAGTGAGATTACTTTACATTTCACCTGTCGCCCATTTCCATGTTCATATTAAAACAAAAATACCAAAAACAATTTATCTATGTTTGTATGTTGTATTTGAGTGTTGTATTGTTTGTGTTGTATCATGATTAATGTTATCTTTGTCAGTGTTGTGATTGTTTTATGTTTATTTTAGTTTTACAGTTTACTGAAATTGGTTCATTCAAAAGACTTAAAGATTTTAATGGTTACTGTTTGAATTATCTGAATGTTAGTATTGCTCAATGATAAATCCAATGTTAACTAACATTAAAGAGCTTAATTGATGTTATTTACAATTTGTGGAATCGCCCAATGGTTGGCCGAATTCCTCTGTAAATAGCAGTATTAAATAGAAAAGACAGGCTCGTGGAGTTGACTTAAGTCCACGAGGTTAGTCCATTGAGTTAGCCATAACTCAACGAACTTAGTCCGTTGTGTTAACTATAAATCAACGGAGAGCTTATTGAATATATAAATTTGATTTTTAACAAACGAACAGTTCTCAAGTTCATCAGCAATTCCTTGTGGGATCGACCTGTACTTGCACACTGATACAATAGACACTATGCACTTGCAGTTAAAAGTACAAATTGGAATTAATATCTAAATTGTATTAAAGGTTGTTTGTTTACTTCTAAAAGAGAGAATAGGCATAAAGATAAATTAACTAAGTAAAAACAGAAGTAACAAATCCAAGTTTTTCTAGTGTAGTGCTGGGAAAACCCAAACATAGTGTATACCTCGAAATGGGCAAATATACTCTAGTCGGTTGGGATATCCAACATCTACCAAGTAAAACTTACTTGTATAAAAATAGAAATTAGTATGATAATGTACTTATAACTTGAAAATATACTAAAACATTTACCTAGTGGAACTCGAAAACCATTAGGTCTACTAATTGCATCTTGGAGGATACGAGTATTACCTACTGCTAATCCTTCCCAACCAACTAAAATATATGTAAATCTGAAATCAAAATTACATGCTGCCATCACATTTTTGACAATTCACCTTTCCTATTTCTAAATGTAGCTGTTTGTTGTCTACAGATAGTTGCTTTGATATGAGCACCATCAATAGCTCTAATGCAATATTGTACACATTAAATATCATTTAATCTTATTTTAAATAACGTAAAAAAAGGAAGGACATCACAAAAGTGAATATTTAAAATATGGAGAGGCATTTGCATTATCTGCAATTCAACTTGGTGTTGAGGATGAAGGTCTTGCTATAAGCACATGATTTAGACGTAATATAGCATTTAATACTTTAATAAAGTATTTGCTAACACTCCAACTTGAATGACTAAATTACTCAATTGTTACTCTATACCTATGATTTTACTCTACTATGACAAGGAACATGAAAAATTTCTCCTCTACATTAATGTTGTTGGTATCAGCAAGAACTCCTTCATTTCTCATTAAAGTACAAAAACTTTTAAACATGCTTTGACTCATTTTGTAAATCTTTCGACAATTGTAAGCTTGATCTAGTAATCTTTTGATGTAATATGCACCTTCTTTACTATATATATAACTTGTGTTATTGTAAAGTAATGATGACATACTTGCCATTTTTGCTAAAATTGTCCATGATGTAAATAGATGTAGTCGCCTTCTTCTATTTGTTTCTTTTTCATCTACTAGGAATGAAATTTCATTATCAACTATAGTAGTAAACATGTCAATGGGAATCATCCTCACCTATAAGATAATAAAAATATTAAGAATTTATCATTTTTTATTTCAATATATAAAAGACATTCCACATTTCTAAGAAAATAAAAGTCATTTGATGTTTCAAAATATAAAAAACATTTTACATACCATAACGATAAGTCATTTCACATTTCAATATATAATATCCATTTTACATTTCATCCATATATGACCTTCCATAAAAAGATTTCATCCACTAAAGATTTCATCCATAAAAGATTACATTCACTAAAACACTTCATAAGTGCAACAAGTTCAAGATTGGAAAAAAAGTGAATTCATGCATAAAAGATTTCATCCATTGTAACCACATGCTCACTTCCTAAACTTCAACCATCCATAATGCATTTCTGTTGGTAAGCTTAAGAACAATTTACAAAATTTTGGCTTTTGGAATAGCTTCATAGCCTCATATTGTTCATCTATAGAAAGACCTTCAATCTGAAGTAATGTTGCAATAGCATGATTTAAATAGTTTTCAATATTTTCTTTAATATTGATCAACCTACTTTGCACTTCAACCAACTTTCCCTGTACTTCAACCAATTTTTTTTGTGCATCAACCAAATCTTTAAATTATTCATTCTATGTAACTTGATTTTGTTGATCTATTTCACACATATGCACAATGGCTTTTGATGTATCTTTAAACGATTCTACTATGATTTGATGGGACACTACTTGCATAAGGTCTTGCTCTTTTCTTCCTCTTCTCAATTGGCACCCTTAAACTTCCTCTTGATTAAGAAGGTAAATCAAAATTAATGTCCATTATTTCCTAAGTGTTATCTGTAGTGTTGAATTCTACATCCTATGTGTTGGGTACGACCACTACATCATCATTTTGTTTAGTCATATTCCCAATAATTATGCTGCCTTCAAATATTTGTTGCAATTGCTCAAATATCAAGCATGGTTTTCCTTTGCAGCTTTCACAATCTAGATGTACTTATAAAAGAACAATGTAGTCAAAATAGAAAAAGATAAAGATTATAATATCTTTCAAGTCATAAGCAAGCTAACTTACATGAACTCCTTCCATATCTCATCATCAATGTTAGTGTAACCCTAGATGAAATTCCAACCTCATCCACTCTGGTTGATAATTTTGGAGTAATTCTAATACATTTGTCGCCAAGTTTTTAAGTAACTTTCTACATTCTTTATTGTGATACTTGTGTTTCTTCTAGTATTGTATTTTTCAATTACTTAATCTCAAGTGCTACATTTTATTTTTTCATTATGAGTTTTTTTATTTCCTTCATTTAATACTTTTGCTAAAATATCTAAGAAATATACATATGCTTCAACATTCCAACTAATGTAATTTTTACCTCCACATGTCCTTCCCCTATTAGGAGTACTCATATTCTACACAAACATGATTTCAACAAATAGAGTAAAATATATAGAATAACAACACAACAATAAAAATATTCACATGCATTTGCTAAAACCATTATATTCACAATTTAAAAAAATTAACATAACCTATTTTGAAAAAACGAACATCAAAAGGAAAATGTAGGATTGCCTTTAATCAAATGGATTGTCGTTAAGACTAACAAGCATCCATGGTAGAACAGTTTTTTCAAAAAACCAGACGAAAAATCTAATAGAACATGAAAATGATGTCTTTATTAGTAATCCCTAAGGACAATACATGAGCTCAACCATGATTTTTGTAATTAATAATGCCAGAAGTTTACTGTAAGCCATGAAGTTATGTGAAGTTTCATGAGAACATGATAATACATATGTCAGTGGCAACGACAATTGATCATGCTTACGCCACTCTCATATGTCCTCAATTGTAAGCTTAGATCCTACATGTAAATAATGGAACCTTCCTCCCTGATTCCTACGGGGGAGATCACCATCACTTCGCAGCAACCCACCCATTGGGTTTTGGTGTGTTCTTGCGTGGATTTCACCAACGTTGTTGCAGGTGTACGCGTGCAGGATGGGTGGCTGCTCACGTGCAGCATGGAAGATCTGTTGATTGAACTTGTAAATTTTCTACAAGATATATTAAATCTGTAAATAGTGTGATGAAGGCCCAGCTCATCAGAGGGGACAGTGGGATGGATTTTCAAAGGCATCCACATACTTGAGTATTCCAAAAGTACTGCAAATAAGTTCCAAATATTCCATGGTCCAGACATACTCCATGATTGACATCCAAAGTGTGTCAATCCGAAAGTCTTTCCATAAAAGGCTTCCATTTTAAACTATGTAACATTAAATTTTATACTTGTTCTTCAAAGGCAACCACCATCTAGTATTTCTAACATATAAACCAAAAAAATATCAGCCAACAAGGTTTAGAAAGGGGGGGGAGGGAGGTCATGCACTTGATAATGAAAGGGAAATAAGGGTGTTTCTGCCTATTTTCCAATGGAAAGTAAATTCCTTTGGTTTCTACCGTAAGCTTTTACCCCCATATGTTTTATAAACAGAGATGATAACTTGGTTCACAAATTAATGAGAACTTCCATTATGAACAGAAATGCTTGTCAAGAGGATATGCCCAAAAAGAAAAACAAAGGAAAAGAAACCAAGCAGGCAAACAGAAGGGAGGTAATATAAAGAAGGGAGGCAGTATACCTTAGAATACTTGTAGATGCTTCCTTCTAGGGTTTTTGAGTTGGGGGAACTTGACAATAACGATGGAAGTGACGACAATGGTAGTCGGGGGGAGTCACACGATCAGGAGCCTTCCCAAGATCGATAGTCGACTTTTCAGAAGGGAGAAGCTTCGAAAGATGATGACAGAAACGACGACGATGAAAGCAACAATGATGGAAGCAACGACAATGGAAGCAAATGATAGAAGTTCAGAAAAGGAGTCGATGTACAATTCGAAGGCTTGGAAAGATGTTGGCAGAAATGAAAAGTTCATCTTATATATGGACAGAATTTTCATAAATTCCTTTCCATCGTTTCCCATGCATGTTAACAGCATACAAACGGAAAGTTAAAACTTTCCTTTTCCTTTTGTCAATTCCATTGTGCACTAACCCTTACAAATGAAGCTAAAAAGAAAAAAAGGATTAAATATATATATATATATATAATATTATTATCAAATGCAGAATGTAACTGTCGTACTTGTTTTTAGACGGTTCATTGTTACATCCGTTGTGATGGGTGTGGGTCGTTGCATTCAGTATTCATGTTATCATTTCATTAACCTTGCATCATGTTCTTTCTATAATCCATCATGATTTATTTCATGTAGGTAATAATTCTGTGTGCATCCTAAATTTGAAATCATCGTATCATCATCTTCTTCTTCTTTACAAAATTTATCTATGCTCACCGCGAAATGTGTCAAACGTTTCTTGAGTGATTTTTTTTTTCCATCGCCACCTACAATTCATTAGTGGTCTATGGAAATAGTTTCCAAAGTTAGGTCGATTCTAAGCAAACTATGGTGATTGTTAACTAATATGGAGGAGTGATTGCATCACAAGAAGAAAATGCTTTTTTACCAAGCGCCAAATAATCTCTATAAAGAAAATAAAAGATTTCAATCTTGATTTTGGGTTGATGTCGATTTGTTGAAAAGAAGATCATCTTACAAAAGTCTATGCTTACAATCTAATAAGGAGAGGAGTGTTTGACATTAAATAGTTAAGTTTTTAAAGGTGTAACTACGTCGTCGCATGTAGTGTTAGAATTCTTTTATTTTCAATAGAAAATATTTTCCCTCAACAATCATCCACCTTAAGGAACACACATTTATGTTTATATATCTTGTTATTATGTTTGAGTTTATTTTTTTTGTACTCTTAATGTGTGTTTGTTAGTAATTATCACATATCTAATGTTTATTTCATTTCAGTTAGATTGAAATCGTATGACTTTATTTTAAAATCAATTAATTAAATCTCTGAAATTGTATTTTCCCTATTTTCTATTTAAAGTCAATTGATTGCTAAATCTACTCTTGTTAAATTCGATCTAAGTTGCACTTAGAGAGCATAAGAGGATTGTTTGCATTCTCTAAAATTGCTTAATGAATGACCATATTTTTGTGAAACCAACAATAAGGAGAGTAAGTCACTCAACTAATCATTGAATTATTTATAACTCAACAGTATCGTTAATTAAACATTGCACTTATATTAAAACTCCAAGATGAAATATCACTGGGCACAGTTGTCATTGTCATTAGAAGATATTTATTTTTAAACGTCTATGTCATTGGCAAAGATGACTTTTCTAACTTGACAAAGTCACGGTTGGTTCTGCGATTGCGATATTAAAAATTATTGACTACCGTCGAAAGAATGAGTCCTTGAATTCTACCAAATTTTATATGGACTTGATAATAATAAAAAACGTACTTAATGATTTCTGAAAAAAATTGTTTATTTCTGAAAATTTTCAAACATAATATTTGAAAGTTTTCTGAAGAAAAGAAAAGATATAATCTTACCCCATTCTATTATGTTATCCGCCAAAGCGCAAGCCCCAACCAAGAAATTATATAACTTGAATATATATATATATATATATGTGTGTGTGTATGAAATGGAACTATTTATTATTTTTATGAAGGTGATAGCAAAGACAACTTTTGTACATGAGGTCGTATAAGAAGTCTGTCATCGTGTCTTTAATCTTAAGTTAGAAATTTAATTGAAAAATCAAAGTTCGAAAATCTTATTTCCAGTTGATGTAATACGTAATTTATTTCTAATAAAATTATATCTTAACTTATTTATTTTTGATAATGATAGTAATCCCTTTTTTTCTAATTTACAAGAAATAAAAATTATGACGTTGACACAAGTTACGAGCTTCTTAACTTCAATGAGTAAACAAGCAATTCTCAAATAAAATTTAATTTTAGAAAATCCGTTTGTTTAATTAACTGCAAGTGCTTGTAAAAAGTGTGCAAAAATAAGTAGATCCACAAGAATTTTTTCCTTTGGTCTGATCAAAGATAAGCTTTGATTTGACTGAATATTACCAAGATAAGCTTCGGTTCGGTCAAAGTTTTTTATTTTCTTTATTTTTCATTTGATTTGATCGAATCTTAACTTCTGTTCAAGCGATGTTTTTTATTTTATTTATTTATTTTTTTGATTTTAAATTAAAATAAAAATTAAAAAAATTTACAACATTTTAGATAGTCAATTCATTATTAAAACACATTATTTTATTTATAAATACATGAACATCAAACATAAGTCATCATTCATAAATCATTATTCATCACATTAGCATCAATATCAAGATATCATCATCGGACTATTCATAATTCATCATCAATGGATCAATTCCTACTTCTATTAGAAATTTAACATCACTACTATCTTTAGATCTTTCTAGGAACAACTTCAATGGATCCATTCCTACATTTCTTGGAAATTTAACATCACTACAATCTTTAGATCTTTCTAATAACAAACTCAGTGGATCCATTTCTACTTCTATTAAAAATTTAACATCACTACGATCTTTAGATCTTTATGATAACAAACTCAGTGGATCAATTCCTACTTCTATTAGAAATTTAACATCACGACAATCTTTAGATCTTTCTAATAACAAACTCAATGGAAGACTTCTAACATGGATTTGGAACTTCTCTTCCTCTCTTTTCACATTAGGCGTGTCTTCCAATGACATTGATGGGGGAAATACCAGATGCCACAAACTCAAATAATCAATTACAACTGATTGATTTGAGTTCCAACAAATTTAAAGGTAACATAAATATCTGATCACCCTTCTTTCCATTTTGAAAGTAATAGATTGACATATTTTTTGTTTATCTTATTTAATTCAATCTCTTCATGGTTTGCTATTTCTAGGATCTAAGTGCTTATCTTCCATCTCGAACATGACGTCTACATTGAAGTACTTGTTACTTTCCAACAACACAAATCTATTTGGCAACATCCCATCGTCGCTGTGTGAAGTGCAAGATTTGAGAGTATTGGACTTGTCTAAAAATAATTTCTCTGGAGAGATTCCTGATTGCATGATGAAAGTGAAAGAGGTTGTTCTCCACTTGGGAAGCAACAGATTCAACAGTACATTTCCTATACAATACTGAAACATCAGAATTGTACGTTGGAATCATTGCATTTGGAGAATAATCAACTTCATGGAAATCTACCAACATCCTTGGGTAAGTGTAGGAATTTGGCTGTCCTTGATCTTGGTGAAAACAAGTTCAACGGATCAATACCGTCTTGGATGGTAGAAAGCATGCAATCTCTGAAGATTCTGTGCTTGAGTTCAAATAGACTTTACGGGAATATTCCACAATCATTGTCAAGACTGGAATCACTTCAAGTCTTGGATCTTGGAAATAATAGTTTATCAGGATCCATACCAAAGACTATAGGAGATTTCAAGGCAATGATGAATGTAAAAAAGACAAAAGAATCAATCATCTCTCATACTTATTGCTACGAAGAATCTGTGACAATAGAGATGAAAGGAGGATCATATGCTTACGTTGACAAGATGCTTTCACTAGTCACAAGCATCGACCTCTCCAATAATTAACTTGTCAGGAGTTATTCCCCAAGAATTCGGGGATCTACGAGGCTTGCGGAATTTGAATTTGACAGGAAATCAATTGACAAGTAGCATCCCAAAGACACTTTGGTAGATTGATTTGAATTTGACATTTTTATCTTCATTGAACATGCCATGTAACAACCTCTCAGGTCGTATTCCTACAGGCAAGCAGTTCTCAACATTTAGCAATGAGTCTTACATAGACAACCCCAATCTATGTGGGCTTCCATTATCCAAGAGTTGTGGAGAATAGCAAAATCCAAAATCAAAGAGTGATCAGAACGAGGATGATGACGACGACAACAAAGAGAAGTTATGGCTTTATATGACTGCAGTTTTTGGTTTTGATCGTTGGATTTTGGACCTTCTATGGCATCCTTTTCTTCAAGAAGACATGGAGGTATCCCTATCTCCAATTTCTGAGTGACACCAGTGAGGTGTTATATACATGAGGATTATTCAACCAATCAAGCGGATGGTGAAGTGATATTAACCAAATAACCTCCAGTGTTGCTCATCTCAACTAGTATGCTTGTTATGTATGGGTAGTTAGTTATTTTTATTGATCTTTTTCTAATCCATCATACTCGACATATACATATGGGAGGCTGATTTTAGTGTGTGTGTTGTTTTTCTTCAAAAGAAATCTACAAATTTGTCATTGTACTATGATACATGGCTAATTTGTCATGTATACCACCATATATGGGTGGTCGATTGCATAATAATGAGGGTTGTTGGCATTGCTTAGTAACCATTTTCTAGTAACGGTGTGTATTTGTCTTTTTCGAAAAGATACACATGGGTAAATAAATAAAAAACTTTGTGATTTTCTATTATTTTTATTACGGTGACAAAAGAAATAAAAAGAATGGATGATATGTTTTGCAGCAAAAAAATCTCAAAGGATGCAAAGACCATTAGTTGCATCAAGGTTTCGCTCTCGTACCATCATAAGTTAGCTGAGTTATTATATATGGCAAAAGAATTATTCATGTAACTTTTTTCTCTTAATTAATTAATCAATCATTCAACCTCTAGAACTTGATGTTTTAAGTTAATTATAATAGTTGGATATGTGGACATTCTTATGTACGCACCCGAATTAAAATCAAAGAAAATCACTGGTTGGTACTTCTTCTTCTTCCACTGCCGCTGCTACTGCTGTGTTTAATTTGCTGCAAAGTAGAAAAACAGGGGGGGCGCACGACGGTAGCTTTTCTTGGAAAAAAGGACGGCCGTCGCCGGAGAAGATGACCGGAGCCGACGCATATTTGGGGATTCCGACCGAAGTTTGGGTGCTGGATCCGTTTTCCCGCCCGGCCTTTTTATTAAAAAAAACAGATGGAAATATTTCAAATTTAAACGACAAAAAGAAAACGTAAGGGCAAACATCAAATTCGAAACAAAATATCTAAATTGAAATTGAAATGTATGTTTGTATCTAAGTCCAAAATCTAGAGTAAACGATAGCTTAGATACAAAAAAAAATCATTATCTCAATTTATAAATAAATTGTGACTTATATAAGAAGTCATCATCTAAGTTTATAGATTTAAATATTTAATTTTAAATCATAACTTCGATACAAGGCACAGATATCTAAGCTTAAAAGTTAAATGAAAGTATAACTTAAATAAAATATAAAAATATCTAAGTTAAAAGGAAAAAAATGTTAAAAAAATTAATTGAATCAAATTAGAACTTCGATAAAATATAAAAATATCTAAGTTAAAAGAAAAAGACTAAATTAGTTAAATGAAATTATAACTTAGATAAAATATGAAAATATCTAAGCTAAAAGGAAAATATTAAGTTAATTAAATGAAATTATAACTTAGATCAAATAAAAGAAAATATCTAAGTTAAAAGAAAAAATTTATTAAATGAGATTATAACTTAGATAAAACAAAAAAAATATAAGTTAAAAGAAAAAATTTAATCGAATTGTAACTTATGTATAGGAATATCAAAGTTAAAAGAAAGGTTTTTGAATGACGTTACAACTTAGATAAAAACTATAAGATACAGAAATAAAAATAAATAACTTAATTAATAACTTAGATAAAGAAAGGTTTTGAAACAAAAATAAATAAATAATTAATTAATTAAACAACGATTCGGTTGGACCGGAAATTCCATCGGCTCGACCGAAACTTATAAATGAAAAAAAAACAAAAGTTCGGTCTAACCATAGCTTACTCTCGGCTCGACCGAAACCAGAGAATAAAATAAAATAAAAACAAACCTCAGTTTCGGTCAACCCGAAACCAAAGTAAATAAATAAACAAAAGAAAATTATAATAAACAATTATAAACCAAATCAACTAGAACTAAAATAAAAATAGCAAAAACAAAATCAAATATCTTAGATATAAAGATGTAAAAAAGTCTAAGTGATTGAAAAATCAAAATATTTTGGATGCAAAAACCAAAAAAAAGAGGTATCTAAAATGAAAATGAATATGTTAAAAATACATATATATATATATATCTAAGTATTGGAAAAATAAAATTAATTTTATATACAAAATAAAAAGTATCTAAAATAAAATCAAATATCTTAGATATGAGGATACAAAAATATCTAAGAGTTAAAAAAACAAATTATTCTAAATACTAGATAACAATTTTTAAAACAAAATAAAAAATCCTAAATATAAATATTTATATATGTAAGTTAAATCAAAGTATGACTTAGATATAAATATAAAAATATATATATGAGTTTAAAAAACAAATTAAATCAAATCATAACCTGAGATTGAATAAGAATAATGTACTATTTTGATATTTATAACCTAAGTTTCATGTGTATTAAATTATGCACTATATTGACTCACTACTAACTCAATGGACCATCCTCATGGACTTAAGTTAACTTCATAAGCCTCACTTAATAAATTCCAATTAAGATTTTGCTATTCATAAAGGAATTTGGCCAACCATTAGGTGATTCCACAGAATGTAAATAACATCAATTGAGCTTTTAATGTTAGTTAATATGGTGTTTATCATTAATCAACACTAACATTCAGATATTTCGAACAATAACCAATAAGATTTTTAGGTATTTTGTACTAATCACTTTCAATAATCAATAAGACTATTTTCTATTTTCTGAATCAAATAAATATAAAACATTCACAATACTAACAATAATAACATTAATCACAATACAAAACAAACAATACAACACGTAAATACTAACTTCAAACATAGATAACTAGTTTGTTTTTGGTATTTTTGTTTTGATATGTTCCTAAAGATGAATAAAAGGTGAAATGTAGATATTCTCTATTGATAGTAAAAACTTTTATCACTACATGCGACGTAATTACACCATTGAAAACTTAATCACTTACAATCATGCCTCCTCTCCTTATAGAATCACGAATCAAGACTTGTAAGTCGAACTCCTCTTCAATATATTGGCATCAACCCGAAACCAATGCTAGAAGCTTTATGATCTCCTGAGAGATGAGTCGATGCTTGGTGAAAATGGTTTTCCTTCTTGCGGCATGATCACTCCTCATAGTAGTTATCAATCACTATGTTTTTACTCGAAATCTACCCAACATCCGGAAAGTATCCTCACAGACCTCTGATGATTGGTGATTATGGTGGTGTTGTGGAGCTTTAGGAAACTTCCGACACTTCCTGCAGTTAGCATGGTTCTTTACCCTTTTACTTCATTTTTCTCCTCTTCTTTTTATAATTTCTTTTAGTACTAACTGCTTCTGCAAATCTAATCGGTTGGATTTCCTTCATTCATATCAACGATGGTGATTTATTCCTCATTCCATAATTTAATTCTTGCGTGATATGTGCAATCGTGGTTATCCTTCAAATTTCTTGTTCTTGCAACTACTCATAGTGGCATATTAGAAAATAATTGCTCCGTGGAATTAGTGTAACTCAATGGACTTACTATGTTGACTTAACTTAACTCAACAAACTTACTCCGTTGAGTAAAGCTTGACTCCATGAACATGATATAAATATCATAATATATGTATCACGTATAATAAAGAAATAACTTATAAGCTTATAACACTAACACAATGTGTTACCTTAGTGTGTAATCAATTAAGTCAACATGTATAGTTATGCTAACTTAACAAATTAAACATGTGCAACTCACGTGACATAATAAAACATTTAAATTCAACATGTGCCCTTCTTAAAATAATAATAAACTACTCTTTAAGCATTTAAAACAAAACTGTCCGATACATAAAATGTAACTCTCCAAGATAACAAACATTTCGAATACTTAAGGAATTAAAAAGTCCAAAACTTATCGATAGTTCACAAATAAACTTAATTAATGCTAATTCCTTGTAATTATGCATATTCTTTCATTAAGGCATATAATCATGCAATTATAACATAATGGCTTAATTCTCATATGTTAAGCTAAATATTATGTAATTAACCATTATTTAACCATTAATATTATGCATTTTTCATTTTGAACAACATCATATTTGGATCAACTAATGACAACATGTGCAAAACATTTGCTAAGGACATGTCTGAAGAGTTTGAAATGAGTATGATGGGAGAACTAAATTATTTTCTTGACTTGCAGATTAAACAAACTGCTAAAGGAATTTTTATAAATCAAGAAAAATATACAAGAGAGTTGTTTAAAAAGTTTGAGTTTACAGATACTAAAATTAATGTCACACCTATGAGTACATCTTTAAAGCTAGACGAAAATAATATAGGAAAACCAATAGACCAAAAGAAATATAGGAGTATGATTGGGTCGTTATTATACTTAACAGCTAGTAGAGCAGATATTATGTTTAGTGTTTATGCATATGCAAGATTTCAAGCACATCCTAAAATATTTCATTTAAATGTTGTTAAGAGAATTTTTAGATATCTTTAGGGCACTCTAAATTATGGTTTATTCTATTTTAAAGAGAGTTTTATAGATCTTATAGGGTACAGTGATGCTAATTATGTAGGTAGCAAATCAGAATAGAAAGAGCACAAGTGGAACATGTCAAGTATTAGGAAATTCATTAGTTTCTTAGTGTAGTAAGAAACAAAATTGTGTAGCTTTGTCCACTACTAAAACTGAATATGTGGCGGCTTCATTATATTGTGCTCAAGTTTTATGGATTAGACAAACCCTAAAGGATTTTCGAATACATTCAAAACAAACTAAAATTCTGTGTGATGGTAGCTCTACCATTAGTCTTTCTAAAAATCCTGTATTGCACTCTAGGTCAAAACATATTGAAGTTAGACATCATTTCTTAAGGGATAATGTTCTTAAAGGAAAGATTAAATTAAATTTTATCCCTACAACTAAACAATTAGTAGGCCTATTTACTAAACCGTAAGATGAAAACTCTTTTTCTAATCTAAGAAGAAATTTAAGTGTATGCAAACTATATGATGTTTAAAATGTTGTCTAGTGCATATTGGTTTTAAGTATTTTAACTGATTTCTAATGTTATTGATATTGTGAATGTTAATTATTTTCATATGATTTGGAAATTATATAGTATTAGTTAAAATTTTGACATTAAATGTGCTGAAAATCTTAATTAAGAAAAGAAACTTAAGGTCTGATAAACATTTCAAACTTTGATCTGATTGTTAGATGTATTGAGTTTAATTGAAGAGTTGAAAACTGAAATTCTTCATATGGTGTCGTAAATCTATATCTTATTTCTTATTATTTAGAATTGATATCTAACATATGCATCATCTTACTTTTGTCTATGCTTTATGTTTTGAAAATTTATGGACAAAGTCCAAATGATGAGTTTATTAACCTATTGTACTTGAGCTATTAGGTACGAAGGGATATCTTGAAATCTGGCAACCTAAGGTTAATGTTTGATTTGGGATTGTTGACTGAAAGCTTGATACAAGGGTATAATAGAAAGTCTAATTGTTAAAGGACTAAGTATATGTATTAAAATAAAAAAAAAAGAAATTGTTGGTGCAAAAGTTCAATCAATTTAAATATTACAACTAGATGCACTAACATATAGATACACTGTTTATACTTTTATATGAGATTGAAAGTTTTAAATTACTTGACTATGCTTAAGAAATCTATATATCAGAGAATATTTGATTTATTGTTTGAAATTTTAAGTTTTTTTGTCTGAAACGAAGATTAGAAGTACATGAAATGTTCAACAAAAATCACTTGTTTGTTATATTTCCTTATTTCATTATTTCTGCATTATGTTTTCAAACATTTGAAGAAGATCAGAGCTGCAGACCCCAGTTCCACTGGTTTCGACTTCGGCTAAACCGTCTATTTTGACCGTTGTTCTGACAGCGATACGGTCTCACCGAAGGATCAGAGGTTGCACCGAAGAAGGCTGTCTGACTTTCGCAGAAACACCCTCTACATTTTTCTCAGTCAGACCGAGCTAGCCTGGTCGATCTTATTGACATTTTACAACGGTCCAACCGTCACTTGTCTAGGTCAAGCCATCTTGAAAGTTGGTTAGACCGACCATGATATGATACTAATGCAAAATTTTGTATTAACTGAATATTTCAATCTCATGACTTATTTTCTCAAATTCGGCAGGACTGTTCCTTGATGAATTCAAAGGATAGATAATGAAAAAAAAGAAAAAGAGCTAAAGCGTTTGGTGGTACACTTTTAATTAGAATATATTTATTTTTAAACGTCTATGTCATCGGCAAAAGATGACTTTTCTAACTTGGAAATAAAAATTATGATGTCGACAGAAGTTACGAGCTTCTTAACTTCTGAAAAGCTCAATTCAAAAGTTTCCTACTGCAATTTCTGACAAATTTCGATAGAAGTTGACAGGAGAAAAAGTCAACTGCACAGAAATCTTTATTTATTTTCTAAATTTTTGAAATATCACAAACGAACGGAACAAATCTCTCTCCTCGTTACTAGTTCCTGATCTTCCATTCTCTCTTTCCCGAGACCTTCGTTTACCCATTCCTCGTCTACCCATTGCAATCCCTTGTATAACTTCCTTCTGCCCCACAGACCATCGCAATACCATATTCTGTGTCGATCAATAACAAGGAATCGTTTGAGAATCGTTTGAGAATCGTTTGACCTGGAGTTCAACATGAACAATCTCCAGATTGTCAAACTGGTACGGCCTGTTCGATAGCAAAGCCCAATGATCCGATTGACGCCGTACTCGGTCGGATCCTTTGGTGGACTTTGGACGAGATAAATATAGAGCCCGATAATATCAGTCCCCGTTTCCTACCCCCCCCCGCGCGCCACTGGACGATGTCGGCGGAGAAGGAGGCGAGGCCGCTTGTCAAGGAGGAGGATGAGGAAGACGACGAGGAGGAGAATGTCCCACTCTCCGTGTCGGTCGCCAAGAAGACTCCGAAGAAGGAGCCCAATGCAGAGGCGCATGGCGTAAACCAGGTCATTTCGTCCTCCAAGCCCACGAAGCCCGTCAAGAAGGAGCCCAAGCGAGAGGTGAACGACTATGAAGATGGTCGCGTGCCCATTGCGCACGCCAAGCCGAAGAACAAGCTTCTGAAGAAAAATAAGGTCGCGAACAACAAGAGGAGTACTAACGGCGCCGGGAGGGTGCGCAAGGCTTACGATTTGCCGGGGCAGAAGCATGATCCTCCTGAAGAGGTTTGTTTTCACGCCTCATTCTTAATATATCGTGCGTTTGTTCGGTCTTATTTTTGTGCGTCCATTCCAACCATCCGACTCCAAAATGCAGAGGGATCCGTTGAGGATTTTCTACGAAACACTGTATCAGCAAGTGCCCACCAGCGACATGGCAGCCACTTGGTTAGATGTTTCATGCTTTCTATCGTTCTTTTAAATATATTCTTGGACGCTTTAACATAGAAGTTGTATTGGTTACTAAGGTTTTATGTTCTCAATATATCTGCAATCGGTGACTCCATTAATTTCCAAGCAATGCATTCAAGTCACCAATACGGTGACATTATCATTTAGGTCATCTTCTTATTGTAGGTTGCAGCAGGCTTTACCTTGGATTTTAGTACCCCCTTTTAATTGTGAGTCATGTCAGTTGTGTGAGTACCATTATTACCACCTTTCGTCGTTTACATTTAGCTTCGAGCCAAGAGTCTATTTAAGTTAGTTCATTGTGATGTTTATTAGGGTTTTGCTACGGTTGAGTTGATGTCTAGTCATAGATATTGGTTGTGTTTGTTTAGGGCCCCCTTATAAAACTGGCCGAGTGCCGTGGGAAAAAGAGGACTCTCTCTCAGCCTTGTGGTGGTTGGAAGTCAGCAACCGTGAGATCGATCGACGTGGAAAATATTTAAAGAGGTGGGTTCTTCTGGATATTCGGAAGCTTTTCTCTTGTTGCAGGTTTCTGGCACACGAAGAAAAGAACGAAGGGAGCTTTTCTTGAGAAAAAGGACGGTCGTTGTTAGAGAAGATGATTGGAGCCGACGCATTTTTGGGGATTCCGGTCGAATTTTGGGCGCTGGATTCGTTTTCCCGCCCAGCCTTTTTATAAGAAAAAACGGACGGAAATATTTGAAATTTAAATGACAAAAAAAAAACGTAAGCGCAAAACATCAAATTCGAAACAAAATAGCTAAATTTAAATTGAAATGTATATTTGTATCTAAGTCCAAAATCTAGATAGAGTAAACGATAGCTTAGATACAAAAAAAAAATCATTATCTCAATTTATAAATAAATTGTGACTTCTTTTTTTTAACATCTATCCTTTAAATTCATCAAGGGATAGTCCTATCGAATTTGAGGAAATACATTAGGAAAACTAAAATATTCAGTTAATACAAAATTTTGCATTCTGTTCTTGTAATGTTAGCTTTTGACTTTTTAGTTGCCTGAGGAGAGGGTGGTGAAGTCGATGAGTGGTTTAATCGTTGAAAATTCTAATCTTTTCAATCCAAATGGTTTCTCCATCAAATCTACTTGGAAATTTATCAGAAATCGAAGTCCACGAAACAAGCATCTTAAGAGATTCTGGACTAACCAAATTCCTATCAAAATCTATATATTCATTTGGAAACTTCTACATCAATTCCTTCCTGTAGATGATATTTGTATCATCTCCCTTCTATATGCAATTTTTGCAATAACTCGAGTGAAACAATAAGGCACATCTTCTATTATTGCCCCTTTATTAGAGGTTTAACCATCTGGCTAAATCATTTATTAGAAACTGATATTAGCAAAGACTGAGAAGGTTGGAATAACAAGAATATATTCTCTTCTAAAAAGACGTATCAATCATTATTCCAAAAATTCTTGGCAGTTATTTCTCTCTAGTACATATGGAAGCATAGATGTGACATTATCTTCATTAATAAAAACTCGAATATCCAAGACATCATATATCGGGTTAGAAATTTTATCCAAATATTTAATGTCGTCTACTAGAGTTGTAGAACAATTCTTGGTTGGTCCTGCGACGTCCTTCACCTAAGGGGTTTTCTCAAAAAACTCTAGCCTCTCATATTCCATGGCAGAAAGTAAGGCCTTGCCGCAGTTTCAATGGTTAAACCACTCATTGACTTCACCACCCTCTCTTCGGGCAACCAAAAAGTCAGAAGCTAACATTACAAGAATAGAATGCAAAACTTTGTATTAACTGAATATTTCAATTTTCCTGAGTATTCCTGATGTATCTTAAGAAGTTTTCTTGATGTATTTCCTCAAATTCGATAGGACTATCCCTTGATGAATTTAAAGGATAGATATTAAATATAAAAAAATTTATAGATTTAAAAATTTAATTTGAAATCATAGCCTCAATATAAGGCACAGATATCTAAGCTTAAAAGTTAAATGAAAGTATAACTTAGATAAAATATAAAATATCTACGTTAAAAGTAAAAAAAAATTAATTAAATGAAATTATAAAAAAAAATTTATTTATAAAAAACTATCCATTTCATTCATCAAAGGATAGTCCTGCAAACATAGAGATGAATTACAGAAGCCTTGGTGTAGAGAACCGAAAAATCGGTGAGACCGGAGTAAAGACCTGAGAGAGATCGGTTGGACCGTATTTGGACTACGGTGCAACTGGAAGGACCGAAAAAGATGCACGGCTGAACCGAAAACACTGTTCGGTTCACCCGAAGGAACGCAGACGCAGACGGAGCACTGACGGCTGAGCATATCAGTCTGACCGCTGGAATGTGACCGAAGGATATTGTCGGAGTGTCAGAGTAGATCCTGTTGGACCGACAGAAGTTTCAGTTCAACAGGATAGGCATATTCTTCCAACAGTACCGTACGGTCTAATCGCAGGAATACGGTTCAACCTAAGGGGAGTTGTCAGCGTGTCAGAAGAATAATGGTTGGACCGATAATGAAGCCGGTTCAACCTAATGGGCGAAGATGAAGATGAGAGGTCTAATGTGCAGATCGGTTCGACCGTGGATTCGGTTCAACCGGGGAACCATAGTCAGAGTAGGAATGCTGTAGGCGATATCTCCGAGGATGCAGAGCTGCCGTAAGGAGATTGAAAGGTTGAAGCCTAGAAGCCGAAGAGAGGAATAATTTAACAGGTGAGTGCATAGGAATAAGCAGCAGATTCGAGACATTGAATTTCAGAGAAAAATTCTGCAACATGGAAGGAGAGCTCATCTAGAATATCTGTGCCAAGAGAAAAATTCTGCAGTGAAACCATCCGGTCCTGAGGCTTTATTGTTGAGATTTCCCAGAGTTTTCTGTTGTGAGTTTTCTGTAAGAATCTTGGGAATATTCTTGAGCAAAGTGTCAACCCCATGTGTGAAGGTTGGGATTTCAGCCTGTTGTTAAGATGATTTCTGCCTTCTGTTTTGATCTGCTCTGTGCCATTGGACGCCGTCCTAAACATGGATTTGAAACAATTTTTTGTATTCCGGCGTTTAATAATGTGGTTGAAAAATTTAGTATTTTGTGAGAGGATTGCTGAAGAAATAGTAATTGACGGTAAGTGTTCATCCGTAAAGCTTCTTTGTGCTGTTGAAGACAAGCAATCCTTTCCAAAGTGCATTTGGAAGGATCCTGCATCATATTTTGTTCAAGTGTACGTATTTTCTCAAGAATGATGATCTTGTGCTCAGAGAAAATATTGCCAACCTTGATATTATTCCAATCCTGAAGTTTAGCATGCAGGAGCTTGAGTTTTGAACTGAGATTAGTAATGGGATTTTGATAATAATAATTATTTCAGAAATAAGATTAGGGAGATCAGTATAAGTTAACCACATATTTTTAAATTTGAAAATACTGGGGCTTAGGAATCTGCTTGGCATTATTAACAGAAATATATGCATGATCTGAAAGAATTCGGTCACCGTAAGAGACCTCATGCTTGAATTGCATCAACAGCTCAGCATTGATAAGAGCTGTCAAGTCGAGCATATTTCCAGTCGGTGCCCACCCGATTATTACACCGAGAAAGATGTTCCCCATGATGAAACAGGTTCTATCAATTGATTTTGATTTATAAAATTATTGAATTCCTGTATGGTGGATCTGTGCAGATGCAAAATATACTTTATTTCCTCAATTTTACGAACCACATTAAAGTATCAAGGGGAATCAGCAATTCTAGGAGTCAAGTCTGATAGGTGATTCCCATCTGATGTTGGGGTTGCAAGAAACATAAGCAACGGAAACAAGAAGATTATTATAAAAAGTGTTGTGATAGATAGCCTAAGGATGGATTGTCCCAAATCGTGAGATTTAAGTTATCAGGCAGAAGACACAGATTTTGGCATTTCCATAATGATGATTCCAGTTAAGACTGTCAGCAAATTTTTGAGAATCTTCGTGAGACAAAATGAAGATGGCATCTTGTTTATTTGTTCTGATAAGATTTTTGAGTGGATCGATTGACCAACCCACGGCAAAATAAAATCCATAAAGAATATAAAACTAAGGTACCAGAGGATTATTGAGACCGCTTTGAGTAGAGGACGTAGCAATGTCCTCTTTAATCAGTGTACGTTTCTGTTGCAGTCTGGCACTTTGCCTTTTAACTGATTGATCCTTATTAATTCGATTTAATAAAACTGTATTTTCTGCTTCTTAGGCCGAATTATCCGAAGAATCATTTTCTGCCACATGGCATATCCGAAAAGAATCCAATCCAGTCCTAGTTGCATTGTATTTAATATGAGTTGGATGTGGCTATGATATATGTTTGGAAGAACTTGTACTTCCCACCTAACAATGCTGCAATTGCCGCTAGGAGAGGTTACGGATCTCCTAAGTCCCAGCCTTCCTCCAGTACAATTTTAAGAGGAAAAAGAATAATAATAAGTGATTGTTGTTAATCACTACAATCTTTAGATCTTTCTTTTGGAACAACCTCAATGGATCTTCATTTCCTACGATGATGGTAGAAGACACTACTTGTTTATGTTAAATAAGTAACATTAATTCCAACACAACTTAATAATACATTAACTTATTATTTTTGAAAAAATTTAGATTATAATGAACAATGTTGTTTATGTTAATTACAAATTTATTACTTCACATGTTACATCTATATTTAATAAAATATTAATATATACTATAATATTTAAAATATTACTTTTCAAATATAATATTTTTAAAATTTATTATTTAATTTTTAAAAAATTATTAAATTTTTAATTTCCTATCATTTTTATCCACCTTAATATGTTCTCATTGTTTCTTGGGATCATGTTCCAACATTTATTGAATCGATGCAATCACTACAAGAATTAGTTCTTTCTAGTAACAAATTCAATGGATCTATTCTCACCTTTTTTGGAAATTTAGTTTCATTGCAAAAATTGGATCTTTCTTGGAACAACTTCAATGGATCAATTCCTACTTCTATTGGAAATTTAACATCACTACAAACTTTATATCTTTATGGTATCAAAATCAATGGATCCATTCCCACATTTCTTGGAAATTTAGTTTCATTGCAAAAATTGGATCTTTCTTAGAACAACTTCAATGGATCCATTCCTACCTTTCTTGGAAAATTAACATCACTACGATACTCAGATCTTTCTAGGAACAACTTCAATGAGTCAATTCCTACTTCTATTGGAAATTTAACATCACTACAAACTTTACATCTTTATGGTAACAAACTCAATGGATACATTCCCACCTTTTTTGGAAATTTAGTTTCATTGCAAAAATTGGATCTTTCTTGGAACAACTTCAATGATCAATTCCTACTTCTATTGGAAATTTAACATCACTACAAACTTTATATCTTTCTTATAACAAACTCAATGGATCCATTCTTACCTTTCTTAGAAATTTAGTTTCATTGTAAAAATTGGATCTTTCTTGGAACAACTTCAACGGATCCATTTCCACCTTTCTTAGAAATTTAACATCACTACGATATTTAGATCTTTCTAGGAACAACTTCAATGAGTCAATTCCTACTTCTATTGGAAATTTAACATCACTACAAACTTTACATCTTTATGGTAACAAACTCAATGGATCCATTCCCACCCTTTTTTGGAAATTTAGTTTTATTACAAAACTTGGGTCTTTCTTGGAACAACTTTAATGGATCAATTCCTACTTCTATTGGAAATTTAACATCATTACAAACCTTACATCTTTATGCTAACAAACTCAATGGATCCATTCCCACCCTTTTTTGGAAATTTAGTTTTATTACAAAACTTGGGTCTTTCTTGGAACAACTTTAATAGATCAATTCCTACTTCTATTGAAAATTTAACATCACTATGATCTTTAGATCTTTCTTATAACAAATTCAATGGATCCATTTCCATTTTTCTTGGAAATTTAGTGTCATTGCAAAAATTGTATCTTTTTTTGAACAACTTCAATGGATCCATTCCTACTTCTATTGGAAATTTAAAGTTACTACGAATTTTGGTAGAAGTTTACAAGAGAGAACTCAGAAGTGGTCGCGTGAAAGTTGACAAGAGAAAAAGTCACCTACACAGAAATCTTTATTTATTTTCTAAATTTTTGAAATATCACAAACGAATGGCACAAATCTCTTTTTGATGTGCACCTAGAGAAAAGAAGGGAAGGGGCAACCAGGGTAGGCCAATTCAAGATCTTCCTAACCATCAAACGTGCACGTCCTTCTGCATTTTATTTTATGCACAAGAATCAATAAATGAATTCAATGTAGAAAGGAGTAAAGATACAATGTTGGGAATAAATAAGGTTGCTCTTATTTATATTTAATAGTAAAGATCTGATTTACGGTTTCATTTTACCATTGCAAATGATTTCCTTGGGACGGGTTCATAGCAATGATATATTTTAATTTCCCCACTTAGGGAATTGAGGAAAAGGCAGGTTAGTGAAACTAAACAAGAAAAACTTCTGCTGCTGCTGGTATTGTTAAAGATTTCATTGGGGTTGGAGCTTCAGCGTTATTAATAAGTTGACAAAGTAGGCTTCATGCTGAAGGTCCACATAACACAAGGAGGCCATGATGGGAGAGCAACGATCCTGTCGTGGTTGACTCTTGACGAGCCTGGTTCAGATGTTGTGTTCTATGGACCTTCAAGGAATAAACTGAAGTATCATATGCCAAGAAGAGCATTACTACCAGCTATAGGTTCTACAACTACATTTCAGGCTACATCCATCATTGCACCCTTAAGAAAAGAAATTGAAGGTAAAGACAATATTTTTTCATGAAAACTTAAGAGGGAGAAATTTATATATGGTGACTTAAAGACTTCAAAGTTTCTAGTAAGGAGAATCTCGTGTGCAAACTGCAAAAGAGTTTGTATGGGACTAGAATAGACCCCAAAATAGTAGTATGAGAAATTTGATAATTTTATTTATGTCATCGATTTCAAAAGATATAATTCAAATTTTTATTGATACTATAGGGAATTTGGTAACCATTATGTCATACTAATGGTGTACGTAAATAACATGTTAATTGTAAGTTCAAGCACGAACAAAATTAATAATTTGAAGAGACAACTATCAAAAAAATATTAATACGAAGAATCTTATTAGAGAGACAAAGTAGATTCTAGGAACAAGAATCATAACAAACAGATCTATAAGTTGCTTAGTGTTATCCCAAGAGAAGTTTATTGAGAAAATACTTAGTAGATTCAATCTCTTTGGAGCTAAGTCTATAAATTTACATCTTGTAAGTCACTTCAAATTAACAAGGAAGCAATCACCAACAACCAACGAGGACAAAGACCATATGTCTAGAATACTATATACATCAACAATAGGAAACTTGATATATGCAATGGTATATATCAATCCTGACATAATTAATGTTATTTATGTAGTGAGTAGGTTTATGGTAGACCTTGGTTTGGAACATTGAAGTGTTATAAAATAGATCTTATGTTACCTAAGGAGTTCCTCAAATGTTAGACTGTACTATAAGAAATGGAACATTATGCTACAAGGTTACTGTGATGTTAATCTAAAAGGTGATTTAGATAATAGCAAAAGTACCTCAAAATATGTCTTCACTATTAGAGGTATTGTTGTAAGTTGGACGTCTAGATTACAAATGAGTGTCTCCTTCTTAACGATAGAATCAAAATATGTGGTAGTTTCAAAAGCAACTAAAGAAAAGATTTGGTTAGAGAACTTTTTGAAGGAGCTAAATCATTGACAAAACTACAATATTCTATTCAATGATAATCAAAATGTCATACATCTTGCTAAGAATCATATTTTTCATTTCATGTCCAAGTATAGTAGGATGATGTATCACTTTGTCCACGAGTAGATTGAGGAAGAGGTTCTAAATCTGTAGAAAGTGGTTGGAGTAGAAAATGCAATTAATATGCTGATGAAAAACATTAGTACTTAAAAGTTAAGGCTATGTATAACCTTAGTTAGCTTCTTCCAATGTACTTAAAGAAAAGAGGCATAATGTTGGTAGGGCCTCTCAAATTTGTGGTTAAAGTTTTACCTAGGTTATAATACTTTGTGTAGATTGAATGTTTAAATTTTCTAATGTTATATATTTGTATAGACATACTACTTAAATGTTATGATGTTATGTTTGTGTATTGATAGTATTATGTTATGTTTAAGAGAATGTAGAATGATTTTCTCTTATTTGTTTGTTACATAAATGTGGAATGAATTTATGTTATATGTTTGTATGTTAATTATTGCATTATTTGACATATTTGCGTAGAATGAATTTGTGTTATATGTTTGTGCACAATTTGTTCCATTTTAATGGAATATATTATGATAACTTGTTACTTCTCTTGTTAATTTATAGGTGAAGATGGATTCCAATAAAATGTTTGCTAATCTTGTTGATAATGTATTAATGTTGAACGATGAATAAGAGAAAAAGGCTAGAAGGAAGCAAAGACATTTTCTTTCTTTGTGAAATCCCTTGACAGGTACACCAAGTTTGCTTTGAAATAATACAAGTCATGTTTATGATAAAGAAATAGCATATTACGTAAAAAGATTATTAGATTCATCACAACCACGTTAAGGTTATAATTGTCAAAATATTTATAGAATAAGTCAAAGTACTTGTTTTTGTAATTTAATGAAAAGTGAATGAGTGACGAGAGATATCAACAAACAATATCAATGTAAAGGAAAAACTTGTCATGTTCTGTGTAACAGTCGGGTAAAATCAATGATACAAAGTAATTACTAAGTAATCTAGACAATTAAGAAGGGCTTGTGCACTTTAAATTTGAATTCTGTAAAATTTTATGAAAAAGAAATAGTAATTAAGTATTTGTGTATATGATAGAATTAAATAAAATATATTTTATAAAATTTTTAAGTAATAAATTGAAGAGAGAACCTTCTCTCTCTCTCTTTTTCTCTCTCCCTTGCTCCCTCTCTCTCTCTCTCTTTCTCTCTCCCTTGCTCCCTCTCTCTCTCTCTCTCTTTGTCTCCCTCTCTCTCTCTCTTTCTCTCACTCCCTCTCTCTTTCTCTCCCTCTCTCTCTCCCTCCCTCTCTCTTTCTCTCCCTCTCTCTCTCTCTCTCTCTCTCTCCCCCTCTCATTACGAAGCATCCTAATTATTACAACATAAATGGAAAGAATAGTTCAAAGGTAAAACATAAATAGACTCAAATAGTCTTTTCATCCTACACATCTTATCAACTAATTCTTTTCATTGTTCTTTACTCATTCAAACTTATGAAAGTTCATCTATATGTATTTCTCCTATTGGTTATATGTCATTAGTAACATTTAATTCTTTTAACTCATCTTGTAAATTTTTAAGTAAATCTTCTTTATCAGCTTTACAAATGAAATTGTAAAGTAAAAAAAATGCGATGACAATCTTCACTTGTGTTTCATATGGAAATGACATCTGACTTTGTATGATTGAGAAACAATGTTTTACAACTCTAAATGTATACTTAATGACTATTCTAAGTTGTAAATGTTTGTAATTGAAGTTTTCTACAACATTACTAGGAAGTCTATTATTAATATAATCAGATAAATAGTAGTGTACACCTCGAAATGGACAAATATATTCTAATCGATTAGGATATCTAGTATCTACCAAGTAAAACTTACCTATATAAAAACAGATATTAGTATAATAATGTATTTAGAACTTCAAAATATACTAAATACATTTACCTGGTGAAACTCGAAAACTATTAGGTCTACTACTTGCATCTTAGAGGATACAAGTATCAATTGCTGACTTTTCCCAACCAACTAAAATATATGTAAATTTCATATTAAAATTACATGTTGCTATAACATTTTGAGATAATTCACCTTTCTTATTCCTAAATCTTATTATTTCTTATCCATAAATAGTTGCTTTGATATAAAAACCATTAATAGCTCTAATGCAATATTGTAATCATTAAATATTATTTCAAATAATGTAAAAAGTAAAGACATTATTGATAGAACCCTTGTGTTTTGATAATGCAAACATCCATGTGAGAAGTTTATGTATTTCACAAGCTAGAGGATGAACAGATATAGATGAAAGAGTTAAAGCAAATTGCAACCAAATAGACTAAACGATTGCTACACAAGAAATCCAAAAAATATCAAATTGCAAGATAAAAGACAAACAATCGGAAGGTTACTAGGCCAACTATCCGAAAGATAGCTTAAGAGTAGAAAGGAAGGATTTTAGAAAGTTAGAAGACTAACTATCCAAAGTAGGAAGTTCTTTGGAAGGTTATAGTAGGTAACTATCTGAAACAAAAAGTCCTTTGGAAGGTTAGAAAAATAACAGTTCAAGTTTTCAGAAGGTTACAGTTGGTAACTATTCAAAACAGAAAGTCCTTCAAAAGGTTAGAAAGACAACTATTTAAGTTTTTGAAGAGTTAAAGAGCTAACTATCCGAAAATACAAGAGAATCAAAAAGTTAACTAGAATAACTATCCGAACAGTTAAGTCATGTTAATACGCACATGGTAAAAGTCAGAAATGTTAAAAGATAATTGTTCAAGCTTTTCGATAAGTTACAATAGGTAACTATCTGAAAATAAGACAGAATCAGAGAGTTAGAAAAGTTAACTATTCAAATTTAAGTTGCATATGCAAAAGTCAGAAATCAACAATCGAAAGCTTAAAAGGAAAATTGAAAGGTTAAGATAGCTAATTATCTGAAAGTCAAGATATTTCAGAAAGTTAACACTTATAACCATCCAAACTTAAAGACACACGTGAGGAACTTAAATACTCACGTGACAGGCAGTTGAAAGCTTAAAAGGAAAATCAAAAAGTTAAGATAGCTAACTATCCGAAAGTTAAGACATTTCGGAAAGTTAATAGTTATAACTATCCGAATTTAAAGACTCACATGTTGAATTTAAAGTCACGCGTAGAACTTAAAGATCACATGAAAGGAATAACTCTTCAAAGTTTTTTAGAGAGTTACAAATCAGTCATTTGGATTTTTGGAAGGTTACAACAGTTAACTATCCGAAAATCAAAGAGAATTAGAAGGTTACATAAAGGACAATATACAGAACGGTAACTTACCATATTTGGACCTAGCAATTTAGTAAGTACAATATAATCAATCCATTGAAGAGAAATATGATCGTTGGATTTACAAGTATAAATACAAACAGATCATTCAACATCAAATAGAGCCAACAAGAGAGATTACATATACAATCACATACAGAGATACAGTATATATTGCATATTAGTTACTGTTACAAAAGAAAGTTCAATTCATATTAAATGCAACAAAGAATAGATTAAAAGTTGGATTTACACGAAGATTCTTAAAACTCTCCATGTATTGAAAGTTTGATCTAGGAAGGATCATTTGATTCGTGGCTTTAACCTGAAAGTTACACTCAAGTTGTTGGTTTGAGTTTCAACTTGAAAACTCAAGAGGTTGGTTTATTGAAGTTTTAACCTGAAAACTTCTAAGTGGTTGGTTAGAGCTACGACCATAAAGCTCAAGTGAATGGTTAGTTCTTACTTTGACTTGAAAGCAAGTGTATGTAAGTGTTAAAACACTTAGTGAAGCCTAAGTTAACCTTGAGGGTGGACTAGCCTAGTTGGTGAATCACCTAAAAATTTCCTTATGTTTTATTTACATTTCCGTTGTGCATGATTTACTTGCTTACTTAATACTTGTGCATATTGATTATTCAATATCAGTTAGTTAAAACAGAAAAAGTATAAAATTATACATAGATTGCCATTCACCCCCCATTTGATGAGCCATTTGGTCCTAACAATTACAAAAGTGAATAAATACCTTAAAATATGGATAGAGATTTGTATCATCTAGAATTCAACTTGGTGTTATTGTAAAGTAATGGTGACATACTTTCCATTTTTTCTAAAATAGTTCATGACTCAAGTAGACATTTTCACCTTCTTATAGCCTCTTCTTCTTCTTTTTTAAGGAATGTCAAAGTGTTATCAACCATAGCAGTAAACATGTCATTGAGATTTATCATCACCTACAAGGTAACAAGAATATTAAAAATTTATCACTTCATATTTCAATATATAAAAGGCATTCCACATTTCAAAATATAAAAGACATTCCACATTTCAAAATGTAAAAGACATTCCACATTTCAATATATAAAAGTCATTTCACATTTCAATACATAAAAGTCATTCTACATTTCAAAATATAAGTCATTCTACAAATAGACTCAATAAAGATGCCATAAACAATATTCATAAAGACTTCATAAGTAAAATAATTTAAAGATTCCATTAGCAAAATTCATCTACAAAAGATTGCATCCAATCTAACTACATGCTTACTTCCTAAACCTCAACCATTCATAACACATTTCTTTTGGTAAACTTAAGAATAATTTACAGTATTCAAGCTTTTAGAATAGCTTAATATTTTCATATTGTTCATCTACAAAAAGACTTTCAATCTCAAGTAACGTTACAACAACATCATCTAAATAGTTTTCAGACTTTTGTTTAAGATCAACCATCCTACTTTGTACATCAACCATTTTGCTTTGTATTTCAACCATTTTGTATTACGAATCAACCATTCTGTTTTAGGCTCCAACCAAATCTTTGAATTGTTCACTATGTAGTTTGAGTTTGTTAATCTATTTCACATACATGCATAATAGCTTTTGATGCATTTTTAAAAGATTCTACTATAATTTGATGAGACACTACATGAGGTTGTGCTCATTTTTTCTTCTTTTCAGTTGGGATCCTTGAACTTCCTCCTGGTAAAGGTGGTAAATCAGAATCGATGTCCATTGTTTCTTGAGTATTGTTTGTAGTGTTGACATCCACATCCTATGTGTTTGGTACAACCTCTACATCATTATTCTGTCAAGCCATATTTTCAATGGCAATACTGTTTTTGAATATTAGTTGCAATTGCTCAAATATTAAACATGATTTTTCTTTACAACTTTCACACTCTGAATGCTCCTATAAAAAGAACAATATAGTTATAATGGAAAAAGATAAGGAGTATAATATCTTTCAAGTAAGTCATAGGTAAGCTAACCATAATGAACTTCTTCCATATCTCGTCATCAATGTCAACAAGGATATATCGTCCTTCCATAAGCCAATCTTTCCCCTATCGAGAGTATTCTACACAAGGATGATTTCAACAAATAGATACATTTAATTAGAAGTTGTTGTCATAAGAAATAAATAAAACATATATAATAACAACACAACAATAACAACATTCATATGCAATACACAACAATATCAACATTCATAAATGGGCAATACCTAAAACCAAATTGTCAAAGCAGATTGTCATTAACTTCACTGTTTGCTAAATATATTGATAAAGAATAAAATGATGTTCAACCACATTTTGAAATTAACAAGGTTATCGAGAACTTCCAAGGGGGTTGGCAGGATCACAATAGAGCATAAGAAATACACAATCAAAAATAGTGTAAATATTTAATTCAATGGAATGGATTCATCAAATGCAACTTAAGAAACTTAAAAGAAAATAGCCATTAAACATCTAAAATAGTGGAAAAATGTAACATGCTTAAGATCTGAATAAAAATCAAAATAATTAATCACATATGGAACCCTTACCAACCTAAACAAGACATATGCCCTTACACTTTAAGAAGAAAAATAACAAAGCATATGCAATGCAATTTCAATTGCAATGGACTCATGAAAATGGAGGAAATATAGGTTGAAATGCAAATTGCAAAGTTAAAAAAAAAAAAACAACCATTAGTAATCACAATAAACAATAACATTCATAAATAGACAATATATAAAACCAAATAAATAAAACATATATGCCAATACATGCTGATTATGCAATAATCACCAATATTCAACATAATTATTCTTGTTTGTGGTGTAGACAATAAACGCAAAATCTACCAATTTCCTTAAGTCGTTCAATAGTATAGCTTTCAAAGTATACTACCAAAGAACAATATGCAATTTCAATTTTCCTAAGCCATTCAATAACAATAAACGCAATAATACAAAGCTGTAGGCAAAACCAATGCTTTGTTTTCTACAGAATTTGAAGTATACCAACATCCAACAATCATATCAATATCAAAATTTAACTAAAACATGACATGCAAGGAAAGATACTTGTAGTTGTCATGATATTCCATAATTGCAAAATAAATTCTAAAAGTTATTAAACAGCAACACAACATTGAAAATCAAGTGTTAACATTGAGTATCATGAAAATTAACAACTATCAAATTTATGGGTAAGGTTAAGAATAATTACCCACTTTGTTGAGCAAAAACCCTTAAATCAGAAAGCATTTGGAGCAGAAGCACTTGTAGATTCATGAAGGTATTCCTTTGTAGGTTAGATTCACAAGATTGGAGGATTTGCGAGGTCAGGGAGGGTGAGCGTTGGAGGATTCATGAGGTTGGGGAACGTAGGTAAGATTTGCAAGCGAGGTTAGGGAGTGTAGGTCGGATTCGCGAGCAAGGTCGAGGAGTGCAGGTTAGAGTTGCGAGGTTGGGGAGTGAGAGCGCAAATCGGGGAGCACGAGGACTAGTAGCAAACTTTTAGGCGCTTTTGGAGATAATGGAGGTTGGAAAGGATTCGATGGTATCAGAACCATCAGCTTATATATGGACGGAAACCGTGTTAAAATACCTTTCGCCATTTCTCGTGCACAATAATGCCTGTAAAACAAAGAAAGTTACAACTTTCCCTTCCTTTCCTTGAAATCTCTAGATGAATCTAGTGTGCACTAACTAACCTCTCTCTAGATGAAAGTGCAGTAAACAAGTATTACGAAGAAGCCCAAAGATTACATACACCATGATAAAAATAATGCGAAGCTCAAGTTATTAGGGACATGTTATGTTATGTATGGCAGTTTGAGTTTTGTAAATATGCAGCATACGTAGTTGATATAATTATTTTAACAAGATTAATAGTTGAATCTTCTTCAATCATGAAATTGATGGAGATACAACATGCAGGCAAACATATTTTGATAAAAAGGAGTGGCGTGGAGAAAACTAGATCGCTCATTGCCTCCCATGAACAATAGAGAATACAAAAATAAATGAATAGTAGGTGAATTAATATAGTCTATCTCTCGTTTCATTGGAATGTAAGCTTTACCTATACATAAGAGGGGTGAATATTCAGTTGTGAATCAACTTGAGGTAGCATTTTCTAGTTTGGAAACTAATCCTAACTATAGGGTCATACGACTTCACGAAAAAGGAAGGTGAATTGTAAATTGTAAGATGAAATTGAGTAAAATGCAATATAGATTAAAATTAGATCAACACAAAAACACCAATTTTCAATCTCAAACTTTTCAATTTTTTCAATCAAATAATATTTACAAATTTAGCTTTACCAAATGAAAATAGAGATTACAAAGAATGGATTAAACTTCACCCTTCATCTTTTGTTTTTCTTATGTTCTAGCTTTTTGCTTAACAATAGCTTTTTCTTCTAGGCTTTTGCCTTAGATTGTTGTATCTAGCTCAAGTTTTACCTTTTGCTCTAGCTTAATTAAATCGATGACATTCACATCTATTTATAACCTAATCTATATCAATGACATAGGATTGACAGTGGTACAACATGGTTTACTTAACAAACTCTTAAATTTAATTCTTTGAGTCTCACGTTTAACCTTGATCTCCAATGTAAATAGTATTACCATAAAGAATAACTAATCAAGCGTAAATAATAATAATAATCATTTTCCAAAAATTGATACACCTAGAGTTAATTTTAGAGGTCTTTATGGATGATAAAATAAAATAACTATTTCAAAGTAAGAATAATCAATTTACTTAAAGAATTATTTATACATGAGAGAAATTGGCGGAAAGGAAAGTGAGAGAAAGTAAAAAAAAAATATAGTGTGTTTATGTTTGATGAAAAGTGATGAAATTTAGAGAAAGTTTTATAAGAAGAGATAAAGTTGTCTTCTTTTTTAAGTTGGAAGGTTTGAAAATGATGGAAAGTGAGAGGAAAAAAATAAAAGAAAATGTAATTTGTTAAATTTGTATATTAAAAAAAATGAATAAATAATAATAATAAATTTTTACAAATTTATATTAATCTCATAATGTATAATATATTCTTATGAAAAATGAAAATATTTTTAATTTTTTCATAAACTTGAAATGTTTAAAAATATTTTTATATTATTTATTTATATTTTATTATTTTTTCACTTTCTGAATATTTCTATCACTTTTTTTACCGATGCACAAATATCATATTTTTTTAGCAACTTTCTATAATTTTTTATAACTTTCTTTTCATCATTTTTTAAAATTTTTGATACTTTTTTTTCGATTAATTTTTAAGTACACAACGAATCTAAATAATAACTAATTCAACTTAAAAAGATAATCATGGTTTTCCAAAATTTAGCCCACTCAAATTAAGTTATTGTTGATACACAGATACGTAGATTTTTTATTTTTAACAGACCTTAAGAATTTATGTTTTAACAAATTGGAAAATTTTATTTTTTGGATAAATTCTAAATATACAAGAAGTATTTAAATTTCCATGTCTAAGGTTTGTTTATATTATTAGCCGAGTCGAAAGGGTTTGTTTCGTATCCGGGGTCAGGCCGTGAGGGTTGGTTGGATCAATGGGGTTGTCCCGCTCGTTCCTCTTTTGAGACGTCTTATTGCTCTATCTAGGGTTTTTGCTGCATTGTACACGGTCTCCTCCCCCACTACTCCACCTCCAACCGTGGCGGTGCCATGGATTTCGACGAATACGAGTACCTCGAGAAGACGGTGGAGAATCCGGACCTCTCCAACGAAAAGCCCGTGGCAGGAAACGGCATCGTGTCGGCGGAGAGGGGGCACCGTAGTGGTTTCAGGAACCGGACGGAGGATGTGGGACGGCCGTCGAAGCGTATGAAGTCAGAAGAGGACAGGGAACGGAGTCGTGATAAGGACAGGGACCGCGGATCTTCTCGGCACCGTTCTCATGCGGATCAGGAAGGGAAGGACGGCGAGAAAGATCGTCGGAGGAGCAGCAGGGAGGAGAGGAACGAAAAGGATAGGGAGAGGGAGAAGGAGAGGGAGAGGGAGAGGGAGAGGGAGAAGAAGGACAGAGACAAAAGCAGGGCGAGGGACAGGGAGAAAGACAAAGAGTGGAGCAGGGATCGTGAAAGGGAGATGGAACGAGAAGTGGAGCGGGAGAGATCAAGAAGAAGCCAAAGCAGGTCCGGTAGGCACCGGGACGACGAGCGCGATAGGTTCGGGGAGAAAACTAGGGACAGAGAATACAGAGAAAGGGATGCCAGGTACGGTTTTTTATTTCTTATTTTTTAGTTTTAATTTTTCGTTTAACTGTTCCGTGTGGAGAACTTACTCACGGGTGGAACGTGATTCTTGAGTTCTACGTGCTTAATTTTACGTATTATAGCCGATCAACTTCTTCAGTCTATTCATCACATGAGTAATATCGATTGGATTTTTACTTAAAGAAGGAAAAAATTGCTTTAGAGAAATACTCGTACGACAGTGAGAAAATTTTTGAAATTACATAATCTAACAGAATGTAGTGATGGATGGAAATAAATGGGGAGATGATTCATGTTGCCAAGTGGTATTAAGTTGTCGATTATTGAATATTGTTTTTACCGCATAAGTACTTATCTAGTTTTGTGGTAGCTTAGAATGTTTGGGCCTTTTGATTGATTGTTGATCCAAGGTTATCAAGGCACCAAGGTGCTCACATTGTAAGCTGGAGTGGAGTGCCTTTGATGGCTTTTATAAATTAAAATCCTTTTCCCTATTTACATATTATATCATTTCATCGATTTCCATGTCCACTTTGAATGTTCTATCATTCCATGCAATCATCAATTGAAGCAATTGTGAACTCATCTTTGCATAAAAAAGTTGGAATATGCCCAAAAGTACAAGGATATTAAAATAGGATACAATGACTTTTATAATATGGAAAATAAAAATTAACATATGAAAATATTCACATTCATTGTTGTTTGATGGCATGTAGGGAATAATTTTTCGATCAGTATTCAAAAGGGGAAAAAAGCTTTGTAGGCATTGTTGACATGGTCTGTTTGGTACTTTTGCAAGGTGGAGAAAATAGTTTGTGAAGAACTATATATATTTTCCCATATTGGGTATTTAAGTGAACTATTTTGGTGAAATTGGCTAATATTATGGTTCCATAAATGGGTCACCCATCTACCCATTATCCAAACCCAATTAGGAAATTATTGTTAGAATGCTCTGGACTTGCACTTTATTATTTACTTGACATTGTATTTTGAATTGTTGACTTGTTATTGACTCAGCTTTATTATTTGGATTCTTAGAATGTTATTCACTACTTTGATTAATGATTATGTTTCTTATATTTTTCAACCTAGTGACATGATTGTGTGATAATTTTGTACGTTAAGAATTTGCTTCTTTATTTTAAAGTACATGTCATTATCTTTACAATTTTTTATTCCAACTGGTTTGATAATTGTGGTGGTTACATTCATGTAATTTTATTTATATTTTTTTATCATTTTACAAATTTTCTGAAAGATTCCGATTCAAATCGCCAATCCCTATTTATGACATTACTCATATTTAATACATCATTTCTTAGTTGATTTCTTTAATGTCATTCATTTTGTGTTTGTAATGGCTGCATATTTTCTTGTCTTTGCATGTTTATCGCAATAAGCAAAGATTTTGTTTGATATTGTTTTGCTCCTATTTGAATCTCATACAAACATTCCACGGATTTTATAAAGGAAAACTAGGATATGATAATCTTTATTAAGAAATACCAACCTCAAATGAACTAATATTCTTGGAACATGGAGACATTCATGTCTGACATTGTTTTGCTTGTTAGACTCTACACTAGGAAATTATATGCAATCTTATTGTGTTGTTGCCAAGTGCCAAGTTCTAATTCTTTATCAGTAACCCAATTAAAACTTAAAAAGTCCCCCAATATTTAAATAGAACTAATATTTATTTTTCTAAGTAGTGGATGGTTGACGAATAAATTAAAATAAAAGGAGACAAAGTACAAGCTTATCAATGAGATAAGTCCAACAAAACATAGCCAACAAGGCTACCCCTGTTCCTGAAACTTGTGCCTTTTGTACGACAAAAAATAACTTGTGCCATTGTCTCACCATTTGGAGTTAGTCACATGAATCCTTTTCTTCTATGTATTCCTATCTATGGTCAAATCTTCTATTAAATTACATAAATTTAAATCTTTAATCACAATTCCTAACTAAATAGTTTTAGGTCTTTCTCTACTTTTAATTTCTACACTAATTAATTTTCTTCTTTTAATTAGTGCATTCTTTGGTTTCTTAAGGATATGGCTAAGCCGCTTAAGCCAATTATCTCTTATCTTATCTTCAATTGGTGCAACTACTATTTTATTCCTAATAAAATTATTTTTTAACTTATCCTTTATAATATTACCCCTTATCCATCTAAGCATTCACATCTCTGCGACATTAACTTGCACATAATTATGCTTTACAACCTAGTATTTTGAATTGTAAAGTATAGTCAGATGAGTAACAATTTTATAGAAATTTCCTTTCAATTTTAAGAGTATGCTCCTATCATTTAACACTTTAGAATTATTTCCCTAATTCATTTACTGTACTTTAATCTTATGTATATTATCTTCAAATTTCTCTATTGCTACTTATTATAGATCTTAAGTACTTAAAAGTATTATTTTTTTGAATCTCGTGACCATCTTATTGTGTACTTTTATTATTGTTTATATTTCTGTTGAACTTATACTCCTTATATTTAGTTTTTGACCCACTCAATCTTAATCCTATTCTCTCTAAAATATCTTTCCATGATTCTAATTTATAACTAATTCCTACTTTACTTTCATTAACTAAAACTATGTCATTAGCAAAAGCATACACTAGAATATTTCTTTTTGCATTTCCTTAGTTATTTCATTCATAATCAAGACAAACGTGTAAAAATTTAGGGGGGACTCTTGGTGTAAACCTGTCTATTAGAATTTCCTTAGTTTATTCTCTTGTAATTTTAACAATAGTAACTGTTATTTCATACATATCTTTTACAATATCAATATATTTTATACATCCTTTTTTTCCGAAACCTACCATAATAGGTTTCTCACTTGAAGTTGTCAATGATAGATGTCCTTTGTTGGATGTTGATCATGGGTTGAGGTCTTCACATTTCTTGCTTAAAGTTGTCAATGGTCATGGGTGGAAAGCCCTCATTAGATGTTGTTCAAGGGTTGAGTTATTCACATTTGTCACTTGAAGCTGTCAATGGTTGGGGTAGACAGTACTTGTTAGACATTATTCAATGGTCAGAGTCTTTACATCCTCATTTGAAGTTGTCAATGGTCATGGTTGACTACCCCTTCTAGATGTTGTTCAAGGGTTGAGGTCTTCTTGTCTTCATCTGAATCTTTTAATAGCCAGTTATAGTTAACTTCTATCAGAAATTGTTTGTGGGTCAAAGTTTTTGCTCCTTTGTTTGAAGTTGTTAATGGTTGGGGTGGGTAGTCCTTGTTGAAAAATATTCAAGGTTGTCAACAGTTAGGGGTAGTTGGCTTGTACCTGAATTTTGAGGGTTTGGTTTCATTTTTTTGCATGAAGCTATGAGTGGCTAAGGGAGGCCATCCCTTGCTAGACATTATTCAAGGTTTAATGTCTTTACATCATTGCCTAAAGCTATCAATTGTTATGGACACTTGGTCATTGCTGGATTAAAATAGATTGATAGCTTAGACAAATTGGTTGATTGGTGCTTGAATGTTTATCTTGCAAAACAATAGATAGGTCTAGCCCACATGGGGTTGACCTTGCCCCCTCCAATGCTTAAGTCAGGCAAGCATGTGATGGTGGTAGATCAGGTTTATAGGTTTTATAGCCTACTTGTAAAGCCACACTTATTTATATTTGGCGTTGGTAGGTGGGGGCGGTTAACATTGGTGAATTCTAGGATGTTGAATTAAGAAGTCCACACTTGGTCCATGTTAGCCCCATGTGGTGATCATATTGAACAAGTAGCACACAAATCAATAGGTGCCTAGGCTTTGATAGGGTGTTGGATATGCTGGCTTGGTTGTCCCCATTAAATATTCTTCTTTGAAAATGACAATTCTTTTATGAGCATGATGTGTAGTTTGACTAGATTGAGTGCTTTGTGATAGGTAGGTGGGGAAGAGACCTGTTGTTTGATGGTATGCTAGGGGATAGCCTTATCAACCACGCACATCTAGCAACATGTGTTGCTTTGGTTAGGGTTCCTATTGTGGGCCATGGTCAACCTAGGATTTGGTCCATTGAGGGTTGGTTTGACTGGACACCTTCCATCAATGTCTAGCTGTGATTTGGCAACATTTGGACTACCCTTCTCACCTTAGTTGAGGTAGGAGGGTCTTCTACTGGGTTTGTTTAATTAAATATTCAATACCTATTCAGATTTAAATATAATGGTAAGTTGTAACTAAACAAAATTTCACCCATAAATAAGGCAATAACATAGAAAGATACCTAACAAAATCCAGAAAAATACAAGTTAACCTTAAAGTTCTTAACATTATCAATAGTCTAACTTATTAAGTACCAAAAATTAAGCATTAAGGAACTTATAAATCATTCAACAATCAAAGTTTTTGATAACAAAATGAAATGGTAGATGATGATGATGATGATCATCATCATCTATGATTCATTTTTCTTCATCAAAGTCCTCTAGCTTGCCTCCAAAATCATCATTGTCATTCTTTTATTCTTCATGGGATTCTTCCTTATATAAATTGATCAATTTAGGATCCATTCAATCACTCCTTAAAAAAAGAAAAAACCTTGGGGGCTCAAGATGTAAAGAAAAAAAGAAACAAATGTATCAACACCAGCCTTTCCTCCATAGCTAGACTGAATCTCATTTAGCAAATAAGTTCATCCAGGAGGTGTCTGATCAAAACTGAAAATAAACAGAAAGAGAAAAGCAACAACAATAAATGGTAACGAACATAGACTACAGTCAGAATGTTGTTGTAGCCCAGAGGCAGTACAGAGGGTTGGCTTGGAAAGTGGGGTCATCACAAGTACATGCAAATTCTCTAAGAATCCAGTTGGCCTCAGTGATCAGATTGATGGTCTTAATGAAATACAGATAAATCAAAGTTCTGCTCATCCAGGACCACCAGAGGGGAAGATACCTCCATACTTACTAACCAGGAGACAGCTGAAGAAGAGTGCTTGAAGTCTTCAGGAGGAGCATTATGGAAGCTGCAGGTGGTGGTAGTATCCTTGTTCATGTTCCATTTCCTCCTTCTAAACCTTTGTAACTACTATTACATGAAGAAGATACATGAGAAGCTTGACCTTTAAAGGTTCCCTTCCCATCCAAACCACGTTATAAGTTGGCTGTGGGATGTCAGAAGTATATATAGTTGTTCCTTTCAGAGAATTTCCCAGAGAGAACATGCTTCCATTTTTGCTCATCCTTTTCTGTGTGTGAAGGTCTTTTTTCTATAGAGCTTGGATCAGGCTGTTCATCTTCTCAGTTCCTGCCTTCTTAATGTTTCTTTGAAATCTAATATCCAAGTCCAGCAACCATCCTCAGAGGCCCGTGCATCCCTCACAATGGCCATACCTAGTTAGTTTAAAGATTCTTGATTGCAAATTGATCGATGGCAAGGATGGGCACAAAGAGTCCTCCCAAAAGAGAATGCTGTTCCCATCCCCGAAGGAGAAGTTCGTTTGCTCCCATAAAGAAGACAGTAAAGCATGAATGCACTTTAAAAAGGGAGCAGGAGTTGCCTCCTGAAGAAGGCCACCTGCCAGACACACCCATGGATATTCTTCATCAAACCTACCCAAATGGCCTCCCAATCACTCCACTGATGCTACTGCTGCCTGCATAAGAGTGCCTCATTGAAGAGCCTTGTTTACTTGATGCCAAGCCCACCAAGGACCTAATTGTAGTTGGACTGCTAGTCATGAAAGTCAGAATTTTTACTTGGTTGTTTGTGCAGTTGATTGGGGACAGTTTGTGGATTTCATTCATTAGAATTGGAGTCTTGGACATATGAACATGGTCTTGTTCATTGGGCTGGATGTGATGGCAGCCTCAAGAGATGATGGTTTGCATTGTGCATGATAAAGGTAAGGTCATGGATTTAGATGTTAGGAAAGGATGACTTTTCCTTAGCGCTGGTAGGATGCTTGATCCACCCATATTCTTGGAATTTGGCATCTGCTATACAATTTTATTTTTTTGGGAATGTCATTAATTGCAAATAAGCATTCAAGGTGCTGACTAATTGGTGCAAGATTTCCATCTTAACTTGGAAGATTGCCATGTTTGGTTGAAGCCAATGAATCCAACCAATCACGTGGCTATCTGTTCATCTGATTCCATTTTAGTATCTTTTGTGGCTTTCTGGTTATTTTTGTGGTATTTTTCTCTTGGTAAAGTCTAATCAGAATGTTACTCAAAAAATGTTTCTAAGAGCCTTGTTTTTCAATATATGCATTTAGCTGAATCTGATAGCAAATATGAATGCTGCAAATTTGATATGAAAAAGACAGATATTGGGAATATGAAATTTATGTTTTGAATGGGAGTATCATTTGGGGATTTGTACAAGCTGATACAATGTTGTATCATGGTATTTGATGCTTGTAGATTGGATTACATCTTACAGCTTAGACATTTTTATCACACAGGATCCAAGGACATGTTTGGAAATGCTTCTGGAATAAGCAGTTTTCAACAAATGTGGTTTTTGAATAAGCAGTTTAAAAAAGTTTATTGAATAAGTTATGAAAGAATTATTAAGCACTTAATTAAACAAATGCTTGTTTTAAAAATGCAGCTTATTGAATTAGTGGTAAAATGAGTTGTCAAGTGCTTATCGAATTTTTATGATAACTTCTTATTTCAATCATGTTTGAAAATACATATTGAAACGCAGCTTATTTTAAAATAAGCTGATGTAAAATGTATTTTCAAATGCTTCATATTTTTATGATAAGTGTTTATTTTGGACATGTTTGAAAATGTTTATTCAAACATAGTTTATTTTCAAACATAGTTTATTTTAAATTAAGCTAACACAAAACAGCATTTCCAAATACATTCTAAGATTTTTGGCCTTCTCAAGGGTGATTTGATTTTTCTCTCACAATACACATGCTTTGATTCTGCATGAGATTTTATTAAAGCACGATGCTTGATATAATCTTGATTCTAGTAGACCACTTTCCAAGTAGTTCATCAGTGAGGTTTAACTTTATCCAGTTTGCCGTAGGGATATATACTAATGTGTGAAGATTTTCTTTCTTTGAGCAATTGGTGCTTCTTTGATGTTGTTATCATTTGATGCATTTTTTTACATTACATTATACTAATTTGTTTTCAAATTGCTTCCATTTATCTTATAACATATAATAGGAATATTTCTTCTTGGAATTGAATATGTGTTCCTAAATAACTACATTTTTTTGTAGTATAATCCTTGCTCTATTTCATTTTGTATCAGACAAATTAGAGATTAAGCTGTTTGATATCTAAAAGTTCCAGTTAGTTTTGTGCTGATTGACTGATGTATTTCTCATCTCATTCTTGAAAATTCTGAATATTAAACAATACATACTGGGAACTCGCAGATCTGCTAGAGCAATCTTCAGACCAGCAATTGAGTCATCAAGGGAATTCAGATGTGGGTCTTACTAATTCTATCAACTAGACTAAACTAAAAGCTTGTATGGCAAGTGTGGGGCTTGAAGTTTTGATATTGAGTGGTGATATGTTGTGCTTTTGGTTATCCTTGCCTCAGGTCAAAGCAGCTAAATCATATTTGTTCTGTTGCAGAAATGCTGGTCATGGGAGTCTTGTACCTCTGACAGAAGCACATCTTCTTCTGATGCTTATAAGGAGATAAATGGCACTTGTTCATTTGAATGCCTACATTCTTTGTGTTTTTTCATGCAGGATTTTTTCCTTCATCAGTTTGTCATTGAAGATTTAGGACTTCTTGTTGTCAAAGGATGCCCCATTTTGCCTCCCCCAACCCACCCACCCATCTACACATAGAAAAGATCATAAAGTATTTGATCTGCATTTTTAACCAAGCCTTGTACTTGCAATCTTAGTTGTTCCTTGATATTTTTGTTTTTCTCATAAATGGCTATCATATGTGTGTGATCTGGTTGCCTATGAAGGCATGCATAACACAAGTGTGTTACTATCTCTTAATTTTTGAATATACTTGTAGGTTTTGTCATGCATGGTTTGCATAGTTTCAGATGTTTCTGTTATAGGTGAGTTGGTGTAGGTAACATGGTCTTATGCATAATATCAGCAAAGTTGGCTGGTCAAGGAATCCTTTGTCTTCAGCCTTCGCACATATAAACTTTTAGAAAGGATCATACATGATCTTTTGAACGCATAATAAGGTCATCCATATCTACATGAAATAGTCATTTTTTTGAAGTATGTTTCACTTCATGAGCAGGTGGTGGTGGTCTGAAGATTGATGCCAGTGGGCTTTTCCTCTGCCTAGAATTGTTAAATACTGCCTCAGCTATTCAACACTTATATTATTGGATTAAAGTATTTATGATTAAGTTTGACAACTTCCATTGTTAGTTATATCAGCTAGTTTTGTTATTAGGTATAAATGAAAATAATTGAATACCATGTAATTTATCAAAATAATGATTAATTATTGACACCATTATAAATTCAAGCATGTAGGAATGATATTTGCCATGGTTGTTAAGGTGGGCTATAGGTGCTTCCTAGGTGCCCAAGTAGTTTCCAGGGCTCAAATCAAATCTTTGTTGGATCTGAATAGAAATCCAAGAAAGATCAAATACTATGTAAGATATTTTTTAATGTTTTCTACAAAGATCTTTTTATCTTAGTATCAATTGGACTTTGTATATCTTATTTTGTTATTTTGTATTGACTTTTATTACAAGTTAATTTATAAGTTGTGGCATTTAAACTTCATATTGTTGTGTTTGTTGTTTACACATTTTTATAAGTTAGTTTACACTATTTATTTTGTGTATTTTTATTTACTAATACACATGAAAATATATAAATAACTATAAATATACATATATAAAAAATGTATACTAATATGGTTTCCTATGTGCTCAAGGCGTCCAAAGATACCATTAGGCACCTTAATAACCTTGATATTTGCATTTAGTTTTATATTTATACATTTAAATTTTCATTATAAATGTTAAACATTTATAATTTATAATTGGGTAATAATTGTGTTGTGTTGTGTTGTGTCAAAATGAAAGTATGTTCATTATATAGATCTTTCAATTTTCAAAATGGTTCAAAAAATATATTTGAATAATTTTCATGTTTGTGCATCATGACATGTAATAATCCTGTACTTTTAAAATTAAAAGAATTTTTTTACCACATATCAATTCGCACTATATACTTTATGCCATGGTGTTCATATCTATTAGCCTTAGTCATGGATGAAATAACTAAGGAAATTTAAAGAGAAATACCTTTTGTATCCTGTTTGTTGATGATAGTTTTGGTTAATGAAAGTAAGGTAAAGTTTAGTTTTAAACTAGAATCATTAAGAGGTACTTTAAAGTCCTATGGATTTAAATTGAATAGGTTAAAAATTAAATATAGATTTAACAAAAATAGGGTTTACGATGAATGCATAAAATTAGATGGCCAAGAGATCCATAAAAGTAAGAATTTTAGGATATATAATAAGTAGTAATGGAGTAATTTTAGAGGATGTTATTTGTAGGATTAAAGTAGGATAGATGAAGTAGAGAAAATGTTTTTGGAGTGTTAGGTGATAGGAGGATGTTCTTAAAATTAAAAGGAAAATTTTATAAAATTGTTGTTTGCATAACTATACTTTATGATTTAGAATACAGAAGTATAAAGTATAATCATGTGCAAAGGTTAATGTTGCGGAGATGCCAATGCTTAGATGGACGATTGGTAATATTCTAAGGGATAAGCTAAAAAATGAATTTATTAAGAATAGAGTGGAAGTTGTACTAATTAAAGAAAAGATAAGAGAAAATTAGCTTAGGTGGTTTGATCATATCCTTTGGAGATTAAAAGATAAACCAGTTAGGAGAGGAGAATTAATTAATGTAAAAGAAATTAAAGAAAGTAGAGAAAGAGCTAAAACCACTTGGTTAGGAATTGTGAGAAGAGATTTAAATTTCTGTAATTTAACTGAGGATTTGGCCATGATATTGATATTTATGTAGAGATTTTCATTGTTGTTGCCGTATATTTTATGCCATAGTATATAATGTTGGCTGGTAAATATGAGTATGTGTAAAAGTTGGTATTGTAGAGATGTGAATGTTAAAATGAATGAATGATAATATTATAAGATATTCATTAAGAAATGTTTTTGTGTAAAGTAATGTAGGACTTGTACTATTTGAGGATAATATAAGAGAAACATTTCTCTAAGGATGATAAGAGATTGGTCATATCTATAAAAGATTTATTGTTGCATCCCTAAGGTAAAGAGAATTAATTAATCTTGTTGGACTTGACTCTGTCTTTAGTTTTTTTCTTGCAACATGTTTTCAAGACTGTTCCTTACAAGGCTAATATTATGTAATCTATTTATTCATATGATCTTAGATTTTGTTTTTTCATGTAGACATTACAAAGAGAAAAAAGAGGATGCTGTGGAACCTGAAGCTGATCCAGAACGAGATCAGAGGACTGTGTTTGCCTATCAGGTTTTTTCAGTAATTATATTTTTTTTCCCAAATTCAGCATTTTTTGTTTTGTCATAGACCTATGCTTGCCTGTCACGTTTTCTCAGTAATAATGATTTTTTTCCAAATCCTGCAATATTGTTTCATGCATATGCTACTTCATTTCAGCCATAGTGAATTGTTTTCACATTTGTTTTTGGATAGATTAATTTAAAGGCAGATGAAAGAGATGTTTATGAGTTTTTCTCAAGGGCTGGAAAGGTTAGCATTTTTCTAACTACTACATAGGAAAACTTTTACCTTTTTTGCCTTTTTATACAATATGCAACTTCATCTCTTTGCTTATGTTCCATGATGAATTGGCAAGTTTGACATTTTGATCTCCCTAGTAATATTGAAACTATATGGGCATGTTAAACAAATCTGTATGGAATAACATTGTGCTGTTCTTATGCAGAATTTCCCTTTTTAAGACTAAATTACATTGATTTAATTCTTTATAAAGTATCACATATTGAATAGTTCATTAAGTACATAAATTACTTTATTTTATGGTTGCAAGTTTAAGTTCACGAGATGCAATAATTTTTTAAAATAAGAAAATGTCTTTAGTGACATGGCTTATCATGTGCTAATATGCTATTTGTGTATTCGTTGGGAATTGCACAATTAGAAAACATTTGATTAATTTCACTACATCATTTTCTTTAGGTGCGCGATGTAAGGCTCATTATGGACCGCAATTCACGCCGTTCTAAGGGTGTAGGGTAAAATTTTTCCTTTTCAAATTTTTATATTTAATGATACACCATTTTCTTATAATGTTCACATTATCTGGTGCAGTCATCATCTTAAAGCTTTTTTTTTGAAAAGGGGAAATGAAGATTCTTATTAAAATATTCCACCAAGAACAAGCTTAATTGATCAAAACGATTAATGAAACCAAAGATTCCAAACGTTATATTTGAATTAGTACAGATGCCCAGGAATCAAACAAAGAAGATTCCTGGAAGACTTTATGAATAGGTCCCCCTTCCTCTGTTGAAGGATCCCATAATTTCCAAATAGCTAAATACTCCAACAAATTGCATGAATGGCTAGAAGCAACTGATATTTTTCTGAGGTGAGCTTGCCTTTCAGAATTTAGTTCACCATTCCAAAAGATGATTGTGAGATATTACTGCTGTGGCTTGGTTAGCTTTTAGGGTCATTTTATTCCTTTACTCAGTGACTTTGGATGGGAAAAGAATAATTGATCAATATTCTTCTGCTCTTGCATGCAAAGGGGACACGTTCAAGGTAATTGTTCTCTGCCCATTTGCTTTTGTAGTACGTAGTAACATGTCTGTAATGAATCACAATCCATGTAAAGGCCCTGATCTTCCGTAGTGATCTGGCTTTCCAAAGAAGCCTAGAAGCCATTCAGTGGCTTCCCTTAAGGTTTTGCAGGCTTCTGTAGCAATCATTGACAGTGAATGGTCCCGTAGAGGTGCCCCACCAGGGAGTCTTCAGTGTGGAGTCTAAAGTCAAGCATAAGGGGATAGTCTGTAATGGAGAATTTAGTTACACGATCTTCTCTTAAGCCCTTCTTAGCTGTTGATCTCATCATATGGTCTCATTCACCTCATAGTGTACCATATTTCTAAAAAAAGCTGTTTGGAATCCTGTAATGGTAAGGAGAGAAGGAAAATATTTGGAACGTATCTTCCCATTCTGCCACTTATCTAGCCAAAAGCAGGCTGATCTTCATAGTTGGCAATCTCACATTCCATGAACATACCAAACACATTGAGAAAAGTTTAATTTCTACATCTTATACCTAGTCTTCATAGCAACTTGTATATATCTTCACTAAAGGCTTGGATACTAGAGTTTTTAGGACTTATGTACCTAGGTGACAATCGTTGGTGAAGAAAGAATCAAGAAGAAATCCTAAAGTAATTATAGAATAATCTCAATAAAGCACAACAATGCATGAAAATGATAGTGGATAGATATCAACATGAAGAACAATATAGCAATGGAGATTGGGTCTATCTTAAATTACAAGAATGAGAGGTTGCTGCCTCATGATGTAGATACTGGTGGATGATTAGGCATTCAATTGTGAAGGAAAATTGAATGCTTGTGGTTTCGCAATCACCATAATTGTAGTTTTACCTCTAGAAATTGGGAGCCCTTCCATAAAGTCTATGCTAATATCTATCTAACTTTGTTTAGGGATTAAGGTTTGATTACAAAAATAGTATATAAACTAGGAAGTTCCAATTGAAAGTTGAAGATTACATCTCCCTTAGGTTGTAGCCAATGAACCCCAATGATTATGTTGCTTCTTTCTAGTGGAATTGGGTGCAAGTCAAGCTAAATAGGTGTACTACAAAAATTAGCGTGTTTGGTCAATTTCCCTACATTTAACAAACTACCTAAAGCTTGCATAATTCATATCCCTTTTCAAATATTTATTGGGATCTTAAGAGTCTTAAGGAAATGCTCATTGATAAAATTATACGTGCTTCTTGGGTCCACCAAAATTGTATCTACTTTTCCTACACATCTACCTTGTAACTAGATGGTATCTATGCGATTTTCTCTAGCTAAAGCATGCAAAGAAATTTGTTATTGCTTTATATCTTGCTCAATTTTAATTTCTAGTTTTGCCTATTCTTTTTCATTAGAATTGGTGCCTTGAAGTAGAAACAATCTTTTGTTTTTGCAAATATGACCTTTATGGAATTTTTCATTGTAATGAAAACATAACCCCAATTCTCTTCTACATTGTTCTTCAATACGTGAAATTCAGGCTTTTTTTTAATACAAAAGGTGTAGATCCAGGTCATTAGAGGATCTAATTTTGAACAATACAATGAAAAAATAAACCCAACTGAAAAACAAGGATGCCAAAATAAAACAGCACCAAGAGTCGCAGAAATAAGAGTCCAACAGAATAAACCAAATTGACAAACTTCTGACTCCATCTCACATTGAAGAATCGAAGATTGGTAGACTGAAAGCGAAACTCAGCACAACTGAACAAGATATCATTGAAATCGCAAAGCCAATCGACTGGACTAGAGGCAAGATTGATGGTACCAAAAGCTCTCGTAGAGGTGGACCAAAAATATTGACAAGGGTTCTGACACCGTTGGCACTAAAGAAGAAAAAGATCTATGGGCCAGTTGTGGATATCGGTTAAACCGCAAATCCAATCAGCTGGATAGAAAGCGAGATTGGTGGTACCAGAAGCTCTGCAAATGCAGACCGAAGCTTTTGACAAATATTCTGACACCACTGACATTGTGGAAGTGGAAATTGACCAAACTGCAAATCCAATCGGTAGGATCAGAAGTGAGATTGATGGTACCAGAAGCTACCGTGTTGGTTGATCAAAAATGCTGACAATAATTCTGACACCATTGACCCTAAAGAAGAAAGAAGCCCAATGGATTGGAATCGGATATCGGTCAAACCGCCAATCTAGCCATCTGAGCTAGAAGCAAGTTTAGTCAGATTGGAAGCATCGCAAACCTAGCATCCAACAAACCATGAAATATCGAAAAAATGGTGCAAGGACTGGAGACAGACTCAAAGGGACCATGTAGCCATCCTAGGCCATTAAACAGGAATACCCCATTGATTCAAAAGTAGAAATTCAGGTAATTTGGTCTTTTTTTGGAATTTCCCCAGATTCCATTCCTCTCCTTGCAATTTTTCTACCTCCTATCATTGTTTTCTTCAAAACTTGTCTTCCTCCTTTTGTCCCCTGCCCTAATGACCTTATCCACGATCTGTCTACCATTCCCTTAAAATCATCGACTCCCCCACTCCCCCTTGCCTTGATGCATAATTCTTGCAAGTGGGCCATGATTATTGCTATTATAAGATTAGTTGGCTGGAAGCACTTCACCTCAACCTAAATTTCCTCTCTCAGTCCTTTGATGAAACAACATACTAGTTTGAGTTGCGTCAAGCCTTCTTTGTAGGTTGAAAGATCATTGAAGGCATCCACATACTTTGCTATGGAGCTCTCTTTTGTTGGTACTTGAACAACTCCCCTTGAAAATTCCTCAAGAACTTTCCCTAAATTAAGCAATCAAGTTTTTGATGAACTTGCCCCAATCAATAAAGTCTCAGTCTCCTTAGAAGGATTTCAATCACTAAGTAACCGTTCCTTAGAGGTTTAATGCAGCTATAATGTCCAATTTTCTTGCTCAACTTGATGATATGCCAGAAGCTAGGTGATGAATGGAGCCCACTCCACATTGCCTTGACCATCAAACATAGGGAAGCCAAGTTTTATATTTTTGATCTTTTTTTTGGCTGCACCTCCCCTTGTTTGTTCTTTCTTTTCACTTTCTGATGAGCTAAGGATTTTCTTTATCGTCACACCTCTCATAGTATAGATTGAATCTACTTTTGTTTCTAACTGAGTTAATGAAGCTTCAGTCTTTCTCATCAAATCTAACATCATTTGATCTTGCTCCATCGTCTACTTCTTAGTCAGTGGTTGAAGCTTGTCTGATGGACAAGTTGTCTTTGATATTAGATTGCAAGGTTGTTGTTGTTGTTGTTGAGCCTTGTGACATTGGTATTGGCAGATGATCAGGTGCTCAATTGTGAAGGAAAATTGAATGCTTGATGGTCCAGGTGAATTGGGTGGATGCTATAGTTAGAGATGTAACCTCTACAAGCAAGAAGCAAACTTGCCATATTTCATTTCCTAATAAAAAATTTTACATTTGTCTTTACATATATTACTCATTGACTTACCCTTACCACTTACAAACTTATCCATATATTTCATTACCATTACATTTTACAACTGACTTTACATATAAAAGACATACATCCAGTTACATGGATATTTTACTTATGTTCCACTGACGATTGCCTTGGATTGAAATTCCTATCACCGTTTGAACCCTTGTTGGGACTTAACCATGCCTATGGACGATGGTAGATAACAAGGAGGAGGTTAACCACGACATAATGTAGCTTGGCAATACATCTAAAGGGCTTATGATGTCCATATAGGACATAGCCATGCATGGAGGAGTTGGGCAACACAAGACAACCCATGAGTGAGGCCAAGCAACACAAAGTGACATGAAGAAATGTTGGGCAACATAAGTTGAACTATGCCATAGTTGGCTTGGATTGGATGGCAACACTTGTTGATATTTGTCTAAAAATTTAGGATAACCAAGACTCATGACATCTCATTGAGATTCATTAATAGCCGTTGAGACTTTTAATATTTATTGGATAATTGTGGATGACCATTGAGACTTGCTAATGCCTGTTAGTAAACTTTGCATTTAAACAAGTGATAATCCATTAGTCATTTTAAAATTTATCAAGATAATTTTTTCAGAAGGGTATAAATCTTCCTTTTCTATGTCACTAAGTCCATTAGTTTTGTCTTGTAGCTCTATATTTGAGGTATTGTGAAGGCACTTCTTCAACTCTTTTGTCTTGTCATCATACTCTATTTAATTGCATAACCATTTCTTTCATTTCTTTCACCCTACATTGTTTGGGAGCCATTCTAAGATTTCCTTTAGTATCTGTTGCCCAACATTTCTCAATTAATTTGCCAAGTCTTTAGCCATGCTGCCTTTGCCTAAATGGGGACTCTGGAAGCTTACATTGTGAAAGTCTATTGATAAAAGGATGTTGTTAGAATATGGTCTTGAGGGGTCCTTGACCTAGAAACTTTAGCCTCCTAGTCATTATTTACTAGTAGTCTATTGATACTTGTCATGACTTGGTTCCCTTTTAGATTCAACTGTGTATGGGTGCCCTTGCTGTTAGTACTCTATCAATCCTTGTCATGACTTGCTGCCCTTTAGATTTGTTGAATATATGACTGGAATTAGTATAAAGGTATTTTGGTCATTTGATCAATTGTATTGTCCATGCTATTTAAGCATGGACCTAGGACACCGATTGTGCTGTTGATTCATTGTACTCCATTCTGAATAGAAAACCCTCTCCATCCGTGGACGTACTCAATTTGGTGAACCATGTAAATTTTGGTTGTGTTTGGTTTTTATCGTTTCTCTCTTTTCTCTTGCACAACAATTGGTATCAGAGCTAGGGTTTCTTTGTAAGAGAAAGGAAATATTATTTTTGGGAGAAAATCAGTCGGAAGACATTCGTGTGTTAGCTCACACGCGTATCTGCTCATGCCATCTCTGATAGTCGCTCGTTTGATTGCAGATCGCCCGTTCATCACTCAACATCCGTTCGTACGAGATTGTCTACGTGTGTACGTCTACGTGTTTGCCTGTGCGCCAGCGTTCGCGCATCTGTCTACGTGCGTTCGTCTGAAAGCCAACACCTGCGCGACTGCGTTTGCCTTCGCCTGCGTCTGCGCGACTGCATCTGCCTTCGCCTGCGTCCATGCGATTGCGTCTGTCTTCGCCTGCGTCCGCGTGACTGTCTACCTTCGCTTGTGTCCACGCGACTACGTCTGCCTTCGCCAGCGTCCACGCGACTACATCTGCCTTCGCCAGCGTTCGCACAATTGCGTCTGCCTCCGCTATCATCTGCCTGCACCTGCGCTTGTGTGACTACTGCTTGCCCCTCTACCGCCCGCACGTCTGCTCGCCTGCCATCTGCGAGACTACTGACCGTGCACCAGCCCTCTTCGTGCGTTGTCCACAGTGGTACCTTCAGTCCGACACACAACAACATTATATGTACAAGTCAGTACACAAAGTTGGCCTTTTTTTGGTCTATTTTTGAAGATAAACAATTTTTTTTTTTTTGCATAGAATTTACACATTTTTTGTGATGTCAACACCGGCTTTGAAAGTGGATAAGTTTAATGGTAAAAATAGTTTCAGCCTTTGGCAAATAAAAATGAGGGCTTTGTTGAAGCAACAGGGCATTTGGACACCTTTAAACAAGGAGTCGACTATGGATAAGAAATCTGCAGAATATGAACAAGAAGAAGAAAAGGCTCACTCAACTATTTTACTATGCCTATCAAATGAGGTTATTATTGAAGTTGATGAGACCACAGCTTTTGGGTTGTGGAACAAGTTGGAGACTCTGTACATGACAAAATCCCTTACTAATAAATTATTGCTCAAGCAGAGGTTGTTCTCTTTAAAAATGAAGGAAGATATACCGTTGAAGCAACATTTGGATCAGTTGAACACTATTCTTATGGAGCTACGCAACATTGGTGTGACTGTTGAAGATGAGGATGTTGCTCTCATTTTACTAGTTTCACTTTCATTGTCATTTGAAAATTTTGTGCAGTCCTTTGTAGTTGGCAGAGACACTATCACATTGGAGGAAGTGAGGTCCAGTCTTCATTCAAGAGAACTTAGGCACATAGTTACACATGGGAGCAATGATGCAAGTGCATCTGGTTTAACTGTACATCAAGGAGATAGTAGGGGACGTCAACAGAAACAAAGCAATAATAACAGACATAGAGGAAGGAGCAAATCAAGAGGCAAGTACTCCAAGGATACTTGCAACTATTGCAAAGAAAATGGACACTGGAAAGTAAATTGTCCCAAATCAAAATCCAAAGAGAGTGCGTCAGTAGCTGAAAAGGAAGATTCAACGTCTGAAGGTGATTTTTCTTTGACTGTTTGTTGTAGTGCATATACAGATCAACATTGGATCTTAGACTTTGGAGCATCTCATCATATGACTCTCAATAGGGAGTATTTTTATACTTATCAGACTATTGATGGAGGACAAGTTAGATTAGCAAATGATGATGTTTGTCTAAGAGTTGGCATTTGTACAATTAGATTCAAGATGCATGATGGCACGGTGAGAATCCTTGAAGATGTATGGCATGTGCCCAAGCTGGGCAAAAGCTTGATATCCTTGATGACACTTGATTCTAAGGGTTTCAAGTATTCAGGAGGAGGGGGCAAATTGTTGGTCTCAAAAGGCTCATTGGTAGTGATGAAAGGGGTAAAAAATGGATCTCTATACATTTTGCAAGGTTCTCCAGTTGTAGGAGATGTTGCAGTTGTGAGTGATCAGCAAACCACTTCTACAATTTGACACTCAAGAATGGGTCATCTGGGACAGAGAGGAATGCAGAAATTCAGTAGTTTGGGTAGACTGAATGGGTACAAATTCATTGACGTAGGATTGTGCAAACATTGCATCTATGGAAAGCAAAAATGTGTGCAGTTTAGAACAGCAGAGCATACCACTCGAGGGGCATTAAATTATGTCTACGCAGATTGTTGGGGACCTTCTCAACAACCCTCTCTAACAGGTTCCAGATATTTCCTTTCTATAATGGATGACTATTCACGTATGACATGAGTTTTCATTTTGATGCATAAAAGTGAGGCTTTCAAGAACTTTAAGCAATGGAAGACTCAAGTTGAAAACCAAGTTGGTAGAAAGGTGAAATATTTGAGAATTGACAATGGTTTGGAATTTTGCTCTCATGAGTTTGACAACTTTTGTAAAGAAGTTGGTATCACTAGACACTACACAGTTAGAGGCACTCCACAACAAAATGAAGTAGCATAACGTCTGAACTGCACATTGTTGGAAAAAGCAAGGTGCATGCTTTCTCATGTCGGTTTAGAGAAGAAATTTTGGGTTGAAGTTGTGAACACAACATCTTATCTTGTCAACAGATCTCCCTCCAGTGGTATAGGTGACAAGATACCTTATGAAGTGTGGATGAATAGGGCTGTAAATTACTCCAAATTAAAGATTTTTGGTTGTACAACATATTATCATGTAGATAATGGCAAGCTAGAACTACATGCCAGAAAGGGCATTTTTGTTGGATATGATATCGAAGCCAAAGGGTACAGAATCTTTGATAGCAAGACAAGAAAAGTAATTCATAGTCGTGATGTTACTTTTGATGAGGCTATTTTGATGCAAAATGGAGAGTCGCCAATAGTGTCAAAAGAATCCAGCTCCCCTGAGCAGGTGGAGTTTGACTTGTCACAACAGAATGTCCCAGAACAAACAGCTTCAAATATAGATCAGCATTTGGACTCAGATGAAATTGCAGATCAACTTGAAGAGGAATCACAAGAGAGATGTGTTGCTAGAGACAGACCTAGAAGGATTCCTCAACGACCGTAGAAGTATGGTTTTAGCAATATGATTGCTTTTGCCTTGCAGACTGCAAGTGAGGTGGAGGAAGCTATTGATCTTCCAACATATGATACTGCTATGAAGGATTCAAATGTTGCTCATTGGATTGAAGCTATGCAAGAGGAGCTTCAGTCCCTTCAGAAAAATCAGACATGGGACTTAGTGAAGCGCCTAAAAGATAAGAATGTTGTAGATTGCAAGTAGGTGTTTAAAAGAAAAGTTGGAACTCAAGGCAATCTTGGAACACAATTCAAGGTAAGATTGGTGGCAAAAGGCTATTCTCAACAGGAAGGCATTGATTACAATGAAGTATTTGCACCAGTCGTCAGACACACATCTATCAGAGTTCTTTTGGCTATTGTTACAACAAAGAACTTAGAACTTGAACAACTTGACGTGAAAACAGCATTTCTACATGGTGATTTAGAAGAAGAAATATGGATGAAACAACCAATTGGTTTTGCAAAGAAAGGGAGATCAGATTTGGTTTGCAAGCTTAAGAAGTCCTTGTATGGACTCAAGCAATCTCCAAGACAATAGTATAAAAGATTTAATTCTTTTATTACCAAAGTTGGTTTCCTACGCAGCTCGTCTGACTCGTGTGTATATCAAACACTTAAATCATGACACACATGTATACTTGCTCTTGTATGTTGATATCTTAATTGCATCTAAAGATATCAATGTTATACAGGATTTGAAGAATATCTTGAAATCTGAATTTGCAATGAAATACTTAGGAGCTGCAGGCAAGATTCTAGGGATGAAGATACATCATGATAGAAGTGTTGGAAAGCTGTTTCTCCATCAGCACAACTATGTACAGAAGATATTGAATAGATTTGGAATGACTTCTAGTAAAGCCATTGGAACACCCTATGATAGGAATCTCCGATTATCTTCAGCTATGACACCTCAAACACAATCAGAAAAAGAATACATGTAGTGCGTTCCTTACTCCCAAGTTGTTGGGAGCTTGATGTATGCAATGGTATGTACTCGCCCAGATTTGGTCTATCCTCTTAGTATGGTAAGCAGATTTATGTCAAATCTAGGGAAGATTCATTGGCAGGTTGTAAAGAGGATTTTCAGATACTTGAAAGGAACTCCAGATGTTGGACTAATATATGGTGTCAAACAAAGTTGTAATATGGCAGGATATTCAGATTCAGACTTTGCTGGAGATGTTGATCAGAGAAGATCTTTAACAGGATATGTTTTTACAGTGGTAGGTTAAGTTGTCAGTTGGAAATCTACACTTCAGCCTACGGTTTCGCTCTCCACTACCGAGGCTGAGTACATGGCAATGACTGAAGCTGCAAAGGAAGGAATCTGGCTAAAAGGACTACTTGGAGATTTTGGATTACAAGTTGATAGAGCTAATATCTTTTGCGACAGTCTCAATGCCATTTATTTAGTAAAGGACAATGTGTTTCATGACCGTACTAAACACATTGATGTCAGATATCACTTTCTTAGAAGTGAAGACAGAATAAAGATTTTGAAGATCAACACCAAAGACAATCCAGCTGATATGTTCACAAAAGGGGTGCTTGAGAGTAAGTTCAAGCATTGTCTTGACTTGCTCAATATATATGGATGCTGCTGATCCTTCTTGGGTCATTGTGATGGAGAGCTTTGCTCAAGGTGGAGTTATAATTCAAGTCAAGGTGGAGATTGTTGAATATATGACTTGAATTTGTATAAGGGTATTTTGGTCATTTGACCAATTGTATTGTCCATGCTATTTAAGCATGGACCTAGGGCACCCATTGTGTTGTTGATTCATTGTACTCCATTTTGAATAGAAAACCCTCTCCATCTTTGGACGTACCTAATTTGGAGAACCACGTAAATTTTGGCTGTGTGTTTGGTTTTTATCGTTTCTCTCTTTTCTCTTGCACAACAAGATTCAATTGTGTATTGATGCTCTTGTTATGACTCGAGTCTTCTATCAAATCTGAAAATATGTTGTTGCTTCCCTTGTCTTGAGCTCCTTAACATTTCACGATGATGATCTCAAAAGTAACCCATTGAGTTGTTGATGTTACCTCACATTCATCAATTTCACTCAACCATATTTTGAAGCTTTGGGTTTGCTTGGAGAGGTCCACCTTGATTGCCATCATTTAAGCTCTTAGCCTTATGGTGTTGCTAGGGCAAGTTGGTGTTGTCAAGCTGAAGTGGTGTGTTGGATGGTGAATAGAGATCCTTTGAGCCATTCTCCCCCTGTGGCTAAATTTTGCCGCACATCATGTGTTAAAGCGAGAATTGATTATCCATTTCACGGAAATAGGTTACCTATTAGACAAAAATTGGACAGCAATAAGACAGAATAGGTTGCCCATTATTGGATACACCTATTTGCATTTTCATAGGTTTTCAAAATGATGGAATCCCAATGAACCTAGTATTGTGATTTGGCACTGTGGGGGAATCATGTTATGGCTTGTGGGTCTGATTGAAGATTGAAGAAGTCTTGTGGGTCTGACATTATCATATTGTCTCTCCCCTCTCATGTATTCCATCCTTGCAGGGAGCCCTACAAGATGTTGGAATGCTGCCTGGAAAGACATGGGCAGGCTGTGTTTACAAGAATGCTCATGTAGTGGACAGGCAAGGACATGGCGTCAGGTACTTGTGAAGATTAGTTCAAATTATTAGCACAATTTCCGAACCTTGAGGACAAGGCTTCTTCTGCGGAGGAGGGTGATATAAGAGGTTGTAGGTGAACCAGCCGGTTGGGTTTGCCCGATTCACAGGTGGCTCCAGTTCAGTTACTTGTGTTGGGGGATTTAGGGTTTTGAGTTGTATTTTTTTATTTTTCTGTTCTTGTGTTGTGAGCCTTTGGAGAGCTGCTAAATTATATACATTGGCTGCTTTTACATGTCCAAGCCTTTTGTCCCAACTGCTTGGCAACGCAAAAGGTTCTTGCAATCCATTGCTTGATGTTCCCATCCGTGACATTCAAATGTTGGTTACTTCCTACTACTTGTGCACATGACATGTTCCTCAGCTAGGTAGTGGAAGAGGACATGTGGCCTATGTCTGTCAAGGTCAAGAATTGTGTCTCACACTCATCTCTCCTTCACTATCTTAAAAGTTGTACTTACATGTATTTAAAAAGTAAAGGATATTAAAATTCCTGTTTGGACTGATTGCATGGTAACATGATTGCATCAGTCTAAACATTATACACGTCTTTCTGCTTTATCTGGTTGTTTCTTTAGCCTATTAAATTTATTTTCTTTACCCTTTTCCATGCTTTCCATGGAGGCATGATCTTTTTTTAGTGTTAATCACAATCTGGCCTCTATTGTATTTCTGTTTTTTTTTTTTTTATAATTCTAATTCCTCACAAAGATGCTATTTTGTTTGGAGAATCACCAGCTGACCATGCTACTAATATTAGTACCGAAAATATACTAAAAATGGATAGTTGATCTGTTATTTTTTTTGGATAATGGCTATGCTTTAACTTGAATTTGACATCACTCCTTATTAAAGGGATGACCAACTGCATTATATCGCTGTTGGTATCTGTTGATGATAATAGGCATCACATTTTAAGTTTCTTATTTCTGAGAATTTTATATTAGTTTCTCACTTTTACGTCCAGAACTAATCATTTTTTATTTTGATATTTTTTTTATTTGATATGCAATTTTAATGTAGGTGAGGGAGAGAGTGACACCTAGGAAATTGAGGCAACGGCTTATCTTGGCTTATAGAAGATACTTATGTTTCATCTTCTACACATCGGTGGTTTCGTGTTAGCTAAATGATCCATTGGTCTATTACATGTTTTTCTTTTTAAAATCATAAGCCAATATACCTGTAAATAATTTGTGTTTTTTTATTGAAAATTTTAAAGTTATTTTTTTGAAAAGGAATCTTACAGCTGTATTACTTTTTCAGATATTCAGTTTCATGCTTTCACTAAACTACCACAGACAATAAGACAGGAAATAATAGAAAAGATGCAATGTAGTTCAATGAAGAAATCCACTGAATGATTTTTATTTTTTCTGTTATTCTCTTATATTATGAAGTGAATGCATTAGAATTAGAACTGTTTCAATACATTTCATAATAATTGTAATTTGGAATTTGTTTATTAGTATTCAATTGTTATTATCATTTTCAAGTTAATTATATAGTTTTTTTTTGAAAGTGCTTCTGTGGTTCTTCGTCTCTGCAGGTATATTGAATTTTATGATGCAATGTCAGTTCCAATGGCTATAGCACTTAGTGGTCAAAAGCTTCTTGGCCAAGCAGTTATGGTTAAGCCATCCGAGGCTGAGAAGAATCTTGTTCAGTCAACTTCTACCGCAGCTGGGGGAGCATCTGGAGCTTTAGGATCTCAATCTGGTGGTGCTAGAAAGCTATATGTTGGAAATCTTCACTTCAACATCACTGAAGAACAGCTTCGGCAAGTATGGAGAACATGCTGAATCTTATCCAAATTTCAATACTAAATTCTACTTCCGAGGAAACTATTTATTTATGTACTTTTTGTTTCTTATTTATTCATCTATTGGAAATTGGGCTTTAAGCTTTTATTTTATCATCCATTTTTTTAAATTTTATCATGTTCATTATTTCTTTTCCAGATTTTTGAGTCTTTCGGTACCGTGGAACTTGTGCAACTACCTCTTGACCCAGAGACTGGGCACTGCAAAGGCTTTGGTTTTGTTCAGGTAAGGAGTTGTAAAAAAATAATAAATTCTGGGATTCATGTTGGAAAATTGGTTTATGTGTTGCATTGATTGTTTCATAGTTTGCAAATGTTGAAGATGCAAAAGCTGCTCAGAGTATAAATGGACAACTTGAAATTGCTGGCAGAACAATTAAGGTACTTTCTGACTGTACACTTGTGCCTTCTTAAGGTACTTTCTGACTGTACACTTGTGCCTTCTTAAGGTACTTTCTAATTGTACACCTGTGTCTTCTCTTTCAAAATTCTTACATCAATTTTCTGGTATACTTCCAGGTCTCCGCTGTGACTGACCAGGTTGGAGTGCAAGACCCAGTGGCAAATACAGGTGACCTTGATGATGACGAAGGTGGGGGTTTGGTAAGTTGATGCTTTATGCTTGTTTGCAGAGTCTATAAGTAATTTCTGCAAGGGTGAATTTTGGTGACACTTCCTCCCTCTCCCAGTGTTCCCCTGTAACCCTTGCTACTTCCTCCTTTCTTCTCCCCAAGGAGAGGGGGAGGATTCCTCCTGATCTTCTTTCCCCTGTGCCTATGGTTGGTTATGTTCTCCATCCTTTCACTTCTTTGCCTCCATTTGTCACTCTGTTTTTACTTCCATCTCTCACTCATGGTCTCCTTTAATCATGTTAACCTTTGTCTTAACTCAACAGTTCCCCCTCTGGTCACCATGTATCCCAATCACCCCTCTAGCTCGTAAATGTTCTCTACGCACTGCCTCCCCCCCCTCTTGTTCTTCCCATGTGAATTCCTACTGTGTGTTTCACTTGTTCATTCTCCATATGTGAACCTTCCCCCTCCGAGGCAGATTCTTCTTTCATTTTTTTGGTTATATTTTATTACTTGGTTTTGTAATGCTTGGTTTTTTCTCTCTTAACACTTGGGTTCCCTTTCTCCTCTTGTTAGGGATTTCCTCTTTCTAGTTCTTTAAGATTTCTTTGCAATTCACAATCTCTGCAGGGGGAGGGTACTGTTAATACTTGTAGGTGATTTGTAAGAGGTGTGATTGGTCATGATAACATTGTTGGCATGAACTCACATTAGCTCTTGACACTTCCTTGGGAATCTTTCATCACTTGGTCAAACTCTTTGCATCTTAAAGTTTGAGTCATCTTCAGTGGATCGTTCAAAGTGTTTAAGTTTCTGATCTCATTGTGGTTACTGTTCTATTGGGTAGTTGGTTTCCTTGGATTTTATTATAATTGTGTCCTGTGTTTTGCTTGTAGGATTCTTTGACTTTCTCATGATTTTCATGGGCTCTTTTTCTCATAATCTTATATAGGATTGCAAATTAATGAAAACTTCCATTGATTTCCATGGTTCTTCAAAAAAAGAGAGGGTGAGTCTTGGTAATTTGGTTGCTCTATTATGAGTCTATGTGAGGGTTTGTGCGATCGAGAAATGGTGGGAATTTTTTTTCTTTGTTTCATGTATTTGTGTCATAGAAATGTGAGAAAATAATTTCCCATCGTCTCCTCCTTTATTAAAGAAAATGTTTTTCGTTGTTTCCTACCTCACCTATTCAAAAATAATAAAAAACATTAATATCTTATAATATAATAAATAATATATAATTATCGACGTAATTATAATAAATTTAAATATAGTAATTTTAATAATAAATAACATATTATAGTTATAATATATTAAAATAAATAATAACGTTAATGTAATATCAAGAAGTATGATTGTAATAATAAATAAATAATAATGTATTATAATTATAATAGATTAAAATAAAAATAACATTGAAGAATGATACTAGATTATATATTAAAGTATAATAACGTTAACATTATAAGAATAAATAATATATTAACATATTTAGCTCAACTTAATAATAAATTAAATAAGTAACATTAATTCCAACACAATATAAATAATTCCAGCATAACTTAATAACATTAAATAATACGTTAACATATTTCAGCACAACATAAATAATACATTAAATAAATAACATTGAGTGAAAATATTTACTTGAAAATCTTGCAGATGAATTAGTTAAAATGAATGTTGATGATTTTGATAAAATTTCAGTCATTAAAAGTTACGTTGTATTAGTAAAATTAGTGTTGAATAAAGAAAGTGAGTAGTTGATGAAATGTGTAAATAAATTATGTTATCTATGTGATAAAAAAGATAATATGTAATATAACATTTTCATGTAGTATGTTGTCTATTTCTGAAAAAAATTGGATTGCAATGAACAATGTTGTTTATGTTAATTACAAACATGTTATCTCATATGTTACATCTATATTTAATAAAATGTTAATATATATTATAATATTTAAAATATTATTTTTCAAATATAATAATTTTTTTCAATTTATTTTCCTAATTTATTATTTAAATTTTTTAAAATTATCAACCTTTTGATTTCCTATCATTTCCACAAATACCTCATTTTCTAATTTTCCATCACTTCCTTTGGTGCACAAGCACTGTATTTTTTGTCATGTCTTATCACTTCTACTTCCCACTAATTCCTACTATTTCATTTCTAATGTCTTATCACTGTATTCTTTGGAAATGTGCACAAATAGGGTTTACAACTTAGAGGTCAGAAATTTGAATTTAAGGAAGTAAATTCTCTTAATTTTGTAATCCTCCTCGAACCCTACATAGGTGGGACTCTTAGACACTAAGTTTTCCCTTGTCTATGCTTTTTTATTATCTCATGGATTCTTTTTGTATCCCATTATGGTAAACCAATCTTAATCCAAGTGATCCTGAGAACATTACATCTGGATGTGTTGAAAATCCTTAAGTGATTTCAACCTGTAGGGACTAGTTCTGTGGGTCTTTTAGATTTTTTTCATTGTACAAATTTTTAATTTTCTAGATAGTATTACACAATATATAATATTTATGATTTATGAGAACAAAAAAGGTCAAATCAAATTGTTTAGCATCTTTTTTATTTTGAAAATTCAATATGGAGTATTGGAAGACTCTTGAATGCATCAATGTGACCAAAATGCTCAGTAGGATTAACATCATTCACTGTGTGGAGGGAAAAATGTTGTAATTACTATCTTTGTAGGGTTTGATTGTGTAGTGTCAACCCATTGCCCTGTTACACAAGACACAATTATCCTTCATAACAACATTTTATTATGCACACATTCTAGCACTTCCTCTCAAGTTGGAGCATAGATATTTATCATGCCTAGCTTGTTATAGAGATTCTCAAATGCCCTTACACTTAAGCCTTTGGCAAAAGTGTCATTTTGTTGTTTTGGGAGTGTATGGCATGGAAATAATCTCATTCATCACCACGTTCTAGATGTAGTGACAATCTACTTTAATGTGTTTTGTTGTCATGAAATGTAAGATTGTTAGCAATGAATATTGTCATTTGATTTTTGCAATGCATCTTCATTGGAATCCTTGTAGCAAATCCTAGTTCATTCAGGAAGGATTTTACCCACATCATCTCATATTCATTTTGGGCCATGGACTGATATTCTAGCTCTGCACTAGATTGGGATGCCACATTTTGTTTTTTTTTTTGCACCATGTCACTCGATTTCCTCTAATATATGGTCTTATGCACCTTTGATATAAGCCAGCACTTGAGCAACTCGTTCTCAATGAACTTTTCTTAACTATTGCATGAACTGTGAAAGGAGCCCTACTACATAGGTGATCTGATCAAGTGACTATCAAATATATCAGTTTACCAATCAGCTTCCTATATCTACCGGGATCCCCTAGAAGATTAGATATATTTCCAGCCCATAAGTCCAGTTTCTTGCAGCAAGTTCAAAGCATATTTTCTTTGTGAGAGTAAGAATTTGCCTTTGGAATACACAAATTATACCCCAAGTAACAAGGCTTTCCTATATCTGTGGTAGCAAAATGCTCTTGAGGTATATCTGTGGAATACACAAATTATATCTCCACTTTTCTTCATGCTGGGTTGGTGAAGATTTCCCCAAATGATGATGGGGATTTCTCTCTCCCTCCTTATATACCTGGGGATTTAAGTGTAAGAAAACGGTAATTTTTCTAATAAATGATCCAAAATATTCAAGTACAGAATCATCCTGATTAGTTTTATTGCTTTTTCCAAATGGTATGCTGAATCCACATGCCTGGGCTGCTGAAATGTCAGATTGGCATACCGTTCCCTGGATTGGTATGCCTATCAACCAATCCTAGCTCTTGGGTCTTATTTTTAGTATACTGATTTGCCTACCGATATACAGAAAATATGTCCAGATGCTCTAGAAGCTTCTAGACCAATTTTTTAGTATGCCAATCTCTAAATTGGTGTATTGAAAATGTGGCCAGAGACGACTTGGAGAATTTGGTATGCTGTTCACTTGCATGGTATACCAAAAACTCCCTAGAACCTTATTAGACCAGAATTCAGTATGCCATTTTCCCAAATGGTGTACTGAAAATATATCCAGTGGCCCTGGATGTTACTGGGCTCATTTTTGGCGTATTGATCCTCTCATCAATGTGTCAACCTGGAGTAGGGTGCATAGTGCCCAGATTTTGGTTTACTATTTCGTACAAATGATATACTGGTATCTTGGGCGGAATTCAGCATTCTGAATAAAGTTTTTCTATGCTGACCACCTTGTGCCTGGGCCTAATTTCAGTATACCGGTGAATCAAATCGGTATGCCAAATATCCCCTGGCTCCACTTCTTGGTACAGTCAGTGTTGTACCCCATAGGAAAAACTCAATCATATTATATCTCAAAAATCCATATCGTTACAGCCTTAATGTGATTCCTAAGAATAGACTCAGAGAGCATTGCAAGAGCAAATTCCTGAAAAGGGGGGTGTAAGTGATGAGGGGAAACAAAATTAGATATAAGTGTAGGTTCGTGTATCCTTCCATAAGGCTATAGGAACCTCAGAGGGTTCTCGTGTGGTGTGCAATATGGCATTTGTAGAGGAGGTTGGTGGGGTCATAGATGGGTCTTGTTGTGTCTGTTGTCGATGATGACATACCTGTAGAGGTTGTGAAGGTGCTTGTGCTATTTTTGTTTTGAAGCTTAAGTCTGTATCTGGCAACCCTACTAGAACAAGGGAATCTGCTCACCATGACCACTAGTAGACTCAAAGGAGCCATGACTCAAAGAAGGTGCTTGTGCTATTTCTGTTTGAAGCTTAAGTCTGTATCTGACAACCCTACTAGAACAAGGTAACCTGCTCACCATGACAACTAGTAGACTCAAAGGAGATGAGATATTGTCTTGTAGAGGATTGATAACATCCATATCTCTTTTGAATATGGAGTATCACACAAAGACAAGCTTGATGGACTGACAAGCTAATTTATCAAGACACCCAAAAATTCTTGGGGGAAGAGTAACTAGTTCATCCTTAGGATGTAGACAATGCAGGGGAATTTCTTTGCAGGGTGGACAACATTCTGTTGATAAGATCGGAGGAGGTTGGAATGACATTGGACCACAAGTAAAAAGGAACCCTTATATGCATCATTAGAGAGCACACAACATCAAGAATAGGTTGATACTTTTGCTCCACTACATTTTACTATGAGGTATGTGCACAATTAGTTTGATGTGTAATTTCCAAGGACTCACAGTATGACTAAAGTGCTTGTTGAAATTTGAAAGCATTATCAATACAAAAGAATTTTGAGACAGGAGAAAATTCTTTATTACATTAACAAAAATTTTGATAACATCAAGGACCTGAGTTCTATCTTTCAATAGATATATACCTAAGACATATGGGAATAATCATCAATAAACACAATGCAATATTTGTGAATAGAAATGGACAAGACTTGCCAGTCCTAAAATATCACAATGGGCCAACTTAAAAGGACTTTGACTAGATGTAAGGTGCAATTGATGATAGGCAACATGACGATGCTAACTCAGTTGACAAGATTCATAATTGAAACTGGAGATGGTAAACCAAGGTAAAGCCTATCAAGGCTTCAGGTGAGAAGCATATCCTAAATGGTAATACCAAAGTACAGAAGGCTTAGAACTAGAGGCTAAGCAAGCAAATCCACAAGTTTTGTCATCTTGAACCAGGAGGTCCTGCCAATCTTCACCTTACGGCCCAAATCAATTCTCTTCCCTGTCTATAGGTCTTGAAATATACAATGAAATGGAAAAATGTGACGTAACAAGATAGGTGTTCAGTAGCAGCACTAATAAAAAGTAAATTGATTGGAAAATCAGGTACAAATCGAACTTTATCAAGGGAAGTTAAGAGTGGAGGCATATTCAGCTTGTGCCACTATGAAAATCCCAACTGACGTGGAGGCCTCAGATTGATTCACTGGAACAGAATCAGATACTGTGGTAGACTATTGTGCCCACCTAAGTTTCCAAATTTCTTCCACTTATGTTCACGTCCTTGGGTTGCCATAGCCGTTTGGTCAGTCACCCGAAGATGTGCAAGGGTGGAGATCTGCAACACCTTGGAACTTGATCATTCCCCAAGATTTGAGTTCAAATCTGACCAGACACCTTGGGGTTTAAGTTGCGAAGATAGGCTGCAACCACCAGCTTGTCACAATACTTCCTCTTTGTTGATGTTGATGGTCAGGTGCTGATGTATTTCAAGCTCATTGATAAGAGCTCAAATTGCAGTGAAGTGCTCCTGGACGGTACAGTCCTCTTGATGAGTTATAAAAGTCTGCTTGTAGACCTCAAAATTCCAGTTGATATTCTTCTTACAACTATAAGTTGCAATGTGTCCTGATTTTTTTTTGTAGTTTCTAAGATCATCGCACTATGGGCAATGTTTTGTTCCATACCATTTGCCATCCAAGAAATAACAGCAGTATCAATAACACACAATAACACACCAATCTTCGTAGGTGGTATCTTTGAGGCTGTGTCACATGCTTTAAGCATTGGTGGGCAAGCAAGAATTTCTTGAAGTTGTGGGACCACAAGAGAATTTCGTCCATTTAGTTTCTCCAGTGTATCACTTATGTGCTTGGCAAGTGGATTAAGAGGATCCATGATGTTGAAAAATGCAAGTAGAAAAGAAAACTTTATGCTGCTTTGGAAGAAATAGTGGCACTAGTGTCAATAGGGACTCGAGAAGCATCCCTTGTTCATCATGCTTTGAAGAAGTGAAGCTGACGCCACTAGTGTTGGCAAGAAGCAGCAGTAGATAGGCAATAGAACATTCCCCGATTAGAGTCCAGAAGTTCCCAAGGTAGAGAAAAAATAGGTGGAAAGAAAAGGAGTGTCATCTACAGTATTAATGAAAGAAAAGAGTAGGCTAACCTAAATCATGGGATGGTAAAGAACAGTCCATCAGTAGGGCAAGCTGACGGTAAGAGATGGAGGAAGCCTGCCATATTAGGTGGTAGCTGAATAAATTCTCGTAGGAAGGGGGCCCCATGGTCAAGCCATAGGTTGGTAGTGGAGTTGACGGTAGCCTGGGGATGGGGAAGTGGTGGCAGGCTTGGGGGATGGCAAGAGGGGTCAGTGGGAAGTGGCGGCAGGCTTGGGGGATGGCAAGAGGGGTCAGTGGGAAGTGTCGAAAGTGGGTGGCAGTGGGCTGGAGAAGAGGGCAGTGATGGGGCAGTCAGAGGGTGGAAACTGATGAGGGTGGGGTTTTGCCTAGGGTTTTTCCTTGGCTCTAGTAACACGTGGAAGGCAAAATATTGTCATTACTGTCTTTGGAGAGACGGTTACAATATATATATAGGGCTTGATTATGTAGTGTAGACCCATAGGCCTATTACACAAGACACATTATTACCCTTCATAAGAACACTTATTGTGCACACATTGTAACACTTTGCTTGTGAGCTATTCCACTGAATCAGGCTCCCAAACATAATAAATGAAAAAGAAACGTAAAATAAGGGGAGGGGTAAGTAGAGTAACGTACTTTGGTCATAATTTTTCATGAATTGATTCCCTCCATTAACATTATCACATGTGACAAGGGCTTCTGTTGTGGTGTTCAGTGGAATTTAAATTATTTAAGGTTATGAAGTCATCCCAAACCCTTTGTTAACGAATACTTGTTTCTTTTGACAAATAATAGCTCTTGAGTGCATTTGGTTTTGTATGCTACTGTGACGTTTTTTTGCACATAATGGTATGCTATTTTTGTGCTTTGTTTTGGAGTAGCAAGATTGTTTAATAATCTGCTGCGACTGCAGGCTTTAAATGCTCGCTCTAGAGCCCTTCTTATGCAGAAATTGGACCGAAGTGGTACAGCTAGTAGGTATAATGCTGTTAATTTTCATGGTTTTTCTTTATGTAGAAATCTTCTTTCTGTTCCTGTTGCGTTGGTTTTAGAAATAGGCAAATACTGTTGCCATTTTTTCCAGTTTTTTCATTTCTTGTCATTAATTGCTAAATATCTACGTAATTTTTTTTATATTTATATGCCACTATATACATATTTTTCTTTTTTTGTCGACTTATTAATGCTTCACATCAGCTTGCTGCATTGGATTTCCGATTTTGATTTTTTTTGATTCCAGTGTTGCAAGTACGCTTACAGCTCCTGCTGCTAATACGACACTTCCTCCATCTACAACGTCAGTACTTGGCATTCCCCCTGTGGTTAATCCGTTAGTGCAGCCTTGTTTGCCTTCTCTATCAGGATTACCGAGCACTTTTCCCATTGGAGCTCCAGCTGTTCCTCAAGTTAACAGCATTGGGGTACCCAGTGAATGTTTGTTATTAAAGAATATGTTTGATCCAAGTCTTGAGGTTTGCAGTATTAATTTTAAGATTTATTTCTGAGATCTTTTTGGTTAGTTGGATCATCTGTTCTAATTAATGAATTGATAAGTGAGTATTAATGAATTGGCTTCGCAGACTGAACCAGATTTTGATCTAGATATTAGGGAAGATGTTCAAGATGAATGCTCAAAGTATGGCTCGGTGAAACACATCTTTGTTGATAAGTGAGTCAGCACTTTACTTTGTTATCCTCTTTTTTGCATCATGTATTTTAGGTTTCCCATGAGTGGCATCATTTACTTGGTGAATTAGTTGGCTCATCCATAAATCAAACTTTCTTTATGGATATAAAATTGCCTTGGGCTTTTAATGATATTATGCTTCTAACAACGTTGTAGAAAACAGAAATTGAAGCACCATAAAAATTGGTTATGGGTGTTGTTAACCGGTAGTTTTTACGAAAATTAGTATAAGCTATTTGGAAAAATTTTATTGAATAAAACGTAAGTATATACATACAAGTATGAAATAATCAGAATTGTGAAATTAGTGATTAAAATAAGTTAAAATGTTCAATTGCATGAAACATTATTCAAAACACAACTATACAAGGACAGGTATCAAAATAATTAATATATGTGAATAAAAATAACTCAAAAGTAAAATCTAACAAATAAAAAGGTTATTTAAGCAGGCCTAAAATGGGAAAAGTTTTTTTAAAAAAAAACGGAAAATGGGCAATATAGGGATTAGAAATTATAGCATTTAATAGAAGTGTTTAATTGAACTTTTTTAAAAGTTCAAAATTAAAATTATTAAATGAGTATCAATATATAATTATATAGACGAGCATCGCAATTATTTAGTTAGTGAATAAATAAATTAGAATTCAATTGCATGTGAAAAATGATTCATGTGGCTGATTCCTCATAATATAATTGACAGATTGTTGTATAATTCAATTGCATGAAGCGAAATTCAGAACGTAACCATAAAGAAGCACAATAAAAATTGTGAGCAAAGTATCAAAGTATTGAAATCATGTCATTGAAACACTGAAATTCTAAAAAAAGGTTGTTTAAATAGTTTAAAATGGAGAAAGCTCTTATTTTTCTTCTAAAAGGAGAAAAATGTTCATTTTTTAAGTAAAAATGGGCATTATATAATTCTGAGTTTGAAATGTTTTAAAACTTAGGAGTTTAATCAGTTGTTTGAAAAAAAATATAAATTGACATAAATAAATAAATGCTAATATTGTGCCATTTTTATGGTCATGAAATTTACCAAATTAGTGAATAATATAAATTATAATTCAAAGCATAATTTAAGTTATAAACCACAGCATGAAAATAGTGAAATTCTGGTAACGATAATAAATCACAATGTAAAATCGAAAATAATAAAGCGGCTATTTCAACAGCCAAAAATGGGAAACAGCCATTTTTCTCATAAAAAGGGAAGACAGTTGTTTTTTATTGAAATTTTTTGAAATCGTTTTCCACATTTTCCAAAAGGCTAGGTGTATTGGTGTAAGAAAAGTTTAAATAACGTTTTTTTCTTTTTGAGCGATCAAACAATGTTTCCATGTCTGTTGTCCCATTTTTTTGGCCATGGCTTTCAAACTGAGTCCAATTCGTTTGTCAATTTGCTCAACAAGTTCAACCGTGATTGTGATATGCCTTACTTGTAGGTTGTCTTCGACGTTCAGGTTTTGTGTTCCTAACGTGGTCTAACTGTGGTTTTTTCTTTCTTTTGATATAAACAGGAATACTGCTGGCTATGTTTATGTACGCTTTGATAATGCAACCTCTTCTGTTAACGCACAACGTGGTCTTCATGGGAGGTGGTTTGCGGGGAAAATGATCACGGCAACGTTCATGGTGATGTCCCATCATTTTCTAATACCTATTTTCTGCGTTTTTCCATCACACTCTTGAGAGTTTTGTTCCTTTTGTTATGTGCGTATGCTTGCAGACACCTCAGGAATACGAGGCGAAATTCCCTAGCAGTAGGTGAATTCACGATCGTGGTAAGAGAGAGATCAAGAAGAACAGAAACTCCGAGAGAAATAGACTATAACCGGCTTCCGACCTAATCTTTTCACTTTCAATGTCATTCAAATTTGTACCGTACAGGATGAAGGAGAAGCCTGTGTTTTATTGGTGGTGGGTGGTCAATCTTTGCTTCTAGGGGTCGGGTTTTATCATTTGTGCCCGCCGCATGGACTGATCAACATCTGTTCCATGCTGCAGATATTAAACGTCTTTTCAATGCCCATGTATACTCGGATTTTTGATGGACCCTTGTAATGGCGGAAAATGCATCACGATTCGGAGTATTTATGTTACAATATCAAAGTTTAGGCTCTAAATGAATCTTTGTTGGGAAAAGGGCGTGCTTAGTTGGTACATTGTTTTAGTCTAGTAAATCATTTACCTGGAATGTTTTATGAATCTTCTTTTTTTTTGTTAGCGTTCTCTTTGTGAGAGCTCGTCAATCAGAGGCTTGTAGGTTCTTCTTGGACCTGAAGGAGAGGGAGGAAATAATTGGATGATCATGGGTCTGCTTATTGTGCAGACTTTTAATGAAAAATAGAATGCAGTTCAACAATGTTTAACGGCTTCAACAAGTTCAATAACCCTACACGATCAATAAGTAATCGATTAATCGCTAGACATTTAACGGGTTAGAAAATACCATACGCTGATGACTTATCTAACTCTTTTACAATCTCACGGTGGGTGTGTAAGCTATTAGCCTAGGTTTGGAAACATTGCGTACCAAAAAGTTTCTGCAGGGAAAGAATTTTGTAAGAAAATCTGCCAACTGAACATTGGAAAGAACAAGTCTTGTCATTAATTCCTTGGTAACAACTTTTTCTTCGATGAAGTGATTCAATAATATGTTTGGAGTTGGTATAAGGTACTGGATTAATGTTTAGGGAGGGTTGTGTGTGCTGGAAAAGTGACGAGCATGAAAGTAACAAAAAGTTAAAATATATAGTGTTTGAATGCAACAGAACTTAAAGGAAAGTAAAATATTATTAACTTATAATTTGTTTTATAAATTTGTAAAAGCATAAACATTTTTATTTCACTCAATTCATGTTCTGTTACTTTGTTTCTCACTTTTTTGACTATACATAAATATTTATATTTTTAGTAATTTTCTATTACTTTTTGTAATTTTCTTTTTATTAATTTTTTAGACGCACAAACATACTCTTGATTGAATTCCACTGGCATGTTGAGATGTCCTGGATAAGGAACACTGGAAACCTCCGGTTCTTTTACTACAATCATACACCACGCTACTTTAGCAATGCCAATTGCCACCTAAGAGAGCATGCAAAATTCCTTGTAAGTGGACACAGTCCAATCTGAATTAGAATACGCATAAAGATTAAAATTTGATGGGGGAGTTAATGACCATGCCACCTTTATGCAGGGTATACCCATGAAGATACCTAAGCAACCTTTTTAATAGAATAAAATGCGTTAAAAAATTAAGGTCAGGCCTTGGAAACGTAAGATATTATAGATACGTAATAATGGTTCGAAATAATTTGGGGTCTGAGAAGGAAGTGGCCTGAGTGTTTAAATAAGTTGATAATTTGGAAGGTAAGGGTGTTTTTGCAGATTTACAATTTATCATATCGGCCTTGAAAAGAATGGATGTAGTAGCACAATGCTTCTGAGTTAAGAGTAGGTAGTCATTATGATGAGAAACCCAAATGCCTAAAAGAGCACTAAAGATAGTAAATTTTTTACTTGCAATGAATGCACAAATGTTACCGTCAATAAGAATTATGCCATCAATCAATGTGCAGAAGAAGCCGCATGATACCTTTTTTATCGGTGAAAATAGAAGAATGATTGCTTTGTGGTACAGCAAATGATATACAATCAAGAATTCATCAAATTTATCAAATCATGATCTACGGGCTTGTTTTAAATCATACATGACTGTTCTTAAAGAACATACATGATTAAGAAATTGTTAGTCCTTAAATCGTAACCGCCGAGTCATGGAGATGCATTCCTTAAAATCAGAAAACATTCCTAACATCTAATTGCTTAATTATCCATTTGTTAACCACAGCTACTTCTATATTCCTCCTCCCAAAATAATTTACCCGAGTAATTATTCATCTTTCGTCATTCTTCTTTCAATGGCGCACCAATAAAATACGAAGAAAAATAAAGGCTAGAAGACATATCCGACCCACGGCTGATGTGAACATAACTCCTCCGTCCACATTATTGGACGGCGAAGTTTGCATATTTCTTCTGGTGTTGATTTTTTGTTTATAAATTTAAACTTTTCAGATTACTTCATTTGCAAGAAAGGAAGAGTAGCACCCCCAAGTGCCAGCAAAATTTGTTCTCTCAATGGTTTATATTAATGTCGGAGACATTCTCCGAAATGTACTCCAATCAATCTGTATTCGTTTTGGAAGCAGGACATCCTTGTTGTTTTTTTAAAGTACCCCATCAATTAATACACTTGGAATATTCTACAATGCAAATTAGTTTAACAAAGAAGGGGGAGTCTTTGTCTTATTTATATCGAGAGTTTGCATTAGTGCTTCATATCGTTTGATTACTACATGTGCAGATAATTCGTAATGATCCCAGCACTCTGGTTCGCGTATGGATGTTTCCTAATCACCAATGTGTGGTCAAATGATCTGATCTGGAACGTCGTGTTAACTCTGATGATAATTCGATATAATCTATCATCTTGAGAGACCAATAAGAAAAGTCTGTTCTATACAACACCATGTATTTGAAGTAAACCATTTCATCTCGTAAGAAGCCATTGGCAAAGGAGGAGGATGCAGAACGAGTACCACCCACCCACCCAGCGGCCATGGTCAGAGGCGTCGGAACCCCCCCCCCCCCCCCCCCTCCCCGACACACACACCCAGCGGTGAGACAGCATCCATGGGGAGAGGAGAGTTGGGTCGCCCCACCAACTGGCAACTGGTGCGAATCCAGTCACTGAGGTTGACCGAAGCTTCTTCGGCCTTGCACCCAAGGATGGTAGGATGTGTAGATTAGTGGAGATACGAGGGTGGTTTCGAGAGATGGAGTTGTTTAAAGCGGAAGGATGAGTATGGGCAAAACCAAGTTGTGGTTCGAGGATAGATGGAGAGGAGCAGAAGAGGAGGAGGAATGATGTTGTTCGGTGTGAGAATCGGAGGTGGTGGGGAGGAGGTGGTGGTGGAGGAGGAGGAGGAGGAGGAGGAAGAGGAGGAGGAGGAAGAGGGGGAGGAGAAGCAGCTTTTGTGGGCTGACGATGCTATGAAGAAGAGCTGGAGCACGGGCAACTTGGCGTCGTGTGGTCAGCGTCTGGAGGAGGAGAAGAGTCGTCGGCAGCTGGAGATTGGGTACCAGTCGGAAGGGCGGGGGGAGATCGACCCATCTAGGAGGATGATGAAGAAAGGGGCTGCGAGAGGCACCAGGAGGAAACGAGGTAGCTGATTCTCTTCTGCTCAAATCCTTCTGCCTCTTTTTTGTTGGTGGCTGTAGACTTGTTATGATTTTTGTATTGCTTGGGGATTGGCGACTTACGTTGATTTCTGTCCCCAATTTACAACAAATCCCTCAGATTTACAATACGTCCTGCAGATATTTATTCTGAAATATAAATTTTCATGATCACAAATTTGACTTCCTTCTGCATACCCAGGAATTTCTGATCCTAACCAACCTTATCATTAGAGCTAGTTATTCTCTAGAACAAATCCCCATTGTTCTTTGGGTTGTGATTTAGTGTGATTGCTATGTCATCTTAGGAATTTCTGATGGTAACCAACCTTATCATTAGAGCTAGTTATTCTCTAGAACAAATCCCCATTGTTGTTTGGGTTGTGATTTAGTGTGATTGCTATGTCATCTTAGGAATATCTGATGGTAACCAACCTTATCATTAGAGCTAGTTATTCTCTAGAACAAAGCCCCATTGTTGTTTGGGTTGTGATTTAGTGTGATTTCTAGTTTCCCATACACTGGCATGGTTGTGCATGTCATCTTACCTTATGGTTTGCTCTTGTTGGAAGTTGCAGTTGTTGGACTTTGTTATCTTTACCAAATTAAGGATTTAATGCCTCGTTATCTTCATGGCATTATTCTATTTTTATCTCGACTGGGTTTTATGAACTGAACAAGCTTTTCTTCTCATATGTGGCAGTTTTGATTTTTTTCATTCCCTTTGTAATTGAGATCCTTGATTTCATTGTTGAAGTCATTGTTATCTGCTTTTTCCATCTTCAACCTGTGTTTAATTTAGGCGTTGTAATGCTTAGATTGTTGTTCGGATGAAGCAAGGGAATTAATATGCAAGTGTTGACATGGAATTCTTTTCTTTGCTTGTCTTATAATCTTCTGAAAGTGATCGAACCATACATCTATTGGTATCTTACCAAAGCCTTCCTCTCTCTCTGTTTTTGCTTTTTGGATGATGATAATGTTTTTGCAATAGAGTAGGATATCAACAACTATTGGCTACCAAATACTAAAACCTATCGTAATTGCAAGAATTCATAGATCTTCATGATGGTCCGTACCTTGCAAAATTTTAATAGAATTACCCTTTGCAGTTGTGGTGTGAGTAGTCTGAAGAAACTGATTGCTCCTACCCTTTCTGGTGTTGTTGCTCCCCCACTTTTAGGTGTGCCATGGACAGAGGAGGAGCACAGAACATTTCTGAAGGGGCTGGAAAACCTCGGAAAAGGTGACTGGAGAGGAATATCCAAGCACTATGTGACGACCAGAACACCAACACAAGTGGCTAGTCATGCTCAAAAGTATTTTCTCAGGAAAACTAATCCCAACAGAAGGAAGAGACGCTCCAGCCTCTTTGATGTGGTCATCCATGACAACAATGTAAACTCCAACTCTCCTTCTTCTTCTTCTTCTTCTTCTTCTTCTTCTTCTTGTTTTTATTCATTTGTTATGGTGAGTGCAGGCTGCAAAACGATTGATGACCAGCCCAAGCTTCCCTGAGACCTGTGAGATCACAAAAGAGAATAATATTTCTTTACAGGTACATTCCTTACCTCTTTGCCAGGCAAATTAAGTAAACGATTGTACCATCATCCACTTGGAATTAATTGGTTCCAAGGCCCATTGGCTGCACCAATCAATAATTGGTGTCCCAAGTTTTCATCTCCATTCATGGCTCCTGCCTTTCGCACACTGACTTGGGTGGGCCATTCATCACGATGCATGGCATCTGATCGATACCAACAATCATAGGCATTGCGTTGCTGCTTCATTCTTTTCATCTCCCTGAAGTACCCACACAGATTTCGAACCTTTGATTTGAAGTTACGATCAAAAGGATTTGATAGATGACTTCTCGACCATCTTCTTATACACGATTTTGCTGCTCATTCTTTCCATCCTCGATGACATCAAGTTATCGTGCTTGCTAAATTGGACAGGGGGTATCCACAGAGACCACCCAAGAACACCTTCACCTGATGGCGGTCTGTGCTTCCGATGGTTTCCTCAAATCATCCGTCAACCACTTGTGTCCCACGTCAACTCCTCCACCACCTCCACAGAGCAGCAGTGACCTGGAGCTGCGCATCGCTCCGCCGCAATCCCACAACGCAGCCAAATTCTCCTCCTCGAATGCGGCTGACGCCATCCGCGTGGTCTAGTCTAATAAAAGCTTGGAGGTGAGTGCTCGTCGTTTGCATGAATGGGCGATGGACATCGTCGTCTTATGCAGCGGTGGTGTATACCAAATAAACCCTGATCATATTCTGCACTAGATGGTGAAGAAATCTTTCACCATTTCTTTAATTCCAAGTTCAATCTCTTTGCTTTCTCTTTGAAAGTTGGTATCATGCGTTCTTACCAATATAATACGATTTTGTTGGGTGGGACGATAAGACTGTGGGTTAGAATTGTGATGAAATATGGATTCACCGTATGGTGGAGGACGGAGTGAATTCTATGCCATCGATCAAATCAATATGTTGGTAAATTGCAGGCCACTCTCAGAAGAAGAAGAAGAGCTCAATTAATTCTATGCCATTGATCAAACCAATATGTTGGTACAGAAGAAGAAGAAGAAGAAGAGCCTTAATTGATTCTATGCCATTGATCAAATCAATATGTTGGTACAGAATAAGAAGAAGAAGAAGAAGAAGAAGAGCTTAATTGATTCTATGCCATTGATCAAATCAATATGTTGGTACAGAAGAAGAAGAAGAAGAAGAGCTTAATTGATTCTATGCCATTGATCAAATCAATATGTTGGTACAGAATAAGAAGAAGAAGAAGAAGAAGAGCTTAACTGATTCTATGCCATTGATCAAATCAATATGTTGGTAAATTCCAGGCCGCTCTCAGAAAAGGAAGAAGAAGAAGAAGAAGAAGAGCTTAATTAATTCTATGCCATTAATCAAATCAATATGTTGGTAAATTCCAGGCCGCTCTCAGAAAAGGAAGAAGAAGAAGAAGAGCTTAATTAATTCTATGCCATTAATCAAAACAATATGTTGGTAAATTCCAGGCCGCTTTCATCATCATCATCGTCAGAAGAGCTTAATTAATTGATTAAGGTTTCAACTCCGTTCGTTCTGCGGTGCCCAATGCCGGTCAAAGTTCAACCGTGAAGATCATCACAATATTATAATTTATAGATAAGATCTTGTCGGTTGTTGAGCGCTTTGACCATTAACTCCATCCAAAGTATTGATTGCCTTGCCCTTCGTCCGTGACGACGCCTTGGTTTGCCAACCGTCCACACATCTGTCGTACCCTGAAATAAATCGACAACCAGCTTTTCTCTTCATTTTACAAGGCTAGAGAATCTTTAGGTCTAATAAATAATCTATCAATGGTAGAAACCAAAATCTAGATTTACAAATTTAAGTCTAGTTTCACCAAGTTAGTCAGAATATATATATATATATATGCATCCATACATGTATGCTGTAAAGATGCATAATTTTGTATAAGGCTAACAGGTCTAGTAAATAATTTATCAATAGTAGAAATTAAAACATAAATCTTTAAATTTAGAATTATTACAAGTACAGGAGGAATTAATACTAATTCTATGTCATATCAGACAAAACATATTTATTTATTTATTCTAGCTTATCTAACAACTGCCTTTTTATTTTCTGAAAATAGTACGTAAACACACTTTATTTTTATTTTTTATTTTAAAAAAAACCCACATATTTATGATCACGTACAGTCAAATAGAACGTCAACAAAACAGGCATGATCCGGCAAACGACGACGCCGACGCCGACGCCGCCGCCGCCGCTACTCGTAGAGTAGTACGCGGTAGTACAATATATATATATTAGAAAGCGGCGACGGGTATCTGTTGCTTGGTCGTCGGAGGCGGTGCGATCAGATCCTCCATGGCGTGTGCATCCTCCAAGCTCTTCAGCAGCCTCTCCCAGTTCTTGGCCGCTTCCTGGCGTACGTACGTACCAGCATGCAGGAATAGTATTCGTATAGTAAGAGACCCGATCTTCATGAATCACATAAACATATAGATATAGATATGTGTATATGGATGTACACGTACCTTCCAGGAGAAGTCCTGAAGCATGCAGTTGCGTATCATGGCCTCGAAGCCGGGAGTGGCGTAGACCTCGATCGCCCGCCGCACGGTCGACGCAACCGCGGCTACGTCTCGCGGATCGACGCTCCTTCCCTGATCATATATGTGTATATATATATATATATATCATGAGGTACGTTCGTGCATGAGATAGAAATTAAGGGAGAAATCAAAATGTTATGTGTGATTCAGGTGGCAGTAGCGTTACATCGACGTCGAAAGCACCCATTTGGAATCCGGTGTAGCCTTCCTTCACCGTGTCCGCCAGCCCGCCGGTGGTCGCGACGATCGGCACCTGCACATCAATCGATCAATCAATCCCAACATTATATCTATATCTATATATATCGATCTATGGATTGGATGAATGGGTACTTACGGTTCCATATTGCATGGCCTCCATCTGTATAAGACCGCAGGGTTCAAACCTACTGGGGATGAGTATGTAGTCGGCGCCGGCGACAATGAGATGAGCTAAGCTGGTGTTGTACTTGGTGAGCCCTCTCGCTTTGTCGCCGTACTTGTCTTCCATCTCCTCCAGCTCCTCCTCGTACTTCTTCTTCCCCGTTCCCTGACGTACATATTCAACAAATTAATCATCACTTTCTTTTCTTCAGATGTATATCTTCGTATCACATGTATATATTTATAGACTCATCATGCATCACCAGGGCGACGAGCTGCATGTTTTGAGCATTAATGAAACCAGGAAGCGCGGCGGCTAGAATATCTGGGCCCTTCTGTTCCTCCAGCCTTCCGATGAAGGCCACCAAAGGGACGCTCCTGTCGACCGGCAGCCCGACCTCCGCCTGCAAAGCTTCTTTTATGATGGGCTTCGCTTCCATCACCTGATGTTCATTCATTCATTCATTCATTATCCATAATCACAACCCACGTATATTTGTATATGACTGATGGAACCGATCGAAGGCCTCATGCATGCCTGCATGCATGCAAGCATACCGTAGTGGCGTCGTAGTTGATGGGAATGCACTTGTCGGCCTGAGGATTCCACTCCTCCGTGTCCATTCCGTTCAAGATTCCGGTGATGCCAGTCTCGGCAAGCACGTTTTCCAGTTCCATGCCCTTGAACTGGGAGGTGACCACCTCCTGCGCGTAGTATGGGCTGACCGTCACCACCCTGTCCGCCTCCACTATCCCCGCCTTCATCCAGTTCATCTTCCTCGATCCGTCAAGGTACCTTCACACACACATATATACATCCACCATCCATTCATTCGTTCATTTTGCTGAGTAGATTCTAATTTATGCCATTGACGAATCTAATCTTCGGCATATCGTACCTTTCCACAAAGTCAAACGAGGGCTTGCAATCGTCAGGGAGGCCGAGCGCGGGATAATCTTCGAATGCTTGTCGACCTTGGTAGGATATGTTGTGGATGCACAGCACCGTCTGCAAACACACACACACACACACACACATATATATATCTAATAATCAATTATAATTACTAGCTTAATACATGTACGTTACTGCTTATATAATTAATTAACTAATTCACTACTTTGGCGTTCCGGTAGATGCCATTGGACTGGTAATTGGCCTTGAGGTAGCAAGGAAGGATTGCAGTGTGCCAGTCGTTACAAACGAACACCACGTCTTCACCTATCAAATAGTTATGGTTGAGGAATTAATGTTTAATATGTACATGTATGATGCATATATATGAACATTAATTAAGGTATATATACACACACACACACACACACCATATGGCCCGGAGTAATTGTCATTGTTGCTGAGATTCAGAACCCTGGGGGCCTCCAAAGCTGCCTGCGTACCAGACACTACAATATCATTCTTATACTCGACCCATTTCCCAACTTCATATATATATATATATATATATATATGCACAAAACTACTAATTGATCAAGGGATGATGTTGCAAAACTATAGAATAACCTGACACAGAAGGCTGAAGCGCTTGGTGTTGTCAGCGTAGTCCTCTCCGGTAACTGGGCCGTATAGCTTCGGCCCAGTCTCCCCCCATACCTAAATCAAATTAAAGTACAACCACAAGCAGTTGATTAACATTATTTACTTGGAAAGTAACAAACAAAAAAGTACAGTCAAGAATTACTTCTTGTTCCGTACCTTCTCGAGGAACACGGGATGATCGACGAAAACCCGGTCAACTCCTCGTTTGTAGCAATGGAAGAAGCGAACGTTATGTACCTCCTCGCCAACCTTTACCTGCGCATCAAAATACACACCATAACGGGTTTAAATAAAGTTGATATATCTAAAGTTGATGATAATATGAACCACCGGCAAACGTACCTCGACCACAACGCTGGTGTCCCAGGCGTCCTCGTATTGATCGTATCTGGGTGTGACGGTCATGACCCTGTGCCCGTTACCCTTCACACACGTGTATTGATTAGAGAACAAATTAATAAGCAAAGTAAAGTAAAAGATTTTTTTTTTTTTTTACTTCCTACTTTCATTCACAATGTAAAAGATTATTTGTCTTGATGATATTCTCGATATTTCTTTTATCTTTGATATCTTTAACTGTCAGTTGTCACGTGAAATTTTCTTTCTACGTTAATCATGATTATAAATAGTTGATTTTTTTTATAATAAATATTAAGAACATTATAAATAAATAAATAACTTATTATCAAATTAAATAAAAGTACGAGGATAAAAAAAAAAAGCCTTCAAATAATTGGCTGCAACCAAAAAAGTCATTAAGACATTGATGATCATCATCATTAAATAATTACTACGTACGGCATACGTGTAAAGTTACGTATGCAGTGATCTTACCGCCATGGACGGCGGCAGGCCTCCGAGAACCTCGCCCAGGCCACCGGTCTTGCTCCAAGGAGCGGCCTCCGCCCCCACAAACACAACCCTCATACTGGTTTCGCCGGTGGCCTCGGGTCCGACGTCGACCACCGCCGTCGCTGCGGCTGTCTTCTTCTTGGCAGGTGGAGTGCGAGTCACGATGGCGGATCCCCAGCGGACCACATCCTTGTCCAGAGAACTCATCAACCGGCCACGGTGGCGGTACTCCGACGCTTCTTCTCTCTTCACGCGTGATGGCTGCCGCAGACTTGCACGACGATTGGCGGCGTACGTCTTGGGTTTTGAATGAGACGGCCACACCGCGGCGACCTCGCCTCCGACGCCGCTGTTGGTCAGAGCCGCCGCCATTCTGAATTAATCGAGTACACAGAGATCGATCGGGTCTTCCTTCTCCTCTCTCCGCAAGAATGTTACCTGGCCCTGGACCGATACCCCAACGTTGAAGAACAATATTATACCTACCCTACAGCCGGAGGTACGTATTTGGAACTGGGGTCTGAGTGTCTTGATCGGCCGGTAGTGTTGGTGTGGTGGGAGCTTGGAATTCTCTCTTACGTACATATAGAAGAAGAAAGAGAGGGGTGCGTTGGGTGCACAGCAAATGGGGCGAGGTGGCGGTCGCATGCGGTGGTGGTCGTTCCAGGTGGTGCCCCTTGTAATGCTGCGTGGCCGCCGCTCCATCGTTGGCAACGCCGGCCGGAGGAATCCATCCATCCATCCATCCATCCATGAATTATATATGATGTATACCTTTTCTTCTTTTTCAATTTGTACCATATATACTTATGAATGTGACGTTTTTTTTTTTTTTTTTCTTTTTCTCTTGTTTATAAATTTTAATTTTATTTAATTCTATTTCTTCACTCTCCTTATTTTAAAGGTACGAGGTCTCTCTAACATATGCATGCTACAAAGTTCAGAGCTTCTTTGATTTATTCTATTATCTCCGTCCCTCCCATTTGAAATTGATATAATATCTTAGAATTAGAAACCAAAGGTGTATCGATGAAATCCTTTCTTCGTATGTACAAACATTTAAATTTAAATTTTTATCAATTTTTTAAATATATATCAACACTTAAATTTTAAATTCTATTTCTATGATAGATTGAATTCTAAATGTACAAATAGACATTTAATTTAATTTTGAATAATGTTATTTTCAATACTCAATGTGCTTTTCTTAAAGATAGAAAGTTACTAGATTATTATATAAGACTACACATGAAATTATTCACTTTCTGCGTAGGAATAACATAAAAAGCTTGATGATTAAATTAGATTTTAAAAGAGCATAGGAATTTTTTGCTTGATTGTTTAAAATGTTTGGGATTTGGTTATTTAATGATTTAAAATAAGGTAACCTCTTATGACCTCTTATTTTTCTTATTATATCTTTCTTTTTAGACAGAATGTTCAATCACTACAATCTCTTATGTCTTAACCTAAAAAATTTAAACAACTTTTGACATTTTTATTAATCTTAAGTTCCTCTCTTAGGCTCTTAAAGGAAAGCTTATTTGGAAGGTTATAAATAAACCTTTTTAGTATGGCATTAGTTGTTTACTAAACACTTCCAATATTAATGCTTCTCCTATTTGAAAGATTACTTAAAATCTCTTTTCTACCTTCTCTCTACTTTTAGATGGTAGAGAGATTTAAAAGGTATTTGTGTACTTGAAAAATTGTGGAAAGATCAATTGGAGTCGATAAGATCAGTTAAAATCTATGTGATCAGTTAGAGTTGATATGCAATAGGTGATATTGTTTGAAGGCTTGCAATGGAGTTGATGCATCAGAGATCTCATAGAGTTAATGTGTCAAGATTTTTTTGTAGAAAATGTCTTCAGAAAATGTTGCAATTCAGCTATCTCAATCTTCAATAATTTGTTTCAATAACCTTTGAGAGATTGATTCATCAATCCTTCTTTTTTCTTCTATTTCTACTCATTATTTTTATAATTCTTTGTCAATCATACTTTCCTCTATGTTTGTTATTTTCCACATATAAACTGTGTGACAATTAATTTCTCAAATGTGGAGTACTAGTTACTAAACATAAATGGTAATCTTTTAAATCAGATGTACAATATGGTATGTCTTTCCAAAATAATAATATATTGTAGATAAGTTTGTCAATTAAACAAGAATTATCAATTTCAAACTATCAGAGGCATTCAAAATAATATAGAAGAACTCTCGAAGGCTTTTAGAGAAAAATGAAACCTTTTGATTGAAATTATCTTAAAAACCACTTAAGTCATGTGTTATATGTGTGACACATGTCTTTCTATAGATAAAGTAATATATAGGGAATCTAAGTGTTCTAGTAAAACTTACCATCGGTTTGCACATGAAACTCATCGATATAGTGATAACATTTCGATGACTTTCAGTTAAAAATCATTGAACCCCTTAGATAATGAAACCTACCAATTAAGTAATTATATTTCGATGACTTTCAATTAAAAACCATTGAAACCCTTAGATAGTGAAATCTGTTGATATCAATGGTATGTTTCAGCAAAATCTATTGATTTTTATCCTTAGAAAAAATGAAACCATCGAAAACTCATTATCAGAGGTTTGTAGGGACACCACTAGAGTAACAGTTAGGGCAAACACTATATAAATTAATTGTATCGATCTAAGTTTTTCATCGTCAAAATTTCAACTTCTAAACATGGAATTAACAATTTCAAAACAGGGCATATTATGAAAAACATGAAATATGATGTTAATCCTTCATAGAACTTGTGAATAGCTCAAGCCAACCAACAAAATGAAGTTATATACAATTCAATAGAATACTCATTTTTGTAAAACATAATAATGATTTTTGGGCCAAGAGTGGATGCAAACTTTAGACCTAAGTCAAGATATTAATTTTAGTACCAACATTTTGAGGAACAATGGTTGCTAGACCAAGAACGCCGTACCAATTAGCAGTGTTGGAAGAAAAACAAAATATTGTCACTACAAACCTTATAAGGCATAATGAAACAACCCACATCAAGAAGGATATACAACTTTTTTGACTATCATGACACTTGGGAGATATAAATTAAAGAAATAAGAATCTATATGAATTGACAAATATTATGAGTAACATTAAAGAGAATGGACATGGTCACATACTAGTACATATGTTATAAGAAATATATAGATATATTAAAACAAAATGCCAAGCACATGCTAAAATTTGATTGATTGTTTAAAGTCCATAAGTCCTGGTCTATGGTTGCATTACCTTAACAACGCACTTTAACTCGACAACTTGACCTTAAACACATTGATAAATTAACTAAACTACAAATAAAAAGAGGTTGCCTATGCATAAGAATTATCTACAAGTCTAAACGAATTCAAATTAACATACTAACCAAAATCAAAACTGGTAAATAGGCATAATACATAACTCTAAGTATATGTAACTGTTTACCATTGCTACAAAGCTAATTTATCAAGATCATGCCCATTTAATAACATAACTACAAAGCTAATAACTATGATAGAAAGAAGTGCAAGGACAAGATTCTTACCAGGTAAGTGTGAATGACAACTTGGGAAAGTTAGGGTTTTGCAAACAACGGCAGTCTAAGAGTTGTCACCCAAGGTCTAGGAGCACGAGTAGAGTGGTTGGAAGGACTTGAGGAGCTCAGGCGAGCGGCAATGATGTCGGAAGGATGAGTGATGAGTTTTCAAACAGGTAAGCAGTGGCAAGGTTAGAAGGTTAAGCTCAGAAGGACGAGCAACGAGTTTTCAGACAAGCGAGTGGCAACAAGCTTGAAAGGATGAGCAACAACTTTCTAGACAAGTGAACAACGACGGGGTTGGAAGGATAAGCTCGAAAGGACGAGCAAGGAGTTTTGAACTTGAGGAGCTCAGAAAGGTTTTGGGAGAAAGGAATTTAATGCCTTTTATACGGTCAAAAACTTAGGTCATTTCTTTCCATCATCAGATGTGCATACTAACACCTAACAAAAGGAATGTACAAACTTTCCTTTCTTTTCCCTAAAATTTGGTGTGCACTAACCCCTCCATAGTTTAGTTTTGAATAATGTCATTTTTTAATACTCAATGTGTTTTTCTTAAAGATAGAAACTTACAAGATTATTATATAGAGTTACACATGAAATTAATTACTTTCTCCATAGGAATAACATAAGAGGTTTGATGATTAAATTAGATTTTAAAAGAGCATAGGATTTTTTTTCTTGATTGTTTAAAATGTTTGGGATTTGGTTATTTAATGATTTAAAATAAGGTAACCTCTCATGACTTGTTCTTTTTCTCATTGTATCTTTCTTTTTAGATAGAATGTTCAATCACTACAATCTCTTATTTCTTAACCTAATAACTAACTTTTGACATTATTATTAATCTTAAGTTCCTCTCTTAATCTTCTCTTGTTTGGAAGATTATTAAAAATATCTTTTCTACCCTCTCTACTTTTAGATGATGGAAAAATTTAAAAAGTGTTTGTGCACCTAGAAAATGACGGAAATATCAATTAGAGTCGATGTGATCAATTAGAATTGATGTATGATAGGTGATCTTGTCTAGAGACTTATAGTGAAGTTGATGTGTCGAAGATCTTATGAAGTAGATACATTGAGAGTTACAGGAAAATGAAGGTCGAGGAGATCAAAGTGTTTTCTGTTAGATTTAATAGATAAGGGGTAGAGAAACGAAGGAAAAATTTACTTATATATAAGTAGAAAATAAGAGAAAATTGATCTTCTACCCTCTTTTTAGGTACACAAATACTCTCTTGTAAGGCTAAATAAGAGAAAATAAATAAATGAACGAATGAATGAACTGATCTTGATTCTTAACCCTCCTGCCTGCCTTGTCTTTATTTTATTGTAGATTAATTACCTGTGATCTAAACGTTTAATCCGTTGTAACTTAACTGCAGCATCTTATCCGTTTGGTTGTAGCTTTGCTCGTTAGCAGAAACTTCCAACACAGTCAGGTCAGTCGCGTTCTTGGAAGAAGGGAAAGAAATAAAAAATGATACAAGTTGCTTAGATACGATCAGAATCATTTCTGCTAATACGATAAGATACTTTAAAGACGGTGGGGGTGGGCCGAGATAGATAGATAGATAGATTGATAGATCTATCTAGAGAGAGAGAGAGATAGATAGATAGATAGATAGATAGATAGATAGATAGATCTAGAGAGAGAGAGAGAGCATGAAGAATTATTAAATATTGACGTATGGATATGGAGATCTGGCAACGGCACGTGAGGACCCGTGCAAGCGAGTAATTATTTTTGTGTCGGACACTTTTATTTATTTTTTTTCAACCGATAATTTCTTTTGCTTTCGTCGAGAGTCGAACTCGAGACATCATCATCACTGCTTCGCTTTCCACCGCTCCGTCGTTATTATTATTATTATTTTTATTTTTTTTTTCTTGAAATGGGTAGTAACGTGCTGTTTCTTCTTGAAAAATGTAATGTATTGTCACGTAGTTTTTTTTTTTTTTTTTTTTATTCTTCTTCTTTTCTTTACGGTGGGGATGTTTGTTTGTGTTATGTATTGCTTAAAAAGTAATTTATTCACTTTTTATGTAAAAAAAATTAGTAGATTTGAAATTTTCTTCTTCTTTTCCCATAGAATGTTTGAAAATGAGAATAATAATTATTTGATGTTGTAAGAATAGTGTGATGAAAATGTGAATAATTATTTGGGTGAAGTTTGTGTATTCATAATTAAACGAAAATAAATTTAAATTTAGTCCAATTCTAAGACAACGAGTGTTTGTATATTTAGAATTTTAATTCTGAAAAGAAATGAAATTCTAGATTACATACGTGAGAAATTTTTGTATGTCCTTGATAAATGATATATAAATATTTAATAATATAATTATATGACATGTCAATTGATCAACATAATTAATTTACTAATTAATTACTTAATTTAATTAATTAATTAAAGATAATTATGTTACATTATTATTGTACGTAAATATAAAATTCTAATTTTTTCTAATTCCATAACATACACAAATACCTGAATTTTAATTTTCATCTAATCCTTAAACATACACAAACTTTTGTATTTTAAATCTTGTTTCCGTTTAATTTTATAAAATTCTAATTTTACTTTTGTATCAATACATAAAATGGTAGATCAATTTTAGATTTCTTTAGATTTAAAAAAAAAAAAAACCCAAAAGTAAGAAAATGGAAGAAAGAAAAAGTGGTTTAGTTTATTTTTCATTTTCTATGAATTTTTGTATTTTCTATACTTTTGTTTCGTTAATTTCTAACTGCATAAATATTATTTTATTGTTAATTAATTTTAAGTTAAATTTTTATAAATAGAAAACATAAAAGATAACAGGTAAAAAATACATGTTAAAATAATGTCACATTAAACTTGACCTTTTGCAAGATTAAATATATTTTGTTAAGCAAAACTTTTTACTTAATTCGATCTCTACTTTACTTTTACTTTACATGAATATTCTTCACTTTAATTAACTTTGAAGGCCTGTCAGTATGGTATAGTATATTACTGACACTCATTTATTATTATTTACTATTTGCAAAGAGTGTAAATGAAGCGGCAGCGGTGGTAACTCCTCTCACTCCAGCCTTTGATTTGTATGTAAATGCACATGGGGAAGGGCGGAAGCTCCTGGTTCACGGCCGTCAAGAGGGCTTTCCGATCGCCGTCGTCGTCGTCGACGTCCTCCTCCTTCTCGTCCAAGTCCCACGCCGCAGAGTACCGTCACCAACACCATGGCCTGCAGGAAGAAGAAGACCAGGACAAGGTAAATACGTTTACTAATTTCATCTTCGGTCACAGTACACACACCTCTTCCGACCATCCCCCTAATATATATGGGAAGAAGTAATCGGCATCTCGATCGATTTGGGTGTGCAGAAGAAGAGGGGGAAGAGGAGTCGTTGGCCGTTTCGCAGGACCTCACAGTCACCGCAGCGACCACAAGTCCTCCGACCATCACCGCCACAGGAGGAGCCGGCAGCCGAGCGGTACTTGCATGCCGTCGCGGTGCCGGTTTCGGCAGAAAATGAGGTGGTCGGTCGTCCGCCTTCTTCGTACCGCGAAAGCTACGCCGCCCTGGTCATTCAAACGGCCTTCCGCGGTTATCTGGTAAGTAATTAAGCATATGTATTTGTGTGTGTGTGTGTGTGTGTGTGTGTGTGTATGTATATATGTATGCTGCGTTCTTTCTTCATCGTGCTGATGGATGGAGGGGAGGAGTGGGTTGGTTGATTCAGGCGAGAAGAGCGTTGAGGGCTCTGAAGGGTCTGGTGAAGCTGCAAGCTTTGGTGAGAGGCCACAACGTCCGGAAACAGGCCAACATGACCCTCCGGTGTATGCAGGCGCTTGTCCGCGTCCAGGACCGTGTGCGGAACCAGCGAGTTCGGCTTTCTCAGCCGGGTGCTTCTGCCACCACACGCATCCACCACCAACTCCCGGAGCGCAAGTCTACCATGTCCAGAGAGGCGAGTGGCGGAGCCGATGTCCTTGACAACCGTCCTCCTTCTCCTTCTCTCGAAGAGCTCCAGGCAGCCCTCCACCACGCCGCTCTCAAACGAGATATTGCCAACAACGCTTTTCCGTGGAGGACGTCGGACGGCAAGTGGTCGTCGTCGTCATCTGTTTCTCTTGGAAAAGAGCAAGGCGGAGAAGAACTGACGCCGGCCAACTGGCTGGACCGATGGATCGCGTCCCGCCCATCCTGTGACCACAACCTCAATTACCATCATCATCATCATCATAACAACAGAGGAAGAAGAGCCTCCACCGACCACAGAGATCCCATCAAGACCCTGGAAATCGACACCCGCCGACCCATCTCGTACATCAGCACGCCACCCACTCGACGGCCACCTCACCCCAGCTCCCCTGTCCATCGTTCTCCCTCCACACCTTCCCCCGCCAAAATCCGCCCCTTGCAGGTCCGTTCCGCCAGCCCACGCTGCGCTCAAAGAGAGGAAACAACCTGCTATCATTCTACCGTCCACACTCCCGGTTGGCGCAATGCCGGATTTCGCCATCATCACCACCAACAGGGCGGGCAGATGCAGATGCAGATGCTACCCAACTACATGGCAGCCACGGAGTCGGCCAAAGCACGGATCAGATCGCAGAGCGCACCGAGACAGAGGCCGGCAACACCGGAGAGGGAACAACGAGCATGCGGTTCGGCGAAGAAGCGGCTGTCGTTCCCCGTGCCGCCGCCGCAGCTGCAGTACGGCAGCGTTTACGGTGGGTGGCGGGTGGAGTACGATCTGAGGAGCCCGAGCTTCAAGAGCGTGAACGAGAGATTCGGAATGGAGCAAAGCTCGAACGTGTCGTCGACGTACACCGGGAGTTATGCCGGCGATGTGTCGCCGTCGTCTACGACTGACCTCCGTAGGTGGCTAAGGTGACCACACCAATTATTAATAATAATTAATCGGAAGACGCTGCTTTCCGTGTTTTTTTTTTTTTTTTCCACTTTTCCCCTGGTTCTCGTTGTTATTTGCAAAAATAATGTTCATTCAAGTTGGGCTTGTTCGTTCGAAAGCTCGTCCGATGATTAATCAAACAAGATAAAAACACAACCGAAGAAGAAATAAATAAGAAGGCAAACGCACTCGTTTACTTGAAAGAGATGAGATGATATCACAGAAGAGTAGAGAAAGGACACCACAATCAACAGCACAGAAAAGAAGGAAGCAAGCAAGAGCTAAAACGATGGTGATGATGAGTGGTATCAGCAGCAGATTGGGCAGAGAACCAAGCCATTCTCGTTGCAGTCGGGGCATTTCACGGCGACCGCCCGCTGCTTGCCGGCCGCCGGCAGCACCTGGATCACCACCTTCCTACAACCACAGCATCTGAAACACGGCAGAAACCTGGCGTCTCCGCAGCCGTCGCAGGGGACTCCCGTCCCACACTTGGGCAACCCTTCCAAGATGTTTCCCAGCCAACCCTCCTCGTGCATCTTCAACACCTGCTCTGCTCCGCCCACGTATCTTCCCCTCACGAACACCCTCGGAACGGTGGCGTCGTCCGAGGTCCCCCTCATCAGCTCCCTCAGCTCCTCCCTGAACCCCATGTCCATGGACACGTCCCTCTCCTTCACGCTGACCCCCGTCCCCTCCAGAACCGCTCGAACGGCGTTGCAGTCCTCGAAGGTCTTCCTTATGCCGCGAAGCGAGGTGGTGTACACCACCACGCACTCCGCCCCTCCCGGTGGGCATCTTCTTTCGAACGTCTCCAGCGACCGTCCGCCGGCCTTCTTGCCGTATGCGGATTTGGGAGGAGAGAGTACGCTGCATCTTGGCTCGAACGTCTCCAGCGACCGCCCGCCGGCCTTCTGGCCGTACGACGATTTGGGAGGAGAGGCCGTTGTGTCCAGGTCTGCCATGAGCTCCCAGGAGTTGATGGCGTCCGGCAGGGACGGTGATTGGGGAGGGAGGCCGGGAGGTGAAGGAGCCGTGGGTGTGGCAGGACCGTCGAGGGTGGTGAGCAGACCATAGGTGGTGGAGGTGAGGGAGACGATGTGGTGGCCAAGGCCAGAGCCACCGGCGGCGCCGCCCTTACCATCGTCTTCTTCGAGGTAGCTGGACGACACGCAGCCCATCTTCTCTTCTCCGCCCGATTCGATTCAAATCAAATCAAATCGAATAGGTCTGGAAGAACAGAGGGAAACGTGAAGGCATCGATGGATCTTCATCTTCGCCTGCTCCTCAGGTTTGAATGGGACACCACCCTCGGTATCTGTGTTTCTTTCCTTTTTTTTTTTTTTCTTTTTTTTAAAGGATTTTTTGCTCGATTAACCTTCAAAAACGTGATTATTATTTTTCAAATTCATTACGTCATCATATTATCTTGAGGCCCAACTTTTCTTAGGGTACCATGCCCCTAAATTTCATGAGCTTGTAGGAATGCAAACGATGGAAAATGAATTTTCATAATTTTTCTCCTAAAAAAGTTCGATGAAAATAATTTCTTTATTCCAACAAGTTTGAAACGATGAGAATTCATTTGACGTCTTCCTTTATTTAGTGCATATGCTCAACACTATTTTAATAAAATAAAATAAAATAAAATAAAAATAAAGGTAATCATGTTTAGTTTTGTAATGGTGTTTATGCCTCACACATGCTAGTTAACTTTTTTTATTTTTTAATTGATAGCTTGAATATTTTAAAATAAAGGTAATTATATGAAGGGTGAGGCTAATCATGTTAATATCTAAGTTAATTTATGTTTCACAATTAAATTTAAATATTTAACTTTGTTTTACAATATTTTGTACTATGATTAATTTATGCTTGCTTTTCTTAAAATCTATTTATATGAAATAACTATTATTTCCAAATGTAAAGAATAATAGAAAAATCATATGCATAGAAGGTAATTGTTATTTTTAAAATTAACATGAAAATTAAGGTTAATCACATTAATATATAAGTTAATTTATATTTTATTTTTTAATTCCTATAAATTCTCACACTTGTATAAATATCTAAATTTCAATTCTATCACTTTCTAACAAGTACATCAATACCTTTGAAAAATGGTTTTTTTTTCCATTATTTTCATTTCCCATGAATTTCAATGTTACATGTTATTTTCTTTTTCACCATTTTCGAAGGCACAAACAGGCCTAATGTTAATTTATTTTAACATCAAGTATTGGTGTTAACTATTGTCTTTAGTGCTTGTATTGATTATTAATTTCAAAAGGGTAATTCCATGTAGACTCCCTTGTTTGGGTCTCTCCAAAGGCTCTATTAATAAGCATATTAATTCCTTGTGAAAGATATAACAATAACAGTTATAAAAGTTGTAAGGTTTTTTTGGTAACCAAGGAGATGATGATGTTGCTTGGTTGTACCTCTTTGCCCTAACTTTAACTTTATATCTTTTAACCTTATCATTAAACTCACTTGGTCTTGCATAACTATTTCCAATCAATTGATTTTTTACCATTTAAATTATCAACTAATGTTCAAGTTTTACTATCTTTTTGCAAAACTTTGATCTCACTTTCTATAGCTTTATTGGTTTGGTTTTCCCTCTACATGAAAGATGACATCTTTACTATATATATATAGTTCATCATCTAAGGTTGAAAGAGGTTTTGTATGGGTTTCAGGTGTCTTTTTGAGATTAATTACGAAGCTTAATTATATATTGTGAAGAGTAATCAGCTAGGTGGATTCGGGAGCTCTGTGATGTATAATCAAACACTGCTGGAGAAGTTTCCAAGCTTCATGTACGATGGAGCGCAAGAACTGATACCATACATATTATAGCATTAATCCTGATTATATAATTAAGGCAAGCTTTGCTTTGAGTCTAGGATTAATGGAATTCTCTGCAGTCTTGTTGATGGGTGTGTGAAAATGGTGAGTGATGATGATGTTAAGGGAGATGAGGAAGGGATGGTAAGGTGGTTTGGGTAGCGCCGTGAAGCTGCATTAATGGCTCTGGTGTGTATGCTTGAAGCTGCTGCATTGGTCGAGCAAAGTTATAATTAAGAGGAAAAATGCAAACAACCTGGGGATATATATACATATCTGTGCCTGATCACCAAATGGGGAAATCAGTGAGTTGGATGCCTGCAACTGCCGAAGATGCACTGCGCTCCAGCGGTGGTTTGGAAACAGCCATGCTAATTATAACAAGCGTCGGTCGATCCATCAGGTGGAGTCCATGGACATGAATCATATGTACAGACGTCCCCCTGCAACAGATAATGCTATTATTGATCGACGGTTTTCAGAAGAAAAGGAAACTTATTTGTAGTACAGAAGAGAAGAGAAGAGAAGAAGTGTTGTCTTCTTCAACTTCTAACATAAAGAAAGCGAGCTAGCTGCTTCTGTCTCACATCCCACAATCATGGAAGACAAACGGGCGACGATCTCCTTCTGCTTATTCTTGCTTTTCTTGAATCTGACCTACCGCTGTGATGAGGCGGCGGCCGCAACCGTCGTCCAGCTCCGGACTTATGTCATCCACGTCCAATTTCCCGACAACAATGACTTCCATCTTCCCCGGCGACGTCACGAATGGTACACGTCCTTGTTGCCGGACTCCGCACCTCCCTCCCGTGTCATCTACTCCTACGGTGACGCCATCCGGGGCTTCGCCGCCAGGCTTACGATCGACGAGGTCAAGGCGATGGAGCGCCGGGAGGGGTTCGTGTCCGTACACCCCGACATCCTCCTCCCCCTCCATACCACCTACACCCCGGAGTTCCTCGGTCTCCGACGATCACCGCGGGTTGGTACCACCACATCGGGATCAACAAGTCCCACCACTTCCGGGCACGGCATCGTTATAGGAGTCCTAGACACCGGGATAACCCCCGACCATCCTTCGTTCAGAGGCGACGACATGCCAGATCCTCCTCCCTCGTCGTGGAAGGGCGAGTGCAACCTCCCTCCGGGTCTCTGCAACAACAAGCTCATAGGTTTCAAGACGTTCCTCGCATCCGCCAGATTGTGCCAGACCACCAACGCAACAACAACAAGCTCCTCCTTCGACGAGAGCGGGCACGGAAGCCACACGTCCAGCACGGCCGCCGGCGCCACCGTCGACAACGCCAATATGCTCGGAAATGCAAACGGAACGGCCGTCGGGATGGCACCGGGCGCTCACGTTGCAATGTACCAAGTCTGCATGACCTATGGCTGCCGAACCGCAGATGTGTTGGCTGGTCTAAGCGCCGCCATCGACGATGGCGTCGACATCCTCTCCATCTCCCTAGGCCTTGCCGCGCTGCCGTACCACATGGACGTCGTCGCCGTAGGCACGTTTCGGGCCATGCAGAGAGGGATTTTGGCATGCTGCTCTGCGGGAAACGCGGGCCCAACGCCGTCCACTCTGTCGAACGAGGCGCCGTGGGTACTCACGGTGGCGGCGAGTACCACCGATAGGAGAATCAAGTCGAAGGTCAGGCTCGGAGACGGGCGAGAATTGCAAGGGGAGACGTCGTACCAGCCCCGGAGCACTTTTTTCCCGCCCAGAGCCTTGCCTCTGGTTCGACCGTCGTCACCCCGACGCGTCTACTGCGACGACGGCTCGCTCGACGACACGGACGTCGAAGGCAAGATCGTGGTCTGCGACACTGGAGGGATGTACGGAACAACAAGAGTGCACAAGGGAGACGTGGTGAAGAAAGCAGGCGGAGCCGCGATGATACTGGTGAACCAGATGGAGGGAGGATACACCACTCTCCCGGACAACCACTCGCTCCCGGCGTCGCATCTGAGCTACGCCGATGGGGCCAAGATCAAGGCCTACGTGGCGTCGGCGAGAAACCCATTGGCGACCATCATGTTCCAAGGTACGACATTCGGTGCGCCTTCGTCGCCGCAGATGGCATTCTTCTCCTCCCGTGGGCCGAGCAAAGTGAGCCTTGGCATCCTGAAGCCCGACGTCACCGGGCCGGGAGTTGGCATTATTGCGGCGTGGCGACGGGTGGAGGACCATCGCGTGGAAACCAACAAAACAAGGACGCCGGCGAACCACTACTCCTTCAACATCGCTTCAGGGACGTCTATGTCTGCACCTCATCTCAGCGGAATAGCCGCATCCGTGAGGAGCATCCACCCGGACTGGTCGCCGGCTGCGATCAAGTCCGCCATAACGACCACCTCCCGGGCGGTGGACCACGAGGGGGAGCACATCAGAGACGAGCAGCTGCGACCGGCGAGCGTGTTCGCGATGGGATCTGGGCACGTGGAGCCGACGGAAGCCATGGAGCCGGGTCTGGTGTACGACATGGAGCCCAAGGATTACGTGGAGTTCCTCTGCCGACTGGGGTACAAGAAGAGAGAGATAACCACGATAGTGGGGCACGAGATGAAGTGCGGAGAGAAGGAGGAGGAGCACGTGGCGGCGATCAAGGACCTGAACTACCCATCCATCTCGGTGGTGATGGATGCGGAGGACGAGGTGACGGTGACCCGGACGGTGACGAACGTTGGCACGGCGGTGTCGATTTACAGGGTGAAGGTGGCGGAGCCTGCGGGAGTGTCGGTGACGGTGGAGCCGGGCATACTGGTGTTCACGGAGTTGGTGGAGAAGAAGACGTTCAAGGTGAGGTTGGGGAAGAAGAAGACGAAGGAAGGGGGGACTCCGTCCTACGCCCAGGGCCGACTCACCTGGGCCTCCGATAAACACAGCGTCGGAAGCCCGATTTCCATCAGATTCGTTTGACCCGACCCGACCGCTATCTATCTATTTAAATAATTAAAAATAAACCTCTCTTTTTTTCCGTCGACCCGGTTACCATGTATCATGCATTGTATTGTATAGCACGGGTCGGGAGTCGTCGGTCGCCCGGTTACCCTAGTGGCCTTATTGTCCCTCCGGCCGTTGACGACGACGGTAGTGGGGAAGGGACCCAGGCGGCTGAGGCGCGGGGGTGGGTGGCGGCCGGCGAGCTGTGGTGCCGGCATGCCACAAGACACGGCCCGCACGGTCGCACATCGACACGCAGTCGACCGGACGTCCGGGGACTCCATGCTCCGAACTTCGAACTCAGGATCCGGACAACGGGACGGTTCGGATTTTGCCGATTACGCAGGACAAGGCCCCGATTTTTCCGTTTTACCGGTTTTGAATTTGAGTTTTTAAATTTCAACTTTTTATTCACGTGAATGACGTCTAAAATCAAAATATATATTCTTATATATATAAATAGAATCTAAATATATATTCTTATATTTTTAAATTATGCAATGTACAAATAAATTTTGGATAATATATTTTAGATAATTTTATTTTTGTATCATAAAATAGTTTTAAATTTTTTTTAAAATAATTAATTATTTGAAAGTCACTATCATTTAATCTTTTACCATAATCACTTATACTACGGTTGTAATAAGTAATTATAGGTTTTTTATAAAGAAGACAACTACTTAACATTAAATATGAAAAATCTCATTCACGAAGAAATCAAGAATAAATCTTTTATGAGATAAATTAAATGAATTACATGTATAATCAAACTCTTCTTGTATTCTGTCAAAACTTGTAATATAAGACAGTGTTAATCTAATATTTTCTACAAAATCTCTAATTTCTATAATACTAAATTGAACTATAAAATTAATTATGTGACACATACATATACATTTTTGATAAGATAAATCAAAATTATTTGGTAGAATCAGTATACTTTTAAACATAGGAATTATTGCAGTATTATTTGAAGTATTACAAAAAAGTAATATTAACTACTTTATCTCTAATGCAAAATAATTCAAAAATTTTCATAATTTAAAAAAAAATGTTCTTACGAATACGAGGAAAAGCAATTTTCCTAAATCTTAATAGTTTTTTTTTTAAAGTCTAATTATTATCAATAAAATGTGTTGTAATAATAATATATCCAACTTTTGTTCTACTCTTATTATTATAGAATCATAATATTAATAAGTTAGTTATTCTCCAATTATATTAAAATAAACAATAATATATTGTTTAATTATATTCTTATATATATATATATGCTTATGTTGTAGACAATATACTTGTAAAATATGGATTATTACCAAAATTAATTAGTAGACTATTAACAGTAACAAATCTAGCATAAAATTTCCTAGCCTTTTTAAGATTATAATGTCAAAAAGAGGGTAAAACTTAGTGAAGTTTGAATATTTTTATTTTTTTTCATGTTTTGCAAATCTAAATTCACAATTAGCTTAATATTTATTTAGATGATCAATATTTCTTGAACTTTTATAAGAGTAATCAATATTTCAGATGTTACGATAGATTCTCTCTATTCTTTTTGTTTCCAGTAGATATTTAAAATTCGTAAGACTTGAGATTAGAAAGAAAATAAGAAATTAAATATTACGGAGGAGAAGAATTATAATCACAAAAAATGTGTCGATCGATGATCCATCAAAACCGTGCCGGATCGAGTCGACAGGATTCGACCCGATCTATCTCTAATTTTGTGGTGATAATTTGAGAGAATTGACCGACTTTGTTATAAAATTTATTAATTGATATTAATTTTTTTCAATACAAATTCAACGTAGCTAATCAAATTAAAGAGTTTTTAATCAAATTCAATGTAAGAAATCTTCGTCGGGAAGTCTGATCCGGCACGATTCCGGCTGGCACCGTTGGTTGACGAGGAAGGAAGGAAGAAGCCGATTTCTTCCATCGAGCGGCGGAGGAGGAGAAGAAGCGGCTAGACGTCGATGGCCAACCACGATCGCTACGGCCACAATTACGGCTACGGCTACGGCTACAGCCCACCACCACCTCCGGCCGATCCGCTCTATCCCACCCTGCGCCCGTCCAATTCCTTCCCTGCCCAATACGATACGCCGCCGCCGCGCCCGACCTACCACTCCGGTCCTCTCACCTACCCACCGCCGGAGTCCTCTTCCTTCTTCTTCCCATCTCCCATCGCAGACTCCTCCCTCCCCCAACCGTGCCGGCCTCCAATCCCCGCTTACTCGTCGTCCACCGGCAACCATCCATCATCCTCCACCCTTCCTCATCCTCCTCCCCTCCCCCATCATCATATCTATCCATCTCCATCCTTTGAGTACGACGGTAGCTTCCATCACCAGCCCTACTCCAACCACTCCGGCGAGCTGACGTTTCCGCCGCCTCATTCCGACGACTTCGTCGCTGCATACGGCGGATACCAACAACCATCAACCTCTTCCATCGGCCCTCCTGCTTATCCACATGGCAGCAACACTAGTAGCAGTCATGCGCCTGGTCCGCCGGTTGCCTCGTCGACGTCGTCCGCATTCGTTCCGTATCCTACTCTTCAGCTGGAGAGCATGCTCAACGACACGCACCTGTCCGACCCCATGCCTCCCGTTTCTCATTCTCCCAGCTTTCAACATCACCAGGGCCCGGCAGAGATGTATGCCTTTCCCAACAATTCCTCCTCGCAGTTCCATGGCGGAGACACGCAGATTGTGCCATTCCTACCTCCGGGCAAGTCTCTGAAGGTCCTGCTGTTGCACGGCAATTTGGACGTTTGGGTCTACGAGGCCAAGAATCTTCCCAATCTGGACACCTTCTCGAAGACGCTTAGCGACCTCGTCGGGAAGAGGCTGATCGATTCGCTCAACAGTAAGATTGAAGGAAACCGGTTTCAGAACATAACAAGCGATCCTTATGTATCCATCTCTTTGACCACTGCCGTCATCGGAAGAACGTATGTTATCAGTAATGATGAAAATCCGGTCTGGAACCAACACTTCTATCTTCCCGTTGCCCATTACGCAGCCGAGGTTCAGTTCACGGTGAAGGACAACGACTTTGTTGGATCCGAGTTGATTGGAACAGTAACCATTCCGGTCAATCAAATCTACGGCGGTGAAAGGGTGGAGGGGACTTATTCGGTTCTTGGCACCAATGGAAAAGAATGCAAACGGGGTGCTACTCTTAGGCTTTCTATTCAATACATACCAGTAGAGATGCAGAGCATGTACCATCAGGGAGTCCTCCCCGGACACCAGTATGGTGGTGTGCCCGGCACCTACTTTCCCCTGAGGACTAATTGCAAGGTCAAGCTTTATCAGGATGCCCATGTTCCAGATGGTTTCCTTCCAGAGTTCAAGTTGGATCATGGGTTGCGCTACGAGCATGGAAAATGTTGGAGAGACATTTGTGAAGCAATAAGTGAAGCTCAACGTTTGATCTACATAACAGGGTGGTCGGTATATCACCGGGTCAGGTTGGTTAGGGACGCCATTCATGGATCAGATGACACACTGGGCGAACTTCTCAAATCCAAGTCACAGCAAGGAGTCAGGGTGCTCCTTCTTGTTTGGGATGATCCCACGTCGAGGACCATTTTAGGTTATAATAGGGTAAAAACCAATCCACCTCCCTCATTTACTCATTGGCTTTTTCAATTGTCCATATTTTGTAATATGATTTTTGCATGGGCTCTATCAATTTTTATGCTAGCCAGACATGCAGTTCCATGTGCAAACCACCACCACCTCCTATAATTTAATTTTCTTTGTATTACAAAGATGGATATTCATTCTATGAAAATGCCTCATAGAATGAATCTTTCTTGTAAAAAGATTGGCGATAATTGGGTAATTTTACATGTCCAACAGGAAGGTTTTATGGCAACACATGATGAGGAGACTCGAAGGTTCTTCAAGCATTCTTCTGTACATGTGCTGCTTTGCCCTCGATCTGCTGGAAAGCGACATAGCTGGGTGAAAAAGCAGGTTATTCTTTGAACTTCTAACTATATTATATAATCTCAAATGATATTTGTTAATTATTATGTTATCTAATACTAAATAAACTATAATGCATAAAAATGCAATATAAATGGCTACAATACATTATGCATGGACGTTTACTTATAAAAATAGGGGCCCTTTCCTTCAAGGGTGTTAGAAGAAAGTTTGGGAGCTACTTCCTCTATGATTGCTCAGTTGGCTTGAGCGCAATACCAAGATTTTTCGTGGGAGCGAATCCTTTAATTGCTAGATAGAGTAGGTTGAGGTGGTGCTCATACAATGAACTCATGTGTAGGTTGATTGACATGAGGAAGATGTTATCAATAGATGGTGATTGTAGCTCATCTTTCACTGCCGAGTAGTGTTGCAGGGTTTGGATCATGTGGGGATTTCTTGTTGGGTCTCGTCTATTTTTTGTGGTGTGATTGCTCCATTGGAGACACCCTTTGTTCTTGTTTATTTTGTTTTTGCTAGTTTTGTTATACCTGTGCTTATCTTCGGGATAATCTTGTGCTTTGTTTTTTTTATTTATACCATGCTTTGGTTGCTCCTCCATGTAGTGGGAATGGCTCGGCAAAAATGAAATCCAAGTCATCAATTGTCTGGACTCTTGTCAAGGTTTTCTGATCTTGCCTAGCCTTGATAATTCAGTCATGGTGACAAGACAACTTGCTTGGCTACATTTTTGTTTTCATGGATGCTTGGATTAAGATATAAAATCTGAAAGAAGTGATGACAATATAAAGATAGTTGCTAAAGTTAACACCAAGAGAAAAATTGCAGGAAACATGTATCTTCTGTCAACTGCTCTTGCACCATTTGTTTTTGTTCAAGAACTTTTTTCGATGGTTAGGCCAGGATGAGCAATTCTATGAAGACATAGTTGAAACACAAACAAGCTTCTTAGAAAATGCTGTGGGATATTGAGGTATTAGATGTCTTGATAAAGAGATTATCCCAAGATACTAGAAGCATCAGCATCACATAAAAAAGTGTGCATTCTTTCCAACATAAAGAGATTATCCCAAGATACTAAAAAGGTATTACATGTCTTGATAAAGAGATTATCCCAAGATACTAGAAGTATCAGCATCACATAAAAAAGTGTGCATTCTTTCCAACATATTACATTCCATCGATACAATAGTCTTGTCAAAAACCATTATATGGTTGTCTTCGTCTCAAAAATTTCCAGTTTTTTTCCATTATGATTTATGGTTTTTCCGGTGTGATATTTTTATTTTAGAAACAATGTTAGGAATGTTGTTGAAAGAGGCCCCTGCAACTATTCCAACAATATATCCAGGCCACACTTTTTGTTGTATGGTCCAAATTTGTAGGATCATGGACAAGATGGGAAAAGTCTTCACCATTCTTATTTTTACATCATTAATTTCTTTCAGTGAACAAGTCTACATGCTCATTTCTTCATGTCCAAGCTATAGGTAATATTGGCCGATTAAAAGGATTGAAGGACTTGCTTTTGCATCCATTTTTGGTTCTAGTCCGTAATAAGTGATCATTGTAGCCAACTTGTTTTTACTTTTGGGAAAACATGTTGTCAATTGCAATGCATGTCTTAACAATGGAAGGTTGAATGCCAGAATTAACTGCTGTTTCAGTGTATACCAACTTGCATCCTAAAAATCTCTTTAATTTCTCCTACCCTAGGATTTATTTCTATCCTTTCTTCCTCGTAGAAAGTTCCATATTGGGGCTTTCAAGTAAAACAAATAATCCTTTAGACTTCCAAGTAGATAATTTTGCCTAAATTATTTTTTTTGTAATCTTCTTTAAATATGGATAACTTTTTCTTTTGAATGTTCCTTCAATTTGTACTACTTCAGCAGAAGGGGAAGAAACCCTCACATCCAATTTCCAAGGGATGAATCCTACAGAAACCTATCTCAATTTTTCTTTTGCTAGGTCCATTATTGTTGTAAAATGTGCCCCTTGAAATGCATTATACCTTATTGTTATTAATTATTTAATTTCAGGAAGTTGGAATCATTTACACTCACCATCAGAAAACAGTAATTGTGGATTCTGAAGCTGGCAATAATTACAGAAAAATTATAGCTTTTGTTGGAGGACTTGATCTTTGTGATGGAAGATATGATACTCCAAAGCATCCTTTATTCAGTACATTACAGACGTTGCACAAGGATGACATTCACAACCCTACTTTCACGGTACATCTTTTTGAAACAAATTTTAAATTTGTTGCACCATTGAGATGGATACATATCATTGTCTCCATGAGATCGCTTCAAAATGTAAAATACAATATGTGTGATTGCACAAGTCCATCAAGATTGTGTTCTACTAGATAGGTATCTACAAGTAGGCTTGTAAACGGTCGTCTGAAATCCAAAATCTGATTCAAATTGGAATTAATTTAGAGAAAATTTTGAGTTTGATATGCATTGAACCCAATTGGGATTTCAAAATTAACATCCAAAAATATATGAACTGTATTTGGATATGTATTCTACCCACCAATTAAAATCAAATACAAATCCCTTTAGGTACTATTTGACATCCATTAATCCCACGTGTCATTTGGTGGTTTCAGTGTTTTGAGGGGAATCAACACACCTTATGCAATGGATGCTACTTTCAACAAGCAGAAAGTGTGTTGTCAACTTGGTCTTAGAGGATTTTTTGGGAAATGCAGCAACTTGCACATTCAGAGATTGGATTGAATTGCTTGTTACCCGTTTGATTTTACTTGTCATTGCTTTCTTATGTTTTCCTCCTCATTCTTTCTTTTTTTATTATCTCAGTAATCTCCTTCTCATCCCTATTTTCACCCTTACCTTAAAAAAAACTGTCCTTTCAATCACATCATCTCATGGAATGTCCCATCATTGACCTGACTAGAGAATGGAATTTAAGATGTGCAAAATAAATTGGTAATATTACTTCCTTTCTTTTGGATAAGCTCCATCTATTTTAGAATGCATCTTGGTATGATGGTAAGGTTGCAGATCAATGTTGTAGTCTAGAGGTCACAAGATTGACTATTATGATGACACTCTTTCTCCACTTGTAAAGGAAACACACTATATAGAAATAGACCTTTTGTGGATGTATATTGGTAAAACCTTTGTGCACTAGGTTTTCTTTTTTAAGCTCTACCTATTTTAGTTTGTCATGCAGTCATATATGGCAAGCCTGACAAAATTTTTCTTCTACCAAGTACTTAATCACTTGCTTTGTTCACATTTCATTTGCATACATAGCATGTAGCTTGCTTTTTCTAAATATTATGTTTTTTCATGTTATTTAATTGTACATTATAAAAACCTATAAAGTAGGGTACGGATACTGGTGGTCCAAGAGAACCATGGCATGATTTACATTCTAGAATTGATGGTCCAGCTGCCTATGATGTTTTGAAAAATTTTGAGGAGCGTTGGTTGAAGGCCTCAAAGCCACGTGGTATGAAAAAACTGAAGAAGCCATATGATGACAAATTGCTTAATATTGAAAAAATTCCTACAATCATAGGGATGGAGCAATTGTCACATTCACCATACTATGACCCAGAAACATGGGATGTGCAGGTATGCTTTAATCTTTTACCAGTTTATTTATAGTATGCTACTCGTTTAACTAAATTCTTAATTGCATGTCTATTTTTTCCCAATGATGGCAGATTTTTCGTTCTATTGATTCAAATTCTGTGAAGGGATTTCCCAAGGATCCAAAATATGCTTCAGACAAGGTAACAAGAAAGAAACATTTTTGTTGGCTCTGTTTCATTCTGCATGACACATTTTTTTGTTACTGCTCCCTTCACAAGAATGGGAAAGGGCTTAATGGACAATGTCTCTTTTCACAGAATCTTGTTTGTGGAAAGAATGTTCTAATCGACACAAGTATTCATACAGCATATGTAAAAGCCATTCGAGCTGCACAACACTTCATTTATATTGAAAACCAATACTTTCTGGGATCATCATATAATTGGGCATCACACGAGGACTTAGGTACATATAAAGATGTTGAGTTTAATTGCTTGCTGTCACAGTATGCCATGATGTTATATCTGTCGTATTAGTTTTTGTTCATACCATTGTTCTACATTACTGTTAATGCTAAAAAATCCAAGAAAAATGTAAGCCACTATAGAAAAAGAACAGTAGTTATAAAGCACACATGTCTATATTTGCCAGTGTCATTACATAAACAGGTGACTATGATGTAGAGTACAGGTATGAGTACCAGGGCATAATGTGTATCTTCCCTTTTCTGAATTCTGACGTCATTATATATCCTTTTTATTTTCAGCAAAGTTACATGTATATCATTATTTATTAATATTAAATGAATATAGAATTAGAGATCATATTTCGTGGTGTAAAAATATCTTGTTTTTACAGGTGCCAATAATTTGATACCCATGGAAATTGCACTTAAAATTGCAAGGAAGATCAAATCCAATGAGAGATTTTCTGCATATATTGTTATACCCATGTGGCCCGAGGGTAATCCTACCGGAGTTGCAACTCAAAGAATCCTCTATTGGCAGGTTAGTTTGTAAAACTTTCTTTCTTGGTATCAATATTTATTTTCTTCTCAATTATTTGAGTATACAAGTACCATGGTTTCGATCCATCAACTTATTTTCTTAGGAAACCCCCTTTGTTGTTAAAGTCATGCAATACTGTTGGTGCGAGTTCCATTTTCTCTTCTAGCATCACGTAAAAACAATGAACTCTAAATTATGTTTTGAAGAAAAGTGGGATGAATTTCAACCTTAAACTGTCACCGGACCTAAGCACCAAATGAAATAGATCTAAAACTGATTCCACCACATATTTTGTAGACATGAAAACATTTACCACAAACTTGTGCCTTCTTATTTTGGATTAAATTAAGTGTAGTTGCAGCAACACATTTCGGGAGCCTTTTCATGATAGAAACGCAAATGCATGATCACACATTCTGCCAGAAACCGTGGGAAAGAGCTCATGTATATCTCAGAGCCGATGATCATTCAGTACCATCCTTGAGAGTGTGCTCCTTATACTACTAGCATCTGTATTTTTTTTCTTTTAAGTATCCTTCTATTGTCTTTAATTTTTTCCTTTCAGGTTTAAGCATCCAGCCTTATTATGATATATAATGTATTGCATGCTTCCAATATAACAATTTAAGTCATAATCCTACATGTGAGGTTGACCACATGAATCCTTTTTATCTATAGTTAGATTACATAAATTTAAATATTTTTTCACAAATATCCTTTTTTCCAACATAATTTGTTTATTTTCTCCTGCAGAACAAGACAATGGAAATGATGTATGAGGTTATATACAAAGCCTTGGTAGAAGCTGGGAATGAAAACAAGTATGAACCACAAGATTATTTGAATTTCTTTTGCCTTGGGAATCGTGAAGCTCTGGAAGGGAATTCTTTGCGTCCAAGTTCTACTGCAGAAAATGCATCTAATGTAATCCATCCATTTTCCCATCTTGTTGCTGCAATATTTTCCACAGATATGCACCACTGGATTACATATAATTTTCATCCTTGTCCTGCATTTTCAAAGATGCAAATGTTGATTTCCCTTTTTTGGGTGATGGGATACGATAGAACTTCAGATATCAAATCATGGATTCATACGGTAGACAAGGAGGGGTAACAAAACTAAATTCCTTAGGGTTTCATCTCCAAGTTTGCCTCCCTCACATGGGTTCAAATATAGATGATGATGCTGTGCACAAATGCTGGGATGCAAACTTCCTTTAAAAAGAATGCTAGGGCACAAACTGCTATTTTTATTTTTAAGACATTTCTTAAACAACTTCAAACATTCTATGGGTGGTGATTTACCTTGTTGATTGGTATTTCCTAACATACAATCTCTGATTCTGTATATCATACTTCTTTTACCTGGTTTGTCTGAATTTGGCTGTTATGATGTGGGGGGGGGGGGGGGGGATTACACAAACCCTTGCTGGACATAAGCTTTCATCTACCTTGTTCATTTTGTAGTTCATTGAAGAATAACACACATAATCAATATTCTCAAGCAGTTTCTAGATAGATCAAAGTTTCATTCCACCAATTTATAAGTTGATCACTTATAATACAACTTTTTAAGTACCTAAATGACTTACATCTTACACACGTAATTTTTGATTAATGGCAGACTCGAATACTTGCTCAAAAGGCTCGTCGCTTTATGATCTATGTTCATTCCAAAGGCATGATAGTGGATGATGAATACATAATAGTTGGGTCAGCGAACATCAACGAACGATCCTTGGCAGGATCAAGAGACACCGAGATTGCAATGGGTTCTTACCAACCTCAGCATACTTGGGCAAAGAAGGGATCTAGTCCACGTGGTCAGGTGAATGAATCTAAAGATGCCAACCTGCTGTGCTGCCTTGATTGCTAAATGTGGCATGTGACCGACCAACTAGTACAATATTGCATTGTTACTGCCCATTTTTCTTCCAAAACGGAGCAATGCAGGCCTTTATCCAATCCTACAAAAATCTAATCCTTTTGCCTTTGTTCTCTAGCAGACTGATAAATTCTCTCCATTTTTCTTAATTATCATTATCGTCAAGCCCCCCCCCCCCCCCTGATTCATTCATTCATTCATTTATGCTGCTAATATAATTTTCTTTTCCATAGATTCTTTCTTTTCTTTAACAAGTGAGTTGCACTTCAGCTTTGGGCCTTTATATTGTGTATTCATGCTTGAGATATTTATTTTCTCTAGAAATATGTTTATCGAAATTATTTGTTCTTTTGCTACTATTTTCCATATAAACCATTTTATGCACCATCATGAGAATTGCAAGCAAATGTCAGGGGTTGTTGACATAATTTTTTTTTTTTTTTCTTGGGTCTCATATTTTTTGGTGTTTGTGTTGGCTGTGAATGTGCTGTAGATCCATGCCTACAGAATGTCACTTTGGGCGGAGCACACGGGCGTTGTTGAGGATTGCTTTACCGATCCAGGGAGCCTTGATTGCATGAGGCGGATGAGGGCGCTAGGAGAGTTTTACAGGCGACAGTTCATTTCAGATGTGGTGACTGAGATGAGGGGCCACCTCTTGGCATACCCAGTTGATGTGGACAGGACGGGAAGGGTGAAGCCTCTGCAAAACTGGGAGACATTTCCAGACGTTGGTGGAAACGTTTGTGGAAGCTTTTCTGCTGTTCAAGAAAATCTCACAATCTGACCCTCCTCTTGGACACTTCCTGATTGTTTGTTTCCCTGGTGATCCAAGTACATAATCAGCATTACAGCAATTCATGTACATGACAGTTCAAAATGGGATAGCAATCACAAGGTTGGTTTCTCCTTCACACCCATACCACACCTGCTTTTACTCTTGTGCTATGAGATTTCATTACAACTGTTGTAAATTCTCATACCATTGAGATTTAGATTTTTCTTCCTACAGTGGTGATGATGTCATTCAATAAATCCTACCTGTATTCACGTTCTATGACATTCATATTGAGGTTTCTCTTCATCCAGTACTGATGATGCCATTCAATAAATATACCTGTTCTTCTTCATGTACTGCTCCAACCTTTGAACCTTAAATTGGGTGATTCTTCATGCCTACCATCTTACCATTTTACTTGGGTATTTTTCCTTCTCTCTTCTCATGCTTCCCATTTTGTTGCCTTCACTTATGCTTCATCCTGTAAGTAGAGATTGAATTTGAATTTACATACGTTGCTTTCTTTTTACTCATCGTTAATTAATTTTAAGTTAGAGTTGGTGTTTTTTTGTGTTTATTTGGAATGGTGGACAAACACTGTGTTTGTTTACTAAATAATGAATAATAACCAAATATATAAGTTTTCAACAATAATCAAAGTAGAGTTGTTGGGGTTATCTACTTCCAAAGTGAAATTATTTTCTTACCCTTTCATTTTGTTTTTAATCTTCTTCCTTCATTGAACGTTTTTTTTTTTAATCTATAATAAAATGTTTTTCTACATTATTATTAAGTTTTACTAATTATTTTTTGTCACAATATGTTAGGAAAATTAACACATTTTTAAAACAAATAAAATTATACTACTCAAAAAAATTTTCTCTAATATAAAAAGTGAAATGATATATAATCTTGTCTAATTTAGCAAGTTTAGCAAATTAAAATTTTTTTGAAAAATAGTTGCCGTAGAGTAACTTAATTTGAAGTTGCAAGTATAAAAATGAACAGAATATTACTGAAATTATACATGGAAAGGGTAAAATCATTTACAATAATAAAATAGTGTCATAAATAGCAAATAACTAATCAAACTTTAATCAATTTACACTTTAAAAAAAAAAAACTTGACAAGAATAAATTTGTAAATGTATAAATAATATTGTTTTGTACTTTAAAAAAAAACTTGAAAAGAATAAATTTGTAAATGTATAAATAATATTGTTTTGTACTTTAAAAAAAAACTTGAAAAGAATGAATTTGTAAATGTATAAATAATATTGTTTTGTACTTAAAAAAAAAACTTGAAAAGAATAAATTTGTAAATATATAAATAACATTGTTTTATAAATAAACGTTACTCCTGAACTTTAACCGTTTTTAAAAAAAAAGATGTTTCCTTAAAATACAACTATAATATCATATTATAGTATTTGAAGATTTTCTTTTTTTCAAGTAGAGAAAAATATATATATATTCATATTCTTTTAAAAAAAATTGAATTTAAAAAGAGAAATGTAAACATAGACGACACTCACATTTTGTCCTTCTCATAAATCATTAAATATGTTTTGTTTCGTTTTTTTTTTCCGATCACAGCATTAATATTATTTTTTCATGAATGGTATGTTCGTTTGATGTTATAAAATGATATATTAAAATTAAATTTGATATACTATTTTAAACATTTACAGTAAAGGAAATGGACTTAAATTTAAATTATTTACACCTCTCCAGGTTACGAAACAAAGACGTCATTATTTTTCTTATTTTAATAACAAGAAAAAATGAATTCGAATCAAAATTATCTACACCTCTAATTAATTTTAGGACGAAGATATACCACCACCTACACTTTGTTGATTAATTAATCACATGAAAATTATTTTGCTAATTTATTTACGTGACAAATAAGCCATTAAACACGTTCGCGTGTGCTTTAACAACGATGGAAAAATATTTCACGGCGTAACGCAAAAAATATTTCAATTCTCTTTAACCGTAATAATAATAATAATAATAATAAAACAAATCAATAGTGAATAAAATCTATTGGTTAATTAGGAATTATTTCGTACGGGGTGATGACATCACAGAGCAGAACGAACGAACGAACATGGGAGGGAAGAAGGCGGAGATGGGCGGCGACGCGGGGAAGAAATCGAAGAAGGGAAAGCGACGAGAAGGAGGAGGAGGAGGAAGTGATTGGCCTCACGTCTCCTCCAAGGGCCTTCTCTCCGTGACACCTCTCCAGGGCAACTTACTCTTCACGGTACGGTATTGTTTGTTTCGATGATTCACTCGCTGGTTGTTCGTCGACCAAGTCGCTGGATGATCGATCCCTAGGGATTGTGGATTTTTTTCTTTTGTATTTTTAGGTTAGTAGGTGTTCACGCACAGCACATGTTGCTTCCATTCGCATCATCGCTGTTCTCGTCGCTCAATAAAGCATCAACGTCATCATCATCATGCTTTTGTTTTGTGATTTTTGCTTCCCTGAACGTTGTAGTTTGGTCGGTCACATTTACTATCTTTCAAATTCATGTCTGACATTAGTTGCGGACGACATCGATCGGTAGGCTGGAGTTTTTCCCCGTTGAATTGACTACTACTCGGTAGAAATTTAGGGACAACTTGAATGCCAAACCATCAATCTAAGAAGCTAAATTCTGATTTTCTGCTGGAAACTTTCAGGTGCCCAATTTCTTCACGACTAACGAATCAAGGGCGTTTATCGAAGTTGCGGAATCCATTGGGTTTGTGCATCAAGGTAGTTTGGGTCCATCCAAGGGAGAAGCCTACAGAGACAATGACCGTATATCCATGAATGATCCTGATTTAGCTGAACGCATCTGGGAGTCTGGCCTCAAGAATTTGTTCTCTAACATACAACTTCAGGGGAAAGTTGCTGTCGGCCTGAATCCAAACATCAGGGTCTACCGGTACCAACCATCCAATCCGTCCAACTATTCATCATTTTCTTTTTCATTTCTAGAACAAAAAAATGCCACTGTTAACTGACTACAAATAAGTGTCTATTCAACCAACTTTGAGTCGTAACCGTTCAATTAAATCATGTATCCTACATCACAAGACAAACACTTGTAACTTAATCTTGTTGTTCGCGTCTACTGCTTCTCTTATCTCATTGTAGAAATACTAAACGGTAGATTCATTTTTATCAAGGATACAGCTGTTCACATACATGCATTCTTTATGTATAAGTAAGTAGGTAGGTTGTACCAACCATGTTAGCTGACTTGAATACTGTTAATGCCTATTAATAATGAAGCAAGTATAGGTTTGTTGACGTTTTGCTTATCTATCTATCTATCTATCTATCAAGTAAGCTAATTAATTGCCATGTATGTAGAAGTTTGCTTCTTCACGTCAAAGGTGGTATGGTTTTGTTGCTCCAATCTCATCATCAGAATTGTAAAATTAGCTCGTCCTGTATTTCAGGTACAGGGTTGGACAGCGATTTGGTCGCCACATTGACGAGAGCGTTGATCTCGGAGAAGGTCGCACCACGGAATACACATTATTGATCTACCTAACCGGGCATATCCGTTCTAAAGCCAAAAACGGTGGCTCTTCCATGCTACCTCTTGTTGGGGGAGAGACTGTATTTTATGATCAGCGCAGAGGTGTTGTTGCAGAGGTATTACTTTGATGTTATTCTCATGCATGCAACCTTGAATTTCGACTTTGTATTTATTGTCTTTTGTTTGAGATGATTTTTCTTCTTCGTCCAGCACATTTGTTTGGTGGTGTGGTGTTCAATGCATCTTTGTTTGGCGATGCCTTTGCAGGTGGCTCCAATAGAAGGAACGGCCCTCGTGCACAGACACGGTGATAGCTGTCTACTACATGAAGCTCGTGCAGTTACCAAGAATGTTAAGTACGTCTTGCGATCTGACGTTGTTTTCCAACGGAAATCATAATATTAGTTCGATTTGGAAGAATGTTCAATAATATTCAACACACATCCAATATCCAACCATCAGCTTGTTTCTTTTTTAATGAATAGCTGGCTGATGATTAACATCAGATAAAGCTTGGTTATGAAAGCCACCACCAAGCGAGTTATGACATAGTTTGCAACCAACCAAACAGCCATGAAATAGAACCTAAAACGTAAAACAAACCAGAGATGATACGCTTAAAATGGTTGGCTAGGTGAATGAAAGGGCATGGTATACTTTATCAGCCTTGTTTGTGAAAGGAAAGCAATGCATTGTCTCTCCAAATAACAAAAGGTAGAGAGGCCGGTGACATATTGGGTCAATCCTGAACATTGAGTTTGGGGATTCAGGTTTTTTTGTTGGTAATGTTTTGTGTTTTTTTTTTTCCAATCTAATAAAAAACTTGAAACAAGAATTCTGTGAATCCTGGACGATTATAATTTTTTCCTTTTTGCCTTTTCTTCTGTTTATAATTTTTCATTTCCCAGTTTTTTGTAATTTTCTGTTGCATATATTGAAGCTTCCATCTGACACGCACAATGGTCTTGTGGAATGCTCGAAGGTAAAATCATAGAAATAATTAACTTTTGTTAGGTTGATATGAACCTTATCATTCATGCATCTGAATGGTTTTTGTTGACCATTAAGATTTATGATACCTTGAAAGGCATCATCATCATCACATCACAGACAGACTCTCCCAAAATTTGATAGATGAATGATGATGATGGAGAAATGAAATAATAATCGAGAGTAGCTTTGTGTCTAACATACGATGCATGTGTTTTCGACGGCTAACTTGTCGTCACAAGACGCTTGTTTTTTTTTTTCCCTTTTGAAGATGATGATAGGTAGCAAGAGGTGTTTGATGGCAGGGGGACATCACAAGAGCAGTTGCAAGCGGCCGTCGTTGCACATACCAGGATGATTGTGATGGGTGATTTGTTGTTGATGCGCCTGCAAAACATGTTGTGCGGACGGACCGGTGGTGGCTACTTGTGGGTTGCCCGTGGAAGAAGAGGGAGGAGGGGGAACCGGGAACCCCACAAGTGATGATGGCCTTCCGTTACCTAAATGATGAGGCTGCCACATATGTTGCTGGTGTGGTCTGGATGGACGACCGATGGGGTTGTGACCGATGTAGCAAGCAGGGAGCTGCAGTTGCTGTACGTGAAAGAAAAGGCAAGGGTTGGTTAGAAAGAAGAAACCTGTACGTGAACGAAGGCAGTTTTTGTCACGAACAAAGAGAATATGAATAATATGAGAATGAAACCAGACCTGTTGAGGTGATGATAGCTGTTCCGGATGAGGAGGGAAGGCCATCATCATCATATGGTGGTGAAGGGAAAAAGGCTGCGGATACCCAGAAGAAGAAGACGACAACCACTTGGACTTGTTTCCAGGTTCCGGGGACATAAAATCCAAAGTCTGTCTACTTGTCAATTTAGGCGTATAATAATATGATAAATTAATATATTGTAAAGCAGTAGCAGCAGCATGCATGCATGCATGCATGGTAAGGGGGAACTAACCGGCTGAGAACAAGGCCCGGACGTTGTTGGGTGTTTCATCCTGCCATCATGCAGCAGGAGCAATTCCTTATGACTGGTAATGCCGCCATCGCGGCCTAAGCTGCTCCCAACCGACTCTTTCCCATCACTGAGCTTGAGCTGGTGATGCCCATCCTGCTTCCTCTCTGTATCCTGGTATCTCTGAATCATTCGACTTATATGCACATGGGTGGCACACTTCTTCCAGGATCCCTTTCCATGTGCTGCTGCTGCATCCATCAAACCCTGTGGTGGATATTCTACATTATTATTATTAGTGGAACACAATGGCCAATGTTGTGCTCGGATGAGAAAAAACCTCATCTTACCACACGCTTGCGCATATTGGGAAATTAGTATATGCTTCTAGAACACACCACTTACCTTCTCAGCTGATAACTCACTTGCAGATGGATCAGATCTACCAACGCAGCATGATGCAGAATCCGGCCTTGCAGATGTTGTTCTAGTTAAAAATGTCCCGAAAATAAAGATATCAAGTACATTGATAATGAGAACACCAGTACTATTTACGTCGTGTAGCATATAAACTTACTCTGTCAAAAAGTTCCCGTGAATACTGGTGGATGCAGGCATGTTCCATCTGTTTGAGGCGGCTTCTGATCATAGGATGATGTTAATACACGGTACCAGACGAAACAGCGTTCAGAATTTTTGAATATGGTCCAAATGTGTACCTTCTCGAGTAGCAAGATGATAACTGCCCTCCTTGGAAGTTTTATTCTTCTGCCTTGGGACGGCAGATGTATTCTGAAACAAACACAACAACATGAGCATTTCAGGGATTATCAACTCTCAAGCCTGCACATTGTCTATTTGAAGTCCAAGTGACTGTGGTACCGGCAGCAGTCCAACAATCCCAGGCTCCGGGGGCAGGCGACATTGCAATTGTGTGACTTGGAATTTTCTGAAATTCAAGACTTAACGAAGATAATAAGGGGAATTGTGCTTCCATAAATATTCAATTCCTCTTAAGAGAACCACCTACCCATTTGAAGGAAAGGCATGGAGTAAATTGCCCGCTCGATATGATATGTTAGTTCCACCACTGTTCGGTTGCGAGGAGCATTCCCCATTATTCATCGATGATAAGCAGCGTTCTTGAACTTCTTCTTCAGCAACATTGTTTGACAGCCCCAAATCAATGTCTGGAATACCAGATCGATGAATGGTTTTAGGACGCTCGATGGCGTCATCATCTCTTGTCAAAGCATTGCATACTTGAGCTTTTTCAGAGCTTTCCATACAACGACGATGAGGATGAACGGTGGTTATGGATTCCCCACCAACGGACGTAGATGTAAACTTTGCATCCGCCGGGTTTGTACCTGCTATAAAGGTACACATGGCTTATCTGATTTAAGGATAAAACAATATAAGAAGACAGCAGGCAAAAGATTGAATGATGCTTTGTATGAACCTTCAGGGTGAATTTTTGATATGGTTGCCTTTGACGCGGTTTCCTTTGTATCATCATCAAGAACATTCTCAGCTACTAACCTTCCGTCAACGATGGGTTTGCATTCAGTAACGATACTTGCCAAAGCAGACAAGGCCTCTATCACTTCTTCCTCATCCTTCGTCAATGGATCTGCCATCACCTACTTGGAGAAACAGAAGGAAAAAGATGGTGTTCCCAACAAAAACTCTTTAAAGAAAATTCAAAAGAGAAGAAGAAAAACAAGACTCTTTAAAATGATAGGTAAAAGTAAAGCTAGACACTTGGTTAAAGTGATGGGTGAAAGTAAAGCTATATATATACTAACCATGCTTTGCTTGGATCTTTTCACACCACTGGTTCCACCAAGAACACGGTGTAACCTCTTTAGAAATGCAGGAGGAGGGCATGCTGCTGACTCATTGCCTCGTTTGTGAATCGCTGTGTCACATTTGTCAGGAAGTTATCCTCAATCTTTCATTCGGATATTCTTTCAAGCTTAAGTTTCGGCCAAGAAGGCGGCAACATACGAACGGAAAGGCTTAACGTACAAGTTTGTTCTTTACCCAAAAGACAACCTTGGAATTTCAAGCTTTCAGTGTGGGTACCACAGGCATCAAAATGTTATTCCACCATTCATTCCCCAACTAAAAAGTAAACTTGGACCCATCATGACCTTATGTTATTTTCTTTTAGCAAAATTCTTTTGAAAACAGAAAAAAAGGCAGGCAATGTAGCATCCGACAAAGGGTTCATCAAATGAAAGGTTGTGTTCATCAATTAATATTTGCAACGTACCAGACCGCAGCTTCCGTGGCACCAAAACAGGATCCACAGGAACGCAATCGTCTGCAACCTGAAATCTTATGGAAAGAAATTATATTACAAAGTGAGTTGCAAGAAATCACTCCAAAATGTATACATTCACTTTTCAACAAAAGTGCATAAATTTTCATAAACTTTTGGTAGGAACAAATACTCGATTTTATTTAAGAAATAGTAAACACCAATATTCGTAATTTATTACCATATTTAGTTTTAATAAATGATGCCATTTGACGGTAGAAAATATTTCTTGCAAAGATTGATATTTATATGAAGATTTGAATGCATATTTGTATCTATTATCATCCATATCCATTCCATTTCGTATCTATCCAAATTTCCTAAAAGGATGTCATTAGACTAACGAGCAATTCTTTTATATTTTCATTTGATTTTTACATTTAACCTACATCATAGACAAGTAATTACAAATCAATACGCATACTTTTTATTCTATCATGATACCTTTATACACAGCATGAAAACAAATATTTCTTCGTTGAATAAGCGGAAGCAAAGGGTCCAACCTTTCCATTGAGCTTGACTCTCTTTTTGCTGTTGTTATCGGTGGTGATGGCTGCAGCCGGCGGTGGTCGAATGACGTCGTCCTCACCACCACCTAAACCCATTTCGATTTCGCCATCACCAGAAGTCGAGCCTCCTCTGGCACCCTTGAGCTTCTCCTGCTTCCATCCATCGTCATCCATCAGATCCGTATCACCAGAAACCGCGCCGCCGTCACCGGCGCCTGCTGCAATATTTTTTAACAAAATAAGAGGAGGTCAGAAAGAAAAAACCCCACCGATATCATCTACCTACCATATAATAAGACCAAACCACCATTGGCGACGAAGAAGAAAAGAGAGAGAGGACGTGGTGGTCGATGGGTGCAGTACCAGAGGACGGCAGATGATGGCGGTTGGTGTTGCCGTGGCTGGGACGCACGCCCCGGGACCTGGCGAATGATGGACGGCCGGTGGCTAATGCTGCCGGCGGTGGCCGCTTCATCTGTTGAGGCCCGTCCTTATCCATTTCTGCTCCTGACCAAGAACAAACATCTAATGGAGCAGCACAAGTGGTGCGTGGATCGATCGATCTCTTTCTCTGCGAGAGAATTATCCGAACCAGATCAGATGGGGGAACAACCACTCAGATTTTTTTTCTTTTTCTGGTCGCCTCCTTTCTCCTTTTCCGTGAGACTCTGGGTGCAGAGAAGAGGAGGAGGAGGAGGAGGAAGACGAAAGCGAATAAAAAGGCCAGATGTATCGGTCGTAGTAAATGTGCCACAGCCCACGGGACATGAGGCCCCCCCCCTCTCTCTCTCTCTCTCTCTCTCCTCTACACAAACGAAGCAGAGACCACTTTTTCAAGGAAAAATATTTAAAAAGAGAGATTTCCGATTGGAGAGAAAAAAAGGCTAACAGACGCATGGAATTTCGAATTGGGTGCATCCTCTTCTGTCGGTCTCTCTCTCTCTCTCTCTCTCGTACCTAAACAGGTAACGACGAGTTCCTGCCAAACCTCCACGAATCAATCAAAGGTGAACCCTGGAAGGAGGAAGGAAACAAGGGGAGTAGTGGTCCGAAGAATCGGGTTACTCCGCTGCATCACCGGCACAGAACAGGAAGGAATTTGGAAGTTGGGAACAGGAGAAATCACAAAGCGTTTGGTTGGATCGTGACCAGTGTTGGAGAAGGAGGAAACCAAGGAGCTAGAAGAGAAAGGTGGGGACGCCCATTTACCCCGCCCAGAATCTCCTCCTCCCTTTTCTCAACCGGCAAGACGACGAACCCAACAGAGGAAGCACTGGCGCAACAGAGTGGTCGTCCAGACCAAAAGGAAGCGGCGCTTCGAAAAATCCAGAGCGAGCCGAGCCCCCATTCAATTTTTTTTTTTAAAATAAAAAAAAAAAAAAAAAAAAACCGAGAAGAAAAGAGGTGTGACGGCTGAACAGAGACTTCCATCTAGGGCACAGAAATCACAGGGCTGATAATTACATTTCTCGTGCCCGATGATGGCCGGCCGGTCACCTCTGCTTCTACCTCCACAAGCAGCACAAATGGACGGACCGCCAGCACCACCACCACCACCACGGGCCACCAACCAGAATCGAAGCTTCGACCGCCAGCACTCCCTCGTCCTCCTCCTCCGGTTGTACCGAAAACGGTCCTCCGTCTTCTGCTCTGTCTCGCTTTTGTCTTCTCACCCCCCTGCACACACAAACAAACACACATGTATGCCGTGTCTGCTTCGGCCCTGGTTTATATACACACTTCCGAGAAAGTAGTCGGTGGCGTCGTCGACGATGGACGGCCTGGATCTGATCTCGGTTGTCGCCGCGCCGTCCGTCGACAGCGACGTCCCCCACGTGGCACGCATCCACGTCGGATTGATTCGCAGGTGGTGCGGGCCCCACCGGTCCCCTTCCCTAACCAAAAGATCGGTCTCTCCCACGTCGACGGTTGCGGCGGAGAACTCTAACCGCCTCCATTGTGTTTATTATTAAAATATATACATATATATATATATATATTATTTTTGAAGACTCCTCGAATTTATAATAAAAAATAAAGATGTCGTTAAGCAAAAATGATCGTATCCGAACTTAATGAAAAATGCACATCTCCCTCAATCAAAAAAATTATAATTCAATGAAAATAAATGAACGGCAAGCAGAAGGTAGAGGATTGTGGCAGTTAATGGGGTATGAGACGAGCACAGGCAAGAGGAGGAGGCGGGCGAGATCAACGAGAGAAGTGCACGTGCATGGAAGTGGAGGTAAAGCTAAAAGGTGTGATTTAATCTCAACCTTTCATCAAATGCGTTTGTTTTTTAAAATATTTTATTTCAAAATAAAGGAGAAAAGCCTTATATGAACAAAGATCAAATATTTACTATTTAACTGATTTTGAATTGAACTTTCACTTGAGATTAAAATTAATTTTCTCTGTAAATCATTTGTGGAAAGTAAAAAACATGAAAAGTAATTATCATCATGGAGATCTTTTGTTTACTGTCGTTTTAATTTTGAATCGAACTTCCACTTCACTTTCATTTTTACTTAAATGGTACGAACGGCTTCTTCTCCGTAGTTGATTTATTATTATTGTGATTATAATTATAAACTTATTATTATTGTTTGATTATTAAAAAAATCGCAGTGAAGGGCAAAACAGTCTAAAGAGATATTTAACGGAGTTATTATCATTATTGATGACACCTGACGATAGGCGACGACGATAAGGACACATATAGGCAATTAAATTCAGATAAAGGAAATAAAAAAAACACAATTTCACTGTAATTTAAGTAGTATTAAAGTAATCATCAGATATAATAATTTAAGTATTATTATTATTATTACGTTAAGCGAAAGGCTTGCACGCAACACAGCCATGACTAGATGTATGTGTGATGTATTATGTATATGTATTTTGGTGTACTTATCCAACAACATCATTATCATCAACAACAACAACAATGCGATTCTTATAAGCGAGTAAAATAAGTAATGGTGGGTGGGGGGGGGGGGGGCTCAAGCCGAAGCAAGCGATTCGAGATTCAGCGGTTCTTATACAAGTGCCAGTAGCGCACATCAATTCCTTCTTTGACGGTGAGCAGCATCGTCTACCAGTGATCGTCAGCTTATTATACCCAGGAATTGTGATCAAATCACAGATCGATAGAACGATAAAAGAATCACAACGATGGGTGGATCAGAAAGATTAGATTTCAGTGATCGTCGTCGTCCTGTTCTTGTTTGTTTGGAAGCGCAGAAGCTTGATTGCTTGATGCTTCATTGCTTGATGGGTCCGAGTCTCCGTGTCGTCCGTTCAGAACCACCACATTCGACGGCACGACCACATCCTCCTCCTCTCTCTCCAGCTCCCCGTCGCTGTCGTACACGAACCGGATGTGCTTACCCGCGAACGCCGGCGACCCACCATTCTTCTTCTCGTTATCAGCATCGTCTTTCTTCTCTCCGGTCACCGACAGGTTCCTCAGCCCCTCCCACAGGTCGTCCTCCTCATCCATGTTCTCGTGGTGGAAGCACTCTTCCTCCTCCGCGGCTGCCACTACATCCCGTGCCCTCTCCAGACTTGGGTTGGCCTGAACGGATGAGAAATCGTCCGCCGCCGGCCTGCAGGGGCTATCTTGGAACGTGAGGGAGGAGGACGTCGTAGACACGTCCGACTTCTCCGGGGAGTCGAACAGCAACGCCCGATTGAGCTGGCACTCCTCCATCTGCTCAGAACAAACCGCAGTTGCAGACCGACCCACCTGCTCGACCATGCCAACATCAAAGATCAGCGGCGTGTTGACCGGAGTCGGAGCCAGAAGCTCGCTGGGCGAACGGAGGTAGCCAAGGAGGGCCCGGAACGCCGCGGCGGCGGGAGGAGTCGGCTGCTTGACAAGCTCGGACTCCTCCTCCACCTTCTGCAGCAGGGTCTTGACCTGGCCACGGAGCAAGGACTCGCCGGACCCCGGGGTCTTGCCCTTTCCCTTGGCCGCCGCACACCCCGGCGTCTTCATACTCCCCGTGGCTACCCCTGCTATCGGCGAATCGTTGGTTACGTCGAGGAGCGCTGAGAGATCGAGCTTGTTGGACTTGACCCCAGAAGTCCACCTCCTCTGCCCCGTCGAGGCCGCCTGTGACCTTGCGAGGACTTTCGACGACGTTGTCTCCATTGAGTTACAGGTTGCAGCGATGCGCAAGAAGCGGCGGCTTTTATCGGACATTTGAAACGACAACCCTCAACGGTAATATCATATGACCGTTGTCGTGACGGGCGGCTCTTTTTTTTTTTTTTTTTTTTTTGGCAAATTTTGGTGATGGGCGATTGGTGCCCAGTAAATAATATATCACATGTCTTTTTCTTTTTTTAATTTTATTATAATAATTTTTAAATATTGTATTATAAACTTTTTCTGAATTGGTAAAAATGATTTTTTTTCTCAACTCCAAAAATTTTTCATTACCTGTCCAAAGTAAATGAATACCTTCCTTTATTGACATGAAAAATTAATTTTTGTGACTTTAATTACGTGTCTTAGTCTTTGTTAAATTACCCTTTTCACATAAATTCATAATATAACTTATTAGTTTAATACTACAATATCCTCCTTATTCTTAAATACAAGTATTAAATAACTTTTTCTTAAATCATCTAACATCTCCTCTATCTTTAATATTATATTAAAAAATGTAGTTAACTACTTAATCTCATTCCCATCCATACACTTCCAAACTTCAATAGGAATATCACTCGGTCTAATAGTTTTTTTTCTTAATATTTCATTTTATCAATGACTTGTTCTTCTACCCTCAACCTATTAGTTCTTTTAAATTAACAATAGTGTATATCTTTTGTATTGCTACTCAAATTTTGTACGTAAGAATTTCTTAGAGTAGATTTAACAAAAAATTTAATGAAATACTTGCACCAACCATATTTTATTTCATTATGTTTTTCTAAAACTCTATCGATCATCCTCATTTTTTATATGGTTTACTTGACTTAAATCTCTAAATTTTCTTTCTCTAACCTTAGCCAATCTGTATGCATTCTCTTTTTTCATTGTTTTGTATTCAAACAATCGCATAATTCTACGTAAGATTAATTTTTTTTAGACATTCCTTTTTATCAGCTTATGCTTTTCTAGATTTACTTCTTTCCTATATTCATGATTGATAGGTTATGTAGCATATTTTCCTTTTCTTTTATCGTCTTTTGTATACCTCACCCTACAGCCAACTTCCTTTACCCCCACAAGACTCTTCTAAATTTTCCCTAATAATCATTTTAATTCAAAAAATCATTTCATTTCGATTTTTATTTACCTCTCGTTCTCGTGTTCTTTCCTTGAGCTCTCTCATGTGTTAGTCTTCCTCTTCTTAACCGTGATACTGCTGATAACATGTATCGAATTGTATACCTCAATCGTAGTCTATCTTGTCGTTCGATAGGCCGGTATGGGTGGGTCACCTTGCATTGAGAAATTAAACAGAAATTGAGAAGAGAGAACTTATACGGGCTTCTACTCGGGAGCAGGGAGTAAATGAAGATGATACCCATAGCCACACGGGTCATCGACATTTACTCAATAGAGTGAAATAAATTTGCATCCGACAACATAAATCTTGCAGAGCGATTACATTACCACTTAATACTTATATATGGAAGGGTATCGTCAACCAGAATACAGAAACGGTGGAGGCAGGGCCGTATGATGATGATGATGATGATGACGACAAGCAGTTCTGGTTTCCTAGGCGTCAACCAAGACCTCGAGTAACCAATTTTATAGCTTCATCGCATGGTGTTTGTAACAACAAATCTCCGACAGAAGGAATGCAGACGATTGATTGATTGATTGATTGCCTTTACTGGGTCAAAACAAAATGTCACCAGTCGTTCTGAACCTCAGCCAGCAGCCAATAAGCAGTAGTATATGATGACGGTATGTGTCATGGACTGCAGAGATTTCTGAGATCTTCCTCCTTGGCAAAAGATGACGGAATTAGCCTTGAAGCATATGGATAAAGATCTTTGTAGGAGTTCCTGATGGTTCCCTCTGCCACACCAGTAGCGAGGGAGATATCTACGACAATAAAAAAGTATGAGCGCTGGCCGCTGTGGATAACTAAATAAATAAGAGGAACCTTTTCTACCTCTTAGAAGCTTCTTGTCTTCTGATAACTGCGTTATCATGTAAATAACGGCCGCCGCAATTGAAATTGGACTCCTCCTGCAGCAGCACAGAAAGATCTACCAGTCAAAACAACATCAAGTAAACATACGAGAGGAGCCCTTCCAGTTCATCGTCGGTTCGCACAATTTCGGTGTCAGTGTCGATTAAACACACTCCCGTGGGTGATGATGCTTGATACACCGCGGGATATTGAAGAACATGGGCCAGAAGTGTACAGACATAAATGGATCTATGCTTGTTACATAAATGTACAGACACCCAGCCATGTATATAGAAAGTTTTTATTGATGTGCTTGTTTCACTTGTTGAAATTTACTTATTGAAAATTTCCTAAAATTTAAGAATAGGATGGACTCTGGTAGACTACATATGCTTGGTAATGTGGTGATTTAAAAAATAAATTAGACGCTACAGAGAAACAGCATGACAATAGGGATATTACCCTGTTATGCATGAGTAAATGACAGGAAGCATACAAGTTGTTCGTAATAGAAGTTGCGTAATGCATTCGATTTGCATTACTCTATTGCCTATGATATATATAATCTGGCTAAGAAAACATAGTGAAAAAAGATTTGAAATTATATAGTTTTGTGGAAGATTTAGTTATAGCTAGTAGTAAATAGAAAATAAAATTCCTGTATCCTACTGCCAACTCCACATATAGAAAAAAGGAATTAGTTGTCATTTATTTAGCCAACTCCGCCATATCATAAATATCACTATGTAAAATGCTTCTAAAATTCTATTCTCTAGAACATGGCATATCAGTTATTTTTTGAAGCAAAAGCCTACAGAACATGCTTACTGCAGACAAGTATCTGGGGCTTCAATCTATGTGAAGAAAAGTTTTTGAAACACATGTTAGAAAATTTCTGAGGAATACATATCTCCTCAACTCCAATATAATTGGAGAAGTGCAGCTTTGGTGATAATTTTGGCCACAAGCTCTTAAGACTGAAGAGTAACTTCAGGCAGATCCATTAAGGAATGCTTTAGATTGTGCCACGTTTACCTTAATTTGGATTTTTTCCAAGTACTTGAGCTGTTTCTTTCAGCTACCTTCACTACATTCGGCACAGGTTTTGGTTGATGGGTGCTTTATGTTCTTGTGGTCGTTTCCGTTGTTTTTGGCTTTGCTAATCTAAACTGATTCTGCTTGTGAAGAGGTGCTTTGTTTGTTCTAGCTTATTCTTGTATGGTTTTGTTTTATTTTGGTTGTATATTCCCTTTGATCTTTCAAAGTAATTAAATTATAAAAGAAAAAAGCACATCTACTATGTTGTAAAAAAAAAATTTCCCAAGGATTTAGAATTTCAAGGCAACATTTTATTTCTCAAGCCTTCATTCGTTAAACAACTGCATATAGACATCAAATAACAGCAGCAACACGATGCATATTGATGCTCCCTATTCAGCTGAAGACCAATTTTTGATCTTTCGAACAGTAGAAAATATCAGAAAAAAAAAGACATGTAGTTGAATCAATTCTTCATATTAGGAGAACGATCTAACATTATAAGGATTTTCAGTTCTCAAGAATACATGATAATGAGAATAAAAACCACTCATTGCTTACAGAGATCCATAGGAAAAAGTTTCACTCAATTTGTGGAGGACATTTTGTAGGCTATCCAGATCACATTTGCCATACTTGTTTTATTTTGGATAGTCTTGAATTTCTACTATACATGGAAAAGGAAGGATTGCCAAATCACAAAGTAGAACACTATAATTTACCTTGATATATCTATGTATCGATTAAATATGATGATAAGCTAACAGTGATTGATGTCATAAAAAATAGCAAAAAGTTAAAAGACAAGTCTTGCTATATCTTGTGAAGCATAACCTGAAAAAATTAATCCAAATTACCTTATATCAAGTTCTTCTGACTTCTGAACTGCTTCTTGAGCAGCCTTAACTGCTTGGTTGTTCATACCAAGATGGGAACAAAAACGTCTCTGCAATTACGAAAGGAACATTACAATGACCAAGGGATAACAAGAGACAAATCTTCTGCAAAATGATATGCAGATAGAAAAGTAATAAATAATTATTCAGCGCACTCACAAGGAAATCGCCAGCATGAATGGTGCCCATCTCCATAGATTGTCCCATCTCAACTTCTAACTGCTTTACAATATATTCTTTGGCACGGCCAATTTCCTTTTTTGTAGCACCATTGGCAACAGAGCAAATTTCTATATATGGAAAAAAAATCGTTTCACATACTGAATGATATGATGGATTAACGGTATACCAAACGCTGATCTATACCCTTCACAGTACGGGGCCTGTCCTCCTGTCGACAAGCAATGTAAAGACAAGCTGCCAAAATAGCATCCTGATTTCTTCCTCTAATAGACTTCAGATCTTCAACTTTCTTATATATTTCATTTGCTCGATCCTGCAAATTGCATTCGAAAAACATTGTCAATTATGTATGTGAGTGTTTAATATAATTCTTTGTATTAGTGTGTTTATTGAGTGTAAGTGGGTTAATGGATATGCATTTACCTTGGGTCCATTACTCACTATATATTGTAATTATTTTCTCTAATCAATTACTATATTTCCTCCTAATCTCACAATGTATATGATAGGTATGGTATAAAAGATCACATAGAGGTTTTTGATAAATTCTGTAAACTAGATAACAAGCATTGTTTTGCATGACAGAAGAAAAAGACAGTCATTCACTACAACATCAGCTAATGACCCAAGAAATTGCACGGAAAAAACTTTTTCTTCTTGAGCAAGATAATTTGGAGACCTGTGTCATATCCTTCCTAGAAAATCTAAGCTGTGAAAGAGGAAAAGTGGCACAGAGCTAATATGATTTTCTTTCCCTGACATTGCTAGGTCTTGTAAAAAGCTAAATGATTGAAACCATTCTCTTACTCCAGAATTAGACCATCAACATAAAGGAAAAAATATCAAAGTTAGTCTGGTAAAAAGATCACTAACAAGGAATAACACAAGAGTAGCGAACCATTGACAGCTCAAGTAATTGCAAAGCACCTTATTTTGTAACCATGAATTCTGCATACATCTTTTAGTAATGTGATCATATTAATTATCCAAGGTAGAATTCAATTTTGAACATGCAAATAAACAATGAAACTACTGAATGGTCTATCCAACTACACATAGAAAAGTAGCAAAGTCAATGCATGTGGAACCCACAAATGTGGAGTGTAGGACGGGTCCAATTGTACAAAGAGACAGTTTCCAAAAATTTGAACCAATGAAAAGCCCAGGTCACAATGAAATAACCTTATTGCTTCATTAAGAATCATGATCTATGTGTAACTACCCATAGTCAAAAAAGAACATGCCTCCAACAACAATCCAAATCCTTATTCTACCATATGGGGTCAGCCAGATGAATTCTTATCTTCCATGCGTTTCTACCTAAAGTCAAATTTTCAATTAAATTACATAAATTTAATTATTTTTTACGATTTCCAACCAAGTAGTTTTAGACCTATCTTTACTTTTTTTAATTTCTTTTGCATTAGTTAATTCTTCTCTCCTAACTAGCACATTCTTTAGCCTCCTAAGGATATAACCAAACTACTTGAGTCAATTTTCTTTTATCTTATATTCAATTAGTATAACTCCTACTTTATTTCTAACAAAATTGTTTTTTTAATTTATCCTTTATAGTATTACCACTCATCTATGTAAACATATACATCTCAGCAACACTAATTTCTTTACATATGGTCATATTTTACAGCCTAGTATTCTAAGTTATAAAGTAAAGCTAGGCAAATAAAAGTTTAATAAAATATTTCTTTTAATTTTAAAAGTATCTTCCTATTATACAACACTTCAAAAGCTTTTCTCCACTTCATCTATGTTACTCAATTCTACGAATGACATCCTCTACAATTTCACCATTGCTACTTAATATTGATCCTATGTATTTAAAGGTCATACTTATATGTATCTTATAGTCATTTAAATATATATCTTTATCATTATTTCTATATTCATTGAACTTATATTCCATATATTCAATTTTTAACCTACTCCATCTAAATCTTTTATAGTCAAAGTATCTCTTCATAATTCTAATTTAGTACTAACTCTTTAACTTACTTTTATCAATTAAATCTGTCATAAACAAATAGAATATACTAGAGGATTTCTCCTTCAATTTCCTTAGTTATCCATAACTAAAATGAATAGAAATGGACTTAGAGGGGGTCATTGGTGTAAACCTTTGTTTAATTCTCTAGTTTTCCCTTTAATAATTTTAACACTAATAACTACTCTTTCAAATATGTCTTTTATAATACTAATATATCCAGCGGATAATCATTTTCTTTCTAAAACTCACTACAATAAGTTTCTAGGTACTTCCTCATAATTTTTTTTTAAATCAATGAAAACCATATGAAGGTCCTTTTTCTTAACTCTAAAATATTCCTTTTAGTTGTTTAAGTAAATGACTAGCTTCCATTGTTGACCTACCAAACATAAATCCAAAGCAATTTTCTATGATTTGAATTACATGCCTAAATCTTTGCTAAATTACCCTTTCACATAAATTTATAGTATAACTCATTAACTTAATACCACAATAACTATTACAATTTTGTATGTCCCCTTTATTCTTAAATATAGATATCAAAAGATTCTTTCTCCATTCATCTAATATCTTCTGTATCTTTAAAAAATTTCAGTTAACCACCTAACTACTTCACTCATGTACTTCCACACTTCAAAAGAAATACCATCTAGTCTAATAGCTTTTCCACGTTTTATTTTCTTAATGATTTCTTCTACCTCCAAACTACCAATTCTTCTAAAATAATTATAATTTATATACCTTGTACTGCTATCCATATTTTGTATGTAAGAGTTTCCAATAATAAATTCATCAAAATATTTACTAAAATACTTATACCATCTATCTTTTATTTCATTTTTTGCTAAAACCCTATCATCCTTGCCTTTAATACACTTAGCTTAAATCTCCAGATTTTTTTTAACTTTCAAATTATATTATTTTATTTTCTCCGTACTTTGTGTTCAAATTATCATATAATTCTTTATAAGCCTATTTTTTCAACTTCACTAACAATTTTCTTGAACATTTTTTTTGTTAGTTTATATTTCTCTAAATTTTTCACATTTCTACATTAATGATAGGTTCTATAGTATTCTCTTTTTTTATTATCTTTTGTACATCTTCATTCCACAGTTAATTTTCTTTACTTAAGTGGAACTATCCCACAAGTCTCTCCTAAAATTTACCTAGCAATCTTTTAACGCAAGTAATCATTTCATTCCAAAGTTTATTTATCTCACTATCTAATTCTCATATTCTTTCTTCTAACAAGTTCTCTTTTCTTTTCTTTTCTCCCCTTTCAGATTTCACCACCTAATTCTTAAGGTATGTATTTTAGTATTTCTCTTCTTAATCTTGATATTAGCACTTAATACTAAAAGCATATATTTTGTAGTTAAATTTTCTCTTGGAATAGTCTTACAATCCTTACACATTCTTTGATCTATTTTTTTAACAAAAGTAAAAAAATCTATTTAACTAGCATTTGAATCACATCTAAATGTAATAAATTTTTTGTTACTTTTCCTAAAATAAGTGTTTACTACCAAAAGGTAGTAAGCTACACTAAAGCCTAAAATTGAATTTTCTTATTAACTTCTATTATCAAGACTAAATCTTATATGATTTCTTTTATATCCTACATTTTGTTCTTCCCCTACATGACCATTTAAATCTCCTTCAATAAATAACTTTTTACTAGTAGATAAGCTATAAACTAATCTATATCTTTTCAAAACTTCTGTTTCATAGTTTCACATAAACTTATTTGTGAAACATATGCACAAATTATATTAGCCATCTCATTTCTTATTACAAGCTTAATTATTATAATTCTATCTTCTATCCTTATTACCTTAACAACTTCATCTTTTAAACTTTTATTGATTATTATTCCAACTCCAGTTTGTCTCTTGTATGCCACAATTTGAAACCACTATCCTCAATTAATGTAGATTTTTCTCCCACCCATTTAATTCCTTACAAGCATAATATGTTAATTTTCCTTCTTATCATTATATTAATTAATTTTCTACTCTTACCAATCAAGATTCCTATATTTTAAGTTGCTACTCTAATTTTAGTGTTTTGGACTAACTTCTTTACCCATATCTGTCCATCAAGATGTGAGAACTTTTGTTTATTTTCATTTACATCCAAGCACTCATGTAATGTACCTAGCTTAAATACATTACACCCAAGTTATGGCACACTTTCCTCTTGTTTTCTTTTCATTGCATTCAATGTATGATACAGCACATATGCCAACAGATTTCCTTTAGAATTAATGTTCACATGAAATTGACAAGTTTTTACAGTTGGCTATCTGGCTAACCTTAACCCTCCTCCTTTATCCGGGCTTGGGACCGGCTATGAAGAGATGAACCTCCATAGGCGGAGTTCAAAAATGAACGACAATAAAAACACGCCTATGTAGCCAAAAATAATAATATATTATTTCATGATGACCTTATAGAGGTATCACAGTTGGAGTCAGACTTGAGGATCACACCAAGTTAGACCCATAACCTTTTTCATCATCCAATCAGCAAATGGGTCTAAAATGCCAAACCCTAACCACAACCCCCCCCCTCCCCCTCCCGCCCCCGCCCCCCAATTTAATTCCAGTCCAGTTCTTTCAAGACTCAACCTGTTTATAAACAAGTGGAACCAGTTCAAGTTGGATAAAGATAAATGGGTTCACCCATCTGGAGAATATTATTCTATATATATGTAAGGTACAAGTATTAGAGAATAGTTTGTTGCTATGGTTCAGGTCAGTTTCATTGAATGAATGGTCATGGGATCAATCCACCCATTTTTAAAACAATAAGATTTTAAAGAAAAACTTATCAAACATATTTAAAAATAAATATTAAGTTAAACAAGTCTCTCAGGTTTAAACAAAACTAAAACCTTAAAACCTTAAACCCAAACTCAACCTATTATGGAACCAAGTTTAATCAGGTTTGACCCCTTAAATTATATTAGGTTTAAGATGGTTTGGGTCACACTATTAAGGTTAGGTTCAGTCACCATTGACAGATCCATTCACAATTATTACCTTTTTACATGCATACAGAAAGCAAAAATTTGATTGATACTAACTTAAAAACAAATGCAGCATGTCAAAATAGCTGTTCCCCTTTCTGATCAGCAATCTCTTTCTTGTTCATTCTTTAAGAAAGAATTGAGGTATTTTAGGAGAAATTATGTCTATGGAATCCATATGCATGGATATTTTCCCCAAATTACTCAAATAAAATCATTTAGTACTGCCTACCTATAATAAAGATCTCCAAGTCTGAAAGCAGTTGATAAAGTTATGCAAGATTTCAGTATGTCTATATTCTAGACCATAGGGTCTAGCCAAAAGCTATTCTCTTCATTGTAAAAAAAAGTTCCATGGGTTGATGACAAAGCCAAAACAAAGGAAATATAATGTAACTAGCATCACGTCACAGAGCTTCTAACACAATCTGTAACTCATGGATGAGCACACAAAAAGATGTCTCTTTTGCTTGCAACATTATGAAGTGAGATTGAAGATGCACTACTTGATTATGAACATGTATAAAACATAACAAAAAAAATGATAGATGCTATCTCTCTGTCCTTTTATTAGGCGTACCTTGATGGTTGCAACAAGGCCCAACCTGAAAAAAAGAGATGAGAATATTAGCACTGGGACTCAAAGTAAGCATCTAACCAAGCAAATATAGTATAAAATACAGAAGAAAAGAAGTGATTCAGAACAACGAAGCAACATGGGAGCTAACATGGATATAAAAGATCATGCCAAGGGAAGCATGACCTTGAAATTAGGATTGTATAAAAGGTTCTCTTAACAAATTTTAAATAAAATTTTTAATTCAATTTTTATTTACAATTTTACCATGTTCTAATAATGCCATTTTGAAATGAAATGGAAGATTGTACACTCTAATTCCCTTTTTCTAATATTAAGTTAGTAATTTAAACTTTCAATTTTTTTTCTAATATCCTATAAGTTCGTATTTCTAACATCCTATAATTTACAATGAATAATACATCTACATTCATTCACAACAATTGTTAGTCGTCCTTTTCAATATTCAAAAATGATCTCTTTAATATCCTCGATCATATGCATAATAGATCCTAAATATCCAAAACTACGACACTTATGACCCTAGTGACTACTGTTCATCTGCCCCCATGGCATCAACTCTATTATTGTATGTATTTGTTGCATATTGTATGTATTTGGATCATAGGGATAACTTGATAGCTGATTCACCGACTCCATTCCAAATTTCTTCATGAAGACTATATCACGTAATATTTTCCTTGGAGTTTCTACTAGAATTTCCCTTCATAAGTCAAGCATGGCTCTACCAAAGAAAATTATTATATGCACCACACTTCAGCAATAACAACCACGCCTAAATCCAAATAAGGTGGATCGGCAACAGGAATACATCAACTTCATTGAGTTTGATCTGAAGCTGCGTGAGTTCCTTGGTTAGACCTTGGCTCACTCATTCTTTGCCTGCCCATCATACAACTCCGATTCTTTCTCACCATCATCTCCTCACACCGTCAGCAGGTAAGTCTCTACCCAGCGAGAGGCATGTCATTTACGAATCCAGACATCGGATTCTTTTTCCTAAGATTATTACTTGATTAATATTGTCAATGCTTTAGATGTAGATCCGGCACTTGATGTCCCTTGCGAAAGTGCATTCTTATGTTGTCCAACTAGATAAGCTTTTTTTTTCCAACCCGAAATGGTCGAATAAACAACACCGAGGCGTTGACATACGACAAACACCATTGTCTCTGAAACGGATCAGTAATCTCCGCACCGAAATTTACGGAAATCGAAGACCGAAACGGGCATGCCCCCCAAACAACCCGGTCAAGGAATAGGAAGGCGAAAAGAAAGGTACACGACCTGTCGGACATGGTGGCGATCGTCCGGAAGGCGAGGATGAGGGATCTGTCGGGGTTCGCGCCGCGATTCTGCCACCGGCCCAAGGACGACGACAGGAACTCCCCCTGCGTGCCGTTTGGCTTGGAGATAACCGTCGACAGTCCGCCGTCGGTGAGGAGTGGATTGGACGGGCCACCGACACGGACGGGATCGTTGTCACCGGACTCGTTGGCGAACGTCCTCCACTCGGATGTTTCGTCGATGGAGTGGGCCTCTAGAACGAGCCCGCACTCGTAGCAAACCGTATCTCCGGCTGAGTGATCGAACACGACCTCCGTGCTCTTCTTGCAGTCCGGACAGTACGAGTCCGCCATGGAAAAGCTCGACGGATCGACGGGAGGGCGTGCGTTTCCCTGACCTGTCGAACTGTTCCAGCTCTTTCCGTCGTCCCGACTTGGAGGAAATGGGATGTGGAAAGGGATCGGATGGCTTTTATACCCAACGAATCACTCGGCCATCCTCGCAGTCAATCAATCACAACAGGCACGCATATTTTCTTCTGTCCTTCATCCGAAATCACCCAAACCTTATACCTAAAATTGTATTTTACCCGTGCTAAATAATTTTTACGCGAGTTTAAATTTTCAGCTTTACACTTCACACTTATTCTAACGATTTCTTTTCTTAAAAAATAAAATAAAATTCCTTAATTGTTAGTTCATGTATATAAATCATGTTTAAGGATTTTTACCTAAATTAATACTTTAACCAAAAATAATTAAAAATTTTACCAGGGGAGGTTAGCGATCTACCACTTCTTTCAGAAGAAAATTTTGAGAGAATCGCCGACCAGGCTTTCTATTAATTATGACATAATTGTAGTCCAGTTTTAACAGATTAATTTAAAAATAATATTGAGGTGTTGATTACTACTCTTTTTTTATTAATGCATATTCAAGTAATCGATTCATATGCACTATTGTTGGTTAATGGAAATTTTAGTCCGTACTTCTTCTTTTTTGCACAAATGATTGAACAGTAATTAAGGATTTATTGGTGTACCTAGAAAATAGAAAAGAAAAAATTTAGAAAATGATAGAAATTGAAATTTTAAACTATGAAATGATGAATATTATCAATTTTTGAGCCCATTTATGCATATTTCATGTTGAGAAATGAAACGACGATAAATGATAATAAACAATGGAAAATGTTTTTTTTAAATATAAAAGAAAATTAGTGAGAAATCATTTCTTCACATTTCTATTAACACAAATATAAAAAATGATGAAAAAACATTTCTTACCGTTTCTTTTCCATTCATTTCCTTGTTTCACAAACCCCTCTTTTATGTTATATTGTTGTACCTAATATCTTGCTTTGATTACATACCATCTTTCATTCCTTTCCTCGATAGAACCACTCCATAACAAAGCACCATTTATTTTTCCACTTCCATAAGAAAGCCACTACATTCACAACTTGTATTGCAAGTTGCTTAAGAGGTTGAGGTATTCATCATTGTATATAATTTCTGCTATCTTTCCATCAACATTTTTTTTATTGGATAATTCAAACGTATACGAGAACTTTGATTTTACCAAATTGTTATTTTCCCATCAACCTTTTCGTCAGAGAAACATATTTAAATTTGATAACTTTTAAAGCTTTTTATGTAATTAGTTAGTATTTTTGATACCATGGCCTAGTGTTACCAAAAAGAATGGCATGTACCATCCCATATGATAAATGAATCCAATAGATCAAAGTTTTTGTAGGAAATTACAATATAAAAAGCAAGATAACATATGTGATGGGAAAAAAGAGATATTGGGATAAGAACTTGGAACTACATATTCTTCAACTACAACTTGACATGTGTTTAACTTGTATCTATGTAATTGCATTATAAATCAAAAGGAGGATGTAAGAAAATGACCCCATTTTTCCTTTCTTTACCCATTTAAATATACATTTTTTTTAAATTTCTATCTCACCTATGAGTTTTCTTATTGATATAGTTTCACTATTTTAATACCTATTTTCTCTTCATAAATTTAATTATACTTTTTATAGATTTAGTTATGTTTTGTTTGCAATATCTTTGTTTCATTAGGTAACAACACCTTTGCATGCAAATGATTAAGACCCTAGCATTGCTATTCCATTGGTAGTCCTTTGTCATGTATAAATTGTATTTATTACCTCTCCAATAATGTTATCTCTATGCAACTAGTAGCCATAAAAAAGTAGAGGTTGGCATTAGGTTAACCATCCACAAAAGCTTTAATATCATATGTATATAGATCTTAAAAGATTCAAAAGTATTTATGTCTCATGCATTAGTTCAATTCTTTGGAGTCAACATCTTAAAACATCTATATTAGATTCTTTGGAATTTTAATGTTAGTTTGTTATTTTAACCTGAAAGGTATACATTGTTAGTTCGTGACTTTGATTTGAAAGTCTCAATTATGGTTAGTTAGAGCTTCGATTTGAAAACTCTTAGTTGATTAGTTTAAAGCTTCGACTTGAAAGTTTATTGATGGTTAGTTCTAATTTCAACCCTAAAACTAGTGTTTATAAGTTAAAAAATAATGAAGGAGGTAAATTAGCCATTAATGATGAACCACTTAAAATTTTCTTATGTTATTATTTTAATTTTTACTATATAGTTTACATTTATTATCTTACTATAAATTAAGTAGAAATTGATTAAAAACATGAAAAAACCCTTCACCCAGTGAAACTATATGATCCTAATAGAAACTCCTTCAACCTAGATTGTGTTGAGATCAACTTGTAGTAGTCTAGGCACAACCTATATAGTCTAGGCCCACATGGGTTTGTATTGGCCAATGACACAATTTGATATTAGTAAAATGTAAAATAAAAGATTCATGAGATAAGTTCCTTTATTTTAATTTTATTTCAAAATATTAAATATCATTAACATGCTACATATGTCTTTATTAGATCAAATTTTGCTCCCTAAATTGAAATTTCTTAATTTAATGTTACATTTTCCTAATCGGTAATATTATGATTTGAATTGTTGTTGTTGGTTATAATGTCACCATAAAGAATGCAACAGAAGTGAGTCTGCACGGTAAATTAAGGGGATTGTTATAGTAAATATTAGAAAATAAAATATAAAACCTTCAATCTACACCTGAGAGGTGTTTTTTTTTTCTTGGAAAGAGGTATCATATTAATACGTAATGGGAGTTTGTACTAAAATAAAATTCATTTAATAAAAATGTTTGTGCAATTTATATCATATAAAAATCGAAGGGCCTTTCAAATTTTCAACCTATCTCATAAGAATTTAATATAGAAATCTCCTCACCTCAACCTGTCCTCGAAACCCTCGTCCCTCGATCTCATCCGCCCATCCACCTGATCCATCCAACTAGTTTTATTTAATATTAAATTATTAGTTAAATTACATAATTTTAAATATTTTCTTATCATTTCTAACTAAGTAGTTTTAAGTTTGTCTTTAGTTTTAATTTATTCTACATTAATTAATTTTCTTCTTCTATCTATTACATACTTTGGTTTACCAAAGATGTAAACTAACATTGATAAAATACTGAACAAATTATGTTAATTATGTGACATGATAAAAATTTGTGATTCAAAATTTGCAAAAAAGTTAAAATATTATATTTCATAATGTTGCAACATTTTGTACTATGTTTGATAAATTTATGTTTTACTTATACTGAAATCTCTTTATATGAAAATAATAATAATTATTTTTAAATATAAAAATAATCTACATATAAGGTAATTATTATTTTTGAAATTAATATAAAATTTAAAATTAATCATATTAATATTCAAGTTAATTCAATTTTTATTCAAATTCCAATACTTACACAAATACCCAAAAGAAAGTAATTTTTTAACATTTAGATTTCACATCAAGTTCAAACTTACTCGTCATTTTATTCCCTACCCATTTCATAGCTATAAACTAACCTACATTTCATTTCCTACCATTTCCACAGACATAAACTGACCTACATATATGACTTGATGATTGCAACAAGGCCCAACTTATAAATGAGCATACTGACACTAGGATTCAAGGTATGCGTCTAAAAGAGTAATAATAAAAGTAGCATAAAATACATAAAACCAAGTAGCATGGGAGTTAACATGGATTGAAAAAATATAGTCTTAAGTGAAGCATGACCTTGAAATTAGGATTGTTTAAGTAGATCCTCTTGATAAATTTTTAATAAAATTATTTAATTCAAATTTTATTTACAATCTTACCTTGTTCTAAACAGATGAATGCTAAATGCCATTTTGAAATGAAATGGGACACTGTGCACTTCAATTCCCTCTTTTCTAATATTAATAGGTCAGTATTCTAGTTTTGTCCCTAATTTCAAGTTTCAGCTGCCTTGCTAAATGGTAATACTATAATTTACAATAAATAAATATAGTAACAATGATGCATCAAAATTTAATCAAAAGATATTCTACATATAAATGTGAATTATCTTTCAAGTTAGGACTAAGCAGGTCACATACCATTCAGATTAAAAAAGAAGAAGCCGTTCTGGTTGTTAAACTAAGGGATGATGAGTGGACATCATAAAATATAGATTAACATCTTTTGGTTGAAGAACAAAGGATTGCATTGCAGAGAATTGAATCACGAAGCAAACCATCAAGCCAACAAAGACCTTACATGAGTCGAAACATAATTATCATTTCAAAGTCCTTGTCTCACCGTTCCCTGTAAACAGAACCTCTTTTGTTGCACTACCGGCTCTCATGCTTATGTGCAGCAGCAGAACTCAATTAAAGGAGGGTGGTAGATCGTACTTCGGCTATCCAAAACCAGGAGGTACATCAGGGTCTTCATCACAGCCATCAGCAAACATCTTATCACTCCCAACCTGAGCAGCAAAACCTGGAGGTCCATCGTCACGAATTGGTTGATGAGGTTCTTCTTCGATAGAAAATGGTTTATGGTTTTGGTAAGGCTCCTCCTTTTTATCCTCTTTGCTGCTCATCACTTGCGTTTGATCTGGTGCAGAGAATCCAGGAGGCACATCAGGGTCACTATCAGCCGACAAAGGTCTGTCGCATGTTGAAGCAGGCGAAGTATTGCCTTCTTTGATGCTCGAAGATTGATCAATAGATGTTGAAACATGATCTTTTTCCTCAAGTGGAGGATTGACTAATTTATTGTAGACTGATTCTACAGTTCCTCTAATTTCAGTTTGCATCCCGTCGTCATTTCCCGATCTGATAATTTTCCATAACTCGTCTGAAACTTGGCCCATGATTTTGGTCCTGTGGGTTAGAAGTTGAAACCATTTCATGAGTCATAAACCAATAAATATAAGGTAAAAATATATTGCACCAAACAGCATAGAGATTCTGTAAGGGGTGGGGAGAGAAGGCTTCAAACGTTACCCAATTTCTTGGTGAATAGCATCTGAAAGTTCCCTCGGTTTCAAGTTTTCGGCTCCATCACTGTTGAGCGCCACAGATTGTTTCACTTCTGATATGATGCGGCTGCGCAGATCCTCCTGAATTGATCAATGATCAGTATGCCGAATTTGCTTGGGAGAGTTAGTAGTACACTAACCAAAATCCTCGAATAGATATCAAGATCAATGCACATCTCGGTGAATGCATGTTATGTGAACAACGGCCCGCATATTGATCGAAAGTGGCAAAATGCGACCTCTTCGCACTTCGCGTTAGGGCATGAATCTAATTTGGATGGAGGGAGTGGGGCCACTAACAAACTACTAAGACTGGGCTGGTTCACCACCGGAAGCGATCGCCTAAGCAAACGAATCGCGACGGAAAGGGCTTTTTCTTTTTCCCTTCAGATTTGGGTGGAAACGAAGGTTAGAGGAGATCAGAAGACGAGTGAAGGAAGATTACGTTCTCTTTAAGCTTCGCGAGGATCTTGAGACGGAGAGAATCGAAGTCTCCTTCGTCCTTGAGCTTGGACACTACGTCCTCTGCTGTTGGGCGAAATCCGCCCTGGATTTCCATGGGGATTGAGCTCCCCTTTTGCCCTCTGAACTCGACTTCCGAATGAAACGTTCCGTCCCTCCTCCTTGGTGGCTAGCGCCCTCCGCTCCGAGGTGTCGTCGTCGTCGTCGTCGTCGTAGGCGGCGGCGGCGGCGGAGTGATCGGTAACATGTGGTTATAATTTTTAGTCGTACCAACTTAGACTTTAAATAGATACCTTAAAATTTATAACAACATTACATTTGTTAAAAGAACTTATTTATTTGTTTTAAATATAATTTTTATTATTAACATATTTGAAATTTATATATCTAAATTATACCACGTGTGAGTACTTATAACAAAAAATGTGTTATAACTATAATTTTTGATTAATTAAGGATATTAAGATAGCGTGCTTGATACACCTTATATATATTATTTTTGATTAGTTGTATTTTTTACATACGTTGTCTGACGAATAATATTAGATTAAGATTTTTGTAAAAGAAAAAATAGCGTGCTTGAAAATTGAAAATATTTTCAAATTTTAAAAATTGATGGTATCTGATCAAAAATTTCAAAGGCGACAACCTCGATCGAAAACCCCTCCCAAAACCCCACACGGCGGCGGAGTTGCGAGCAGCGGCGGAGTTGTGAGCAGCATCTAGGTTGGTTCCTATTGACCTCCGAAATCCAGACCGTCCTCCGGGTCACAAAACGGCCGTACCTAGATTTCTCACGTCTCACGATGGCGAAACGAACGTCCGAATCGTGCACGGGTGCCCTTAGAGAGTGCAAGCGGAGACGAACCAAATCGCCTCCGCTGGATGCACCAGAGGGAGAAGAGGTAGAAACACAAGAAGATGAAAGAAAGGAAGAGCGCAGCCAGAAGAAGGTCCAGTCGACGGGCGGGGTCTGGAGGAACCTCGATCTCGCCCTCTCTTTCCAATCCAAGGACCTTCCTCCTCGGAGGTGGTGTATCTTAATACTCTTTTCCAACGTAAATGTGTGATTTTTATGAATTCATAGCACCTATCGGTTTCTTATGCAGTAAGATTGGGATCGCTTTCGAATTTGTGAGTGCGGAAGGAGGGAATTCCGGGAGTCGAAGCGTTGAACCACTTGAGATTTCCAATTTGGCGTCTTTTCTAGGTGCGCAGGTTCAGAATATCTTGACATCGAAAATCTCAGATGGTTGGGACCCCTGCTTGGACGCTAGATGCTGGGTCATCCTTAAATTCTGTTTGGAGAAGTCTTATTTCAGGATATCGGCAAGGTTTCTTGAGGCGGTAAATCGTGTTTTGATCCACGGCCTTTCTCACTTGGATCGAAATGGTGCTGTGCTGGCGGAGTTGACTGGATTGTACGAGAATGTTTTGAAGTGTCTGAGCCTCCTTTTTATTTCCCACGGGAGGGCTGTCAATAATACTCACATGAGCTTGTGGGTTTCATGTGCATCAGCAGCTATTAAACTCAATGCTAATGTCTTCTCGCATGAAAGACGTGACCCGTCTCATCCAAGTGTGTTGCTGCGGTTCTCATGCCTTGTGTTGCAGCAATTTGCTAGCTTTCTGAAGGTCTACCCAAACCCAAAGCAGATGTTCCTTGTCTTTGTAGACAGCCTGCTTGAATCTTCACTGGAGTTTATGGTCTTGCTACAGCAGCATATTAGAAGTGGTGGTTGTGAATTTGAAAGAAAATTGTCAGATGTGCTAGAAGATATTTTGTCAAATGCATTGTTTCAAAACCATACCATCCATATGAGTTGGTTTCTGAGTTTAAGAAACACATATTTGATGCAGGAGGGACATGATTCCCAGAAGTTTAAGGGGGGATATCAGAGAAAGTTGTTTGACAAAGTAAAAATTATGATTACTGAAAGGAAGACATCAATGATTGCTGTCGGAGTCCTTTTTCACTTGTTTGTTAGAAATGTGAAGAAGAAAAAAGAAAAGATTTATCTTGAGAGTAAAAATGACTACACTTCTCACAAAAGCTTACACATTTCAAAAGAACATGGTGAGGTCGTTGATGAAGTCCAGCAAACAAATCAGCCAATATTTGAAGTTTTTATGCTGTTCATGGGACCTCTTATAAATTTTCACAAAGTTGGACAAATGAATGAGTTGGACTTGTTAGAAATTTTCCACAGACTTAAATCTATCAATCGAATTATTGAAATTCTGATGTCTGAAAAAATATACATACCTGTTGATGATATTACCATAGGGGCAAATTACAGTTTTCTGAAGGAGATTTATGATGCTATTTGTTGCATATGCAAAAAAGTATTCCAATTACCACTGTTGACGTTAAATGTGGCTGCAGAAGGACCTGAAAATATTGTCGTATTGTTGGTCATGGAATTTATTATTTGTCTTGGATATTTTCTCGAGATAGAATACAAAGTCTTAGGAGAGGATTTAGTACCGGTGTGGTTTATGATTCTCTCTAGCTTTGCTATTTATTTGTCCATGGACCAAACAAATAATTGTGGAAGGATCCTGCCTGACATTTTGCATCTTGGAAGCCGAATCATTAAGCTATTTACCGACCTACGCCAGGTTAACTAACTCTATGGGTCTTGGATTCATTTTTGGACAACTTGTAATATCAATACCCTTCACGTTCATATCATTGCTTTTTGTGGTTTTTTTTGTGTGCTAATTTTATTGGGATTGAATTTTTGATATCTAAATAACCATTGTATGTTTAGTGAATAGGGGATGCACATGGTTTGATTTGGTTCAATTTTTCTTTGAATCACAAACTGAATCATATGCTTTGAGTTAGAAAAATTGGACCAAGGTCAATTGATAATCACAGTAGAACCAAACCAAACTGAACTGAATGAAGTTTGTTTCGGTTCATGGTTTACAATTTAGGCATTTTAAATTTAATATCTTGCTCATCCTTGTAAGATCTATTTTGCATGTACATATTTTAAATCCAGTTAGAAAAATAGAACCAAGGTGAATTGATATAATCATAGTAGAACCAAACCAAACTGAATGAAGTTGGTTTGGTTCATGGTTTACAATTTAGGCATTTTAAATTTAATATCTTGCTCATCCTTATAAGATCTATTTTGCATATACATATTTTATAATTGTCTAGATGCTGCAAAAGCAAGTGTGGAATAGAAAGGCTACTGAAACTGAAATAACAAGGAAGCTCATGCCATCTATATGGCTAAAATAACTGATGGTAAATGATCTCTAAAAGCATGCCATCTATACAAGGTTATCAGCTTCAAAAAATCAGTTATTAACAGAGAAACTGCTATAGTTATTATATTTAATTTCTTGCTGCAACACTTTGTCGTCCATCTTCTTTTCAACTTTGGATCCTTCTTTGGGCTTATCTTCTCACCTATTTTATGTTTGTTTGCTTTTATTGTTGGTGTAACTTGGAGTGTATTCCATTTTGTAGGTCATTGGCAATCCTAATTTTGCACTGTTTAAAGCTGTTAGATTCTTCCTTTCTGGTAAAGATGGTGAACTGGATAATTCTTTATTTCTTTCATGTAGATCTATATCCCCACAAATGCGTTTAAAAGCTGTGGCAACCTTGTTATTGTCTCAAGAATTAAGAAATGCTACTTTCAATGCTTTGAAATCTATACCTGAAGGTCAAGCTAGCACCTATATTAAACAGTTGAGTCTGGATATTTTAGAATCATTGAAATGGTTAAAAATTGCACCATCATGCATGGATGGACATGGATCACATGAGGGAGGTGTCCTTAACAATGTAGTTCTTGATTTTAATTTGAAGGCTGAAATTCTTGGACTATTATCTGAACAATACACTGTTCTGTTGAATGCTGTGGTAGTCACTACTGGTAACAGTAATTCTGTAGGAAAAGCTACTGAGGACATCATAAAGACTCTAAGTCCCTGCTTCACTAGTTTAAGTAAATGGGGAAGCTTTGATGAATTTATTTATTCCATCACAGGCAGGAGGTTTTCTAACCTTGGGCTGCCTGAATCTGGAACCGTTCTTCCTGCAGTAAGTTTAGGTGCTTCCTGGATTTTTGTGTTTCTGTTTCGTATGTACATTTCTTGCAGAAGCTTGTACAGACAGGCAATTAGTCTCATGCCGCAAGATGCAAGAAAGGCAGCAGCTTCAATGGGGTGTTTATTTACAGTTTACCGTGGAGAAAATTGGATTGGGAAGACAGAGTTTATGAACAGAAACCACTTTTCCTGGATAGTTGCACAATCTAGTTCCCTTCCAGATGTTATCAACAATGTTACAAATTTATTCCCAAGCAATAAGATTGATCATGCACCTCTTATTTACGTACTGAATGTGTTGGCTTTACAAAGGCTCATGGATTTAAACAGGCAAATTAAAGGCTTTCATTTTTTATATGAGTGCAAGGTAAAGTTAGCCCAGAATCATTCCTCCAACGGTGCTGCAGATTCTCAAAAAAGAAAATTGGAAAAATGGAAGCAAATTATTGAAGTTTTGAAGCTGGAAGCCTTGGACTTGGCCAATTTTGTGATGGATTGTCTACCTGTCAAGAAATTCTCTTGCTGGAGTAAAATATGTGCTGATAATGACACCTGGGACTTATGTGCCTGTTCTTTAACTGAGAAGTTACTTCCTGTTGGCATTTGGTGGCTTCTGTCTCAAAATATTGATGTTTGGGGTGGCTATGCTTCCAGCAAGATATTGAAGAAAGTATTGTCTCTTGCCATTTATTCTGCATCACGGAACAAGATGGGAATGAGGGATGAAGCATATTTTAGCAATCTAGTGACCGTAAACCTAATTTCATCAGAACTTCTACTAGACACTGTTTTCTATGAACAAAAGGTATGAACTGGATGTTTTCATCATTTTAGCTATTCAAAACTCCTTAGTTGATGGTTATGCTTGTAACTCATAAATTATTTCGTGCTTTTGATGGCTCTCATTATGTCCTGGAGTACTAACCCATATTTTTTTCGGATAGAATATTTCCAGGTTTCTTACGTCAGGCTTTTTACTTATTTTCAAAAAGTTATTGGGACCATTGCTTTCTCATGCGGGCACTTCAGTTGTGGATTTGGAACTTTTACCCAATTGGGCAGAGGTTGAAAACATGTTGAAAAACGGACAATCAGTTTGCAAAAGTTCTGGTCATGACCTCATAGTGGGATCTCGTGTGCTGCTATCCACCACATGTTCCATAGAAAATTGCAGTACAATGGAAACTTTTGGCCTAAAACTAGTAATATGCCAAAATATGCTTAACTTCTTATGCCAAGTCATCAAGGTTCACACAAATGCCATTTCTGTATCACATCTCACGATTTCTATTCTCAATATGGAGAGGTAGAAAATCTTCTATCACATATTTTTGAATTTTTGGTTACTTTTATTTTAGATTGAGTAGGTTAAGAATTGAATATATGTAGCGTAGGTTCAATAAAAATAAGAATAGTGATGAAAGTATACGATTAGATGGCCATGAGATTCATAAAAGTAAAATTTTTAAATAATTAAGACTATAATAAATAACAATGGAGAAATTATAAAGGATGTTATTCATAAGATTAAAGTAAAGTGGATGAAGTGGATAAGTGCTTCTAGAGTGTTATATGCTAAGAGGATACCCTTAAAATTAAAAGAAAACTTTTATAAAATTGTTACTTGTTTAGCTATATTTTATGGTTCAGAATATTAGGTTATGAAACATGATTATGTACAAAAAGTTAGTGTTGTAGATATGTAAATGTTTAGAGGGATGAATGATAATATTATAAGTGATAAAAAAAGATTTCATTAGGATAGAGCAGGGGATGCATCAATTGAAGATAAGAGAAAGTGATTTGTTTATATCCTTAGGAGGTTAAAGAATGCATCAATTGGAAGGAGAAAATTAATTATTGTAAAAGAAACTAAAAGAAGGAAAGCCTAAAATTACTTGGTTTGGAAATGTAAGAAAAGATTTAAACATATGTAATTTAATTGAAAATTTAACTATAAATAGAAATATTTGAAATTTCATGATTCATGTAGCTAACCTCATATAGTGGGATTATGGCATGGGTTGTTATTGTTTATTTTAGATACCTTTATGTTTATGTGGTCTTCTACTTTGCTATACATAGTAACAATGCCTAATATTGTGAAATTCTGTATACTTTCAGTCTAATGGGCCGTAGTTTTTAATTTGCAAGACTTTTATAATTCTTAACATTCTCAGTCTCCTTTCAAGTATGTGATGCCAAGATTTTTGGCTGTAGTGGGTGCATTATTCTTGAGTTTTCCTTTTATACCTGTTTGCTTATTGGCACCTTTTTCATAACAAATGGTTGTAGATTCCAACTTCCTGATATCTCTAAGGTTATTGTTTAATCAGAAGTTGCGTCGTAGTTTATTACTTGATACTGTCCCAGGCATGTAAGGATTTTGTATTTTCATTTCACCTATCTGGAAATAAGAATTTATATGCTTTTCCTCCATAATGTCTATTGGCTTTCATTTAATGCTACCACATGCTGGTGGCTGAAAATACAAATCCTTGGGAAGTGGAAACTTTGTTGGTTCCACAAGATCACATTTATACCATGGGATGTGGGTCACCTTTCTAAAAAAGTGACGTGGGCCACTGCTTTGCACGGATTCTCTTCTTTTGCCCATTGCTACCTACACAGGTAGCTTATGGTTTGACTGGGTGTAGCTCTAGTTTAAGTTTCCTAGTGGGCGTATTTATAAGCCCTCTTGTACGTGTATGGATGTCAAATATACCTTATAAAACTTGGTGAATATAATGGTAGTCATGTAAATGAGATCAGTCACTTGATCACTTCCTACCATCTGATTTGTTATGTCTCATATTTCACTGGACTTGCATCAAATATCTTTAACCATTAAGAAATACTCATTTCCTCTTGTTTGTTTTCCCCACAGATATGCTCTTTGGCTTGCTTAAAATTTCTTAAATCCTTGGAAGTGCTTCACTTGAATAAGTGTGTTTAGTAATGAAATTTCGTAAGGATTAAAAAATATCCTGAATATGTGTCTTACCTGAAACCGATAATTTTTCTTCCCTCGTGATAGAGTAGAAGACCAACTATGATATCTACTGTTGATTTAAGTGTGGTTTCAATCTTTGTTAGACGTTAGGTGGTCACCATGTAAGAAATGTGCAAGACATTTGGTCCTATTAGTAATTAAAACAAGACTACACACGTATTCAATTTTTTAGCTTTGTTAAAGATTGTATCCATTTTTTTTAATAATTTATGACATTGATACATTTCTTCTTTCATCAATTAAATTGAATCATGCAGCTTCTTTAAATGATTACTTTCTTTGATTGTAGATTTGCAGTTTTTACTTTAATGAAGTGTTCTGAGGAGACCCTTTTGTTCAATCATCTTGAGTTGTTAAGCTTGTTTGTGTCTTGCCGAAGAGCTCTGAGATACATGGTATTGGCATCCTCTGCTGAAGATTTTTTTGATAAGGATGCACCATTTATGCAAATCTTGAATGAGAATATGCTTTCAGTTTCTTGGCTTCTTAAGTCTGTTTCTGCCATCGTTGCATTGCCTTGTACCTTTTTTGGAAAGGAGAGCTGTGTTCAGACCCAAGAAAAGTTTTCCATATTGATGGATCATACATCATACATATTTTTTCTTGTAACCAAAGGGTTGTTGTTTGGGGTAATGCCTTCTGTTCTGAAGGCTGAAATGCATCCTGCGGAACCATCTTGCAATGAGGTAGATGAGAAAGATAAAAATTGTTCTACCAATTCTGATTCTGCAGTTCATGTTTATGCTTGGAAGCAAATTGAGTATGTTGCGTTTAAATTTATGGAAGAGATAGAAAACCTGCAAATCATTCTTGAGGGTTACATGCATGATGCAGAATTGGAAGCTGATTATATTGCTGCTAGCTGGAATAGAATATCAACTTTAGTTTCTTGTTTTCAAGGGTTCCTCTGTGGCCTGGAAGTTGCATTAATTATGCCAAAGAAATCTTCCATGGATGGCTTACAAGATTCTGCACCTTTTTTTGGCTCTAAATTCCACAGCTATATTAACATTTTTGAGGGCTTTGTAAATTTCTGCCTAAATCTGCTGCTTGCTAATAGTAGATCTATTCATGAAGTTGCTTTTCATTCTTATTCTAGTGCTTTGAGTTCGATCAAAAATACTTTTGAAAAAGGGCAAACTGATTGTTCCTCATCTTCTCTGGATCTGGATGATCATTCTGAGAAGTCTCTCTGTGTTAGTTATGCTAACAAGTCCAGCATCAAAAATGGAAAGCCATCAGTAGTGGCAAATACAAAAAATCATTTGAGTGTTTTTCACTTGCTTGATTTATCAAAGTTGCACGAACTCAATGCTACTTTGTTGCATGAGTTGTTAAATGGTGAAAATCCTGGCATAGCATTTTTGGTTCGGCAACTATTTATATCTTCTGCTGCTATTCTGAAGTTAAAACATATTCTTCCGCATTCATTGGCTTTGAGTTCAAAGATTGATTGCACTGATTTGGAAATGAGTTCAACTACTGTTCTTCTCAAAGCAGCATTCTTCATTCTTTTGGAGATGTCCAAGAAAAGTGGAATTTTAGAATCTTTTTCTTATGTTTGTCTGGATGGCATTTTGATCTATCTTAAAGAAATAAGTCATCATGTTTCTCATAGTGATCCTGTCCTGTCCAAAGATGTTTATGCAAAACTAGTGGACATTCATTTAAGGGCCATTGGAAAATGCATTTCTCTACAAGGCAGGGCTGCAACTCTAGTGTCACATGAAGTGGGGTCCAGCACAAAATTGCTCCAATCAGCAGGAGAATCTTGTGGATCTAATCTTCCATGCCTTGGCAAACTAGAGTACAGTTTGAATGAATTTAAATCTAAGCTAAGATTGTCATTCAGAAAACTCACTAGGAGACCTTTGAAGTTGCATTTTGTGTCAGCAGTGCAGGCATTAGAACGAGCTTTGGTTGGAGTTAAACAGGGGTGCAGTGTAATGTACGATATTAGTACTGGTAATCTAGACGGGGGAAGAATTTCTGCATTTGTTGCAGCTGGGGTAGATTGTTTTGACGTGGTTCTTGAATCAGCTTTAGGTAAGTAATTTTGTAATTAATGTTTATTTTATTTACTCTTTTTTGCATTTTACAAATTTGTCTTAGCTAACAATTGCTGTTTAGGTGTAAGTAAATTCAACTCTAATATATACATAATTCTGATGCAAGGCTTCACCAATTCTGTATGTCATTTTTTATGTTTGTAGGGTAATGTGAACTTTTGAGCAAAATAATTCTATGATTGTGTTTGTTTCAGCTTCAAAGTATAACAACTTTAGACTGAAGTGACACTGTAACTATGATTTGAAACAACAGTTCTAACAAAGAAGAGTAGAAGTTTAGGAATAATGTTTGTTTGTTAGAGTAGTGTTGTCTATAAATTTTTAAGTTTATCCTTTTTATAAGTTTTTTAAATTGTAATTTAATTAATATTTGATAAATTGTTTATAGTTTGTGCCAATAATTCAATATTGTAAATGATTGTTTTGAAAGATACTATTTTGAATAAATATCTAGAATATTTTTCAATATTTTTTTAAATACCTACAAAATATTTTTTATCATTTTTTTTTCATTTCCATTGCCTTCTTCATTTTTTTTCTTCTTTTATTATTTTCTTTTCTTTTCTTTCTCCCTTCTTCTTCCGCTTGATGCCCCCTTTCTTCTTTGATGACGGGAGCTCGGTGACATGCAATTTGACAACCCATTTGATGGGAAATCACTTTCTTCTTTACTAGAATCGGTTGAACGCCACCTCTTCCTCTTCACACACACAATCGGACACAACTTTCCCCTCTCTTCCACTACCTTGCATGGCTGGTTCCACCCAATGAAAGATCGTCATGTTGTGCTTGAGCAGGGAGCACGAGAGTCAGCAGTTGGATCCCCTCACACAATAGTCTTTGCTCCTTTGAAAGTTGGTGAAGCTTCTCCCTTCTCTTGTGTAGATGAAGGGGTTTCCAGCAAGGTAAGTTCAGGTGGATGGAAGAAGGGTCGTCAATTCTTGCAAGAGTATTTTCATCAACTTTGGGAGGAGCTGCTCGCTTTATGCAAGGCATAATTGTGATGTCGTGCCTCGATTTCAACATGATGATGGAGCTTGGAGCAGTTGTGCCACTTTAACCATTGTCCTATCATAGTTGTGTTTGCTAATGTTGACTTGCATAATAATTGTTGAGTATTTTGTTTTGATAATGTGTGCTAAATGAAAGTAATCATATTTATTCAATTATTATTGCTTGTGAAAAGAAATTAAGAACATCAATTAATACAGAAAAAGTTTATTGATATAAATATTTGTTTGTATTGGATCTGAAATTATACTAAGTTAAATAACTAGTCGTTTTGTTGCATTAATTTCTCATTTAACTAAACGTTAAGTTAACGTGTGCTTTTATTGAAAAGCATGATATGTTTTAAAGTTATATTTTATGTATCATGAATAGTGCACGTTTAGATAACTCGTTAAGTTAGAGTTTTATTCGTATAGAGGTCACGTGAGAATTCGTTAAGTTAGAGGCTTAAAGGTTAAAATAGGTCACGTGAGAACTCATTAAGTTAGTGAGTAAAAGAAGAGACGAACTCATTAAGTTAGTATTGTACACATGGTGGAATTAAAGGTTACGAATGTTATATTGTATCATGTGAGTTGCACATGTTTAACTCGTTAATTTAACATAACTACATGCGTTGAGTTGTTATATTGAACACTAAGGCAACGCATTAAGTTAACGTTATAAACTTAAGTTATTATTGTACATGGTAAAATTCTTATTATAAAAATATTTGTTTATTAGTGGTTTGTTAAGTTATCTGTAACACAACGGAGTTGGTTCGTTGAGTTATTGTAACACCACGAAACTTGTTCTTTGAGTTAGCGTAACATCATAGATTTAGTTCGTTGAGTTAGCTACAGTACTTATCACGTGAGTTGGCACATGAGGAACTCGTTAAGTTAGAAACGTTAAGTTATATATCTACTTGTTTTACTCGTTTAGTTAACATTAAAGTAACGACTTCTTATTACACTTAGATGAAAAATTTTAGACGAGAAAGTTTATTTTACAGGAAAATTTTTAGAGACCTAGGATTGATGATTAAAGAAAATTCGAAATGTAAACGTGCGTCAGAATGTGTGTATTTCGATGAAGGAAAAAGAGAAGACATGAAGAAGTAGAAAACTAGCAGTGATTAAACGTGGAGGATATGCATGAAATGAAAATACAGTATAAAAAGCATAGAATTCTTGTTGATCAGTAATTCCTACACACCAAATGAAATATCTTTTCAAGGATCAAAAACACCTTTTGGGGAAAAGCTCTCAAATGGAAGAAAATTCAGTGAAGCTGAAACAGGTAAGATTTATGTTACTGAAGATCTGAAGTATCAGAAGAAATCAAATTCAGTGAAGTAGAGAAAGATAAGATATTCATCATTGAAGAATTGCTGAAGAAGAAAAAAAAGTAGAAGAATAAAGATCTTAAACAGGGAGAAATATTTTAAATTCTGTAAATTAGTTTTCTATGTTTGTAGTTATAAAATTGTATAGATGAAACATGGTATCGATATATAATTGCATCTACAATTTCTGAGGAGAACTAAATTGTATATTGTAATTGAAATTTTGAATAAAAATGATTTTATGAAAACAACGTCTTGATTTGTTTTTAATTTTGAAGTTTCAATTATAATCGAAAATATTGAAAAACACAATTCACCTCCTTTTGTGTAACTATACAATCCTACAAGTGGTATCAGAATTTTGTTAATAATCTTTGATATAAAATCGATACCAACTTATTTAATATCATTGCTTATTTTACCTTCTTTGTTTTTAAACAGAAATTAATATCTGAGCATACGTTTAACCTTCTTAATTTAAGGTTCAAGCTGTTTTAAAGTTTTTAAATTGTTTAAAATCAAATAGGTTGAAAAATCTAAGGTAAGATGGCTACTGGAAATGATAATTTTTTTTTATATAAAGGTCAAAATCTTAATCGTCCTCATTTATTTGATGGAATACATTTTGAATATTGAAAATATAGGATGACAGTTTTTCTTCAAAGTATAGATCATAAGTTGTGGTTCATGATTTCTAAACCATATACTCCGTTAACTACCCCTTATAATACTTGGATAATTACTAAAAAAGAAAATGAAACTTTGAATGTTAAAGGCTTAAATATTTTATTTTGTACATTAAATTATGAACAATTCTGTAAAGTGTCGGCATATAAATCTGCTTATAAGGTGTAACATGATTAGAAGTTTCACATGAAGGTACTTCTCAAGTTAAAGAGACTAAAATTAATATGTTAATTCATAAGTATGAATTCTTTAAGATGCATGAAGACGAAAATATTTCTAAGATGTTTTCTAGATTCTTTGATATTATAAACTCTTTAAAATGTTTAGGAAAGAATTTTGAACAGAAGGATTTGATGAGAAAAATTCTCAAATCCTTAAGTTCTAAATGGTCTCAGAAAGTGATATCAATTGAGGAATCATGAGATTTAAATGTTTATACTATAAATGAACTTATAGGAAACTTAATTGCTTATGAAGTTCAATTAAATGATTTACTGAGTCACAACAAATTAAAATTAAAGAAACAAATAGCCTTCGAAATTAATTCAGATTCTGAAATATCTACTGATTTTGACGAGGATTTGATTTTGCTGACTAGGAAATTCAAGAAAGCATGAAAAGCTAGAAAACAGCAAAGGAACAAAAATGATAAACCTTCAACGTCAAAATCACTAAATGACAAGAATTTTTCATCTAAAAAGTATGTATATTACAATTGCAAGAAATCTGGACATCTTTCTTCAGATTGTTCTATAAGGAAAAATGAAAAGCATAGTAGGACAAATCAGAAGAAGACGGCTCAGAAAATTCAAAAAAAGTTTTTCAAGAAAGACTTTGAAGGTCACTTGGGATGACACGTCAGAAAAGTCTGAATCTAAGGAATTATTATCAAAATCTTCACATTCAGAAGAAGAACAAAAGTTAAAATACATTGCTCATGTGTGTTTCATGGCAGATAAGTCTGAGGAGAAAACATCAAAATAGATCTTGGATAGTGGAGCATCAAGTCACATAACCGGACAAAAAAGTCTACTAAAAAACTTTACAAATACCAATAAAGGAAATGTTACATTTGGAAACAAAAGCAATAATAAAATCATAAGTTTGGGCAATGTTCAAATAACTCTTACTTGTGTTATTTCGAATGTACTATATGTAGAAAATCTAGGATTTAATTTGCTGAGTGTTATAAAACTAATTGATAATAGATATTATGTATTATTTGAAGATGATGTATGCAAAATTATTGATAAAAGTACATATGAACTTAAGTTTATTATTAAAAGAAAAGGTTCTGTATGTATTTTATCTTTATCTTCTGGTGTAGTTAATTTAAATTCATGTTTGCTAACTGAAACTAGTGATGCATATCTATGGCATAGAATAATCAAACATATAAATATGAAATTATTGCATAAATTATCTAGAAAATATTTAGTGAGAGGTTTACCAAAGATTAAATATTCAAAGGATTTCATGTGTGATGCATGTGAGTTAGGTAAACTTTACAAAAACTCTTTTAAATCTAAAACTGATATATCAAGCAAGAGAGTCTTAGAACTTATACATATGGATCTATTTGGACCAACAAGAATCATGAGTCTTGGTGGTAAACGGTATGTATTTATTTTAGTAAATGACTTTTCTAGATACACTTGGGTATATTTTCTAGCATCTAAGACAGAAGTTTTTGAAAAGATTAAAATGTTTTGCAATCTTGTTCAAAAACTTAGGAGTGATCATGGTACTGAATTTGATAATAATCAAATGGATAATTATTGTAAAGATCATGACATTGATCACAAATTTTCTTTTCCAAAAGTACTGTCTCAAAATGGTATTATTGAGAGAAAGAATCGATCACTTCAGGAAATAGCCAGAATTATGTTAAATGAAGATAATTTACCTTAAAATCTTTGGGCTGAAGTAGTAAATACAACTTGTTATATTATTAACAGAAGCCACTTAAGACCTCTTGTTAATAAAACTTCTTTTAAAATTATGTTTGATAGGGTTCCAAAAATTTCCTATATGAAACCATTTGGTTGCAATTGTTTTATTCTTAATACTAAGAATAAAAGGAATAAATTTTAAGCCAAAGCGGATGAAGGAATTTTTATAGGTTACTCTACTAGAAGTAAAGCCTATAGAGTATATAATAAGACTTCTAGAACTATTAAAGAAACTCTCCATGTAAGCTTCAATGAAAATTCTTATGGAGAATCTCAATCTAAAGCTGATAATGATGATATGATCAATTTCCCAAAAAAATTAGAGATCAATAGAGAGATTAAAGATTTATCTAAGAAAATCAAAATTATCAACTTAAATGATCAAACTAATGATGAAAGTGATGTACCTTAATGTTGATAATATTGAGGAAAATCAGAGAAATTGAAGACATGTCAGAAGAGTGAATCAGAGAAATTATCTGAGAAATGTTCTACCATAGAAACAAACATCATTCCTGATGAATTGATTTAGACATGAAACAATTTTCTTCTTCCAAAATGGACAAAGAGTTTCTAATATTCTTATTTTCTAGTTTACAAATTTTAAGTTTTTGTAATAATGCATGATAAGCACATAATAATTCATCAAAGTTAAAATCTGAATGACTTTCAGGATTAGATATTACCTCAGACTCATCTGTCATGAAGTACACATGAGCAACGTCTTCTAACTCTTTTTCTTCTTCTGAATGTGAAGATTTTGATGATAATTCCTCAGATTCACTCTTATGACATGTCATCTCAAGTGACATTCAAAGTCTTTTTCTGAGTTTTCTGAGTCGTCTTTTTCTGATTTGCTCTACTATGCTTTTCATTTTTTCTTATTAGACAATCTAGAGAAAGATGTTCAGGTTTCTTGTAGTTGTAATATACATACTTTCTAGATGAAGAATTCTTGTCATTCAGTGATTTTAACGTTGAAGATTTATTATTTCTGTTCCTTTACTGTTTCCTAGCTTTCCATACTTTCTTGAATTTCTTAGTCAGCAAAATCAAATTCTCGTCAGAATCAGTAGATATTTCAGAATCTGAATTAATTTCGAAAGCTATTTTTTTCTTCAGTTTTAATTTATTGTGACTCAGTGAATTATTTAATTGAACTTCATAAGCAGTTAAGTTTTCTATAAGTTCATTTATGGTATAAATATTTAAATCTCGTAATTCCTCAATTGATGTCACTTTCTAAGACCATTTAGAACTTAAGAATCTAAGAATTTTCCTCACTAAATCCTTCTGTTCAAAATTATTTCTTAAACATTTTAAAGAATTTATGATATTAAGGAATCTAGAAAATATCTCAGAAATACTTTCGTCTTCATATATCTTAAAGAGTTCATACTTATGAATTAACATATTAATCTTAATCTTTTTAACTTGAGAAGTATCTTCATGTGAAAGTTCTAATGCATACCATACCTCATAAGTAGATTTATATGCCGACACTTTACTAAACTGTTCATAACTCAATGCACAAAATAAAATATTTAAGCTTTTAGCATTCAGAGTTTCATTTTCTTTTTCAGTAATTATCTAAGTATTATAAGGAGTAGTTAACGGAGTATATGATTTAAAAATCATGAACCACAACTTATGATCTATACTTTGAAGAAAAACTGTCATCCTATATTTCCAATATTCAAAATGTATTCCATCAAATAAAGGAGGACGATTAAGATTTTAACGTTCATACAAAGAAAAATTACCATTTCCAGTAGTCATCTTACCTTAGATTTTTCAACCTATTTGATTTTAAATAGTTTAAAAACTTTAAAATAACTTGAGTCTTAAATCAAGAAGGTTAAACGTATGCTCAAATATTAATTTCTATTTAAAAACAAGGAAGGTAGAATAAGCAATAATATTAAATAAGTTGGTATCGATTTTATATCAAAGATTATTAACAAAGCTCTGATACCACTTGTAGGATCGTATGTCTACACAAGAGGAGGGTGAATTTTGTTTTTCAACATTTTTGATTATAATTGAAACTTCAAAATTAAAAACAAGTCGAGATATTGTTTTCATAAAATCATTTTTATTTAAAGTTTCAATTACAATATGTAATTCAATTCTTCTCAGAAATTTTAGATGCAATTATATATCGATACCATGTTTCATCTATACAATTTCATAACTACAAATAGAGAAAATTAATTTGCAAAATTTAAAATATTTTTCCCTGTTTGAGATCTTTCTTCTTTTTCTTCTTCAGCAATTCTTCAGTGACAAATATCTTATCTTTTTTTGCTTCACCGAATTTGCTTTCTTTTGATACTTCAGATCTTCAGTGACATAAATCTTACATGTTTCTGCTTCACTGAATTTTCTTCCATCTGAGAGTTTTTCCCCGAAAGGTGTTTTTGATCCTTGAAAAGATATTTCATTTGGTGTGTAGGGATAACTGATCAAGAAAAATTCTATGCCTTTTATACTATACCTTCATTTCATATATATCCTCCACATTTAATCATTACCAGTTTTCCACTTCTTCATGTCTTCTCTTTTTCCTTCATCGAAATACACACGTTCTGACTTACGTTTACATTTTGAATTTTCTTTAATCATTAATTCTGGATCTTTGAAAATTTTTTTGCAAAATAAACTTTTTTGTCTAAAATTTTTTATCAATTGTAATAAAAAGTTGTTACTTTAATATTAACTAAACAAATAAAACAAGTAAATATATAATTTAATGTTTCTAACTTAACGAGTTCTTCATATGTCAACTCACGTGACAAATACTGTAGTTAACTCAACGAACTAAGTCTGTGGTGTTACGTTAACTCAACAAACAAGTTTCGTGGTTTTACGATAATTCAACGAATCAACTCCGTTGTGTTACAGATAACTCAATGAACTAGTAATAAACAAATATTTTTATAATAAGAATTTTACCACGTGTAATAATAACAACTTAAGTTTATAACACGTTACCTTAGTGTTCAATATAGCAACTCAACGCATGCAATTATGTTAACTTAACGAGTTAAACATATGCAACTCACGTGATACAATATAACATTCGTAACATTTAATTTCACCACGTGTACAACATTAATTTAACAAGTTCGTCTATTCACTAACTTAACGAGTTCTCACATGACTTATTTTAACCTTTAAGCCTTTAACTTAACGAGTTTTCACATGACCTCTATACGAATAAAATTCTTAACTTAACGAGTTGTTTAAACGTGCACTGTTCATGATACAGAAAATATAATTTTAAAACATATCATACTTTTCAATAAAAACACATGTTAACTTAACGTTTAGTTAAATGAAAAATTAATGCAACGAAACGACTAGTTATTTAATTTAGTGTAATTTCAGATCCAATACAGACAAATATTTATATCAATAAACTTTTTCTGTATTAATTTATGTTCTTAATTTCTTTTCACAAGCAATATTAATTGAGCAAATATAATTACTTTCATTCAGCACACATCATCAAAACAAAATACTCAATAGTGTTGCTCCTTACGTTAGGCATATCTTAGAGCAACGAGCAGCTGTTAGCAAACACAACCTATGCCTGTTTACTTGTTTGGTGTACACAGTGATGGAAAATTACTAGTCTTGATTCTTATTTGATTTGTAGTTGATGAAGTTCAACAATTTACTTATCATTACTTTACATCATTTTGCTTGTAGTTTTAGCTGTTTTATTCTATAACAGAGCCAAGAATGTGTTTTGTATATGGAAGGGCTCAATTTTATTCATGAGCTATATAAGTGGGATGTAATTAAGAAATACGATGTGGGCCATGAGGGAGGAATTCTCATAGTGCTGTTTGTGATAACACTGATCAAAACTAGATTACTAATCTTTTGCATGGAATTGTTATTTGTTTTCTTTATATAATGATACTACTTTTCCTAATTATCTGTTCTAACTCAAGAAGTACCACATCAGGAATGAAGCAATTAGGAGTTATAAAAAGGCACATCCAGAATTTGGTGGGTGCACTGTTCAACATCATTCTGCACCTCCATAACCCTATTATCTTCTACCAAACAAAACAGCTGGGCAGCATCAGTAAAGTAAATCCAGATCCTGGAGCAGTTGTTCTCATGTGTGTTGAGGTTCTTACAAAAGTGATGGGAAAGAATGATACATTTCAAATAAATTCTTGCTTCATAAACCAATCCTTGCATTTGCCGATGATGTTATTCCAAGACTTTCATCAGCTTTTAGTTTCTCTAGTTAAAAGGCATGAGATTACTGTAAGTGCAACTACCATGGACAAGAATTTCTCCATAGATCTTTATACCGCATGCTGCAAATTACTGTGCACTACTCTGGGGCACCACAAAAGGTTTGTGCTGTACCTTGTTTTTATTTGTAAATAGTAAGCCACATACGACTCCCTTTTCTTTAGCTCTATACAAAAGATTCTTATGTTTCAATTATAATTTTTTGCAAAGTCCCGTATTGAAAGCATAATGTATCATTGTGCCAAGGTGCCTTGTTGATGAGCCCAGTTACTTTTAGGGATGCAATACGGATCCAAATATTCGGATCAAATTTGGATTCAAATCTAGATTTTTTTGAATATAAATATTTGGTATATATTTGCTAGAATGCAAATCTAGATATAGATGTTGTTTTCTTGAATGTTTTGAATCTGAATATGAATACAGATATTATTTATATTCTGGAATTTGAACTTGGATTTTTGTATTTTTTTATTCCATATGAATTGCAAAAATGTATATTTTTTGAGATTTGATCTCTTAACCTCTTTTGACCTTAGGAAAACTTTAACCACTATGCCCAAGTTAAACAAGATACATAAGCATGTATATTTATATTATTTTACTTACAAATATTGTAATCATGTCACTAAATATTTTCAATTAAATTAATAATTATTTAAATAATATAATAATAATTACTAAAATACTTTTTATAATATCAAACACCTAGTTTTAAGTTCTAAATTAGAGTAATGAAGGAATTACTTTAAAGTCCAAAGGATTTAGATTTAGTAGGTCAAAAATTGAACATATCAATGAAAATAGAAATAATGATGAAGATATACACTTAGATGGTTATGAGATTCATAAAAGTAAAATTTTTAAATATTTAGGATTTATAATAAGTAACAATGGTGAAATTATAGAGAATGTTATCCATAGGATTAAAATAGGATGGATGAAGTGGAGAAATGCTTCTAGAATTTTATATTGTAGGAGAATACCCTTAAAATAAAAAAATTATAAAATTGTTATTTTCTCAATTATACTTTATGGGTTGAAGTGCTATCTTGTAAAACATAATTATGTACAAAAAGTTGATTTACAAAGATGCACATGTTTAGATAAGTGATAATACTATACGAGATAAGTTAAAAAATGATTTTATTAAGAATAGAGTAAAAATTGCACCAACTGAAGATGAAACAAGAGAAAATTGACTTACATAGTTTGATCATATCCCTAGGTCAAAGGATACTTTAGTTAAAAGAGAAGAATTAATTAGTGTAGAAGAAACTAAAAAAGGTAGAGAAAGACTTGAACAACTTGTAATGGTGCTTGTTGTGTCAACCATTATTACAGTGTATCAATCTTGAAGAAAGGATGGAGTTGTGGAGGTTCTGAAAGGTGGCATTGCACTTGTTGTCTCAAGCATGTCTTTTGCAAAATTAAAATAAGAACTGAAGCCACTACTGATGTGAAATCAAAGAGCTTGAGTTTGAAATAACGCTAGATGCTGCTAGTTACCTATATTAAAACTTGATGTATATCTGTGAGATTTCCCTCTCACCATTTGTAATTCTTTTTCACACAGACAACAAATACCTAGAAACTAAAATTAAAACACGAAAAAGCATATCACTAAAACTAAAAACATAAAATTATAAAATTAAAATATAAAAATTCATAATACTAAACTATTTTCAATTTTGTATATAAAATGGAATTTTGTTCAACTTGTTTCTATATTAGTTGTAATAAGTTTTTTTTATAAAACCCCCAGTCTATTTATAGGGCAAGGACCTAAAATAAAAGAGAACATGTAGGGGGGATTAGGTCTAAACCCCACCAAAAAGAAGCAAAAAAAAAAAGGCTAGCCCACAAGAGAAACTCTACGACCAGCAAACAAAGAACCAAAACAAAGGCATCGGAATGGAGCTAGCAAGAAGAAAAAGAAAGTAAACGTAAGAGGTCCAGGCACAAAAGAAATAGGTTGCCTAACTCCGCAACGTGCAAACTAGTATCCCCCAGCTATTAAGCAAGCACTAGGCATGGACATCCCTCTACAAACCATTTGTGCTGGAAAAGTTTTTATTTTTCTTGCGGATGTGCCCTTCTTTAGCCAGTCCATTAGCCACTTGATTGTCTTCACTGTAGATATGGTTCATCAAATGTTTACGCTAAACCAGAGAAGTGAGATGAATCCAAAATGTGTTGGCCTGCAAAGTCGGGCATTGATTATCATTGATAGCCTTATACAGAAGTTGGGAGTCAATCTCCACCTCCAACTTCAATTACACCTGATTCTCAATGCAAAAAGTCAGCCCATCATGCAAGGCTTAAGTTTCAGCTAGAACAGCAGTCAATCTCTCATAGAAGTAGCAGAAAGATGTTATGTCGTCCAAGTCATTCCTGATAATCCCTGCACCTGTTGGTTCAAAGTCTTTGTTGCAAGCACCGTTGGTATTCGATTTGAATCTGCCATTCATTGGTTGAATAACATTAATTCTTTGAAAACTAGAATGCCTTAAGGTTGCCACTTCTTCATTCCTGCAATAGACTTTTGGAAATGCTCTGTGAAAATCTTGAAGATGATGCTGAATTCTAGACTTGACATTGTTGAAAGAACCCCTTTTTCCATCATAAAGAATGCTGCAGCATTCCTTCTGCAATTCCTAAAGCATCGTTGCCACTATAATTTTCATAATAATTTGGATATCAGCTTTGCTTTTGGTCTGGAGGAGACGTAAGGCAAAATCCATCCATTCCCATTGGTTCTTCAGGTGGTTGTTGAAGGATCTGTTGAACCCCATCCTACAAAAAATAACCCACTCACCTTCAAAACATTAATGTCTAATAGAGTCCACATCTTTAGATAAATTGCAACAGGTGCACATGGATGCTAAATGAACTCTTTGTTTTTAAATATTCACTTTCGAAAGAAGTCTGTTAAGCTTCATCTCCTATAAAATGAAAGAGATCTTTGAAGGAATGTACTTATTCCAAAGCCCCTCATTCCAATGCATCAGATCAATTTTCTTTCTTAGAACTTCCCAAGCAGATTTGATAGATATAATGCCATCCAACGGAAGGAATCATTCTCATCCTTGATATTGCTAAATTTGGCTACCATTTCCTGCTGAATGTTGTCGGGGATTTCAAAATTATCAAACAGCTGTGGGTTCCTAAAGATTTCAGCCTCATCGAGGTGTTCCCAGCCCTGTTTAACAGCCATAAAATCTGCTAATCTCTTCAATTTGATCCACCAATCATACCAAAAACTTATGTCACCTATACCTCCCAACCAAATGACCAAAGATGTGATGTTTTTTTCCAGCCATAAAATCAACTGTAATAAGTTGATTCTCTTTATTTCCTGTATTTATGGTGGCAGATGTTATTCTATTGATTGAGAACTGTTGCTAGGATTTTTTGATTTTACTAACCAATCAAGGTAAGAAATTTGTTTGTTATTCATCCACCACTCACAAAATATATTTCTCCATAGGTATATTCTTTTTCGTTTGTTATTTGGAAGTCTTTTATTTTTCATTTGTACTTCTGAATTGCCATTTTCCATTGTACAACTGATAATTTTGACACTTTTCACTTGTTGTATCCTCTTTTACAGGGAATCTGGTCGGTGCATTGCACTGCTTGAAGATTCGGTAAATATACTTCTAGTGTGTTTGGAGACTGTGAATGCTGATTTGCCAAGCAAAGAGTCCTTTACTTGGTCGACACCAGAAGCAGTAACATGTGCTACCTTTCTTCGTCGGGTTTATGAAGAGGTTATTACTGCCATTCAGTTGAACCATATATATATTTCTTACTGGTGAATAAGACACTTAGGCTAGTTACTTGGACCATAAGAACTCGATTTGGTAAGGGTATGAAAATAGTTGGCACAATGGTAAAAAGAGAATTAACATAATATGTTTGCAAAAGACTAAATAGGTAGGGAAAAAGGCTAAATTAATTGAGAATAGTGGTTATAAATTATGGTACACTGGAAAACATAAGCATAGAAATGAGATTGAAATAATAGTTAACAAGTTTAAAAGATGATGAAGTTGTTGAGGTAAAAGGAATAGGTAATAGAACTATAATGATCAAGCTTATAATGGGAGAATGTTAAGATGGACGATACAATTATAGTGATTAAGTTTCAACAGAATATCTATTTGTCTGGCTATAATTTATGGCACGTCTTTTTTAAAGATAAGTTGAATCTTCTTAAAAACAAGGTCCATCCAACAAAGAGGTTTTAACGAGATGGTCAGACCAGAAGAAAAACAACAAACAAAAGCAACAAAACAATAGATTTGTTATGTAATACAACCGATTCCCTAAACCTATACAAATTCTGAGATTGAAACTCCAGCTTCTTGTTTGACAAATCTGATTGGTTGCGATTCCATGATAACCAGGTTGTCTGGTAGATAGCATGACATATCAACAATATTGTTAAACATGAGCACATATATATAAAGTTAGTGTGGTGGAGATGTAAATGTTGAGATAGGTAAGTGGTAATGCAATAAGAGATAAGCTAATAAATGATTTCACTGTGAATAGAGTAAAAGTTGCACTAATTGGTGATAAAATAAGAGAGTTGTCTTGATGTTTTGGTAATATCCATAAAAAGCCTATAGATGCACTTGTGAAGAAAAAAGAATTAGTTAACAATATATGTGAAAATAGAAGAGTAGATGAAGAACAAAATTTTCTTTGTCAGAAATAGTAAAAAAGTAAATTTATATAATTTAACAAATGATTTAGGCATGGATAGAAATAAATGGAGGGAAAATATTCATGTCTGACATCTTGACAACTGCAAGACCAATAACATAAGTTAAAACATCATCTTTTTTGTAATTGGTCAAATGGTGTCAATGTAATTCACTAAATATGTTAACAGAAAATAACTGATATTCACTGAAAATAACTAATATTCTCTAAAAATAACTAATATTCACTGAAAATGACTAATATTTACTGAAAATAAGATATATTCTCTGAAAATAACTAATATTCGCTGAAATTCACTAATATTTATTGAAAATAAAATATTCTCTGAAAATAACTCATATTCACTAATATTTACTGAAGATAAGTATTGCTCACCAAAAATCACTAATATTCTCTTAAAATTACTAATATTCTCTAATATATTCACTAATACCCATAGTAAATCACTGATATTCATCAAAAATTCGAAAATTGTAAAAACTTAAAATATAACATAAATATCTTAGATTTACTTTACAATGAAAGAACTGAGATGGAAAAGAGAATTCACTTTAAGATAGAGTTGTAAAAGAGAAATCTAGTGTTGATTTGAGGTATTCTCTCAAGAAAAACACCTTTAGAGTGTATGTTGGGGGCCTTTTATTTCACAGACACAAATATCTATTCAATTGAAATGAAGATCACGTGGATTGAAGAGCAAACAAGGGGAGAAAATCACTAAATCACTTGTACCTGTACCAAATCACCAGTCCTTTACTTTTATATGATTGGTTGATCAGGTAATCTGCCATACAAAAAAGTTTTGGATTCCATCGATATGCCAATTTGGATTTGATCCACAATTTGGAATCGATTGATCCAAGGAAATATCTGTACTACACCTGATTATCAAACTGGGTTCCCAAAAAACCAATTCAGATTTGCAACAAATTGTCGATCCATATTGATCTGAGAACTTTGGTTAAGAGAACAGAGAAGAGAAGGGGAGAGGCAGAAGGGAGAGGATAATGATCTTCAATCCCAGATTGATAGGGGGAAATTGCAGAAACGTTGGTTGGGGAAAGATTACATTCAACAAAGCTCTTCAATGAAATAGAACTAGGGGAAGAACTGGTACCTGCATTTTCAAGACTCCCTATTGCTTCATCATCTCATTACGTTGTTATTCATTTGCAGATGAGACGACATAAAGATCTTTTGGGAAGATATTCCTCTCACTTTCTTTCAAATTACATCAGTGTATCTTCACGACTTGGTCCTCTTAAATCAGGGATTAAACGGTAAGTAATAATTTTATCTACAGAAAAAATCATGATTCCTTTGAAATGCTAAATGTTACATGATCAAATGCTGACTCTTTTCCTGAGGTACTTATTCACAATTATCTGACAGAGAAATTGAAGAAGCACTAGAACCAGGAGTGTATGCCTTGATGGATATGTGCCAGCCTTCAGATCTTCAAGAAATCCACACTGTATTGGATGGTTAGTAATTCGTTAAATCTTTCTTGTTGATTAGCCTTTTTTACCAAACTTCATGCTTGCCTAACACTCTTCTTTTATTTCCAGAGGGCCCTTGCAGGAAAAAGCTGGCAGATTTGCAACATGATTACAAACTTAAATTCCTGTATGAGGGCAAGATTTGATCTTTTCTTGAGTATCTTTAGCTCTCCAAGAAATGTGATATTTGGATTAGTTCTTGGATTGTTGATACTTCTCAAGAACAAGCTTCAGATGGCAAGCTGGGGTTCACTAAGTAATGAGATTGCTGCATGCTGATTGATTAAGAGGTGCCATCTTTCACCAAGATTGTGGACTCGAATTTTCCTGCTTCACTCACGCACAAAAATCATTTGTCTCAATACTTGATTAAAACTGAACTGATATCCTTTGGGTTTCCTTGGATATATGTTGCATCTTTTTGCTTGAGTCATATGATGCATCTTATCAGCCGAATCTTAGTTCATAGTTTTCATGCATTTACTGGTGCCAGAGCTGGAATTGCTGCAGAAGGTTGCCCGAGCTGGGCGTTCAAACATTTTGCATTATAATATTTCATCATTCCAAAGAGTGCCGCTGTAGCCAGATTGCTTGCAGTGTGATTCTTACTGCACGATCCATCAGTGTCAAATATTTAATATATGAGGTTCATGTATGTGTAGGTGTTTGCACACACATGGTTGTAGGTATTTAATGTTTAAATGAAGATTATAGGAGGGAGAGGAATGATGCTGAAGGGAGGGTTGATTTCAGCTGTCTATTATTGATGTCTACATTCATTTAGGTGTAGGTATCTACATTTTCCATTTTCTGTAATAATATATAACTAATTATTGTTTTGGGGTTGGTCATGCATAATTCTGGTGAATAAATATGTTGATTTTATTATTTCTCTGTAACATGTTTTATGAGCATTGGAAAGTTTCTATGCTCTTCCAATATCAATGCATTATGTGTTTTTCACTTGAGAACAGCACATTATGTCCATCTCAGACAAAGATGTTGGCATGAGCAAGCTTGTGGTCTTTCAATTCTAGTTCATTGAATGTGCACGATCAGCATCTGAAAATCAATGGACATGGAGTAATGCTGTGACATATTTGGTATGATCAACTTGGCTGTATGTTCTGGGTGCCATAATTCTATAAGGCAGTATGTTTAATTTTGGTTATTCTTTATCAAGAAATTTTCCTTTTGAAAATTGACTGGCTAAAGAAAATAATATTGCAACCTTTCATTTTTCAACTGAATTTGTCATTGCAGTCCCTGAAGTTGTGCTTTCCATAATGGCTGCTATCCATTTGCATATGCTTGCCAAATCTGGTAAAAGTGATACTAATGACAGGGATATCACATCATTGGATCCACTGGCTGCTAGCTCTTGGGAAAAGGTAATTTTCACATGTTTGTTTTCTTTAGTAGTAAACTGGCGTATAGTTTTATATAATCCAGAAAATGTGCTTCATAGGTTATTTGACACCCCGCTAGGAATTTTCCAGTGTTGTTTGTGAGGTAACGATTTGTGGGTTCTTTTCCTTGCTCTCTCTCAGCTTCACTTCACCTGGATTTGCTGACACCTGTACGGTGCAAATCTATATTGAGGCAAATTAATGCTGAGACAGGATATAAATTTAATTGATATAAATATATGTAACGTAATTCTTGTTATGGCTGTTCAGGTAATAAATTTATTTTTAGAATTTACACCTTGTAGATCCTAGGAAATGAATGCATGCCGGCTACCACATGGAACTTTGAAAGGGTAATTGGGGTTTGTGACTGGGAAGAAGGTAGTGGTACACCGTAATCTTTTATCAACCAAAATGGTTAAGATACGGTTTTACTTCGTATGCCTTAAGTTATAGTCGACTTGTTATTAGAATGAAATATTCAAAGGAGCCGAGAAAAGCTTTGCTGGTACCGTTGATTAGGTGATTAATAATTTGATACTTAAAATCACGTTACAGTTTTTCATACGATGGTGGGTCTGTTTTGACCTGGTGTCATCATCATGAGTGACCTCACCTCATTGCATGAGGCTAACAAGTGTGACCACAATTGGCTTCCGCCTCGGGATTTGATAACCATATAAAATTTACATGTTGTTCTTCACCACCTCATCAATTTAAACTGGCAAGAAATTCATTTTATCTTAGGCGAATTCATTTAATAAGCTTAAGAGAGAATTGTTATCTATCATCACTCCTGTTTTCAACAAGTTTGCAAAATTTCATAAATATGTGTTGTTTTATATATTTTTCTACAATTATAAATTTGATATGATAAGGAAGAATCTAGCAATTTGTAGTAATTGAACTATTATTATAGAAGTTGCATTAACACAAATGTTACTTCAAATGGAAGAAAGAAATTGTTGTCTCCTTCCTCCTCCTCCTTAATTACTATCTTGTAAGAAAACATTCTACAAATGTATTTTACCTGAAAATAAAATGCATGAACTTATAGTGGTAAGTTTTCATTTGACTATCAATATTCTTTTTTTGTAATTCTTGCACCTGCACGATTATTTTTTTCTTTCTATTATTACATTTCATGCTTCCATTCAAAGTTTTTGTAATTTTTCATCTACTTTTGCATTCCAAGTACAATAACTTTTTCTACAACATTTCCATTATTTGAAGCATTCGTTATCTTGAAGCACCTATAAAAGTATCAAAACACTACATACACAAGTGCAAGTTATGTTAACTACTCACAAAACGTGCTATAGTTATATTGAATGCAAGGAAAAAACTCTACCAATATTAGCATAACATAAGAAACTTATAAAATGTAAAAGAAAAAAAATCCAAGTTCCACAGCATTTTTGAAAATGAAAGATTATTTTCAATGGTAGATGAAAAATATCATTAACAAGTTGAACCTATGTCATTAGTAGGATTATCAAGACAAACCACCTCAATTAATTGAGCATGAAGCCATTGATATCTTAAAACCTAAATTTGAGCAAAAGGATTGGCTTTCTATGAAGAAAATGCATGCCTTGACTATCATGATGTGATTTTGTGTGCCATGGATGTTCCATACATGTGTTTTCTGGAATGGTTGTTCTAGGTATTTATCTTATGCTCCAACCAAAAAAGTGTAAGTTATGTAAATATCTAATAGGGAAAAATGTTATCATGCTATAAATGACCTCTGAAATGCTATCAAAAATCAATCTAAAACATGAATATTTCTTCCTAATTGAGTCTAACCTAAATCTACAACAAGAAAACAGCAATACTCAAGAATAAACACTAGAAATTCACATCAATATCTATAGAGATATTATGGAAAATGCAGACTACACAAAATCAGAAAACTACTAAAACAATACTACAATATATGCTCTAAAATGTTAATAATTCCCTTTTGAAATCTTATGTTTTATGATTTCAACTTATTACCATCTTAAAGTACCACAAAAATACAACAAAAACAACACAAAGCTTGAAGGAAGTAGGATGCAAACACTAACCAAAGGCAAGCTGACAAACTAGACTACAAACAGAGATGAAACTAAACCCAAAACTTTTATACATAGATGTCTACTATTTTTATACAAATTTATACCTAAGATAACATTCAAAACATCACTAAAATAAACTTCAATGTTGATAATAAATTGTAATACATTAAATCTAAGGAAATAACACAAAATAGTAAGAAAAATGAAAAAGTAAAAGATGAACCCTTTCTGCTAGAAGCTATCTACACACGTTCAGATTGTCTAATGGATTCACCTCACACCCTTCAAGCTCTCAACACTTCAAGTCCTTCAAACCTAATCTCTACCACAACACATCAAACCTTTCTAAAGATCACATCCTTTGTGTATTCTCAACTTTGAGTGTCCTTTGAGCAACTGCACCACTTGATGGGGTAACAGACATGTCTGTACATTGATGGAGTTCTCCAATAATAAAGTGTTTAGGACAAGCATCTTTGGAGGAGAAGGAGAAGGAGGTGCCAAATTTTTCAAACAATTTCAGATGATTTTGGCGAGGGGGAGATGTGAAAGTTGGCTTTTATATTGAGGAATGTAAGAGAAAGTAATTTTCTTACTTAAGGGGGGGGGAGAGGGGGGGAGGTAGGTTTGTGCACAATGGAAAGTGAGGGAAAGTGGTAAAAAGGAAAGTGAGGGAAGGTGGTGGACACTAACAGACCCTTAAGGAAGGGAGGAGGTTTGTGCACAAGAGAAAATAAGGAAAATTAGTGGAAAGGAAATCAAGAAAAAGTAACGAAAAAATATAATGTATTTGTGTTTGTCAGAAAGTGATGAAAATTGTCTATCACTTTCTAAAGAAAGTTTTATAAGAAGTAGAGTCATTCTATTTATCAAACTAGAAGGCCTGACAGTGACAAAAAGTGAAGGAAAAAATGAAGAAGAGGAAAAAAATAAAAGGAAATGTAATTTGTTAAATTCGTATGTTAAAAAAAAATGAAATAATTATTATTATTATAATAATAATAAATTTTTAAAATATGTTAAATTTATATTAACCTCGTAATATATAATGTATTTTTATGAAGAATGAAAATATTTTTAAATTTTCCATAAACTTAAGATGTTTAAAAATATTTTTATATTATTCAATCATATTTTATTACATTTTATTATTTTTTCACTTTCTATTGATTTCTAAACTTTTCTATCATTTTCTTGTCGATGCACAAACAACATATTTTCCGACAACTTTTTGTAACTTTCTTTTTCGTCACTTTCTGAACTTTTCGACACTTTCTTTTCTATTACTTTCTATCACTTTCTAGGTGTACAAGCAGGTCCTTACCAATGGCTACCTAATATAGGAAAACACCAAAATTTTTCCAAACTTTCTTTTACTACCAATTTCCTTTACTTTCCACAAGCACCACTGTAAACTAACACATCAAACAATGGACCGGCCTAGTCAATCCCCTTTAATAAAAAAAGAAAGATGGTGTTTGTACTTTTTGGACCTGCTCCGAAATGATCGACCCGACCCGTTTACCGGATCCGTTTTGGCTTCGCGCCGTTAAATCCCCACTCCACCGAGGTCGGCCACAACATACCACTGGGAAGGCACCTTCGCGGCGATAAATATAAAATATCTCCAGCCGCCGGTTTTCTTCCTCCCGGCGATGATCGCGCGGTGTGAGTCGGAATAGTTCCAGCGCACGTACTGCCCCCCTCTCGCATTCTCTTCAGGCCTAGCAGCTCCGAAAGTTTGTTCGCGGTTTGGTGTTGTTCAGGTATAAGCCCTATGGTTTCTTCTTTCGCTTTCCGTAACGCTTTTGACGATTTTGTGGTATTTTAGCGTCTCTTTTCTGTTATTCTCTGTTGCAGGAGTACGTCATGTCTTGGTGCACCATTGAATCTGACCCTGGTAAAAAAACGTTTTCAATTTAGTGTGTTTTTGCTGTTTTTTTTGTGTTAGTCTTCTTTGCTTGTTTGTACACTTGTAACTTTCTCTTTGACTATTATGTGACTGTTTTTCCGGCATTCGACATTGTTTTAGCTAGATAGTCGAGTTTTCTGTTGCAACGTTGTCACCTTAGATGTGCGTACATAATCTAACCTTCCTCTCTTGTGTTTGTGGATGTTATGTATTAAGTAAAATAATTATTTGACACAACAGCTACCTAGCATGTACCGATTAGATGAGTTCGATTCATTTTTTGTGAACGCTACATCAAATTAACGTGGTGTTTCTCCTTGCTTTTGTGTTATCTCTTATGCATGTATGACATCTAAATAGGTCATCTTTAGTTGCCAAAAATATGCATTTGCACATGTCAGCTAGACTGCACCTTATTCATTACCCGAACCACTTCCAATTACTAATGTGGAATTTTTAATCTGTTTCATGAAAAACCTTTAGGTGTTTTTACGGAGCTTATACAGCAGATGCAAGTGAAGGGTGTTCAGGTACATTCCGTTTTCTTTATCAGATTTACTGGATACATGAGCTTTTATCATCTTGCATTTGTCTTTTCTTTCTCGCCAATCTCAGCCTTAGAACACTAGTAGGTCATTTACTAGTAAGTCACTCGAAACTGTTAACTTTACTTGCATATCTTTGGACTATATGGTTGTTCAGAAACAGGGTTTTATTTCAACACAGTGCAAAAATTTGTGATGAACTGACACTGTATAGGGTATCATCTCCTTAGACAATGAAATAGGGTGTTAAGTTTGATGTAGATTCTTACTCCCATTTTTCCCCTTGCATTTTTGAACTTTCATTTTCTATATTTATCCATTGGGGTGAACCTCATTGTTATTAACGAGAATCGTCTTACTTTTTATCTCAAAAAAGGTCATTACTGCAACCCTTCTCATGGTATACTGTCAGAAGACCTTAACTAACATAAGACTGGCCTTGTTTTGGGTCTTTGAACTTGCATCTAGTTGGGGTGTAATGACTTTTTGTGAGTTGTTCTTTCATGCTTTGTTTAGCTTTAGTCTACCTTTGATTTGTCATTTTATGCATTTCGTTTGTTGCTGCTCAGAAAAAATTATAATCATGCATAATGATAGAGTAACGATGAAAATCATGAGATAACTCCAAAAAATATGAGATAAAATTGATTTAGTCATCAAACTATTATGTAGCAAACTATAATGATGATAAAGACACACTAAATGACGGAACAAATCTATAGCACAACTAAAAAAAAATTAAGGTTTGATTTGATCAAGGAAAGGAAAATGAATCCAAATGCTATCATCATCATTGTCATTCTTGTTCATCATTTACTAGTGACTCAAGATTTTTGTTATTTTCTTCACCAAAGAATTCTTCCTCTTCATCCTCTTTCTTTTGAATATCTTCTTATTGATCATTGAATCCAACTCATTCTTTGCCTTTTCTTGAATATGTTTTGAGAGAAAGTCATGTGGATTTGGTTGCTGATGTCCATGACCATTCCTGTGGGAATGTTCAAGGCCACATGTATGTGTTAGAGTTTAAGTTTGTTGAACTTGAGATTAAGTGTTTGATCTTTTAACATGATTGACTACGAACTCTGAAGCTCCTATTACTAGAAAGTGAGCCCAAAAACACTTGAAATCAGTTGGAAGGTGTTGCCATTGATATGAAAAAAGAGAGCTGTACATGATTAGTTGTTTGAGATATTACTTAACAACGTAATATATTAAAATGCCATAAACTATACCATTGTCATCATTCTAAACTATAAAGTGTACCTATCATTTAATGTATCATGTGTTATCATCATGGATACTTCAAAATTCTGTAATCATTGATATGTAAACATAGTCAAGTATGAACGAAAACCAAACATGTTGTAACAAAAAGGAGTTGCAGCGACCACAACAAGATCCCTTGTAAGGTGACAAGGGATAGAAGCCAAACTCAAACTTTTGCATTGTCCAAAATCCATCTGCCCTTCCAAGATCTCATTTACTCCACAACACAATTGACTACCTTGATCCAAAAACAATCCTTACCATGGTATACATCTTGGAGCACTCTATTGTTCCTTTTTAGCCATCTCCTCCACTTGTGGAATGGTGAACCACATCTTCCTCCATGTGGACTCCAATTCCCCTTTACCTATCCATTCCTTGCAAAACCATGTCATGTTGTGCCCTATAATATCATTTAAACCCAACGTTAAGCACCTAAAGAGGTGTCATTGACCTTCCTCTTGCTCTTTGTAAAATCTGCATCTACTAGCTAGGTAAAAACCCCTCATATTTAGGAAGCATTTAGCTTGAACTGGCTCATGCCACACTTGCCAAGTGAAGAACTAAACTTGTGTAGGTATCCAATTCCTTTAAATGAACTTCAATTCCCACACCTTAGTCCCTGTAGGGTCCAACATCTGGTATAAATATTTGACTGTGAATCTCCCATTTATGCTCTATCACCAAGTGTTTGATGAGTTCTTTATATAGAGATTAAAGAAAAGCCATGTGAGTGAAGATAGGAAAGAAAGCTAGCAAGGTTACAGGACTCTTGAGTCACTCAAGTTCTTGTAGAATCAAGCATCCTACACTAACTATCCTTTTCATGGAACACTTAAAAATCTCTACAACTCTCACATTTATTTGATCTATGAGAAAGTATAATTCTGGAAAGTGAGATATCAAGGGAACTTGATCCACCTAGCTATCTCACAAGAAATTGAACTCAACTCCATTACCCACCGCCTCCTTACACCCACACCATACAATCTCATCTGCCTCTTGAACATTTCTCTGCTTGCTTGTAATGTTAGATACCCATTCATCTCTTCTCCCCTATAAGTGAAAATCTTAAATGATTAAGAACCAGGATTTGACTCTATAAGTGGTCCTGAAGTTCAAATCCACTAGAGAAAACCTCAATTTACAAATGATATCTCTAAAATATAAAAATGATTACAAGTTGAAAATCTAAGAGATGAAAATTTGTGCCTAATTGACTTTATCTTCTTGAATACAACATACACTGCTTTATATGTTAATTTATTAAGTTCATCGACATATTCCTTCTTTTATAGTAGTAGTTGTGACAAAATAACTGTAATCATGTGTGTTTGATCATGTAAATCAGTGATATGTTTGTTTTCCTCTTCATTTCAACCTAAAGCAGACACAAACTTGAACAGATTTATTCCTTGATTACTTAAGTTCAAGTGATGATGCACTAGGGTTTTATATATTTGAAAGGTGTATTCTCTAATATGTAGAATAACAAAACTATAATGCGGTTCTAAATTAGAGTAGATCTAAGGCACTAGGTCTTCTACAATTGTATAACCAACTTAGATTGGAATAATATCTAACATACCTTAAAAGGTAAAATGTCTCTTCAAATCTTCTATACCATTAAAGTTGACTAGCGTACTAAAGAAGATTTTCATCTTATTGTATTTATTTTCAAATAATTTTTAAGTTGTTTTATCTTTAAAGAATAAGTCAAAATCTATCTTTTTATCTTCTTCCTCTAAAGATTCATTAGTTTCATCTTTTACAACTGACATGTTTCTTGAGTCAATGACTACAACTGTGGATTCATCAATCACATTACCTCGAGAGTCATGTGGTGATAAATTAGCATGTTCTACTTCCATGGCAGTAGAGTCAGCAATTGTTGGAAATCATTTTAAACATGGAGGAGATGAATTATCAATTGTTTTATTCTTCAAAATAACAAATATTTCCTTAAAATCACCAAAAGAATAAAATAGACTATCTACAAGTTGTTTTATCATGTTGGTGCCAACTTCAAGAGGGATGGTAAACTGAAGAGGTCGTTCAATAAATTCTAATGGTATATCTATATGCATTGTAAGAAATATTGGCTGAGAAATAGGTTGAATTACCAAATATTCTGAACTTTTCTTACATTTTCTCTTGTATGTTTAAGAGAAGTCTTTTGTAATTAGTTGCAATTTAGAGAATTTGTTAGTCTTAGAGCTTGTTCCTTTCAAAACATATTTCTTCTTTGACTTTTTCTTTTGAGGAACATACTTCTTTTTTCCTTTTAGATCTGATGAATCTAATATGATGTGAAGAACATGAGGTTCAACAATAGGTTCCTTGAATCTAAATGGTAGTAAATATTTAAATTTTCTTGCATCTTCTTCAGTTTGTTTCTTAGAAGCTTCAAGAGCCAACTGAAAATTTTGTTCATCTTCTTCCTCTTCTATTTTAGTCATTGTCTTAGTCTCAAATTCCTTAGACTTTCTAGCAAGGAATCATTCTATTGTCTAAACTTCAGTAACATCCAAATGATAATTTTCTCTCATTATTTAGAACACATTATATTTATACCAAAGTAACTCAAGGATGGTCATATTTTTTGTAAGAGGATATTTGATTCTTAATTCCTCTAAAGATATTGAGGTAACAGCTTGGTTTGCCTCAGTTTTCTTTTGTCGTTTTGTTTTAATTTCAGGTGGAGATGAATATTTTGGTGTGAGTTTCTTTTCTAGTGGTGGTGGATTCTTTTCATGTTCCAACATGAAAGAAGCATGTCACTCTTCTTGTTTTTTAAGTTTAAATGTCATTGCGTCATGATGTGAATAACCATGTTCAATATAGGTTCTATTACTTTCAAATTGAATGTAATGAATCTGTTTAGTTGTTAAACTTTTCACTTCTTTTAGGCTCCAAACTATCTGATCTTTGTCCTCTAATAGTTGAGTGGACTTTCTTTTTCTCATTGTTTAGAACAAAGATTAAGAGCTAGAGATCATGCTAAATGAGTAATGGCTGAAGAGGGTAGAAGACTAGGGTTTGATTGCTCAAAAGGCTGAAAAGGTCGTATAAGAAAGTAGGTTTAAATAGGCAACTGTCGATGACTTAGAATTTGAGCACAACACAAAGCTGCAGCCACATATTCAACTTCAATTATGGATAAAGTTGCACAATTTTGTTTTTTGTTAAACCATAAGATTAGTGAAGTTCTAAGTAGTTGATAGGTTCCACTTACATTTTTTTCTATCAAATTTGCATCCAACATAATCAATATCATTGAATCCTTGTAATTCTAAGTTATTGTCCTTGAAATACATCAAATCATAGTTTGGAGTTCCTTGAAGGTACTTAAAAATTCTCTTAACTATTGTTTGATGTGATTCTTTAGGATTGGTTTGATATCTAACACAAGCACATATACATGAACATGATATCTGACTTGTTTACAGTTAAGTATAGCAGAGATCCTATCATCCCATGATATTTTGTTATCTCAACATTTTCTCATGCTCATCTTTATCTAATTTAACATTTGAGCTTATAAGAGTACTAGATGACTTGCAGCAATTTATTTCAAACTTTTTCAATAACTTCTTAATATATTTCTCTTGAGAAATAAATATTTCTTTATTCATTTGCTTGACTTGTAGTGCAAGGAAATAATTCATTCAATAACCTTTTTGGTAACCTTCTAATTGGTTAGTCAATTCGCTATTTCTTCTGTTGGTTAATTAAAGACAACATTCAAAATCATCTCTAGATATTCAGTCATTTAAATTCTAGGCCACTGATAGTTGTCTATTTAAATCCACTTTTCTGTACGACCAGTACTTTTTCAGCTTTTCGAGCAATCAAGTCTTAAGTCTTCCACCTTCTTTTGCGACTACTCACTTAACATGCATCTTCAATTCTCAATCTTTGTTCTAAACAATGGAAAAAAGGAAATTCACTCAACCATCAAACAACAAAGACTAGATAGTTCAAAGTTTAAAAGAAGTGAAATGTTTAACAGTTAAACAAGTTCATCTCATTCAATCTGAAGGTAACAGAACCTATATTGAACTTACTAGGTATAGTTATTCACATCATGATGCAATGATATTTAAACTTAAAAAAGAAGAAGAGCTACATATTTCTTTCATGCTAGAAAATGAAAAGAATTCACTATCATCAAAAAAGAAACTCACACCAAAATATGCATCTTTACCTGAAATTAAAACAAAACAACGAAAGAAAACTCAAGCAAAGCAACCTGTTACCTTAACATCTTCAGAGGAATTAAGAGTCAAACATCCTCTTACAAAAAATATGACTATCCCTGAGTTGCTTCAGTGTAAACATAATGTGCTTTAACTAATGAGAGAAAATTACCATTTGGATGCTACTGAAGTTTAAATAATAGAATGATTTCTTACTAGAAAGTCTAAGAAACCTGAGACTAAGATAATGACTAAAACAAAAGAGGAAGATGATGAATGAAATTTTTAATTGGTTCTTGAAGCTTCTAAGAAACAAACTGAAGAAGATGCAAGGAAATTCAAAGGTTTATTATCGCTTAGATTTAAGAAACTTCTTGTTCTTCAAATAATATCAGATCTGAAAGAGAAAAAGATATCTGTTCCTTGAAAGAAAAAGTATGTTCTGAAAGGACTAAATTTTAAGACTAATAAGTTCTCCAAATTACAACTAGTTACAAAGGACTTCTCTCAGACATACAAGAGAAAAAGTAAGAGAAGTTTTAAATATTTAGCAATTCAACCTGTTTCTCAACCAATCTTTCTTACAGTACATATAGATATACTATCAGAATTTATTAAATGGCCTCTTCAATTTATCATCCCTCTTGAAGTTGGCACCAATACAATAAATCAGCTTGTAGATAGTCTATTTCATTCTTTTGGTGATTTTGAGGAAACATTTGTTATTTTGAAGCTCCTCCATGTTTAAAATGTCTTCCAACAATTGCTGACTCCACTACCATAAAAGTAGAACATGTTAATCTATCACCTTGTGACTCTCAAGGTAATGTGGTTGATGAATCCACAATTGTGACCATTGACTCAAAAAAACATGTTAGTTGTACAAGATGAGAATAATGAACCCTTGGAGGAAGATGAAAAGATAAGTTTTGATTAATTCTTTAAAGATAAAGTAGCCTGAAAATTGTTTGAAAATAAATGTAATAAGATGAAAATCTTTTTTAGTACGTCAGTCAACTTTAATGATATAAAAGATCTAAAGAGACTTTTTACCTTTTAGGGTCTATTAGATATTATTTCAATCAAACTTGGTCATACAATTGTAGAAGACTTGGTGCTTTAGTTCTACTTTAATTTAGAACTACATAATAGTTTTGTTATTCTACACATCAGAGAATACACCTTTCAAATAAATAAAAACCTAATACATCATCACTTGAACTTAAGAAATCAAGAAATAAATTTGTTCAAGTCTGTGTTTACTCTAGGTTGGAATGAAGAGGAAATCAATAAGATTATTTGTCTCAATCCTCTATATGCAAAAGTCATTGATTTACACAATCGAACACACATGATTATAGTTATTTTGTCACAACTACTACTATAAAAGAAGGAATATAAATGGTAATTTTCTCTCATTAGTTAGAGCACATTATGTTTATACTGAAGCAACTTAGGGATAGTCATATTTTTTGTAAGAGGATGTTTGACTCTTAATTCCTTTGAAGATGTTAAGGTAATAGGTTGTTTTGCCTGAGTTTTCTTTCATTGTTTTGTTTTAACTTCAGACAGAGATGGATATTTTGGTGTGAGTTTCTTTTTCAATGATAGTGAATTCTTTTCATTTTCTAGCATGAAAGAAATATGTAGCTCTTCTTGTTTTCTAAGTTTCTTGTACTCTTCTTGATACCACAGTATGAATCATATTTACCACTATACCAAAAGCTCGAGTTGATAGTAAAAATGCACTACATCCTTTTATAGTATCATATAGCCTTAGTAGGGAGTCTGAGTCGAGGTTAGTTACATGCTCCTCATGAGTAAGATGTTGGTCTCATACCCAACAATCTCCATTTTCACAATATGCGAGTTACTGCATGACTAGGGTTTCAAACTCACAACCATCCAAGCTTTGATATTACTTGTTATTGGATTGAAGTTTACTAGAAGGAGGTGAATAATGAGTTTCCTTATTATCGAACAATTTTTAATTTACCTTAATACTTTAATATCATAGTTATTAATTTTATTTCTATCAGTTACACAATTATCACAGCAAACAATAATACTATAGAAATAAAATAATGAAAAACACAAAAAAAAGATTATAGTGGTTTGCCTAAATAGACTAATCTATTCTTCAAGACGTCAACCTTGAGATTTTTACTAACTCAGTATTTTTAAAGTTCAATATCAACATTTACAAGAGTCTATAAACTCTTACAATAATGTTTTCTTAGCTACACACCTAATTAGAATACACAAAGCACTACTTTGTGCATCATACAAGGCTACAACCCTATGTCTACAAGACAATCATCTTGTATAGATGAGACACTAACCTCACCTTCTTCTTAAATCCCTGAATTTGAAAAAATTACTCACCACACCTCAGTGAGTTAGGTTTTTTTCAATTAAAAAATTTATTAACACTTCCAGAATTTTAACACATAAGCATTTGCTATTACTGAAACACAATGTAATTTACAAGAGAACAAAACAAGTTCAAACCACAATGTGAACCTTAGTTCTCCTTGTGGAATGCTCCAGTGTCGTCTCTACACTCTCTTTTCGAGAGATGTGTCAACGAAATCTTGGTTGCAGAGAATTGTGCACTTGATTTTTCAATAGATGCTCTCTCACATGCATATATGATTTTCCTTTTTGTTTATTTTTGTTTTCTGATTCTGGAAACTCCATAACATTCAATTTACATCATTAATCATCATAATTTGTCATATTGTCAAATTGAGTGCATCGATTGCTCTTTCCATTTCTGTTTCATTCCCTTAAGATCAACTTGCAAAGCAGTTACCTGCAAATCTGCAATGTAAATATAGATAACCAAGTCTTGAATAATACACAGCAAGTTAAATCTTCTTTTAGTTTAACTGTCGGATACTTATTAGAATAACTAACTGGAAGGTCATTTAAGTTTGGTAAGATATAAAAATATTGGATTATTCAGTATTTAAATATTCAGGCAGTAAGTACAATAAGTCACTGAGATATTCAGATAGTAAATAATCTAAGTTACCAACCAATCAAGGACAAACACTTAAACACAGGTTACAAAATCTTAATCTTTAAGTGATCGAGTAGTTAGGTGAAATAATCTATAAATTTTCGAATAGTTCACCTAACAATTTAGAAAGTTATCTGACAAAATGAGATATACAGACACTTAATTTCTTAAGTGACCAACTAGGCTTAAACTTTATAGAGACTTGTTTATATAGATATTCGACAATTGGGGTATAATTTTTCATCATTAAAATATAACTAATTTCCTATCAAGGGTTTATGAAAAGGAATTTATTGAGTTATCAATAATGTATACATAAAACTCGTAGGGTTAACACTAATTCTACGACTTTTTAATAGAACTTACATGAAACTTTAAGTTATCCATGTGATCAGTCGTAACACTGCATATTTTAAATAAATATCCAATTTACTAAGTGATCATCATCAAAATATAATCCTAACAGAGTTAAGTTTGAGGAACCCTTCCTAGGCTTAAATTCATTGATCAGGTCATTCCTTTCAACCTAAGCACATAATCTCCCAAATACCTCTGCCACCAGCGAAAATAGAAACAAGGAAAGGATAAGGGGCCCTCTTCTCTAAGGTCCTTGCCATATCCAAATTCCTTTGTTACTGTCTTTCACCAATATAGAGAAGGATGCTGAGCTAACACAGTATTTGATCCAGTCTCTCCATTTTGTGCGAGCATCAGATGTCGTATGCCTTTTCCATGGTCAATTTCCTGACTAGGCTAGCGTTCTTCTGCCTACCCTGTGCTTCAATACATTTATGCACCACCAGAAAGTCATCCAGAATCTGTCTCCCCCTGTTGAAGGCCAATTGCTAATCACTAATGATACCAGGTAAAACGTCCTTTGACCTCTTGGCCAGACATTTGGCCACAATCTTATAGACTCTATTGAGAAGACTTATTGGCTTGTAATCTCCTATGACTTGTGTATCTGCTTTTTTGGGATTGAGTGTAATAAAGGTCTTGTTACCTCACCCTAGATCACTTCCATCTTGCTGGAAGTCTGATGTAATTGCCATGATGTGTTCTGCCACTTGTTCCCAAATTCTGTGAATGAACACTAATGGAAAACCGTCTGGACCAGACACCTTGTCTCCAGCTATAGAGAAAATAGCTTGTACCTCTTCCTTTGAGAGATCTGCTTCTAATTGAGACCTTTGCTCAAAAATTATGGAAAAATCCATATCAACCTGCTTAAAGTAGAAATTATTTTTCCTGATTAAATGCTCCATAAAAAGCTCTCACTTTGGTTGCAGATACTCTGTCAGTAAAGCATCAGCTGGCAATCGAGATGGAGCTCAAGTGATTAACTCACCTTCGATGAGAAGCTATCCTGTGAAAGTACTTTGTGTTTCTGTCCTCTGCTCCTAACCATGGTGCTCTTGATCTTTGTCCCTGGCAATCCTTTCTGATTCTGACAATCTTCCATTCTGCTATTCCTTCTTGTCTAGATCTTCAATCTGCTTGTACATATTTGAAGCTTATATTCCGCTTGCCCACATCCTTTAAGTTTCATTTCTTCAGCCCGTGCTTAAGTGCTTTGAGTTTGGTGCAGAGGCACCTAGTTGACCCCCATTTAGATAGGAGTGTTGGAGAAACCTCTTTGCAAATCTGCAACCTTCTACTCAAATCCCTCTACCAAAATTTTGAAGCAGTCTAGTCCTTCAATCCATCAAAGCATCAACTGAAAGCAGAAGTGGGACATGATTTGATGTTACTCTAGGTAAGCTGGAAATTGAGGACACTGAGCACACATCATCCCAATCTGGTCTCACAAAAACCTTGTCAATACAAGCCATCAAGGAATCGTCTTGCATATTTGACCAGGTGAAACAAACCCCTTGAATAATCATGTCTACTCACTCTAAATCCTGAAAAATGTAATTGAACTCACGCATTCTAATGGTAATTCTTGGGTTGTTGTTCCTGTCCGTTGAGGACCTATTTATGTTGGGATTTAGTCCAAATCTAGGCTTGGTTGTGTGATGTAGGTATGGTTTATATTTCGGTCAAGGGAGAAGTGAGTTTGATTTGTGCAGTTGGGTTCAATTGAGCTTGAATTGGGTTTGGTTTGGTTTGGTTTAACCATGGATATTGTTTGGACTTTGAGAGCTTTGACCATATAAGTTTGAAGAGGGTTGGCTTTGTCAATTTGGGGATTTTGAAGGTATTTTCGAAATTTAGTGGTCTTGAGGATTTTGAGATAGGTTTCTAAGGGGATTGTATATAAACCAACGGTTATACCATCTTTGGAATCTATACATATTTGGTATTCCATTAAATGTTGTCACTCCTTTTGGGTGCAAAGGTCCAAATATGAGTGGGAAATATCCTAAATCATATCCCAAGGTTCCCAAACAATCACTTAGTGGAAAAGGTATCTGTAGGAATCTCTGAGTGCCAAAGCTTTTAGAGGATTTTTTTGTTGTTTAGCTGTAAAATTGTGGTGTATACAACTTTTTATGAATGGAATTGTGGTGTGTATGCACTTATCAATAGCTTGCCACCTAGTTGAACAAAGGTTCACATAAACTGTGAACGTACATCATAGCAGTCTCAGAAATCTGTGAAATACAACAAAAAATTGAAAATAATAAATATTTATAGGGAAAGTCTTGGTACAATAGTAATGTTTCTCTATTCTGACTTGGAGTTCATGGATTTGAATCCTATGAAAGTGCTCCATTTATGTGGGTAAGATCGTTTACGATTAGCCCCTTCTTAGACTTTACATTGGTGGGAGCCCTGTGCACTAGATTTATCCTTTTTGATCAGTATAAATATAAATACTCATGTATAGTAATTGATGATTTTTATATTTGAGAAATAAATTGTTATGCTCCACAAACTATAGCAATAAAGAGCTGAAACGTGGTGGATATCTCTTGTCTCAAAGTTTAGTGGAATGCACTTGCAAAATTTGCAGGTATAAAAAATGAATGAAAATAAATTTGAAAAGCACAAGCAATGCTGCAAATGTGAAATAGAGAAAATATAGGTGAGAATCAGATGAGTTAGTCATGAATTTTGAAATTTAAAAGAGGAAGAAGAAAGAGTAAACGTGGTCAAATGTGATGAATTAGTTGCTACCTAAATTTTTTTCGTGAGATATTATTGTTAATTATTAGAAGAAAATCTAATAATCATTGAGATTAAGGAGTTTCCACATATAGAGTGGGGATCCATATATGAATATCCATTTACACATGATACATATATCTCTAACATTAATAATTTCATTTTCTTTTAGTTGGATATATACGAGTGATTATACATGGGTAAAAAAGAGATTTAATGACATGTTGCTCAGCCCATGAATTTCCCCATTGACATAATATAGTTGGTACTTTATATTGTTAACTTTTATAATACTGATAAAAAATTAAATTGGCCAATTACCTATTTGGAAAAAAGATCTTTAAGAATATATAGAAAAATTACCTTTTGTCTGTGAACATAATCCACACATATTGCAGCAAAGTTTATGATCGACTGAAGGTGCTGCTCAAAAAAAGACTGTTGTAAGGCTTTCTATTTCATTCTACATTTGTTTAACGGTGGGTATAACTGAAAATTTGTTTATGTGCCTACTTTTGGTTGTGATGGCTTGGTTTATGTCAGATTGTAGATCTTTCTGCAACCTTTTTAACTGTATATCCTGCTAGTCAGAATTATTTTTGTTTTAGACTTTTACTAGGAAAAGCAAGTCTTTGTTTCCTGCGGTTTTTTTCATTCATATGTATTTGCATGCCTCCAGGTTGAAGAATTGTACTCGTTGGATATTGATTCTCTGAACAATTTATGGTACATTCTTTGATCAGTCGATCCTTCAGTTTTTTTATTTATTCTTTATTTATTGTTCAAGTATGAGAATGATACTTTTGGCCCTGTTTTTAGGCCTGTCTATGGCTTAATATTTCTTTTCAAATGGAGACCTGGGGAAAAGGATGACCGTCCCATTATCAAGGATCTGAATCCTAACCTCTTCTTTGCAAGCCAGGTTTTGGTCCTCAAATTTTCCATAATTTTACAGAAATTTTGAGAACCATTGTACACATCTTCGGGTGATATGTTTCCAGGTTATCAATAATGCTTGCGCCACACAAGCGATTCTTTCTATTTTATTGAACTGTCCGGAGATAGACATTGGCCCTGAATTATCCGTGTTAAAAGAATTTACGAAGAACTTTCCACCTGAGCTCAAAGGCTTGGCAATTAACAACAGCGAAGCAATTCGTACCGCTCACAACAGCTTTGCCAGACCAGAGCCTTTCGTACCTGATGAGCAGAAAGCTTCTGGGAATGACGATGAGGTTTACCACTTCATCAGCTATCTTCCCGTGGAGGGTGTTCTGTATGAGCTTGACGGACTGAAGGAGGGCCCTATTAGCCTTGGTCAATGCAGTGGTGGGCAGGAAGACATGGACTGGCTACACATGGTACGACCAATAATCCAGGAGCGCATAGATCGCTATTCTCAGAGTGAGATAAGATTCAATCTCATGGCTGTTATAAAGAACAGGAAAGAAATGTATACAGCGGAATTGAAAGAACTCCAGAAAAAAAGAGAGCAGCTTCTGCAGCAGCTACAGATTGCACAAAATGAAGGGTCGTCAGCTGATCGTGTATATTCCTCCTCAGCCAAGCCCAGTCCCGTTGAATCTCTAAACAAGTCACTCTACGAAGTGGCCACCGGCATCGAGAATGTGACTCAGAAGATAGTGATGGAGGAGGAGAAATTCAAGAAATGGAAGACAGAGAACATCAGACGAAAACACAACTATATACCTTTCTTATTTAATTTCCTCAAGATTCTTGCCGAGAAGAAGCAACTGAAGCCACTTATCGAGAAGGCGAAACAGAAAACGAGTGGTAGCCCTAGGTGAAGAAACATGGACCCCCGTTTTGCATTGGTATCCATCGGTGCCTACGGCTAACTGAGAAGGCAAAGAGCACGACGAGGTTTGCATTTTGCTTTTTATTTCTTGTCTGTCTTTCTTCGGAGTTTCCGTGCCTAGCGCCAAAATCATATTGCCGAACAATGTGCAAGTGTGCTTCGGATTATGCCTCCTGATGTTTTCATGCTTGTATGTTTTTCCTACCCATCCTCCTTCGTGGGGGATTCCCTGTGTGTGTCTTCTTTGACGGGGACTTTGGTTGGGGGAAGTTCGGCTGCTGATCTAGGAGGAAATGCTCTCTCTGTACCACTCGGGCGAGGAGGATCGGCAATTGGACAACGCACTCACGAACGATCGCTACTTGCAACGGTGGGGAGGTGCGTTTCTCTTTTTGTTGTTCAAAAGGTGCGAACTGCATTTCTAACTTAGCAACCCTTCTTTTAGTTACATCCTTCAGAGACTAGAACTAATTAACGTAAAAAAAACTTAGAAAAAGTAGACGTAAATTTAATACCACTACTTAGGCTTTGTAAAAAAATTAAAAAAAGTAGAGGTTAAACCTAAATACTACTTAGGGATTGTAAAAAAATTTAAATTTATGTAATTTAACTGTAGACTTGGCAATAGAAGATATAAACAGTAGACGTAATTTTAATACCAAAATGCGTCTTTCTGTTCTTTCAATGGAAGGTAAGTTTTGGAGGATAAACAAGAAACTTTAGGTAAGCTTCCCCCATTCTTCCCTTTCCAAATTCTTTACTCGTTTCTTTTCTTTCCACATTGTTTCTTACTTTAGGTTGTCAATAGATAAGGAAATATCTTAACCTATTTTACCCGACTGGATAATTTAATATTTGAGCGATCATGTTCAATCTGGCAAAAACCTCGCTTGAAGCTCTATTGGGTCGAACGTGAGATACCCATACTACTCAAATGCCAATATGTTGGGACTTGAAGGTAATTTCAAACAAATTAAAATGTCTAAAACCTCGAAGAAAACCTTCAATACCTTCTCTCGAAATCTTTCTATCTCAATTTAAATTCGTGGCATTCGTTTTCTGTAAACATACGAACTAAGATAACAAATAAACAACAATGTAGTTTTTCCCGGTAGGATAACATTATACGAAGTACGATAAAAAAAATCAGTTGATGGTTTCCTTTAGGACGAGTAATTTTCCTCCCTACAGTCGGAATATCGAACTGTTCGTTTTCCAAATATGAGAAATTGAAAGTCAAGAAATACCTTGAATGGTTGATACATAAAAGATAACGCCAAAAGCACAAGTAAAAGGGACTACATAGGATACGAATTTAAGGCTTACTATATCATAATGATGTATTTATGAATATAAAGAAATTAATCCTAGAACAAAAATTACTAAAAGAAAGGATCAGATTTGAAAAAAACTACTTAGGAATAATAAAAAAACATCGAAGATTCGATAAGAGGCCATTGTAAGAAATGGCACCATAGGGACTGGTATTCTCTAGGAAAATAAGAGAATCGGATACTTCGAATCTGAAACTAATAGAAACTTATTAACTCCAAAACGAAATTTAATAGTACCACGTTCAAGCAATTAAGCCATCCTTTTGTGACAATCCTAATCTAAAATGAATCTTGAAATAAGTTGGATTCCTGGCTACAATTCTCTACACAGAAGAGCTGCGGAAATCACAACCAGCTTTTTAATATCTGGTACGGCTAATCCAAAGTGAATGGCGAGTGAACAAATCACCTGTAATAAAAAAAGTAAATAAAAACAAACAAATAAGATACGACTTTGGAATGCGTCATCCAACAAGAACAATTTTCACTTTCTAATACATCCTCCTTGAAAAAAGCAAAATAGCAAAGATAAAAATAATAATAAGCAACAATGGTACTTACGAATAACTATTGTACATCTCCGTAACGGACAAGGCGCCCAATCCAGGGCAAGAAGCACGTTCTTCCGAGACCGTATATAGACAGACCATAAGCATCCGGTATTATATCATCAGGGTTTGGTTGTTCCCATTCAATCGGAAACGTAGTCACCCTGTTTTTATCCGCCAATTCACCTAAAATGGAGACGAAAACTTCAACGTCGACCATAATCAGATTCCGGTGGCGGCGGCCTCCGACTACCTCTGTCTAAACCAGAGAAACGATTTGACCCTTGCCAGGGTGGTACATTATCTCTCCTGTTCCCCGAGGCCTGATTGGGAGCTCTTCCCCGTTGGTGACCATAATTTTGCCCAGGTTCTAACCATCCATACCCACTATAACCAACTGGGGGACGGGCATGTGGTCCCCTTGCAGGCGGCATTATAAAAGGCTCTGTACCAGGTGGGTAAGCATGACCACCATTATGCGGGTATCTCTGTGGATGTCCTGGTCTTGCCGTATCAACTTGCCCGTGATAACTGTTTCTTTCATACTGAGCATAAGGAGAAGAAACATCTTGGTTATTGTTCCCAAATTGTGGATTCGATGCTCTTATATCCTGATATTGAGCAGATGGATGGTGATATTGCTCTGGACCATGCTTTAAATGATTTCCATGAGAAGAGTGTTGGAAACCATCCTTACGGCCGCGAGGATCATGAATTCTACGTGTGTGAAAACCACGTCCAGGAACTGCCTGGCTACCAGACATGTATCTTCCATCTGGATGCATCCGACTAGATTCTCCTGCATTGTAATTTGAGCGTACATCCTGGGGTCGACCATATCTGCTCCGATCAACTTGCAAACTGTTAACAATAAGTCTATGAGCAGCATCACCAAGCTCTCTACCGGAAATTGCTCCACTAGTATATTCCCTGAAAGTGATAAAAAATAGTTTCATAAATAGAACGGCATCAGAAAAGTAAGGAGAAGAAGGGTAGACAGGTATGATATTTGAATATCCACCAATCATTAATGACAACCATATGGTAGAATTAAAAAAAACAATAATCAATGCGTTAATCCTACCGTGGGGTTAATCACAGACTCATTCCCCTACATTTATTCCAATCCATCACACTTATCAAGACACCATGGTGGTCCTTCCATGGGTGCCTAGCTGTCTAGGAAGTTATATATATATATATATTTTTGAAAGAGAAATTGATTGGTGGTGCTACAACAATTTGCTGTAGGTACCACTACCGTCAAGATATCATTACATGGCTAAGATTCTCCTGAAAAAATCCGTCTACCCTACTCTCCTTCCCATTCTTGCTGACGCTCACTTGCCTTCCCCCTCCAACCCGCAAGTGGAAGACAGGCAACCACGCAAGCAAGAGGAAGGAGGTAGTAAGCACATGAGGAGGAGGAAGGGAAAGAGATGCACGACCGAGGGTAGGGGTGGGGGCAAGACGTTCACAGTGAGGGGACGGGAGGCACACAAGCGAGTGAGCACGAGGCGAGTGATGAGTAAGCAGGCATGCGCGGTGAGAAGGGGGAGTAGTGACCATGTGAGAAGGATAGGTGACCATATGGGAGGGGCAGGCGACCGAACAAGAGAAGAAAGGGAGGATCAACTGAGATTAAATTTCAATGGTCTGAATTACTGAGTACCTACAAGATCATTTTTCATACACATTTATCTCTCTCTCTCTCTCTCGATATATATATATATATATAATATTCCTATTTAGATGTAAAAATAAAAATAAACTTTGATAAATAATAACAAAATTCATCAACAAAAAAGTCTAACGAAAAAATGCTTAAATAAATTAAGCAGAAAACAAATTGATCCAAAAAGTTCTTAATAATAATAATTCAAGGTTAAGTATCTACGGCTGCACAATTGAGTGGGTAAGGTCGGAATGGGTATTACTCAACCAACCTTATCAAAAGAGGAAAATATTTTCTGTTAATTGACCTAATAAATAAACAGTCAACCATTAACCGACACAAAAAAGTCAGTTTGGTTAATTGGTTAACTGTTTAACCACCCATAATGAAATTGGTTGATTAATGATTAAAAATTACATAGATCATTTAACAAATTTGACTTGTATCTTTATTACTTTCAGCTATTTACTTAAAACCTATTTGAACATAAATTTATAATATTATTATCAAAGAAATAGATAAAAGTATAAAATATATTTTAATTGAATTGGTTAATTAGGTTGAGTCAATTAACAGAAATAATATAAATATTTCCATTAATCAACCTGAATTTAACAGTTGACCATTAACTGACTCAATACAAGTTGGGTTGACCGTTGCCTAACCCAATTTAGGACAGTTAATGTGTGCGCCCATACAATCATACACATTTTTATAATATCAACATGTGAAAACACAAGATATGGTAGAAGTTGAAAATATTCATTCATAAGCAAACAAATCCTCTATAGATAGAGACTACATAAAGAGGACAAAAACATAATAAGCAATGTGGGGACTAAACCCACTTATAACACAAAATCCTAAAGCATTATTTTTTCTAACACCCCCTCAAGCTAAAGCATCTAGCTTGCAACAAACTCATACTTCACAACAATGCAAAAAACATAACAAGAAATAACATATACATAGAGGAATATAAAAATCAATTGCTGTAAACAAAGTAGAAGCAATAACAATAATCTGAGTAACTTTATTTCAAACAGGAGAAAAACCATCGGATACATTCTGAGGCACAAACCAATTGTCCAAGCAATAAACAATAATCTGAGAATTATATCTCAGACAATAGTAAAATAATCATCAGATAATGCAATTTGAGTCGGTAGGACAGACAAACACATGGTTTATCCTCAAAGATAAGGTAGATAGATCTACCCTTACGATTTTGTTTTTGACTTTTTTTCATTTTCCCTTTTTTTATTTCCACCATATATTTTTTCATTTTTTCGTCTTTCCTCCATCTCCCCCTTCCTTTTTTTCCTTTCACCTCTCCTCCTCCATTGTTTCATCCACTTGAGACCCTAATGGGTGCAAGCGACAACCGTGGAGGAACAAACACGTAGAGGTAGCAAAGTCGACCAGCAGGATAGCTAATGACACAAACAGAGCTGAAACATGACCAACAACACTCAAACGACACTAAAAAATGTGTCAGACAACATGCAGACATACACCAATTGTGTACTGGCAACGTAGAGACACAGATGATGTTGATAGAAATGACGTGTAGGTGAAAGTGTGTCAGTGAGAGTGTCTACAGTAGGTGGAGCGGGCGGTGACATGTCAACAAGTGTCTATGAAAGCAAGTCTTGTGGAAGAGATTCGCAATGGAGATTGGTTGGACCCGCAAGCGATGGCATGCGGTGGTAGAGGCTGATCATTTATGGTGATCTGCTCACAAGTGTGCTATTGGGGGCAGTGTCTTGCAGAACGGGCCTCTTCAATACAGTTCGCGAGTGTAAATGCAATCCTGCATCTACAAAAAGAGGAAAGGGACCAAGGCACCAGCTAGGAAATAAGAGAGTGGCAGACGAAATCACACCAAAACCCTAACACATGAGAGAGAGATGACAAAAGTGTTGGATTAGGAGGACAGAAGGTGACAACTAGGGTTTCCCTTCTCCCTATCTAAATCTTTCACCCTATGAGACTCTTAAAACCTGAGGCTCTAATACCATGTCGAAATACAAGATATGGTGGAAGTTGAATATATTCATTCATAAGCAAATAAGACCTTTATATGTAGAGACTACATAAAGAAGACAAAAACACAATAACCAGTGAGGGACTAAACCCACTTACAACATAAAATCCCAGCACATTATTTTTTCTAACACAACATAATAGCATAAGTGTGCAGAGCCAAATGAATAATCATTTTCTTTCTAGTGCCTAACATAATACATGTGTAGGTGTTTAATCATAAACATTTTAAAGAACATTATAAAGAGCATAGTTATCAAGGCAGACGCCTAGGTGCCTAGGCATTTTTTAAGCAACACTCAGGTACGCCCAACATCTTCTAAAACTTAACCAATTTTTTGTTGGATACAAATAGAGATCCAAAAAAGATCTAATACCATGTAGGGTATTTTTAAAATTTTTCCAACAATTTTTTTAATTTTAGCATCATTTAGACTATGCAAATCTTTTTTTTAATTGTGTATTGATTTTTATCACAACTTTATTTACAAGTTGTGACTTTTAAATATCATATTGTTGCGTTTGCTGTTTACACATTTTTAGAAGTTAGTTTACACGATTTATTTGTGCTTTTAATTATAATATACATAAAAATATACAAATAACTATACACATACATATTTTAAAATCAAAAATATATATTAACAAGAGCACTTAGGTGCCCAGGCACTCAAGGCATCCAAGGCTACCACCTGGGCACCTTGGTGCTTTGACAACCTTGATATAGTGGTCCTTCACTCTAAACTTTACAATTACTGCCTAAGTAGATAAATTAGTTACATAAATCCAAGTATTGATTTTCCATGATTGTAGGTATGTCTTAATATGTTAGTACTTAGTCATTCCCGAAGTTTCCTTGACAAATAACTCATTAACATAAAATTTTGATAATTATTAAAATTTCAAATCAAAGAATATGTCCTGATATAATGGGCAATGTGTAAGGGGAGCAAGATGAAAGATCTTGATGATAACAACTTCATTTAATTTGACATTGTTAGACAAATGATGGTGGAGGTTACTCCAAGGAGAAGAAGAAGGGTTGTTTCTATGACAGAAGTTCATTACAGGAAAACGGAATGGAAGCAAATTATTTATGGAAGATCAGAACATCTATTTGTGTGTCAGCCTCTGGAAATATATGGTGGGAGTCAAAACAATTTCATCTAATGATTTTAAGCACTAGGTGGACAAAGGTACTCGCTCAAACTTTGGTTTGACAATTAGATAAGTAAAGGCTGCCTGATCTCAAGTTTCCTGAAAATTGTCAGAATAGCATTTGATCTATGGGAACACAAGAAATGAATGGAAGTAAATTGATTCATTATCAAAACAGAAGCCAAAACATAAAGGCAACATAGAGAGAACAAATACAAAACATTCAATGTGAGACTAAATCCACAAACAACACCTAATCCTAATACTCTAACACTCCTCAAGTTGGAATATCTAACTTGCAACAGACGGTAATGACTCAACTTAAAAATGGTAGAAAGCAATAGATACGTAATGGAACACAAAAACCAATTATTGTAATAGTAGCGGCAGCAAAAGACAAACGTAGTTGTTATAACAGAAATAACAACAAAAGATAGTAATAGTTGTAGCAGAAGTATCAAAATTAATCTAAAATCTAGGATGAACTATATCTCAAACATTAATAGATTAATTATCGAATGATATAATTTGAGGAAGTAAAACAAATAAACAAATGCAGCTTCTCCTCAGGAATTAAAGACATAAATAGATGTGATCTACCCTTAAGAATTCTTGTCATTTTTTAGTTCCATACTTCCACCAACTATTTTTTTGATATTTTTAATGAAATTTTTTCTTACACTTTTCCCTTTTTACTTTATTCACATGCCACACTTTCCCATCCTCCTTTTCTCTTTCTTTTCTTTCCCCTCTCTTCTCTTTCCCCTTTGTCCGAAGAAGCCAATCATGACGGAGATGAGTGGCCGATGGTGATAGAGAAGAGATGGTGATATTATCTCCTACGAATGATGACAAAGGTGAAGGGAAGATGAGCTTAGCAGGATCTGGCAGTGTCATGAGAAGACAAGCAACTCCACAACAACCGGAGATGAGAGAGGGATTCAAGAGAGGAGATGGTGGTGCATTCATGTGCATTGGAAAATGGTTAGGGACTGAATGAGAGTGGAGCCCATAGTATAAGGGAAGAGAAGGAAGACAAGACTAGAGCTGATGATACGAGAGGCACCTAGACACAAGAGGAGGGGTGTCAACAGCTTGGAAGATAGGTTGTTGATGCTTCGTAAGAGGGTGGTGGCGAGGGTTTTTCTCCACTTTGCCTAAATATCTAACACTTTTTGGATTCTCCAAACCTGTGTTTTGATACCATGTAGGAACACAAGAGACAAGTAGAAGTAGATTGATTCATTATCAAAACATACAATTTCTATACATAGAGGCAACATTGAGAGAACAAACACAAAACAAACAATGCAAGACTAAACCCACACACAACACCTAACTCTAACACTCTAACATCATCCATCCAAGGTCCCTAAAAATATCAACTACAGGGTGGTAATGTTAATTGGGACAACAGAATGAGATGCAACTTAAGATATTAAATATAATGAATTTTTTTCTCTAAATATCTACATCAAATGAAGATGCCAGATCATCAAAACCTTATGCCTCAGATAAACATTGTTGGGTTTGGTATTTGGGGAAGGGCCTTGTATGTTCAGACCACAAATACATAAATTAATCAGATTTTGGGGTGTCAGTGTAACCTAGCATACAAATGATCTGGAAATTGGCTGCTCCAACTAAAGAACACTTTGTTGACTGACTCATTGTGAACAGGGGTGTGTTGGCAGAGACGGCTTTAAAAACAAGAGGTTGGAAACTTGCCGGTAGATGTACTTTCTACAAAAAAGGGTGTGAATCCCTGTGGCACCTACTCTTTAGCTGTCCCTCTAATCAAAATTGATGATCAAGACCCATTGGGTTACATTGGTCACAGACACTCTATTGAAGATTTCTGGGAAAAGGACTAAAAGAAAGTAATAGTGGACTCCTTTAGAAGAACTTGGGCAGTCTTGCCCCTGGTGATTTGTTGCAGCAGATGGAAGGAATGGAATAGAAGAATTTTTCAAGGAGAATTGTTAGATTATGACTGTTGTAAGGAAAGAACCATTAACATGGCATTAGAATGGAATTTTGTGTAAGGGCAACTAAAAGATGAACAAAGTCACCTCTGTTTGGCTTCAGAGTTTATCTGGCTGCAAGGATTAGGCTTTTTCTGGTAGTTTCCATTTTTTCCGTCTGACTGTAGCTTTTGATCCCTTCTTGGGATCTCTTATTTAGTATTTCTGTTTCTGACTCTCTTGGATAGTCGTCCTGGCTTTATTTTTTTATTGGAACTGATCTTTCTTTTCTGGGTTTCAAAACTATTACGAGAATAGATCTTAAGACAACAAAAAATTAACATCTTAATTATTTCAAAGGACATGTAAACATTTGCAAGAAAAATGAGTTAGAAAAACCAATAAAGATATCCCTTGACTTTGAAAAAATAAGTAAACAAAAGCAAAACAACCTCAATAAGAAATGTAAATAGTCTCTATGGAGACACCAAAATGATTTATATGAAATTAGTGAAGTTACCTTTGATGTTCCCTTGGCCTCCTCCCGGTATCTTCATGCCATAAAACGGGTTCTGGCTTCAAATCACCAATTGTAACCATCTACAACAGAAACATGACGAGAACGTTAAACATAAAATCAAACTGGATAAAAAGAAGAGTATAGGAATAACAGTCAAAACTTAAGCAAGAAAGTTGTCACAGACTGATATTTAAAATCAGTGCAGATGAGATGAGTCATCTTGTCACCATGGGCAACAAGAGCAGACCAGATGAGGGGGATCATCATGACAAGTGTCAAGGTTATTGAGTTAAGTCAAGTGAAAGCTTTAGGCCACCTTCACTCACCATAATTACCCTGTAATTTGGTCACCTTATTAAAGGAAAACATTATATGAAAGACTTTCACAGTATTTCTTTTGTCCTTCGGTACTTTAGTTTCTTGCTTTGTTCTTGTTTATCTCTGCATCCTCTTCATCCTTTGCCACAGCTTATCATTTAGTTCACTTTCTCTACTTCTCCCTTTTAACTTGATCATTTTTCTTCAAAATTCTTTTTCATACAAACACGGGTTCATATTTTGTTATAGCTTAATGCTGTGCATATTGGTGGTGATAATTGGAGACTACATAGGCTGATTTAGACATGTAAATATCCTAATAAAGTTAGGGTCTATGTGGACCATGGCACATAATCGTCTGGTAGCCAAGGTTTGATGCAACAAGTGGACCCTGAACTTTGATGCCCTCTGTATTTTTGTAAACAGGAAAAGGAGGATTGTAATAAACTGTTCTTTAGGTGCAGCGTTGTGAGACAAGCATGGGTGGGAATTGATTCACTTCTTCATTCAGTGTTGGGCCTTGGTAAGGGAAAGATTAATGAGGCAAAACAAAGGCTACTCTTGGTAATTCATGCTGCTTACTGGTGCACGTAGCTGTAGAGGGTTAAGCACATTTTCGACAAGGAGAATTTCATGGAGGGTCATTTTTATTTTTCCCAGTGCACGTTTAAGGATTGAGAGAGAATCTTACTGTGATAGGGCTATCTTCTTGGGTTTGTCATTTACTTTTCTTATGGTTGGGGTAATATCTGCTTGATGATCTCCCCTTGTATCGGGAAGAAACTTAATTGATTAATACAATATTTTCTTCATTTTACTAGGTTTAACGCATTCTAATATATATATAAGCAGGCCATGTAGCAAAAGCAGCACATAAAAGTTGTATTAATTGAACATTTAATAAAAAAATTACAGTTGCACAATTCAGAAGGTTGGAAAAACATGAGTAATCAAGAACCATAATCCTGGTGAGTGACCAAGATTACCTTTTTTGGAAATATAACCCCAGCAGGTGGCCTAGTAATGTGCTTGTGAACATTTGGGAACTTGTATATAGAACATCTGAACAAAATACATCAAAGGAAAATCATTATTATACGAAAAGTATTCATCGCCAAGGGAAATAATTTTATGTTAGTAGCTTACATGACTTGATTATTCATTATATCTTCCATCCCCTCGACAGGAGATCTGAAAACAGGAGGACATGGATCTCCATTGCAAGAGTAAAGAAACCCATTCATCTCGTTGCTGCAAATGAAGTGCACAAATATTAGCAAGTACGACAAGCTTTATATAATGATATGTATGAAAGATATTCTATAATGGTAAAAATAATAAAATGTAATCTAAATGAAATTCATGTGTAAAAAACATTCAGATTATTAGATGTAACTTTATTTTGTTGCTTCTAATTTCAGATTCCATAACAGTAAGTTCTCACACTAGACTTTGCCAGCAAACCTACAACTCTTAGCTCCGAGATGTGCCCAAAATAAGTTTATAGCATCCATCGAGGCTATTAAGGCACCAAGACAATAAAATAAAAGCCTTGAACATCATGGATATGGGATGCCTGGGTTCTAAGGTGCTGCCCAGGCATCACCAAAAGTAATTAGAAGTATTTCTAATTTTATTTATATATGTACATTCAAATCACATTAATAATAGTACTATGCATTGATAACCCACTTTAAACTTAAAGAAAACATAAATGAACATTGTTAATATATGGGACAATATTTAAAAAACAACTAAAAAACCACAGCATTTAAAAGATACAATGCAGAAATTAAATCTATACAGGGGTGAAGTTTTCACAACATGCCATATGTTCTTTGGTTGTGTGGATGATTGGAGAGAAACAGCAGAATCTTCCAGAATTCAACTCATGAAGTCATGATGAGGCATATATCACATTTAAGGTCATGAGTCGTGGTGGAGTAGTCTAGAAGTTGAGGGATAGAAATGTGCCATTGGATGAGGCAATTTCAGCTTGGCTTGATCCTCTCCTAGCCTTACAAGGGGTGCTTTTGTTGATGACCTTTTGCTTGAGCAATTTACACTTTGTTTTCTAGTTTGTTCTTTATTTGTGGGTTTCCCTTTTGAAATCCACATTTTCTTTTTCTTTCCTTCTTTTGCTTTTGTTTACCAGGCTTCCTACAACTTGTTTAGGCCCCTCTTTTTCTCGTAATTTAATTTTCATTGTGTTGCTACATAAAAAGATCAACACTGAGTAATAATACATGAGGTCAAATTTATGCTAAATAAGTGTTTACTATTTAGGGTTGAATATACTTTGAAAGCAAGAAAATACTTGAATCACCCCTTGCCCAAATATCAAAGGGGGTAGATATATCAAAGAGGGTAGAAAGACAATCAACAAAAGGAAGTATACCTGACATGTGAGAAGAAGTGCCAAAATCTGTAACCCAGGAATGAATTCTAGAAGCAAGCATGACAGTATTGGTACTATACCTGGAGTGGAGGTAGAAGTCTGAGCACTTATGGCAATAGAATATGGTCCTTGTAGCTAAAGAAAACTCTCATTATCTCCATCGAAGATTGTGACAATGCAAGTGGTCGTGATAGCAACAGTAGAAGGCAAGGACTTAGTGACGACATTTGCCTACTGTGGTTTTCCATACTTATCCTAGCATGTTTCTGAATGATGGCCAAGTCTACCACAATGCTAACATATAGTTTTACTCCCACAACCTTCCCCTCCGTGTCCACATTTATGCGATGATGAGGTGGCCATTTTAGAATGATCTCTAAGAGGTGGAGTGGTCCCAATTAAGATCCTTAAAGGTCCAGCACAACAACGCACTCCTTGACAAGTAGGTACAACAATCCAAAACATTGCACACACCATTGCTTAAACATCTGGACAGAAGCTGACATACACTGGTAATAGCACACAAGCAGACAGCAGATGAACAAACTAGTGCAAATGTTGGAAGAGGAATTAACACACATTGGTAACAGTACACAACCGTCTGGGGTACACCCAATCTAAAGGCACAAATGTGTGGAGCATAGAGATCCACACACACATTGACTTTCTCCTTTTTGCAACAATCTAGGTCATGGTGTGATCAGCAAACATAGTTGCCTCCACCGTTGATCACACAAAGGAGAAGGGGAATGTGTGAGACTGACAAACTACAAGTATGGAGACCACCAGCTTAGGTTACAAAAGAGGGAAGAAAGGTGTGAAAGGAACAGAGGAGGGAAGGGGGGAAACTTGGAAGAGAAGCAGTGGCGATAGGAGGATCGACAATGACAGAGCAGTGGGGGTGATGATGGCAGGTGACAGACAATGTCTAGGAGTTCACCCAACACTTTGGTACTTTCTTGGAGTAAAAGATTAATATTTTTTCCATTTTCATAGATTTGTACATAAGCATATGAGTGATTGACATCCCCACAAATGGATATCCATTTACCCATATGACATAAAGGTCATATAACAATACATAATAATATATCTAACAATAGTCATTTGCAAATAGGTGTTCACAATTAAGTACAAGGTAGATAGTCCATGGTTAGCCACAAGGCTTGACTAATCGGACATGACTTTAGGAACATGGAGTTGAATACACTAAAACTTTCTCATTTGTTGCTTGAACTATAAAACAATGTTGGGAGCTTAGTTAGATGTGAAAAATGTCATCTATATCATGATCTATCAAAACAAATCTTTATAAAACAATATCTTGGGTACGTTGCTCAAGAGAAGGATCATGTTTATCCATTTTGAACAACCATCTACAACATTAAATAGAATTAATGTGCTTGATTTGAGAAATTTAGCAAAATTACCCAAGTTAGTGGTTTTTAGCATAAAGTTGTTGATCACTCAATTTTTTATAGGAGGATAGATAGAAGTTGTGTAATATTTGTAGTATATGTGAATGATATCCTAATGAATAGTCATGACATTGCAGGTATCAAAGACACCAAAACCTATTTATAGATTCATTTTGTTATAAAGGGCATAAATCAATCCATGTATTTTTTGGGTAACAAGTTTGCAAATGCAAAGAGGAGGATGGCATGATCCTACAAAAGGAATGCACTGGATCTCTTATGGCAGACAGACCTTTAGGGTGTAAGTCAAAGTCATGATTTTTAAGATAGTTACTTACCTATCTTGGAAGATACTGATAGATGTAGGCATCTCATTGATTAATTAATTTACATGACCGTCATACATCTAGATATCATCTATAATGTAGAGGTACTCAATTAATTAATGCATGAGCCAAGGATAGTGCATTAGCAGGAAGCCTTACAAGTACGAGTTTATATCAAGAAGACTCAAGGTAAAGTAAGTGTATAAGAAAAATAGTCATACATCGAAGCATACTCAAATTCTAGCTATGTAGGATACAAGAGAGACCAAAAATCTACTTACATTTTACTTATGTTGAAGACAATCTAATTACTTGACAAAGCAAGGAACAAAATGTTATCTCCAAATTCCTTATAGAAGTTGAGTTCTAATCCATAGCACAAATTGCTTGAGATAATGTGGCTACATTCACTTCTAATGAGTTTCATTTTCTTGCTAATATGTTCATGCTATGCATTGGGATAATCAACTTGTTATCTTCATTTCCCAACTTTCTATGAACATACCAAGCACATACAGGTGGAATGACATTATATTTGAGACATTGTGATAAAGAGCACTATCACTACACCATACCCTCAGTTTCTAATTAGCTTGCAGATACTTTCACTAAGAAACTAGGTATTCAATCTTACGATTATCTTCATACAAAACTAAGCATGCTATATATATACTCCAATTTGAGAGTGTTAGACTTACGTTATCCTTATAAAGTTATGATGAGACAGGATATTCTTTTAATCCTAATCAACTCTATATATGTGTAATATTATTAGCAATGAAATTAAGAGTCTGTTTTTGCTCATGAAAATTAGAGGAAAGAAAAGTCAAGAATCAATCGCAATTCACAAGAAATGAAAAGCAAAGTACTTTCATAATATTTCTGCTTGTTCAGTAATTTAAAAGAATCTAAAATCTAAAGTAAAAGAATTTGTCAAACATTAATTATTAAGTATAATGAAGTACAAACATTAAAATAAAGCTTCATAAGTACCAACACAATAAAACCTTTCTATTTGACCAACGGCACTCCATCCCCACCTGCCCCACCCTTGTTGACACTGCCACAAGCAATACTCTTACTTTTTGTGCTCTACACCTCCATCACCCTCATCACTTTCTGCAACCACACAATCTCCTTGGTGTCCTCAAACCTAAAGCATGAGAACATAGGGTCATCAACAAGACCTAGGCATTGAAAGAGAAGTTTTTGACACTCCACCAAGGATAGCTCCATTGCCCAAACATTGTACATGAAGGAAAGGAAGGAATGGCAAATGTTGTTCTTGACAAGAAGAGGGGTATGGATTCAGGTACTTTGCTTTCCTAGAGAGAACGTAGGAAAGTGGAGGAATTCCATCTTTTATACTTAGGAAAGTGAAGGAATTTACTTTCCTACACTTTGCAAGTACACAAACACTAGAAAATGAGGTAGTCAAACAGAATTTACTTTTTCCTACTTTCCTTTCCTTCACTCTCTTGGTGCACAAACCCCACCTAAGTGATTTTTTCTCCTCTCCTCACTACTTTAGATGTTAATTTGGTCCATAGAGCAATGCTATGATGCTAATATCATTTGTCCATTTTGGCCTATCACCAACACGTCGGTGACATGTCACTTTAATGGCCAACATGTCAAATGGGTGGACGTTGGTTTTGCAGAATGTCAAGGTCATGTTGGCACCATGTTGATATAGACTTGTCATGTTAGTGGAACTTAATAGATGTTCTACTTAGGCTGGTCTGAGTTAACAGACAGGACAATATTCACAATGGAAGATGTATTTTTCTCCCACTTATTTTTGTAAACATCTCATCTTTCATCCTCTTTTCTTCTACTTTTCTACTTCCCCAACTATACTTTGCTGATGCTATAATTTCACCTTGAAAGCATCCTTTGCAAAAATTTGTGCTTCCTTGTTGGGATCAATGCTACCTTATCATCATCTTTCAAGTCTCAACCTTTTTCTGCTATTTTAAGTGGTTTTTCAATCTATATAAGTATATCTGCTTAGATCTATGATTCTCATGACAAGGAAACCATTATGATGAAATAATCCAACATTAGAAGGTAAGATGAGACTTGACATAAACACCCACATATAACAAAGAGACCTCTTCACTCAGCCAAAATTTTGGGTTGAATGTTTCAAAAACTTTATATCAGAGCCAAATACAATGATGTAAAACAAGACCCCACACACCCACTAGAACTAACAATAATGACACTTACAGGACTTTAAAAATGTCACAAGAGAAAGTGTTAAAATAATCTCATATTGGAAAATGAGGTGAACCTTGTCACACGTATAACAAAGAAAGCTCTCCATTCATAACTAGTTTTACATTAGATATCTCCCAAATTTCTGCACTCATCTATTTGTTTTCAAAAAAAATTTACTAACTTTCACAAGTTGTTTAATCCATGGTCAATTGGATGTTCAATACAAGGCTGACAATTGGAAGATAGGATTCCACTCCTTGTCCAAACATTAATACTAGATTTTAAACAATTAAATATGGTGTACAAGAATGTCTAAATTTTAAATTTAATTATTTATAGAAATATATAATTTATTACTTTAGATTGTCCTAAAATTTTATATCAAAATTCATAGTTTTTATACATTTTTGTAGGTGGCTTTTACAAACTTGCACTAACATTTCCACCAAAGTCTGATATGTGTTGACTTCTCATCAGACAAAGGTCTAACACACCATTGACGTTTTATTATTATCTTATCCATTGCATACTTCAATGGTAATTAGGGTTAGTTGAGTTAAAAAATACATAAATCTAAGTTAAAAATAATGCATAATATAAACAATAAAACTACCAAAAATAAGATTTTTAAACTTTTTAAATGGTTGACCAAGCTTAACGTTTGGATGCCTTGGCACCTTTATGATTCACTTAATTATTTACAACAGAATTCAATCCTGATTCAGTGTTTCCTTCCTTGATATTACTATATCAATCTAAAAAGCAGCAGTGCTCAACAAGTGCAAGTTTGCTTCCGGTATATTGGATCATGTAACAAATTCTCCATGACATTTCGAAATCCAAACATTAATGAGAAACTTGCCTAATATAACAAATGCTCCAAAGACCAACCTAGAGGCAGATATTGTACCCAAATACCTGAATGTTGGATGCTTCTAATATGCCACAACATGATCATACGATTTCCAACAAATACAACATGGATTCGAAAAATTACCAACTTCAGAACCATGCACAAACCATCGTAAATTTTTTTCCCACCACAAATTTCCCCCATTACTAAGCACCTAAACAGAGGACAAGCCTTGGCAGAATAGTAAGGTTGCAAAAATGTAACCCGAGGGCCAATGCTCAAATCTTAGGAAACAACCTTTTCATTTATAGAGGTAAGCTTGTGTATGATTAGCCCCTCCCCAACTTACATTAATTGCAGTCTTGGGCACTAGGTTTATCCTATGGTAATACTACAAATCTACACCAGAGAAAATATGTCGACTCATACTTTATAATCCACTATCCACAATTGAAGAACATGTACGTCAAAATGGATTTACAAGTCGTACCTAGCTATCCCAAAGGCAAGCCAAAGCCAACACATGAATACATGATCAAAAAAATCAAATATATGATGCAAAAGAAACCAAATGCATGAAGTGCTTAGAATAGCCCCATATTGGAAAATTTGGGAAAATGCATAAAGAAACTCCCAATTCATGCCATTTTGATAAGAGTTGAATGCCTAAACTCCAAGATCCTAAGATTTGCAAAACATACCTGGCAATAGGATCAATTTTTTCGTGTATATTAGCATGCTCTTTCTCAGGTAATTGCCTGCAAAGGTCATTGAGAGAAAAAATAGATGGGGACAGGGAGTGAGATACGTTGACAAAAAGCATGTCAAACATCACACTGTTTCTCCGAACTTCATCTTCCTGGAGCAGAATAAAAACAATATAAAGTTCCGCATGTTACTTGATTTAAGAAAACAACTTAATATTAGAAGCATAACATACCGTCAATGTATGTTCCACTTTCCTGATCTCAGCAAGTAAACGTGCTTCATCAATGAAAGGGAGCTTTGCAATTCCCTTTGAAATGTTTGCACAAGGTTGAAACTTGTCAGAGTTTAGAGACTAACAAATCATAAACAGATGCACCACAAAAAAATTCAGCCTTTTGAGAACAGAATCTACCTGCCAGGAAAATCTCTTTCCATTCATGTCCACCTGAAAATCTGAAAGAAGAAATAAAACAATTAACCACAAATGCATGCATATGCGTTGAAGTGTTAACTTTATATAAAATGAAAGCCTTACCAGTTGGATAAAAATCAATAATAGGTGAACTTGGGTTTGTCATCAATTCTCTATAATGTACTGGTAGAGCATGGGCACTGTAAGAATGGACAAATGATGACCCATGCTAGATAAACAAAGAGTGGAAAACAAATGGTAAAGGGGACTAACCTTGCAGCAGGAAAAACACCCATCAGCTGATTAAAAGGTTTGAAAGGAGCACCAAGTTCAAAGCTCACATGCAACTTAGCCAAACCCATCAGATCAGAAGCAAAAGGTGCATAATGATAAGGGTAGAACCTAAAAAGTGACAATACAATAATCACTTTTTGTTAAAACACAGGAAAAAATGGAAACCATAGATTTGATAAGAAAAATGACGTGTGAAAAAGAGATTATGCAAAAGAGATGTTGAAAAGTACAAGGTGTGGTAAGTTGCCAAGGCATGATCGATCACCATCTTGGCACCTAGGCAGCCTACAAACTCACCTTACGAAGGAAATTGAATTCAGTAAATAGATTTTCACTTACCACTGCCATGAGCACACTCCTTCATAATAATAATGCATTACCCAACATAATCCTTCAGTGTACTTCAAAACCTGCAAAACAAAGGAAAGAATTTGAGTCATGTATAAATTTCAAATATGAAAAGATGAGTTTCACAAACGAAAGTCAACTAAAACAAAAAAATGAAATATATTTTATGATCACAGCAATAAATCAGTTTAGAATTGCCATATATTGAACCTTTTATGGATAACAGAAAAAAAAAAAATCAATCAAATCTGCCAAGAAAGACCAGGTCAGTTGTCAAGTTACCAATTAGGTCCATTTTTTTGTTAGATAAATTTTAAGCTGATCAGTAACCAACTAAACGTGCAAGAGGTAATTCACAATAAATTTTTGAGTAGTTCACAATAACTTCCAAGCATAAAATTACTTACCAATGAAAATATTCACATGTCTAGATCAATGGGAACAATTTTGCAACATATGAAAACTGTTACAGAAATTACAGGAATTGGTATGGATTAATGAGAATGACCAGCTATTATACACAAATGTTCAACAGAAAACCCGAGCTTTCAATTTCAAATAGATTTTGCACAATAAGCTTTTCAACAACATGATAAAAATGACCCTCTAGATTTGGTGATGACAGGAAACCATAACATACCGTCTACACAACCAGCCAGTTAAAGAAAAAGGTTTAAAATTATATTCTAAGTTTCTCCATGAAATTTCAAACAGTAATAAATACAGACATCAAGAAATACTACAAAGACAACAGATACAAAGCCATGAACTCACAACATCTCGTTTGATTTCCTCGATCTCTTCAGGGGTCCTTGCTGAGAACTTCTCAGCATAGTATCTTTCTTTCCAGCCTTGTTCACCTAATCTGACCTAGAAGAAACAAGTAGCATATTGAGAGGAAGATATCATCAACAAAAGAATCCCTCCTTATGGTAGATGAATTATAACAATAGTTCAGTATTAACATCAACATGATCACCAAATCCTCGGGGAGATTACAGGTTTCACTTTTATAAATAAAACATGTCAATAAAGGCAATCTTTATAATAAGGAAACTAGATGCACCATGAAAAGGACAAAACATGCAATGATGTAATTTTATCAAGGAACAAACAATGATGGTCATTAAATTTGTAGTAGTTGGGTTAGAATAAGTCAACAACACCCCAACTCAGTCCATCTTTTTTTCATTTGAGCTGTGTTTGATTTGCAAGCATGGGATTGCAACAGCGAAATTGCCCACAAATTTTTGGTGGTTTGTTTGTTTCCAACGGTGGTAATTTATCCCTTCCACTCTCTATTCTCTCTCATCATTCACTTCCTCACTTTCTCTTCCCTCAATTCTATTGAACTCTTAAAACAACAAACAGATTGGAACTCTACTATCACAAAACCAGTAGTTGGAATACATGACCCAATTTTGAATTCCTAATGCATTCAACTATTCAAGATTTTTTGAATTGTGAAGAGAGAGAGAGAGAGAGTAGTGTTACTAGTGTTAAAACTATAGGAAAAGAAACTAAAGAATTTCCAAAAGACATAGGTTTAGACCAAGAGACCTCTCTAAGTCCATATTTATTTATCTTGGTTATAGATAAAATAACTACGAAATTCAAAGAAAAAGAGACCTTAATGTATGTTATTTGCTGATGACATAATTTTGGTTGATGAAAGTAAGGCAAGAATTAGTTTTAAGAATTATGAAGAGATACCTTAGAGTCCAAAGAATTTAAATTGAGTAGATCAAAATTGAATATACAGAGTATAGGTTCAACAAAAATAGGAATAATGTAAAGGTATACAATTAGATGGTCATGAGATTTATAAAAGTAGGACTTTCAAATACTAAGGATCTATATAATAAATGGCAATGGAAATTAAAAGTGTTATTCATAGGATTAAGGTAGGATGGATGAAGTGGAGAAATACTTCTAAAATCTTATGTGATAATAGGATATCCTTAAAATTAAAAAGAAAATTTTATAAAACTACTATTCACTTGATTATACCTTATGATTCAGAATGCTAGATTATATGATCATATACAAAAAGTTAATATTGCAGAGATGTGAATGCTTACAAGGATGAGTGATAGTACCCTAAAGGATCAATTAAAAAAATGATTTTATCAGGAATAGAGTAGAGTAGCACCAATTAAAAATAAGATAATAAAAAATCAACTTAAGTGGCTTGATCACATGCTTACGAAACCAAAAAATGCACCAATTAGAAAAGGAGAATTAATTAGTGTAGAACAAACTAAAATAAGTAGAGAAATGTCTAAAACTATTTGGTTAGAAATTATGAGAAGAGATTTAAATTTATGTAATTTAGCCAAAGATTTGACTATAAATAGAAATTTCATGGAATTATGAGAAAGTATATACCTTCAACACCATTCCCATTTTCATTGAACCTACATTCCGAATATTTAGTTTTTGAACTACTTAATATAAATCCTTTAGACTCTAAAGTGCTTCTCTATAATTTTAATTTAGAACTAAATCTTAACTTATATTCAACTAAAACTATGTCATCGGAAAATAGCAAACACTAAAGTATTTCTCCATAAATTTCCGGTTATTTTATCTATAATCAAGATAAATAGATATGGGCATAGGAAGGACCCTTGGTGTAAAACCTATGCCTATAGGAAAGGAATTTCCAATTATGTTGTCAAAAGTCATCCTAAAAACAAATTTAAAAATAAAACCAGACTTCTTTTTCTTATTCTATTCAGACAGTTTCTAAAGCAGAAATTAGCAAATCCATTAAATTTTTATTCTTTATAAAGGCTGTCTGCACAGGGCTGATTACCTTATTACGTACGCCCTTTGAGAAGTCTATTGTTCATCATCATGTAAGAATTTTCATGCTAGAGTACATAGGATCTATGACTTGACAATCAGCAACAGTTAAAATGTGGATGTCTAACTTAAAATCAATTGGAAACGAGTGGAGAAATCCATCTACACATTCATTTATGTTTTGTTTTAAATTTCATTATTGCAGAATTATTCCATCACTTCTCCCCCACTTGTGACCTCCTTTAGGACCTACAAGCGTCACTCTTTTTTATCAATAGATAATATCAGCTTAGGATCTTTTCTATTGTGATACCAAGTTAAAAAGTGGACTCCAATTCAAAACCAATTAACAATAAGTGGAGTAGTTTATGTATGCATTAATTCATGTTTTGTTTTAAATTTCATCAATGTGAGGCTATTCTATCAATTTCAACTCTGATGATCTTCAAGATAAGAAAAATGAAGGATTTGTTAATAGCATCACACCTAGTGTTGCCATCCTAGAATTCAACCACCATATCTTCAAGATCATTGCTAACCAAATTGAAGAACTGCTGGTAGAAGTTGACATAAAAACCAGCTAGTCCCGAGCATTTCTCCCTTTCCATTTCAAAAACTACCTGTTTGATTTCATCACTTTCAAATTTGGCTATTAACACATTCCAATCTCCTCTAAGAGCTGCAATTGACCAGAAGGATGCTACCTAGGGTGCCATACATTGGGTTTGGAGAATAGATTCTGATGGTTAGCAACTAAGGACGCAAGCAGATCTAATGTATCATTTACTATATTAGTATTTCTTTTTATTTTTCGTATCCAAATACAAATGCAGATGCGTGTCAGATATAAAAAAATTAAAACCATATTCAGAAAGATTTGATATGGATATTTTTGGATATTTTTCAAATATAAAGTCTAAATGTAAACAAATTCGAATAACCCAAATAAAGTATAAAAATATGAGTATTCAAATAAATTATAAGTCAAGAATATTTTTAAATGAACTAATATCAAGGTTTATCCTGTATTGTATTTGTTTTAAATTTTTAAATATTTACGTGATAAATACATGCTAGGATGTAACTATTTTATTTTGTTTGAATAAAAATAAAGTATGAACTAAATTTAACTAGGTATTTGATAATATAAATAAAATTTATTTTACTAATTATTATATTATTCGAGTGATTATTAACTTTAATTAAATATATTTATTTGACAATATCATAATATCTGTACGTATAATATTATGTATCCCTTTAACTTAAATGTCTTGTTAGTATGGTGTTTAAAACTTCTTAAGGTCAAAGGAGGTTAAGGTTAAAATCCCACAAAGTATACATTTTTACAATTTAAATAGAATAAAAAATTGATTTATTCATATTTGTATTTGAAAATAATAATAATATATGTATTCATGTTCAAATCCAAAAATTTCAGGAATATAACATCCCACATTGGGTCAGCCACATGAACCTTTTTCTTCTATATATTTCTATCTATAGTCAAATCTTCGATTAAATTACAAAATTTTAAATATTTTCCTATAATTCTTAACTAAGTAGTTTTAAAACTATCTCTACTTCTAATTTCTTCTACGCTAATTAATTTTTTTCTCCTAGTCTCCTAAGGATATGATCAAATCAATTTAGCTGATTTTCTTTTATCTTATTTTTAATTGGTACAACTTTTATTCTATTCTTAATAAAAACTTCTTCTAGTTTAACCATTATAATATTACCACTCATCCATCTGAGCATATACATCATGATAACATTAACTTTTTGCATATAGTTATGTTTTACAACCCAACATTCTAAATCATAAAGTATAATTGAATGAATAGCAGTTTTATAATATTTTCCTTTTGATTTGAAGGGTATCCTTCTATTACATGACATTACAAAAGCATTTTTCCACTTAATTTATTATACTTTAATCTTATGAATAGCATCCTCTATAATTTCACCATTGTTATTTATTATAGATCCTAAGCATTTACAAGTATTACTTTTATGAATTTTATGGTCATCTAACAGTAACTGCCATCATTATTCTTATTTTCGTTTAACCTACATTCCAAACATTCAATTTTTATCCACCTAATCTAAATCCTTTCTACTCTAAAGTATGTCCCCATAATTCTAATTTAAAACTAATTCTTGACTTTCATCAATTAAAACTATGTCATCAACAAATAGCCATAAATAAAGCATTTTCTCCATATCTGGATAGGCATATTCAACAGAATATGTATACCAAGTATCTGTATCCAGAGAAATCTAGATTCAAATCTGAATTTGATCTAGATATCTGGATCCATATTGTTTCATTACATGCAACTACCAGCTCCACTTCTGTCTTCTGTCCCTTGCAGCATTTGATTTCCAACCTAAATTCTGCTGATGTCATTCACCCTTTTGGCTTGTTTGCACACTTGTGAAAAAAAGTTGTATTGTGATCCCCTTCCCTTAAACCAAAGTTTGTGAGATCTACACTTCCAATAAGTTTTCCCATGATCTCAGACAATTTCTTTCTAAAGCTCAAAGGCAACCAGCCCAATGCACAAAGCAGACTAACCCAATACAGACAACTAGACCAATGCACTGTTACAGACTCCAACCCACAAAATTATCCTAAGAGATCAAAACATTCCCAACCTTCCAACAAAGCAGAAGTTAGAGACAGAGTTTGCTCCTTGGAGAAGTTGTTAGCTTTAAATAAAATTTCATTCATAGCATGCCAGATACTCCAGCAAATGGTGTGGCTGGCTAACAAGTGCCAATGCCAATGTATCAGGAATCTTCTCTTTAAAGGTTGGAGCAGCATTTTCAATGTCTTCCCTAAAATTAAACATAAGACCACACCATAGACGATTATGAGTTGCTTGTGGCCAAACCCAGGAACGAACTCAGCAACTAAAGAATGTGTGATCGATATCTTCCTGTGCTTCAATGCAAAGAGGACAAGAAAGATCATCTGCAACAACCTATTTGCTTTAATAGGCCACCTTCGTCACTGTAAAACCTGGACAATTGCCCCCCCCCCCCCTCCCCTCCCAACAGAATTCATCCTTGCTAGTGGTCTACCAATTGACCACAGATGGCAACAAATGCAGCAGCTCCAAAAGCTCTTGCATCTCACTTTCCTTCAAAGGCCTCCTGGGCCGGAGGTCCCAAGATAAAGCTGAACCACATCCATTTGCTGCATCACCGATCCTGGCACTGGGGGGCAGAGATAAGTCATATATTTTGAGGAACCCTATAGCTGGCACCTTATCAATAATTCATTCGTCAGTCCAAAAATAGGTCGGTCTTCCACCCAAAACCTTGACAAGTATGCTTCTTTGCAAAGTCCCTCAATCACCACACATTTCTCCAAAAATTAGAAATATAAGGGCTTCATAGCAATCTATCATCTAACCACATAATGTCTGAGAAATTGCTTGACAGGACTTTCACACACAGTGAATCCTCCTCTTCCATTTCCACCACCTCCAAAAATAGGTCTGTCTTCCACCCAAAACCTTGACAAGTATGCTTCTTTGCAAAGTCCCTCAATCACCACACATTTCTCCAAAAATTAGAAATATAAGGGCTTCATAGCAATCTATCATCTAACCACATAATGTCTGAGAAATTGCTTGACAGGACTTTCACACACAGTGAATCCTCCTCTTCCATTTCCACCACCACTTACATAAGAGAGCATCATTCAGCATTGAGAACAATCTGACACCTAAGCCCCCACACACCACTGGAGTGCAGACTGTATCCCAATCAATTAAATGAACTTTCTCTGCTGCAGCCCTACTCCATTGCCACTTTTGGCATTTCCTCACCAAAGCTTGTACAACTCCTGATGGAAAACAGGCAGACTTCCTAGAATGGATTTCAGAACAGCACACCCACTGAAGCCTAGGAAGCATCCCAAAAGTTTTGACCAACCATAGGTCCAATGGGACCCAAGGATCTAGTTTCTAGTAATCCTCTGAAGTGTTTTTTTGAAAATAAGTGTTATGGTGATTCTTACTACCAAATAATAAGAAACATCCATAAGGCAATTACAACTAGAAAGCAACAAGCATAATCCTCCCAAGTATTGTTGGCTGGGAAATAAAGTGGCACCTCCATTTGTTCTAGACAAAGCCAACAACCGGATATTCATTTAGCAGTTGAACTTTTAGATTGAATTAGGATATTTTAACAAGAGATCCCCCTGCAAACCTTTCAAATGGTCCATCCACCTCTCACCCCATCATCAAACAAACCAATTCCCAAGTGTTGCCATTCAAGCCCGAAGTTCTACAAATCAAATAGCATTGGAGGAAGGCCCGACAAGCCAACATTCTCCTAGACCAAGGAACAACCATTGTGACAACCACCAAAGATACATCCCACAACTTTATATCGTCATTTTAAACCCTATAGGCAAGTGCACCATGCACTAGCGCCCTCAGATCCTCATTAGTGCCAAAGGTCCCCCCTCCAAGGACATGTAGATGCTAGGTGACCCAAACCCCACAAGCCCAACATTTTGCCAAGTTCCAACATCAGCCAACCCTATGGCCCCTCCCAAAGTGTCATAGGCATTGACCCTTCCACAAGCATTGCCTTCCTCCTACTGCTGAGCACTCCCTACCATCTTCCACCCTTTGTACCTCTCTAAATCCTCTCTATTTTCTCCTGTATGCATCCTCTCCTATAAAGAAATCAATATAGGAGTCATAATGAAAACAATTTCATTGGTAAATGAGTATTAATTATATTATTCAAAAGTACCCAGCACAGTCGTTAAATTAGAGTGACTGCATTTCTTTGTTGACAGTAATCTGTATGTATTTTGAGTGGGGCATGCCATATATTCCTTTATATGTTGTAAATTCTCTAGAATGAAAAATATACATGAAATAAAAAATTAAAACCTTATCTTCCTCTGAATTTTCAGAATTGAAGAGATCTGATTTCTCACGAAGCAAGTCTTTTAGTTTTGCTTTCAGGTCATTCTTGTTCTCTTGAATCTACAAAATGTGAGCACTATAAGCATCTAAGTAAAGAAGAACAAAAAAATAATGAAACATCTATTATACAGCAGCAGAAAGGCAAAAACTTAAGGTGATTACTTCTATTTCAAGCTTGTTTTCAGCCTCAACAATAGCAGCACCAACAGTTGCACCTCCTGTAGAAAGACGTGCAACTTTATGAGGCTGGAAGTTGGATTCACGCCCACCATGTGCTGCCCTTTCACTAGCATTTATATTGAGCCTTGACATGACAGAAGCAGCTTGTCCAGAATGGCTACTTCTTGTGTCAGATTTAAAGTTCCGGTATTTGAGGGATGGTCCTGTTTGCTCATATGGGGCATGACTAGGTCCAGAAGCAAGACGAGAACCCTCAAAACGAGCCACTGGTACTAATAAATCAGGACGTAGTTGTGGATCAGCATCATCTCCCCGTTTTGCTTGTCCCTTTTCACGTTTGATTCTTTCAGCTTGGCGCTGCAAAAAAAAAAAAATCAGAGCGGAAAGATTGAAACATCTAGGATTAACCAGAGAACGATTCAGAAATAGTATCCAAATGAATCATTAGCATGTATGCATAAAATAGATGAGGAAAAGTACTGAAAGAATGAAATCAAAATGACAGAATTAGGACATTTATTGAAATAAAATGATTTGCCAATGAATATAAGTTTGTTAAGATGTTGAATAATAGGCAAATGATTTTCCTAACTTGCACAGCAAGGATACATTTAACACTGCTTGTGGAGGTTCATCCTTTCATAACTAATCCCAAACTTAAATAAAAGGATAAGGTTAGCATTAGGTAAACAGTCAACTATAAAAATTTGTCAACTCCTTATAAAGCCCAACGATAATTCATTAGGGCATAACCCTCCAAGAAAAGAAAACAAGAGGGAAGCAATGCAAACCCTTGGTGTAATGTTCTTAAGCTAAAGGACTCTAAATCTTAATGGACAAGTGTGGATAAAGAAGTTAGTTCAAAACACCAAAATTAGGTTAGCAATTTGAACTATAGGAAATTTTAACTAATAAGAGTATAAAATTAGAGGATATAATGATAAAAAGGAAAATTAATATATTATGCTTACAAGTAATTAAATGAGTAGGAGAAAAATCTAGGTTAAGTGAGGATAGTAATTTTAAATTGTTGTATACAAGAAAAGGTAAGCATAGGAATGGAATTGGAAAAACTTCAAGAGAAAACTTAACTACACAACATAGAGTACTAGTATTAGATGTTTGATAACAAGAGTACGAAGAGAAAACCTAAAGTACATAAGAATTCAATAATTAGATAGTGGATTCTAAAAAGTGAAAAGAAAACAATATTTACAGATAACCTGTTAAAAGAAAGAATATAGGAACTAGATGGATTGATAAATAAACTTTGGAGTGAAACAACTACTTATATTAAAAGTATTGATAGAAAAATTTTAGAAGTCGCATAGGATAGTTACACTAGTTACAGAAAGTTGATAGTGAAATGAAGAAATTCAAAAGAAAAGAAAATAAAATAAAGAATGCCATAAAACCTATAATAAATATAGAAATGAGGAAAATTTAGAGGACTATAAGTTAGAAAAGAAAATTATTGGTGAAATAAAAATAAGTCCTATAAGGAATTATATGTAATTTGAACACAAAAGGAGCAAATAGAACATATAACTTGGATAAGGCTAGAGAACAAAAATCTAAAATTTTAAATCAAGTGTATTAAAGATGAGGATGATAAAGTTTTAGTAACAGAAAATGAAATAAAAGATAAATGATATAGGTATTTGCATAGTAGTACAGAGGATATAAACAATAGTTATTTTAGAAAAATTAGTGGCTTGGAGGTAAAAGCAATTAAGAAAAAGAAATGTAAGAAAACTATAGGACCAGATGGTATTCCTATTGAAGTGTAGAATTGCATGCATGAAGTAGGGATTAAGTGGTTAACTAAGCTTTTTAATAAAATTTTAAAGACAGAAAATGTCGATTGAAAGGAGCTATTGAAAACATATATTTAAGGACAAGGGAGACAAATAGAATTATAATAATTATCGTGATATTAAGTTAATGAGTCATATTATAAAATTATGGGAATTGATAATTGAGCAAAGGCTAAGAAATGTAACTAAAATCACAAAAAATCAATTTGAGTTTATGTGGGGTAGGTCAACAATGAAAACTTTTCATTTATTTAAACAACAGAAAATTTTAGAGTTACAAAAAAGCTTCATATGATTTTCATTGATTTAGAAAAACCTCATGATATTGTACATAGAAACATAGAAACCTATTGAATGAGTTCTTTTAAAAAAAGAGTACCCATCAGATATATTAATATTATAAAAGACAAGTACTAAGCAATGATTACAAGAGGGCATTTGTGCACACAAAAAATGTCAGAAAATGGTAGATGGGAAAATGGTGGAAAATTTTCTGTCCTTTTCCAGGTATTTGTGCATCTTATTTATTTTCTACCATTTACCATCATTGACCACTAGGATAAAATAGAAACTTTCCATCATTTTCCCTAACCATACAGTGAGAATCAACCAAAAATCCTTTGTAAGAAGCCATTGACTCGAAGAGGGTTCGCTATTCTTCCTTCCAATCTCCCTCTTCTTCCTTTTGGTTTCCCTGTTCTCTCTCTTCAACGCATTCAATCAAATACACTACTAGTGGTGGAACCACTGAAGGTGGCCATTTGTCATGTCATCACATTAGGGAAGGGAACCAAGTGGGATGGCGTCAAGAGATCTCGACAGATCCAAAGGGCTATACGAAAGGCAAAGGAAAGGGGGGCTAGCACTCAATGCGAGGAATCTAGGGTTCTAACAGAAATGACATTAAAGGTTAGTTTTCAATCTTTATTTTCAAGCACTACAGCTATTATCTATGTTTGCTTACATAATGGATGAAATTGTAAACCTTAACCTTGTTTGAGAGGTTAGGATTTTCTTAAAGAAGTATTTTGCTACCAAATGTAGAGCACAGATTTTTCAATATAATCAAATTTGAGTTTGTTAAAAAAGGGAAGAAATTTGTTTTTGAATTTGTTAATCATGTTAAAACTCTTACTGTTAATCTGATTAATGTTGGTTGCTCTTGTGATTATGACCTTGTTCTAGTAAAATCTTGAATGGTCTACGATAAGAGTTGGATCCTATTGTGGCTTCTATTACTTCTCAGGAAAACCCAATGTCCTTTGATGGGTTAATAGCACTACCTCTTACACATGTGAGCAAAAATAAATTTGTAAACCATGGTTGTGGAGGAAAGTATAAAGGTAAGAGTGGTCGTTATAATCAACCATATTCAAATTATGATATAAAGCAGTATCAATATGCTGTTTTGCAAAAAGATCATAATGACCCCTTTGAAGATCTCATTCTCTATAGACAACTTGTTGAAAGCATTTAATAGGTGTCTTTAACAAGGCCTGATATAAGTTTTGCAGTGAATCTGCTAAGTTAGGTGATGTGGAATCCTTCTCAAGGACATTGGATTGCATAAAGAGGTCACTTAGATATCTTTAAGGAACCATCAACCATGGCATTCTCCTTTCTTCCATTTTTCAACTAGGTATTTTAAGATGCAGATTGGGTGTCATGCCAAAAAGATCATCGATCAACCACTAGCTATGTTATCTATAGTGGCAATAATCCTATTTCTTGGGTATCTAAGAAGCAGAATACAGTAGCCAGCTCATCTACTGAAGCCAATCAGTTTCATGCAGCAATAAATAGTGGCTGAACTTTTATCTACGGCACCCTAGTTGTTTTGCGATAATGTGAGCTAATCATAGTTTTTCATTCTTACATGCAGTGTGTTGAGATTGACTTACGTTTTGTCCAAGAGAAAGTTCTCAAGAAAAATCTTCAGGTGCTTAATTTTACATGCAGTGTGTTGATTAAGTTGTCATTTTGAAGTTATAGAAGCAAACCTCATGTCAGTTACTCTTCATGAGCTAGCTCCTTAAATCCATTGTATTCTTGGTATACGATAAATACTTTTACTTATTGTTAAGTAATTTTAAATTAAAATTTCAATTAACACAACATGCCCTCCATGTACATGGGGTGCTGAGCAAGGATGCTATTATTGCAATACTAAATGAACAACCAGAATCAACGCCAGAACACTGTTTTGACTAAACCACCACTGGTTGTTCAGAAACTCAGAAGCCAAGGCAACTCAGCATGATGAAAGGATTGTCAAGTTTGAAAAAGGACAATGCAGGCCCAAAGATTAGATTTTTTATCGACCCTGTTAAGCATAAAAAATGCTTTAGTTTGAATTAAAAGCGTGAATGGAAAAATGTTTGAGTTGTGGAGTCAATTTTTGAAGATAATATTTTATTTTTATATATTAGATTAAACTGATCACTGTCAAATGAATTTTACATCAAAGAATAATTTGTTTATTCCTTATCTTGGACAAAAATGCATTTGGTAAATGGGGAATGATACGTTAAATTTAGAATAGAAGACCAATAGAATGTAAGTTTTTCATCTAATTCTTGTATTTTCCTCGTTTCTAACTCTTTGCATAGCCGCACATCATGGCATCTCATATCATGTCATCTCATTTCTAAGTTAGAACTTAGAAATGTCATCTCATATCATGTCATTACCAAACTTTGTGCTTAACCAATTATTTCCAACATCATGTGAATGTCATTTGTAGTGAATCTTATTTTCTCGTGAATCTTAATCATTTGTGATGTATTTTATACTATCTTGCACATTGAACATATATTAGCTTTATTTTAACTATGGAAAACATACAGTTGTAGACAATAATAAAAACCAGTGCAAATGAAAAGAAGGTTCCAACCAAAAAAAATTTTACATGAAGCCAAAAAGATAATAAGATGATCTTAACTCTCTTTTGTGATGTTATCAATCAAAAAAATGCCAAGACACCTAATGGCAAGACTAGGGCAAACACATAGAATCAAATCATCAATGATTATAATACTAAAACAAATGCTGAACTAGAAAAGAAAAATGTTGATAATCAACTAAATATGTTGTTAATACAATGCATGACAATATTATGAAATCTATGTGAGAAATTAGAGATATGTAAAGTATAATTTTATGTTGTAACTATTGTGAGTTATGACTTTTTTGTATTATCAATTAAATTTTATTATTTTCTATCATGTAAACAAATACAAAAAATCTGAACTTATCATTTTCCATCATTTTCTATTCTGTACAAAAACACATATTTTAAATTGTCATTTTCTATTTTGTACACAAACACTTATATTTTTTACTTTCTGTAACTTTCTTTTCTGTCATTTTCTGTAACTTTTCAAAACATTATTTCTGTTACTATCCATTACTTTCTAGGTGAACAAGCAGGCCCCTAATGTTAAAATCATAGGAAAAGAATCTATGGTATTTCCAATAAATATAGATTTACAACAAAAATATTTGTATGTCTTAGTTATGGATAAAATAACCAAGGAACTTTAAGAAGAAACACTCTATTGTGTGCTATTTGGTGATGACATAGTTTTAGTTGATGAAAGTAGCTCAAAAATTAGTTTTAAATTAGAATTATGGAGTACTTTAAAATTCACAAGATTTAGATTGGGTAAATCAAAAACTAAATATATGGAATGTAGATTCAACAATAATAAGAAATAATGATAAAATAATATACTTAGATGACCATGAGATCCATAAAACTAAAACTTTTAAATGCTTAGGATTTATAATAAGTAGCAACTATTATAGAGTGTTATTCATAGAATTAAAGTATGATAGATAAAGTGGAGAAATGCTTTAGGAATGTTGTGTGATAGGAGGATACTCTTAAAGTTAAAAGAAAAAAAAGGTCATTCACCCAACTATACTTTATGACTCAAAATCTTGAGCTATTAAGAATGATCATACACAAAAAGTTAGTATTGCTAAGAAGCATATGCTTAAATGGATAAGTAATAATGCTACAAGGATAAGCTAAAAAATGATTTTATTAGAAATACAGTAAGAGTTATACCTATTGAAGATAAAATAAAAGAAAATCAGCTTAAGTGGTTTGATTACATCTTAAAGAGACCAAAGAATGCATCGATTAGGAGAGGATAATTAATTAATATAGAAGAAATTAAAAGAAGTAGAAGTAGGCATAAAACTACTTGGTTAGAAATTGAAGGAAAATATTTAAATTTATGTAATTTAATGGAAGATTTAATCTTAGATAGAAATACTTTAAAAAAAGAATTCATATGACCAACCCCAAGTGATGGGACTATGGCTCAGATTATTGTTGTTGTTGTATAACAAGGATACATTTGATCAGATTATCTCAAATGCAAATATTGTTGATGTGTCAGATGTAGACCTTGACACAAAATGCATCTAAGGAGAGGTACTTTTACTCATCATAGCTTGATATAATATGGTTTCTCAATTGCAGGTTGAGATCAGAATAGTTCCTTACTGTACCAAGCTTGACATGCCATGGACTCAGCAATAACCAGCCCAAGAAAACCACACTATGGTGAAGAGCTAAACATGCAACAGATTCCACATAAATTAACCAGTTCTATCATTTTTTTTAAAAATAATGGCATCATTGCTAGGAGAAAACTATAAGTTACACGACAATAAAGATGCTGCTTTACTGGGAATATAACCTTGAATCTTGACATAGATTATATAACGCATACATAAAAATCAAAGAGTGCATGTCTTGCTTTCATTGACTTTTATGCATTATGACTCATTGTCCTAATGCTAATAACTAAGGATACATAAGCAATTGTAAAACATGAATGGATGAGTGTTGTACCATTCAAGACATTATAATTTCCAAATACAAAAGAATTGGCATGCTTTGTTATTCTGAGATTTTTTGAGTGGCTCTATTCTGAGAAAAAGTAAACAGCAGATATTAGGATGAGAGACAAAACCTGATGCATTCGAGCTCTTTTTTGGAAGATTTTATCCTCATAAGATCCCACTGCCTGAATAAAATGCTCAACTCTGCTCAAATTTGGCTAGAAATGGAGAGACCCTTGTATCAGACATCAAATACAAACTAAAGATTTTGGAGTATGTGTACTTTGTGGTAAATGCCTTGAGTATTGTCCAACATTGTTTATTAACTTGTATGAAAAACCAGAAAGAAGCAAAATACCTTACTAGAGTCCGTTAAATATCCACCTAAGTCCTTTAATTCCTTCTTATACACAGCCATCAGCAAATTGATGGCACCCTAAAAGCAAAAAAGAGAAATTCACATGGACAACCTCAAAAAAGCAGTCTAGGAATCATTTGTATGTTTGTAGTTGAAAACTAAAACGTTCTTAAGGGAAACTACTAAATAATCTACTCAAAAATTGATGATGAAAGCATTAAAATGAGAAAACAGTCAAGAATACAGTTGCATGAGGAAGTGAATAACAAACCTCGCGTATTTCTAAAGTAGGCATGTGAGGCAAAAAGTCATTCCCAACAAAGAAACACATGAAGATGAAGTCATCCACAATCCGTTCAACGTCAATGTCAAATGGAAGATTGGGAATTCGAAATTCATAAGCCAAATACTCCCGTAGAGTCCAAATATTAAGAAACTGCATGTAACATATAAAACAGATCAAACTCACTCATGCAAAAATTATAGGACATTAGAAAGGAAAATTAAGGAAGATTTCTCAAAGGAACTGGTAGGACAAGCTGTTTTCTTTATGGCTGGAGAGAAGGCAGCTGCTCCAGATAGTTTTCCAATATTGTCCTTTCACAGATTTTGAAATTAAGTAGTGGAAGACATCACAGCAATTGTATCAGACTTCCGGTAGGATGGAGGTGATCTAGGGTGGGGTACAAGACCTTTATTACACTCATTCCTAAAAAAGCAGATGGCCAAGAGGATATTGAAAACTACAAGTAAGTCTTCTTAATGGAGTCTATAAGATTGTAGCCAAATGTCTCACCAAGACCTTAAAGGCAGTTTTGCCAAGTATCATCAGAGATCAATAGTCAAACCTTTGCCAGGGAAAGATTCTGGATGGCTTTCTAGTGGCACACAAATGTATTGAAACATGGGATAGGCAGAAGAAAGGTGGCCTAGTCTAGAAAATAGTATTGGAAAACACTTAGGACAGTGTATCCTAGAGCTACCTTGAACAAGTAATGTGTAGCATAAGTCTTGGCACAAAATGGAGAGACTAGATTGGATATTGTGCTAGCTCTACATCCTTCTTTGTGTTGGTAAATGGCAGTCCGATAACAGAATTTGGATGTAGTAGGGGCCGCATACGGGAGGGACCCCTTATCCCCATTTCTATCTTCTCTGATGGCAGAGGTATTTGGAAGACCATGCACTAAAGATAGAAGAAATGGTCTGAGAGGTGGCTTTAGGCCTAGCCTAGGAGTTCCCCAAGTGTAACTCATCTTCAATCTGCAGACGACACTAAGGTATTTTGTGAAGCAAAACAATACCAAATTAAACATCTTCAGTGTCTTTTGGAGTTCTTTGGTTTGATAATGGAACTCATGGTGAATTTTCATAAGTCGGCAAAGATAGCTCTTTTAGAGGAGGAGACTAGAAGGGTGGCAAATTTCATGGGTTGCAAGATAGAGAAGTTTCTGATTAAATATCAGAAGCTACCTCTCTCTGAAAAGAGAGCTTGGATAAGGAACTGGCAGTCAATGACTGACAAGTTCAAGAAGAGACTCTCAGGATGGGTACAAGTTGGTAATGCTAGCACTTCTTGTCCATGTTCAAATTATCGATGTTTGTCATTAGGCAACTTGAACAGATCCAAAAAGGCTTCCTGTTGAAGGATGGTAGGTTGGGGTGATCCTCTAGTCTACACTTGGTAGCGTGAAAGAAGATTACCCAGACTAAAGGAAAGGATGATTTAGGCTTGTGGAGTCTCCACTTAATGAACCTGGCCTTGCTTGGGAAGTGATTGAGGAAATTTTTGAAAAAGGGTCGTCTCTTTGTTTGTGGGCAAAGATCATTAAACAAAAATGGGTGGGGGTGGTAAAAGGAGGAGAGATGAGTGGGTATCTAACATCATGAGGAGGGGGTGGAGGGATATTCTAGAGGCAGATGACATTGTATGTCGGTGTAAGTTGGTAGTGGGTAATGGAGTTGGGGTCAATTTCTAGTAGGATAACTGGGTGGATGGGTTCCCTTAGTGTCTCGCTTCTTGGCTTTGTTCTTTGTTGTAGCACAAATCAATGTGAGTGTTGCAGAGTGTTTTGAGTATTCTCCAACAGGAATAGTTTGGGATGTTCAATTCCACAGGGACTGGAGTGATTCAGAGTTTTACAACCTTGCTAGCCAGCTTTCTTATCTTCACTCACATGGCTCTCATTTAATCTCCACAGAGAATTCATTGCAGGCATAACATTGGAGCACAGATAAGAGATTCTTGATCAAATCTTCATACTGGATGTTGAACTTTGCAAGGGCTAGGGTGTGGGGATGAAGTGCATTTTAAGGAATTGAATGCCTACAAAGGTTCAGTTCTTTGCCTAGAAGGTGTGGCACAAAACAATTCCAACTGAATGCTACTTGAAGAAGAGAGATTTTTACCTGGCAAGCACATGTACATTTTGCACTGATAAAGATCGGTAGCACCTCCTCTTTGAGTGCCCCTTGATCAGGTTGTTTTCATGCTCAAGGTTGGGTTTGAATGATATTGTGTGGCAAGGCATGGCATGCTTCTAGAAGAAATGGACAAGTAAAAGGGAAGCTAGAGTCCAACTGGACTAAGGTGGTTCACCATTCCACATGTTATGTGGTGAAAATGGCTAGAAAGGAACGATAGGATGTTACAAGATGTATACCATGACAAGGATTATTTCTGAGCCAAGGTAGCCAGTTGTGTTGTGGAGTGAAAGAGATTTTCAAGGGGCATAGAGATTTCAAACAACGCAGAAGTTTGGGCTTGGCTTCTATTCCTTGTCACTCTATAAGGGATCTTGTTGTGGTTTCTACAACTCCTTTTGTTACAGCATTTTTTTAGTTTTGCTTCATACTTGATTATGTTTCTTTTAATAGGCTACTCATTTGGGATCTTGTTGTGGCTTCTACATCTTTTTGTTACAGCTTTTTTTAGTTTTGCTTCATACTTGATTATGTTTCTTTTAATAGGCTACTTGATCAAAGCTTGTAAGGCAGATTTGGCTTTGCTTATAGCTTACCTATGGCTTGTGTAGGCCCCTCAATTTTACAAGTTTTAATATATTTACTTTTGAGGCTGCTTAAATTAAAGAGAGACCTGGTAAGGCTTTTTTTCAACAACAGCATCACCCTTTTCATCAAACTCCCCGCCTTTTCTCTTTGCATGTCCTTGACAATCAGCAGCAAGATGACCTGCTTGGCCACAGAGAAAACACTTGTCCCGCTGGCCAGGGGTGAATACAACCTGAAAGGTTTCAGTTTTAAGATATGTTACAAGCTATAAAGGATAGACATGGATGACAAGAATGTCAAACAGACTAAAAGGTAACCCATTGACAAACTCAAACCTTAAAACTATGTCAAGAAACTGAACAAAAACAGTTAGTTGTTCTGTATCGTCTGAATGAGGATAGTTATCCAAGCACAGCAAGAAATACCAACCTCTCTCAATATAGAAAAATGCACTTCATGTGTTGCCAAAGCCAGCATGATTAGATCCGCATCCTATATCATTGATCAATCATCATAAAGAAAAGAAATGATATTTTGAAAGTGAATTTTCGTTTCTAAAGCTAATATGCCAACAGTATCCAACAAACAAATGCATCATATTGACATAACTAAAATTGGTATGTAACTTCCAAGCAAATGTGTTTTTTGTTATGATTTTTCCCAAGTAGAAGAGAACAACTATAAGTTTAGCATTCATAATATAAACCTTGTGTAGAGAATCCAAAAGGAAACTATTTGAGATTAAATTTACATACCATATAAATTTCTATGCAAAGCTGTGTTTTTTTTATTTTGTTCAAAGTAAAATAGGTCAATTGTAAGCTATGGCATTTATGTAAAGCACAAATGCTTGTGCATTGAATGCGAAAAGTAAATATAAAGTTGAATTTAACATATGGAAACCTAGATGGTTGATTTCACATAATTTCTATCTCATTCTCTAAAATATATATAAAACTTCATAAGAACTATGGAGATTAAAGGCATACCAATCCATAAAGACAATGGCGTGTATTTGGATTGAAACCAGGAAGATTCCTCTGTAAACGAATGAATGACATTATCTTGTGTTCACCCTCACCGGGAACATTGGCATCAGACAGTATAACCTTTGAAAAAAATTAAGGTGAGAAAATTTTACATATTATCACTGTAAACTATGTGAAGCAGGCCACGTGACAGAGTAACAACCAAATGGAAAATGTATAAAACAGATAATGGAAATGTCGCTGTACTTTGACAGACCTTAATATTCTTCCATCCTACATCATGGTTCAGCCTGAGATGAATGTAATATTGCAATGCAGTTGATAATACATCCATGAATTCAGTTCCAGGAGTGATAACATTAGAATCAAAAAGCTGAGACTCTTGTTTGGGAGGAAGCTTTCTACCCTCTTTCTCAAATTCCTGGCGCAGTCGTTGTTCCTCAGCTGCCTATAGCCAAAAACTGAAGCTGAAAACCTTTTTTCTTTTTTCCCAAAACATATGAAAGGATAAAGTAGGTGGGACCTCATCAAACATCCTTGATGATCAAAAATAGTATACAAATAAAAAAACAAGAACATGCAAAGATAATCAAATCACTAAATACTAATAATTAAAAAAATAAGAGTATTGGCATTTTCATGAACTGGGAAAATCATGCATATATAAAATCTAGAAGATGCATTTATTAGTTACATTTATTCCTTCAACTAGCTTGGCCACCACAAAATGTGTTATCATGTGATGTTATGAAAAAAACTATCAAACAACGAAAACATTATGAAAAATCAATAATGTGCAGTTCCTGAAACAGTATCATTCTTCATCAAAGCCTTATGTTAAGTTCGATAAAAAGAAGTGTGTGGCCATCAACTCTACCTCATATTCCTCTCCTCCCTCCCCCCTTCTCCCCACCATAGCCTCGGCCAAAGGTCCAAAGTTATGAGATTTTGCATACACGCAGCCCTGCTCAACTCCACCTCCTACACCATCGTACCACAATTCAGCACCTATTTCTGCCATTGTACTACATTGCACACAAACTCCATACCTCAATCAACCATGGCATCATGCCATAACCACATTGAACTCAAGCTTCATGGGGCCTACTCCTACCATAGCATCAAGCTCACCAAGATGTGACCAAGGAGGTTCTCAGCTTTCCAAAATGAAATGACCAACTTGTTGAGAAAACTTTTTAAGGTTGATGGTCAGTTCAAGAAGTAAATATTATGTTGGAATTCTACATTCGATTCCAAAATTTTAAAAAAAAAAAAAAAGATAAACTCAAAACACTCCCACTAATATAGGTTCTAAAGAGGATCATGTTCTGAGCAAACTTAACTGCAAACTAAAGAATCTGTTTCCAAGACATAGGATTTCAATATGACATAGTAATTGTCTATTACCATAAATTTATTACTGTATCTGTATTTTTAGCATCATTGGAGTTACTGTGGTGTAGATACTATCGAAGGATGTTCCCTTCTCTACTATGCCAGCAAAAAAAAATGATATGATTAGCAAAAGAATCCAATAAATCCACCTCATCTTTATGGTTTATACACAGTTCAAGTCCTCTTTAGGGGTACTTTTCATGCAACAACCATATTTACCTTGCTTAATGACAAAGTATGGAATCTACGTTGTTGTTACCATAATGGCTCTTTCTTGAGTTTAACATGATGACACTTTTTTGTGAAAAAAGATAACACTTATTAAATGCAACTACTTTTTAGGAAATTTTTTCATATCCTTCCTCTATGGCAAAAAAATGCTTTCTTTTATTTTGTGATTTCCTTAATTCCCCTACAATTCACACCCATATCTAACAATATTAAAAGAGACAATGTCTAACACTTTTTCATTTACACATTTACCCCTGCTAATAAATTAAATCTTCAACTGCATGCCACTAGAGAAAACAATAGTGATGATGCTTCCACCTCTATCATATCCATTGAGATACCTCACATCAACTACACCATCTCCAACAGGTGTTCTTGGGTCCTCTTGGAGCATCTACATATTTATTATACACCTATACACATAAAATGTACATGTCTAACGGGGAGCTCTAGGCAATGCTGGCAAAACCCTAGGTGTTGGCTCTAGGGAATGATAGTGGGCTGTCGGGAGAGGCATCCTCTTTGCCCCTAGTAGTTGGGGGTAGAATGGAGGATGGGAGATCATTCACAGAAGTTGCAGCTTTTGGTACTCAATAATGTTATCAATAACATCAAGATCCATTAGGCTCTCCAACAACTTTTGTTAATCCATCCAAGTACAATACACAAGAGCTCCAATCCTCAAGGAGACAATCTTTTGCTGCAGCTTTGAAAGACACTCTGGTTCCCCTAAATTTTTTGAGATTGTTCACAACTCAACCACTATGAATGGAGAGGAGGTGCTTCCATTTAGTCCTGAAGAGGTGTCTCTACTAGCAGGAACCTTCCAGTGGACACTGGTTGACAAGTTCAGCCACAAATGTCCCCTCTCACTAATATTTTCGAGTCCATGAAAAGAGCAATCTCCTTCAAGGAACCATTCTTTCTCGTGGCAACAGATTCTTATTATGTCCTCATTTGGTTCCTGTGCAGAGATAACTTCATTAAAGCACATGTTAAAAGCACTTGGACCATCAAAGGAAGAAGGATGACAATCTTCAGGTGGTCACCTTCCTTTGCCCTTGGTTTAAAATCTTCTTGGGCATAAGTTTGGATATTTCTTCCAAGTTTAGAGTTCAAATTCAGGCTCCAACAGTGCCGGAATCAATTGCTAACATAATCAGTAGATTCCTATACATCCACAATGATGTCTCAAGATTCACTAAACCAGGGCTTACTGTCATGTGTGTGGAAATGGACTTAGCCAAGTTGCTTCCACAATCAGTCAAAATTCTAAATGGGGAGGAGCTGATTGTCCAGCCAACTCTCTATGATAAAGAACCAAAGTTCTACAATAAATGTTTTAAGGTTGGACACGATGTTTTAAGTTCTCCAAGCGTCTCAATAAGAATGCATCCCAAGTGCCTAATGCATCTCAACTAGCAACTTCTAACACTGCTCTCATTGCAAACCTAGAGAGGTGAATGGCAGCAAGTGAGAAAACATAGTCAAACCTAGAGAGGAGTGGATATAGGTCAATTGAAAGAAGACCACCAAGAAGCACAACACCCTTAACAGAAGGAATGGGGAAGGTATTAAAAATAGAGCACAAGAGAAGGAAACTAGTACTCAGCAGAACCATACATCACCACCACAACAACATATGAACAATGACTCAGGTAAGCCCATGGAGGATTGCCCCAATGAACATAACACCAATGGATCCAATGTAGAGAACGCAGATGCCCATCCATCTGGTCTATCTTCCAATGCTTTTGGCAAGCCTCCCTCAAGCACAACACTAGCCAAAGGGCCTACACCCATTATTTCTATTAACAATGAAAAAGGTAGGGGGGTGATGAGGATCAGCACATAGTGGAACATGGCCCTTCCCATCACATCAGTTGTGAGACAGACATTGAACCCAATAAGCCCCCTAACCCAATAAGAAAATGTGAAGAGGCATGGATTTGTCTTAGCCTCTATGTGTGCTTGTTGTAATACAGTTAAGGATGTTGACTCTTTTAATCACACCTCCTATGGTAGTGATTGGCCTCATTTAAGTACAAGCTAGTTCTATTGAATATTCAAGTTGAATTTATGAGACTAGAGAGATTGGTAGGACTGGGTTTTGAGCACCTTAAAACAACAAAGTAAATCCAAAGTGCGCAAGTTTCAAAAATATGTTGTTGCCAACTTACTTTGGGAATTTTGTAAACAAAGATGCAAAGTAATGTATGATGGGAAAGTGGCTTCGTTCACAGACATTAGAAGGAATGTGCTAAACAGTTTCTCTGATTATAAGCAGGCTCATGGTTATCAAAGGATTCAGATGAAAGAGGGGAAATTAACTAGATAAGTAGGAAGAAACCAAGCACTGGATGGCTAAAACAAAATTCTAATGGAGCATGTATTAACAATCAACTTAGGGCTGGAGGTGCAATTCTCCACAATGTTGAGGGCAACATGATTGCAACCACCACCAATTTCTATAACTAACGCAACTCTACCCTCATTCAACTAAGAGCTCTTTTTGAGGGACTTATTCTTTGCATTGACAACCATGTCCAATTACATTTGGTGGATGTTGAACTTGACTCCCTTATTGCTTACAATGTTGTCATGAAGAAGGAATGCCCAGTATTTCATCCTGTATACTTTTGGCTTGACCTATTGCAAATCCTTAGCTTAATAGGGCCAGTTTCTCGTTTCTTTAGAGAAAGGAAGGGTTTAGCAGACTTTCTTGCTAGCGAAGGACCTACCCTTTGTCAAAATGTTGATTTCAAAGTCTTTGGTGACCTTCCTAGGGAGATTAGAAGTCAAATTTTACTGGATAAATAGAGCATTCCACATGTTAGGAGAATTTAGCTTTTCTTGTGTTTGTTTCTACTATGAGGTTTTGCTTAGTCCCCCTCACCTTGTAATCCCTCAAGTTTTTTGGGTCCTCGCCCTATAAATAGAATGGTGGTTTTGGATTTTAAGAAAAAAAAGTCCTCTTGGAGCTTCCTCAACTTCTTCGACAAATGCAAACATACACAAAAGGTCCTCAACTTCTTCTATGGAAGTGCACCTTAGTCTTAACAACAAAGTCGTTGACTACATCCTCTTGGTGGATGTGGGTAGGTCACTGAGGAGCTTCGAGACATGCCATGTCTATCAAGCCTTCAAGTTCTTATAGTGCCTCAAGGCACTCCAAGATTGAACACCACCTAAACCCCATAAATGCTTTAGATGCAACAAAGATCGACAACAATCATTGCTACAGATCCAACTTCAATCACCTTCATGCTAGACTCCCACTTCACCACTTGGGATTTCACCATCAACCCCTATGCCACCTTTCCTGACCTCTTCTACAAAGACAGTAGAGTCATTGCACTCTCTCTTGCTTACGTAAATGATATCCATCCATGTCCTCTCCACAAAAGTAGGATGAGCAAAAGCACCACTATCACTCCCTTTCCAATCCCTCTATAACCACACTTCCCTAAGCCTCAAAAAACTGTTAAGCCAATGGCACAAATGATCCCCAAACTATTCCACAAAATTTATGTCATCTTGACCCCTTAATTTCCTTCCCTCTCTTTTGCATGATGATTCCCCACTCATTTTCTGCTCCAATACCCAACCCTCACCCAATCACTTTTTGAAAAAAAAAAAAAAAACTTGCCCAATCCCTCAATTAAAATCCCCAACTTCTATTGAAATTTCATTCCTTGTTCATTTTGATTTTGATTTGTGAGGTAGAAGACTAGATTTTTTTTTCTAAGGAGATAGATTCAAGTTGAAGGGTAGCAAAGACATATTACAGATCACCAATGTCAACATAGGAAAAGAAATCATATCTTAGTGAAGTGGTGGGCATTGGAAAGGCTTCTATTGAACAAGGATTGAGCTCAATAACATTGCCACATTCATCTAGGAAGAGTGACAGTGATAGTTGTAGAAGTCCAAACTTGAGATGGTTTCTTACAAAGAAAAGACATTATGAGAAGAATATGAAGTTAATAGCAATAATGACACTTAGTGGTTCATTTGGTTTACCAAAGAGCACCATAGGAGGGACATGGAATAACTACTTTGTAGAACAACAATTAGCAACAACTATTACTTCTAAAGGTGTAAGAATGGGTTGCAACTCACTTGTGATGTCATTCAGGCTTTCCCTTCGAGGCATTGAAGTTGAATCAATTGCCCATGTATCATGCTATCTAGTCAAAGCAAAGCAAGTATACTTATTACTACATTCCCTTTCAAACAAAAATCCTTATGGCATTTTCATTGTTGAGATGCAATGGAGGTTTTTAGCCTTAATATTGAAGGGAAAAAGAATCCACAAGTTAGGTCAATTGTGTTTGTCAAAGGTGGCATTGCTAATATTTGAAATGCTCTCAAAAAAATCACTAAATTGATATCCAATTTTCTGATTGTTTATTTGGTATTTTCATGCCTTTTCAATAAAATTATAGATATGGGAGACATTGATATGAAATTGGGATTCATTTTCATCTTCTAACTCTCACCTCTTCAAGATGAGTTTTTGTAAAGTCCTTTTGAGGGGGTGATTTGTAGAATCCATTTAAATGTGATAAAATTACTAGACATGAGTAACATTTATGGATCATAGTATATTTTGACATCCATTTAAATGTGTAGAATCCACATTATCACATTGGCACAAGAACCTTGGGAAACAAAAAGAGATATGACCTTTTACACCATTCATTTAAAAGTAATATAGATGCATCTCATGCATAACACTATAAATGTGATAAAAATTACACAAAAACTTGATGTCATTAGTATTATTTGTAGCATGTACTAGAAAGATCCTCACTAAAAAAGATAAGTCTTAGACAATTTTATCAGCTATAGAAGTTTTTTGGAAAACAACAGATATAGAATATTGATTTCAAAGAGACAACCCATGCAAAGCACAGGATAGTTTGCTAGTATGAAAGAAGTCATGGCAAAAAAAACTAAAAGCTGTGTTGGCTATTTTGACATTCACGTATGTTGTGTTTCATTTATGGGTCACTGCTGATTCACTACACAATATGCATTCTTTTATGTCTTACAAACAAGGGCAACCGTAGCACTGCAGTAGACAAGAGATATGATAATATTTTTTTGATCAGCATGATATGATGACAATATTTGTTTTGTTGGAAATAACATATTTCAGTTTTTTTTAAATTACGTGGTGAAACAAATGGCTAACAATTTTAAAATAAATTCAGAATTTTGAATATACAAATATAGGGAAATTAACAAAAAATAACATATGGCTAGGCATTGCTGATCATGCATTGGCACCTGGGCATGCCCCTTAATAATTTATGTTTCTACATAAAAACAAATCATCTCTGAATGGTAAAGCTGCATTACTTCTGAAAGAAACATTACCGTTTATAAACAGATCCCCTTCCCCAAAATAATGTTTTCAGAACTGGACTGAACATCAACTCGAAATATTCATGGGGCAGTTGGATCATGGGTTCAACTGGACACATGGATCAATAGAATTAGTGACATCAGCATGATGTCATAATTAATTATTGTTATGTTACATATCAAGAATTAGTTTCAAATTAGACTTATGAAGAAATACTTTAGAATCTAACGAATTTAGATTAAGTAGATCAAAAATTGAATATATGGAATGTAAGTTTCATGAAAAGAGAAATAATGATGAAAGTATACACTTAAATGATCATGGCATTCATAAAAGTAAAACTTTTAAACACTTAGAAGTAACAATGGTGAAATCATAAAGGATGTTATTCATAGGATTAAAGTAAGATGAATGAAGTGGAGAAATACCTCTAAAGTGTTATACAATAAGACGCCCTTCAACTTAAAAGGAAATTTCTATAAAATTACTATCCACTCAAGTATACTTTATGGCACAAAATGTAGATTATAAAATATGACCATATACAAAAAGTTATGGTCGCTAAGATGTGTATACTTAAATGGATGAGTGGTAATACTTCAAGGAATAAGCTAAAAAATGATTTTATTAGGAATAAAATAGGAGTAGGACCAATTAAAAATAAGATAAGAGAAAATCAATTTAGGTGGTTCGGTCATATCATTAGGAGTCTAAGGAATACACCAATTAGAAGGAGAAAATTAATTAGTGCAGAAAAAAAATTAAAAATAGAGAAAGATCTAAAACTAGGTTAAGAATTGTGAGAAGAGATTTAAATTTATGTGACTTAACCAAATATTTGACCCATAGATAGAAATACATGGAAATACTAATAATTCATGTGATCAACCCTACATAGTGAGTTTATAGATTGTATTGTTGTTGCATGTTATATATGAATCAAGAAAAATCAAAACATCAACCATTGACCATTCAAAAAGATAACAAGTCATCAAGATGAAAATTATCATAAACCATCATTCATGAATTATCACAATATCACAACAAGTCAATAATGTCTACATTAACATTCGACTTCTAGCTTCCAAATTCAATAAAATAACATTAAACTCCAAGTTCCAACATTGAACATTCAAAATTATGAAAACGATAAAAGATAAAAAAAATCACATCCTAAATGAATCTGACCCATTACAGTAAATGACAACAAAAAAAACCTAATCTACTGATCTGTGGCAAATCAGCATTCCCTTATATAGCAATGCAAATAATGAAAGATAGAATATCACATTTCTAAATGATTCTGAACTTATCTACAGCAAATTAAAAAACCCTAATCTACTGATCTACAGAAAATCAGCATCCCTTTTTATAGCATTGTAACTGATAAAAGTTAAGAAAACCCTAACCTAAATGATTTTGAAAAAGTCACAATACATACAAAAAATTTGACCTAATCTGTAGAAAACAGAAGCAGTCAGAGGATAGAGAGCATGGGGGTTTACATGTGTGAGACTGAAGTGCAGGTTTGTCTTGCACTGAGGGTGGTGGCTCGGGTAGAAGCTTCAGCGAAGAAGTGGGCCAACCCAATGAAGTTAGTTAGAGGAGCATGTTGTTTTATTGGTCTTTTTTTCTCTGTTTTTGAACTTTCTGTTTATCATGGGTGTTAAATGTAGGGGTCGTTACAGGTCATTTTTGGCTCAACATGTACTTGTAACAACCTCTGACATTAATATAAATGCTGTAGCACTGAGGAAGGGCACCGGAGCCTTTACATCCAGCAATTCCCCACTATGTTCCACAGACAGTGAGAGGAGAGAGGAATCCACCATCTTCACCAAGGAGTGACAAACCTCTGCAATTCCACACTCAATCACCTTGTGAGCTCCATGATTGGGACACACAGCCCAGCACCACGAGTTGCAAGGGCAAATCACAGATCATAACAAGATTTTCTTGGAGGAGAGAGTAGGTTAAAATGTTTTATTTTAGGGAAATTTAAATGGGTTCGATTCTGTCCAATTACAAAAAACCAGTTGAACCCTCAATTCATTGGGTCAACCAACTGGACGGCTCAAATAGTCCAACCCTAGCCCTGTGAATCAATAGACCTACTGATTCCTGATCTGACCAGTTCAATAGCCAATCCAGTCTGGGTTTGATAAGACTATTCCAAAATTCTAATGCATTGATTTTTTTTATAGACATTCCATTGTAAAACGGTAGATGCATGACAATATCATTTTCCACATCTCAAACCAACATAATTTCCATTTGCTAATTCTTGGGACAACAAAAAGTATCTAATCCTTACATGCACTTTGCAGACAATCACTAACATTTTAATGCCACATGGCTATAATAATTTTCATATCCAACTAATGCAAGCTCAATTAATTTTTCACGTGCATGGGACAGCAGTTATGCTACTTATATTAAATGATACTTTGAACAAAGAAATGGTAGAATCTGAAAACAGATTAAAGGATGTTGAACATTCAGCTAAAAGTTCTTACTACCTAAATGTAGAAGGTAAATTGTTGCAGCTACTTTTTTTCTTCTCAGATTTCAAGTAAAAGAAAGTACAGCAAGTGGAAGTGTAATGATACAAAAGGGAAGATAACTGCAAGAAAATAGAAAAAATCATTAATTACCCACCGCCTCGGCTGCATCTTTGGCTGCTCTAAAACGTCTAGAGCGTTGTTGGTTCATTTTAGCTCTTGGAGCAACCCCATCTGATGTCATATCAAAGAGTAACCCCTATTATTTTAATATTCAAGATGGACAATAAAAATGGGAAATCAAGAATGTATCAGCTTCATGATTTTCCAGTGGCACATAGGAAGCAAAGGCCACAAGTTATATCACAAGACCGTTCCAATAGGAATATCCAATGACTTTTGCAATGAATATTATGTGTTTACATCCACCAGTCACACAAACTCACCAATAGCCATAAAAAGAAGCTTCCTGGGGCGTACCATCACAAAGAGTCTATCAATGTAATCAAACATGCACTGGAAAACTTCACCAAATGTTGTTGGAGCAGGCTGTAATGATAAGATGGGTTAGATGAGATACTTTCTTATAGAATAAGTGTTATTTCCATAGTCAAAGTTCAAGCTAGCAACTGAATTTATTAATTTTATTGGGGAGCAACCACCAATAAAGCACATCTGTCTAAAAAAGGAATCATCAGCATGGAAGAAGATACATTCATGAAATAACATTGTGTGATTGATTTCATAAGAAATCTTTAAATTACTCTGAGAATGCCACACACAGACAACACGTGTGCATTTATTTCAAGCCTATTGAACAGAACCAGCTTCCTTCAAGTGGGACCCACAACTCTTGTAGACAAACACCCCCATCAGCTATTGCTTTTGCCAGCTCCTTGGCCCCTATTACTAAATCTTAAAGAAGAAAAATGAGAATGGGATGCCTGCAACTCCCAAGGGCAAGGTAGAGTTAGCATGGGGTTAGTACTGTAGCAATTTATCACTGTAACTTGCTATAGTGCTAGCTACATCTGGGAGGAGCCCATGAACTCTAAGAAAGTAAGAAACAAATACACCCTATAGATTTTCCTGATATTACTGAATTTAGACTGTATACTGTGGAAAAAGCCTTTGACTACAAAAACACCTTCCCATGTTATTTTTCATGTAAGAAGGGCACTATAAATTTTCAGAACACTTGGCAGCAACATTTGACAACCAAGTTAGCTTGATTCAGGAAATTTCAAACATGATAGAATGTACTTCATCACTTAGGTGATTCAGGACTTGGAATTTTCAATGAAGCAAACTTTTTGTCCTCGTCCAAAGCAGGTGCAGCACTAGGGATGTCAGCAAATATAAAATATGTAATGTAATATTAAATGGTTCTCAAATTCCAACGGCTAGAATCATTTGAAGTGGTCGTTCTGTAATGCTTGAAAGAAGATATGAATGGGCCACCTATCAGTAAGCAGTGGGACAGGATGATCATACAGAGAAAAAAAAGGTAAAAAACAAAAAAAAAATATACACTATAAGTCCATTAAATAATGAAAATGATAATGGGTTAACTGATGCATCGATAAGTGAATGGTTTTGATCATTTCATACTAAGAAAAAATAGTGGACACTCAAGCATGTTACAAAAATGTAAAGGTCTCAAAATCGAGATATATATCAATGAACTAAGACATAAAAATGTGAGATCCCCAGAATCAAAATACCTGTAAAATGAACCAAATTTTATATAACTAGTTGCATCATTTGATGCATAAATAACTAACAATAAAATCTGTTACATAATTAATACTGTCCAACAATTCTATGAAAGATCAAGATTATGTAGCATAGAAAGTGTGACGCTCAATATTTCTTGTGATTGTTTACGGACAGAGAATAATAGCTACTCAGTTAATTGAAATGGAAGTTTCGGACTCCGGGATAATTGATTACATCAATTATAGGAAAATAATCACGTTCAGAAGTACTGGAAGGACTCGTTAGTTAGTTGGACCAATGATCACTGCTTTGTCTGGCACGTAACTGTGCCGAGTGCTGGCTGAATAGAACTTGACAATTGTGCTTTAGTTGGAATTTTTCTCTCGGTTGGCACGACTCAAAGAGATAGCGAACCCAAAAATCTAGCGAGATAACAAGAAAAAAAATGCAACACATGCAATCACAATCTATTCCAGCTCGAGAAAAGGGGGCGAACACAAGCATAAACACCGCACCGTTTGGTTGGTGGTCAGGCAGCTGTGGAATTTGAAGGTAAAAAAAACAATGACGGTGCAGATACAGATAAAAAAGCAAAATAGGGAGAAGGGAAACGTCTCTTACACGATCCTCGGGGTGAAAGCACGGATGTATGATGCCGTTCATGTCGAGATAGAGATTGTCGTACTCGAGGCCGTTGGGATTGGGCTTGGAGGTGTCGACGGGGATCGATACACCGTCGATGACGACAGGCTCCTCCTCCACCACGTCCACCACCACCATCGGGTACTTCTCCGCCAGCCACCGGTAGAAAGCCGGGACTCCCATAACTACTCACCGGAACCCTCGCTGGCCTGCCCCTTCTCTTCCGCACCTGCCGACGAAGAAGAGGAATAGAAGAAGATTTCGAGCTGGGAAGGAGCGACGAGTCGGCTTTCCGCAAAACGAGGCAGCGGGAGGACTGGGGCTAGCGACGGCGATTAGGGCACAGCAGCTTCTTGTTTGGGTATAACTCGTTGACCCAATGACGGTGGGTGAACTTCTGCGGTAACTGGAAACGATAAGACAGCAGCTATTAATATATTCCGTCTGACGCACACGTGGAAAAACATGACAATTTGTGTTTTTTTTTTTTACGAATCTGAATGTTCTCTTGTACGAAAGAAGATTCGTTTTATTCGTTCTCGATTAATTTTAAATTAAATTTTTATTTCACTTTAAAGTTACTTAGAAAATATTAAAAATTATAAATAAAGATAAAATCCTACGCCCATAAAAAATAAAAAGAATCTAAATTTAGACAGATTATTACGTATGTTTCGTGTAAAAAAATAATAGTTATTTTTCTGAAAAATGAGTCCACAGTACACAACTTTAGATTCAAGGAATCTTTTTTTTTTTTTCTTTTGAAAATAAAGGTGGAAAATATCACTATCTTAATTTTCAAAATAAAGCAATATCACTATCTTGCAATCTTTACAATAATAAATTAAAAGAGGAAGATATCACTACCAAAGCTTTCTTCACGTCACATACAAGAGACAAAAAGGTATAAAGGAATTAGTGGAAGGTAAAGGAAATCAGCCATAATTTCTAACGTTAGGTGGTGAGAGGGAATTGGACAAAAAAATTCCCCCCCTTTCCAGGTATAAAGAAGACAATTTTTTTAGGAATTTTGAATTTCTTAATGTCTATTTATGTATGCAAAAATTAATAGAAAAAAAGTTATACAAATTTACAAAAAGTCAAAAAAAATAATAGTTGTTTGTATATAAACAGTAATAGAATAAAAAGTAATAGAATATAAATTTCATAATTTTTTATGCCAAAATATGATTTTTACAATGAAATATAATTTTTACGATTTATGATGATAAAATATGATTTTTATAAATTATGATAATAGCACGTAATCTATAAGAACATTTTTTTAAAAAATACCCAATATATGATGGGAATGAGTTATCACTTTTTAATTCTTTTATATCTCTCAATGTCGAAAATGAGGTATGAACAAAAAAAAATTAGAATAGTTGAAATAAAAAGTTTATTAATTTTTTCTTAATTAATTGTTACATACAAACGTTCTATTTTTATCTTAACTTTTTATTACTCTTTTTTTCCGTCATATTTTATCGTACACAAACATTTCATTGTGTTTAAAATCCTAAAAAAAAGAAAAACCTCAAGAGTAAAGAAAATTATTTTCAATAAGAAAAAAAGTATTATTTCCAGAAATTTTGATAAAATTGGACAAAATTGAATCATTTAAATTTGCCTAAAATAAAACATTTTAACCTACTTCCCTCTCCTCCGAGAAAACCTTGTTATGATATGTGATTTGCCCTTAACAAGTCGTGGTGTTGTGCTATGTGTCCCACTCATGGAGCTCATAAGGTGATTTGCCCATACAACTCATGGGGTTGGGTTGTGTGTCCCACTCATGGAGCTCACAAGGTAATTGAAGGTGTTTGTACATATGAAAATTGATGAAAAGAAAAATATTAGAAAATAAGAATATTTGTACACATAATAGAAAATGATTGAATTTAAAATATGTGTGTTTATACAGAAAATAGAAAATGAAAAAAAATCATAACATGTAAAATATGTATTTTTTTTATAGAATAAAAATTGATAAATTAAAGATTTTTTATTCCCTTACAATATAAAATATATTTTACATATCCCTATTATTCCACATCTCTCGTGATATTGTCACACAATATATAAATAATTTATTTTCTATAATCTTAACTTCGATTCAACAATTACATATGCATCTTTTTCTATAAATATTTGTTGAACATTATCATTCAACATTTCTTATAATTATTCTTGAAGGTCTTTAAGTAAGTTTGTCTTGTCTGTTTTTTAAATAAAATTATGAACTAAAAAATATGTTAATACTATCTTTCTTTGTATTTCAAAAAGAAATGACATATAACATCATAAAATTGAGAATTGATGTTTGATTATTCTAAATGTACGTTTAATTAATACTTTTAATTGTAAATGCATATAATTAAAATTTTCAATTACATTCATTAGAAATCATAATTCAATTGATATCTTACACCTTGAAATGATACAATATATTTTAACTTATTAGAAAAACTAACATCTACAAAGTAATATTTACTTGTAATTTATACAAAAGTTTTGACATACTAAGATAAATGGGCAGATATAATCCTAAATCTAAGATAAATGGGCAGATACTTGTTAAAATCTCAATCCAAACGACATACTTTGTCAACAATGAATTCCAAGTAGTGGAGAATTACTTTGTCAACAATGCACTTATCGACTGAACGTGGAGAATCAAACGAGTGGAGGCGATGGAGGAGACAAGCGTACTTAGGAGCGTGGAGGTTTCATGCACTAGAGGCGGCAGGCGTGCTCAAGAGAGGCAGGGAGATAGCAGCAGACTTCGTCTATTTCAAACATACATCTTAGGTGGAACAGAAGTGATGATTTATTTATTTATGGTAATGATAATTAAATTGTTTCTAGTAATGGAACCGATGCCTTATTTTGAATGTAAGATTAATAATGTTTAATTGACATTTTCACCGGAACTAACAAGTACCTTCCGTTCGCTTTGAACCACAAAAATGTAAGAGGGATGGAATTAAAGTATGTAATTAATTGCCACAAGTAATTAATTACATACCACCTACGTCTGCAACCAAGTAGATTAAGTATGTGACACGAGAACAGTATTAATTAATTATATGGTCCGAGAGAGAAAGGAAATGACGTGTATGATACGATAATGTTATTAAATGACAAGGATACCTTTTTCCACGCACGTACTTAATTAACGTAGATGGGAAGGAACGTTACAATCAAGTTCAATGGATTTGGACAAATACAAAAAGAGAGAAGTACAATTGGCGGCACGGTTAGAAATGTTGATTAAGATGAATTCAATCATATCATATAGATTTTCGAATGCAGGTTGGTAGATATGATTTGATGTTTTTAAAATTATTATACCATTCACAAAAATTGCATATTAAAAATATTTATAAAATCAAATTAATTATATACACATGGATATTTGCTTTTTTAGACCTTTTATTAGTATCGAATTAGATTTGAAGCGTCTTCACTATGTCTTTATGTTTAGAGAAAAAAAATTAAATCGATATGTTTGTTACATTACATTATTTAAATGATACTTTTTATATTTGTTATGATTTAAATTTTTATAAAAATAACAACATCTTTCAATTAAATTATTTTGTACGTTGTTGTGTGTTTTTTTTTAAAAAAGATAAAGCAAATATTACAAAGTAAAAGTAACTTCGGCTACGAAAAAGTTTACAAAAAAGATTCACGTGGACGAACAAAGCAAAAAGAAAAAAAAAAGTTGAACACAAGTTTCAAGGATGTTTGTATAGAAAATAACGTTAGAAAAAAAAATGATAAAATTTTTTTATTATCGTTTGAATGTTTGTGTAACAATGGAGTTTTCAAACCTTCATATTATAAGATTTTTTTTAAAATTTTTTAATCTTCTAATTTTCAAAACTGATAAAAAAAAGAAAAAAATATATAAATTATCACAAAATATAACTTTTGATATAGAAATTATTTATATCTTTACTAAATAAAAATTAATATTATAAGAAATAAATGGAATAATAAAGATGTGTGAAATATATTTTATATTTTAACTATTATCACAAATAATTTTATCTTATATTATTTATGATATTTTATTATTCTTTATCTTATAGATAAATATAAAAAATATTTAATTTATTAATTTTAACATTTTTTATTTTATAAATAAATATATACATTTTACATTCTATAATTTTACGTTATTTTCTAGTCTTTACATAGACATATTGATTTTCTAATAATTTTTATATTTTTTATAATTTATTAGAATAATAAAACTAATATTCAATATACAGAAATAATAATAATATTTTAAAAAAGAACTTTACGTACTTTCCTAAACCCAACCTCTGCCGGTCAAGTTTGGAAAGAATCTTATGATTAGGGTAAGGATTTAGTACGTGACGTTACGTGCGCGTATTTATCTAATCATTTGTTCAAATCGCAAAGCAGGTAATTTCTCGGGGAAAACGAGCCGGAAAAGGTTGGGGAGAAGCAAACAACGGCGTATCACGGGTTGGCTGCTGCGTCTCCAATCATGTCAGCGCTCACGTTGGTGTTGTTCCTCGCACTCGCGCTGCTGTCGACAGGATGCGGTGGCCAGCCGGAAGCTCCCCTGGAGGTGGTCATCCTGGCGGGGCAGAGCAACATGGCCGGGAGAGGTGGGGTGTCGGACGGAAAGTGGGACGGCGTGGTTCCTCGGGAATGCAGCCCCAACCCGTCCGTCCTCCGCCTCACGGCGGAGCTGCGGTGGGAAGAGGCGCACGAGCCGTTGCACGCGGACATCGACGTCAACAAGACCAACGGGGTGGGGCCTGGCATGGCGTTCGCCAACCGGGTGGTGGCCGCCGGGGGTGGTGGACGACGACGGGTGGGTTTGGTCCCCTGCGCGGTGGGTGGGAGCGCGATCGGCAGGTGGGAGAAAGGAGCGGAGCTGTACGAGAGCACGGTGAGGAGAGCGATGGCGGCGGCCAGGGAAGTGGAAGGAGGACGTGGCAAGATCGAGGCCGTTCTCTGGTACCAAGGGGAGAGCGACACCGTGAATCGGACGGATGCTGAGGCCTACAAGAGTAACATGGAGAAGATGGTGGCGGACCTACGGACGGATCTCCGATTGCCCGATCTTCTCTTCATCCAGGTCGCACACCCACATCTCATCTCATCTCCTCTCCATCCTAATTTTTAATGCTCTTGTTTTGTTTCTTTGTCACGTGATCACGCCCCCACGTCAGGTCCCGCATGTGAATAACAACACGCACACACACACACACATATGTATATATAATATACAATTGAGGTTAACTATTTCCTCCTCCTCATCTATTCAATCTCTCGATCTTCACTTGACGTACTTACACCAGCTCATATGCAGGTGGCTCTTGCGTCAGGTGAAGGGGAATTCGTGGGTATGGTTCGAGAGGCACAGAAGGGGATGAGGATCCCAAATGTTGTGACCGTGGACGCCACAGGCCTCAGCCTTGAGGAAGACCACCTGCATCTCACCACCTCCGCCCAAGTTCAATTGGGTGGCATGCTCGCCGCCGCTTACCTTCAACACATCACCCTCCCATGATCTACTCCTCCTCCTCCTCCTCCTCCTCCTCCTCCTGGTCCTTCCTTTGGTCAAGATATCAATTTTTTCAATGCAGTAGTGTGTTACGAATAAAAGAGAATGGAATTTGAATTGAACTTTCACGTATTTGAATCACTGCTATCTTAACAAGGGACGCTGGTGTGGGTTGATTGGGGGCCGTAGAAACCTGCAATGGATTAACAAGCATAAATACTCTTTTTTCGTACATCAATACTACAATACATTTAGGTTTTGTTTATATCACTTAGAAATTAAAAAGTTAAGAATTTTTTTTTAACTTTTTATAATTTATATGGTATAGAAAAATTAAAAATTTATTTTTAACTTTACTACGTATAAAATGTCAAATATTTTAAACTTTCAGATTTTCTCCTATCTAAAAGTCAGGAAAACAACATAGGAATTATCCTTATTTTTCTCTTCGACGTTGTTTCCTTGTCCTAACAATACAAGTGTTCACCTCAACTACATATTGCCCCATCACCATTAACTCTTATTTTGTCATCTTACGTTAAGTGATTTCACTTAATGAAAATAACAATAAAATAGAAAAATATAAATATAAATAATGAAATTTAAATAAATAAATTTTAAATAATAAAGATTATGTTATAAAAATTATATTTAAAATAAATAAATAATTAACAAATTATAATACAGATATGCTCGATAATTTACTTCTATTTGAATATTTTTTGATTTATGCTTTTTAAAATTTATGTTCATAAATAATTAAAATAAATGATTTGTGATTTCCATGTCTAAATCACAAAAAGAATAAGAGATAATGTCAAATTAATTTATTTTTAATTTTAAATGCATATTATAAGTAAATTAAGAAAAAATTTCAACAACTATATAATTTTTCTAACTTTTCGTCGGTGACATAAACGCATTCAAATTTTATTTTTCAATTTTTTGATTTTCTAATTTCTAACTTCACAAAAATTTTATTTTTTACTTTTTAAGTTGTACAAATAGAACATTATAGTTACTTATAAAAATTTATATAACCGTACATTACATCGATCAATGACCTCCTAACTTCACAAAGACAAGGTATAAAATTCTCATGTCACTCTTTACTGAAAATAATAATTACATGCAACTCAAATGATAACCCTTCTCTTACTTTGAATCTTTCTATTTACGACTAGTAGAACCCATCTCTCGTCATCACCTTGGAGGTCGAACAAATATATTCATTAAGATAACCAGGTCTTCTAAATACCTGATTAGATCTTCTAACATATGCTAATTTGTTCCTGAGTGTAATGCACAAAATGTATTTACTTTCTCATATATCTATTAGTCTCTCACCTTTCTCATATCACTTTCCTTTTCTCCCATTTTTTCCACTAACACGTGTGCATGCACAACACCACCTCATAAGGAACATGTTTTTGAAATTATTAGGACGCCACTCATAAATATTTATAAGACCAGACCAAATCAATGTCTCGAGGGCTTCCTTCTTGACTACAAGGGCATAAAAATTAACATCCCCATTAAAAACATCTATTTCTTCTTCTACATGATAGACCTTGTAAGCCTTTTGACTAATAACATATATATCCACAAGACTTTTAGATGATTTTTTTTTTATATCAAATATCCGGTGGGATTTTTTAAAACAATTATATACATATTTTAGTCAAGTATTTTATATATGAAATAAAAACTCTAAAATAATAATTCAAAATACATATTAAATTTAAAAAATACACTGTTAGTTCATTTTTCTCTCTTGGTTTAATAAAAAAACATTTTAAAATTCTCGGTTTAATCAGAAAAAATTATGGTAAAACCTTTTTTAAATATATAAATATATATATATTTAAGATCACATGTTCACTGAAATCACTAGACATTTGATGTAATTTTTTTTTCATTAAAATCTATTTTTCATTGAAAGTTTTTATAAAACATGATGTACTTCTTTTATGATTTATAAATTGACTTAATATATATGTTTTTATTTAATAAATATTCAGTGGGTTTTTTTAATTTAATTTTTTTATGTGTTTAATTAGTTAATTTTTTCTTACTGTTATATATACATATATTATTGTTATCATTTGCTAACAGTCAAAGTATTCTGGCAGACTGTTTTTTTTTTATTCATTCTATTTTTTGTTTGTTATTTTTTATTTGTCCTTTTACTCTCAATTTAACCAGAATATGTTCTGTAGAACCAATCATGTGCTATCAACCTAATTATACTTGGTTTATTTTATTATTATTATTATTTTTACTTCATTTTTTCTCTTAGTTTAATTTAACACATAAATGAATATATTTTTTAAGATTTGATGGTATCACTAGATATGCGGTGCAAATTTTTTTTATTAAAATGTAATTTTCATTCAAATTTGTTATAAAACATAATGTACTTCTTTTATGATTTATAAATTAATTTAATAAATATATTTTTATTAAATAAAAATATTTTTTATTAATATAATTTATAATTATTAATTATAATATGTTACATTTTGTGATAGACATAATATACTTATTACAACAGATTTTGAATTTATCTCAATAATTGCGCCTGCTGTGACAGACTTTATACACATATAGTGACAATATTATTTAAGTGTCCTATTGTGACGACTTTAATCAACTTTACGTGACGGTCTTCGAATTTGTTACAATTGAAGTGTTATTGTAATGGATCAATATATATTTAGTGATGTATATATGTTTGTCATAATAAACCTCCTATTGTGACGGTTTTAGCACACCTATTGTGATGGTTTTAGAAAGGTCCATCACAATAGGTGTAACTAGAGTGATGGATCTACGTATACATCTGTCACCATAGGTTAATTTTCTTGTAGTGAAAAAAAAAATTTCAATAATTGTAAAATTGTCTTCCTTACTTCTGGTCAAATATATCTAAGTGCACACTAAATTTATCTACAAGAGTAAGAAAATAATGTGTACAATTAAGGATGAGTAGAAAATGGAAATCTACCCTAAAAACATCAACATAAATGAGTTCAAATCTCTTTACCCTTAGGTTGCATGGGATAAAAGAATCCTTGCTCTATAAATGCATTTGCTTTACATAGCAGAGAAAATTTACAACCTAAGGGTCAATGATGTGTAGATATCAATGAGACATGTCAAACTAGCCATATTGGGCATCACTTCAAGCTACCCATGCATGGCTTATAGGTTCAATCTACACGGGTCGTTATTGTTGACCTACATGGTTTGACCATATCATAATAAAAGAGTTGGACCATTAGATGGTGTTATTGGTTAAACGGAGGGAAGACATAATGGTGACCACTATAATGGCCTATTTGTGTATGTTTCTCATCAGAAAATAAAATAAGGAAGATATAAGAAATGGTGGAAAATGAAAAATGGAGAATATGATAATACATGATAGGAAATGAAATATTATTTATACATTAGGAAAATGATAAGAAATAATAGAAATTTTAAGATATTTGTGTATGTAAAGAAATGAGAGGAAATAAATTAACATTGAAATTTTAATATATTCAATATTACATTTAAATATTAAATATTTAGTAACAGAAGCTACAATAGGAAATCTACAACAAAGATCATTGGTAATTGTGTTGGAGAGGGAGGAGGGTGATGGCTAGGAATTTTCTTTTTCCCTGCATAGAACTTTGTAGTTAACGAATTCTTAAATTCTAAGCTTTAATATCACGTAGAAATACAAGATATATTAAGGTAAAAGTTGAATTTTATTCATAACGTAACATAAAGCCTCTATTTATAAAGGCTACACAAGAAACACCCAAACATTTTAATAAATATAGGATTAAATCCACACATACTTAATACAATAATACTAGACTAACTCAAATACTTTAACATAATCATTAACAAAGGATAAATTTGTAAATATATGAACAGCGTTACTCTATCAAACAAACATTGTTTCTGAACTTTAATTTTTTTTTTTTTTTTTTTTTTTCTATTAGAATTACTTTTCCAAAACATAACTATGGTACCGCCTTAACTTGAAGTTGCTCCCCTTCAAATTATGCTGTCGATTAGCACAACACATTTTTTAAAGTTGTTTTAGATATCCAGACATGAGCATGTGAGTCGACCTGACATAAGTAAATTTTTCTAAAATTTGTATAATTTAATGGTATGTCAAAAGTATTTATAAAGTTTATCTTTATCTATACCAAATTATAAAATCAATATATCGTAACTATAAAACTTAGCATATGTTAAATTTAATACATTAATTAAAGATTCAGTATATTAATTTTATAATTCGATATATTGAAAATTACAACTCAATACATTTAAATCGTATCGTTAATTAACTAACGTGACACAAATAAATTTAGTATAATTGTAATGTTTATATCGGTCGAAATGTTGAAAAAATAATATTTCGTTTATGGCATAGACGTGTTCCCACGTAGACGATGCCACGTCGGCGACGATCAGTCTTGAGATTTGACTTTAGCGTGACGGGGAATAAATACTTGATTAAAACTAATCCGTCTTTCCCAATCTCCTCACCCGGAGCACAACAGCGACGACGAGGAAGAAGAAGGAGAAGGCAAAAGGGGAGGGCTGCTTCCCAATCTCTTCGAAGGTGAGAGTTATCATCGCCCTCAGATCCAACGCTGGCCTTACTCTTCTCATTTCAATGCTTGCTGCTGCTGGTTTTTCTCCTGATCGATTTGGATTCTGCTAGATTTAGAACGAAAATGCCTTTTTCGATCACACCAGTCCCCACGCCGACACAGAGTGTATGGTGCAGGAGTACGAGGCCTCCCTCCACCACCACCTACTTCTCTATCTGACCGCCACCGAAGCTTTCGTTTTTCTTTTTTTTTTTCATCTTTCGGCTCTCCTTCTTCTCCCGAGGACGGGGGAGGAACCCTGGTAGCAAGTCATCTGAGAAGTAGATGAAATCGGGATTGGGCTTATATTGTTTTCACGATGGAGTTGCCTCGAAAATGTTTGTTTATACATCGCTTGCAGCTCGATTCTGTGAGGATGTTATGCGCTTGCAGCACGTGTATCGATTACAATTCAGAATATTTTCCATGGATGTTGGTAATCTAGTCATATGTTTTTATGTTTCGTTTTATTAGTAGTTAATCTGTTGTGAATTTAATTCTGAAGTCCTCACGCTGTAAACCATGTGACGGTCAAGGAAATATACATCTTCGAAACAAAAATAATGGCCATATACTTAAACAGGTTATGAATGCTCGTTCTTGGCACTTAGCAACTACCAAACTTTATAAGAATGTTTAAGTAGGCCACAGAATTGAGAATTGACCAAAGGATTATTGATACCTCGTGTAGTTGGATATTCGATGCTTACTCGTCAATGAGTTCACAAAATTTCAATATTGAAGTAGACTCCTTGGATTGCATATATGATTGCCAAGCTTATCCTAGCGTCGAGATTGGATAGGTGGCATCCACTGGGCAAGCTACAGAGAGGAATGAGATAAACAATTTAATTCATCATCATCATCATAAATGTTACTTGGAGCAGGTTTCTTATGTAGCTTGGTAACATTTATGCAAAAATTGCTCATTGAAATAATCTAGAGTATTTTAAATGATATTCTTCACAACATTTTGCAATCAGCATTTTCGACAGCTTTTATTGCATGCAAAAGGAACTGACAAAAATACTGGTTTTTCAACTATTCATAAATAAGTGCTTTTTAGGAATAAGTCAGGTCTTGTAATTACTATCAAGGGCTTCTGGTGCCGGATGATACAGGCTTAATTATATCTCATCATAAATAGATATTACAGATAAAGGGTTTATGCATTGTCACAAACTTTTTGTTGGTATACAGTATCAGTAGCAATCTTTTACCTTCTTTGTTAGTTTACCTGCCAGAAGATTTAAGGTGGTGATTACTTGTTTTTATGCATTCTGGGTTACTGTGAAAAAGGGAAAAATACTTGTGGTAGTTATCTGATGATATGCTTTACATGTTCTTTTAGTGGGTGGTAAAATGGGAGATGAAGCCAAGAAGCTGGATGATTCATCTGCAGTGGAGGGTCAAAGTAATCAACTGAATAATGCATGGAAGCAGCGATTTGAATGCAATAAATCTCAAGTAGAAATGTTGCAGGAAAAGATTAAGGAAGTGAAGGCCAGCATCCAGTGCTCTGAGGATAATGCTAAGAAGGAGATTGAGGTTCTTTGGCGAAGGGTTAAAACTACCGCAACATTATTGTCTTTCCTTAAGTCAAAGGCGAGGGTCTTGGCTGTTCCACATCTAGCACATACTTCATGTGGGATCAAACACCAAGATAGTGTAGGACTTGTTGATAGGAATGGGTTACCATTGTCTGACTGGCCTAAGGAAGTTGATCTCTCTTCATTTGAAAGTCCTGATGATGATTTGTTGTTGTTAGCTAGCTGCAGGCTTGGAAAGTTTGATGCAAATGATGGTGTGTATATTGGCGAAATATTTAAGTCTGTTCAAATGGTTACAGATGTTATGGAATCTCTTGTGAAGAGGGTTATTATGGCTGAGAGTGAAGCTGCTGCTGAAAAGGAAAAAGTAAATGAAAGTAAAGAAGAAATAAAAAAGAAGACACTTCAGATTTCCAGCATGTCAACAAAGGTGGAAGAAATGGAAAAATTTGCATCCAATACAAACTGTGTTTTAAATGAAATGCGACAAAAATTTGAAGATATGGTACAAGAAAATTCCAGGCAGCGACAACGACATGCAGAAAATGAACAGGAACTCAATCGTGTAAAGCATGATTTTGAGTCACTAAAATCATATGTTGGTAGTCTTATCAGTGTAAGAGAAACCCTCCTATCATCTGAGAAGCAATTTCAAACCATGGAGAAACTTTTTGAAAGGTATTCCTTCTTCATTATTTCATATTTCTCAGCCTTGTATGCATTTTTCCTTGTTTCACTGAAACATGGACAATTATTTTGCAAGTAATTTCCCATTGTAAACCTTTTTTTTTTATTGGGAATAGATTTTTTTCCATTCGGTAGAGGAAATACATTCTTGTGTCAAACATTTTTTACAAGTATAATATTACATAATGGGCTGCACTCTTGTGGTTTTGTCATTATTCAAAATTCTTATTGGTGTTGCAAAAGTGTCCAGAGAGTATTGAACGTCCTTGGTAAAGGTGGGAAGATGGCAAAATCTGTGGGCTTTCATGTGGTAACATGAGTGAAGGCTTGTCAATTGAGATGTGAAGGTGTCCTTGGCCTCAGTAACTTTTGCTCCATGAGATGATGACTTTGTTGGACAAACAAGATACCACTGAGACCTTACTAGATTTCATAAGTAGGATACATTTTGAAACTTGCATGTTAGATGTGTTGGAATGCAAAAAAATTTGATTGACATAAAGATGGATAAATTTTGGTAACACGTGCAAAAAGTTGGTAGAACAGAAGTGTTCATGTTGAGATGAATGATTGGTAATATACCATAAAGAGGTAAAATATGATTTCATTTGGAATTTATGTAGCACAATTGCACTAATTGTGTATAGAATAGGGAAAAATCATCATATATGATTTGGTCATATCAAAAGATCTATAGATGTGTCTGCAAGAAAATGAGAAGCAATTAATGGAAGTAAAGGAAGATAAAAATTACTTATTTTAAAATATTTAAAAATGTTTTAAAATCATATAATTTAATGGAATATTTAAGTTTGGATAGACATAAATAGGAGGAAAGAATTCATATAGTCAATTCCACATGGTAAGATTAAGGCATTAATTGTTGTTTATACTAGTGATGTGTACTAATTGTTGTCCTGATGGATGCTTTTCTCTATTTGTTTTCTTATTTTAAGAGAATCTTTTTACTTCCACACAAAAAGTAATCGCATTCTAACTTTTCTTGTAATTTATTGTATTCAAAAATATACCTTCATGTAAAATTGGCAAAGAACATGAATTTTTATCTCCATAAAATAGCTTCCTAAAAATTTCTTGAGCTCTTTGCTAGTTTTTAAGGAACTCCTGATGATCCTTCCATTCGTCAGATGACTTTTATAACTGGCTTTAATTGCATGAGTATATGCCATTTGCAATATTTATACGTGATAACCTCTATTCCATGGACTTCATTTTTTTTGTTACGTTGTCCTGGACTTCCTTTTCTAGCAAATGCAGCTTCAGTCTGCAAAAAAGATTATAAGTATCTCTATTTAGATTGCAAAGAAAACCAATATACCATGTGTTTCCATCCATTACCATTCTTTCAACATGAGCATCATTTCTCTTGGCATGCATTTCTTTCATTGCTTTGCCAATTCTTCTATCGATTTCTGTAGCAAGTTTTCATATTCCTTGTAATACCTATAAAAAATCATTTAAGGCACAGTGGTGATTCCGAACAGGTTGGTTGCCAAAACTTCTCATTTAGAGGCTGAGAAGGAGCGGAAGGAAGCTGAGGTTCAGAATCTCTTAGCCGAAAATGTTAGGCTAACTACAATGCTTGACAAGAAAGAGGCACAGTTGCTGGCGATGAATGAGCAATGCAAATTCATGGCGTTAAACAGATCCGGCTCATAATTCGTTTAGTATGAAAGATGAAATGATTCTTAATTTCCTTTACGGTGAAAACTTTCAGATTTATGATTTTATTTTGAGCTCCTCAAATTCGTATATGTTGTAGGATTGTATGTCTTCGACTAGATGGTGTCAAGGCTTGTGATGTACAAATGTTCTCTTTGGAGCTTGTTCCCTTGTGAAAATTTCAATGGTCATTTGCCCATGATCGCAACAATTGATTTCTGCTGATTGATTGTTTATGTTAGTTTTGATTTTACAAAACTTCTATTACTTACCTTGTATTTGACAAAAAGCTTGAATGTTAGGAGAAGCCATAGAAGACTTGATGCTCAGGCACATGGACCAAGAATATCAAGGAAAACAATTTCTCCCGTGCAATGTTAGAGTATTGTTGCATGATATTGATGGTCATGCCAACAGCCATTAGTGTATTCATTTCAAAGTACTACTTCCTCAGCATTTGGTCATTGAGGCCAACGCATTGTTGAAAAGTGTTTATTTTCAATAACTGGATGAACATTATTATTTTTATGTCAATATATTTCAGTATGATTGTCGGCCTCTTATGGCAAAATGTCGATAAAAAAACTGATATCGGAAGATTATGCGGCAGTTTTTCCAAACGGGTAAGATTATTTTGTTATCATTCTTTTATGGGGGGGGGGGCTGGAAAGTTTTGGTGGGTGATTGCTACAAGGAAAATGGTTGTTCCTCTCAGCAAAAATTCCTGTCTCCTCCTTCCGAAAGCAACTCATCCTCTCATCTCCTTCTGCATGTAGGTCCGTCTGGAAACCATGAACCTGATTACAGATGAACAATGCTCGCAAGTTTCCAATGGCAATGCTGAGCGTACGGTGGCAGGCCTTGAGGAAGGATTAACATCGTCTATTCTCTCCCTTGGTAGGTAATAAAAACTCCAAGCAAATTGTTGCCAGGTACCTCATCCTTAACTTCACCTTTAATTCGAATGAGAAATGTTTTGAAGATCCATACTCTTCTTTACCTTGGAGCATGCCTATTGATGTTAGTAATTTGTCTTCGTAATGATCCTGATCTTAAACTGCACGTCCTTTAACTGGGATGGTGACCAGGACTTTAGGGTGTTTTGGGGAGAAATTGGTATTTGTGTTAAAATAGTGATCGGGAGGCAAGAATTCTCCTCAACAACTTCAGATCTCAATTTGAACTTCCTAACCACCATCTAAATTAACTTGCATAAATTTTATACTGAAGCTTTCTGTTGATTAAAAGTGCTTGATAACAAAATTTTAGCGATTACATTGGCATAGAAAATAAGGGGTCTTGGTAGTAGTAGCAAAAGGAAAAAAACTCTAATGAAGCTTGTAAGAATTAGTAAGGTAGAAATCATTATAATCCTTGAGTCTAAGATGGAGTGTTCCAACCGTCAAAGACAAAATATAATCGGTAGTGGTAGAATTGATAAATGGGAAATCTTACCATCTATTGTCACATCAAGTGGTATCAGAATTGGTTGGAGTTCTGCTATTCTTTCTAACCTTGCAGCCATAAAAAATTACTCTCTCGTAATCAATTGCACAAATAACTCTAGCCAATATTCTTGGTGGCTTTTGGGAGTGTATGGTCTCACCGATAGCTCCTTGAAGAATCAATTTTTGAATGAAATTGATGAATTATCTGGCTTAACAAATGGAAGCCAGGTTATTGGTGGTGATTTCATCCATATAAGATTTACACATGAAAAGCCAAATCCTAATTGCCACTACCAACATGATCAAGTGCTTCAATGCATTCATTGGCAAACGTGAACTAATCGATTATCCTCCAAGGGTAGTTTTAGACTATATTCCCATTCTACTAAATCACAATCCAAAAAATAAAACAGCAGCCACTTTTAAAATATGTTATCAATGGTTATTGTTGCAGGAAGACTACATTATGATCCAAATACAAATCCCCTTGTTAAGTTTGCAAAAAAGATAAAAGCTGTTAAGGAAGAAACAAAAAAGTGGGAAGGGATGCATGCTAACAAGTCATTACCTAGATAAAACCCAAAATGTGATCGCTCAATTCCAATTGAAAATCACTTCAAAAATATATTCAATAAAAAACATAGACCCCCCATGCAACATGAATTGGGACATGCTTTTACCACAAATGGTGGAGCATCCTGAAGGATTTGAAGAACCGTTTCAACTTGAGGAAATTAAAAAGGGAATTTTCTCACTTCCTGGTCCTGGTGAGAAATCTCTAGGACCTGATGACTTTTCCATGCATTTTTATCAACATTGATGGGACATAATTAAACAAGATCTGCTCAACTTCTTCCAATTTATACATCAAGGAATAGGATTGGAGATGCTTACGAAGACAAATCATTACTTCGTCACTCTCTTTCTGAAAAGGGCCTATGGTGGAGGAAATTGTCGATTTTGGGCCGACAAAAGCCTACCAAACGGCAGCCAGTTTTTGTAGCTAGGCTTAGTCTAATTCTAAATAAATTAAAGTGCCTTTTTGAAGGGTAGGAGTATGCAACATTGTTTCCCGTGTGCCTGGGAAACCATCCACTTGATGAGATCATCAAACATCAAGGGAGTAACGATCAAAATAGATTTTGAGAGGGCACATGATGATGTCAACTGAGAATTTTTGCTTACAACGCTTGAAAACTTAGGGTTTGGTCGTAAATGGTTCTCCTGGATTAGAGCAAGATACGTACAAACCCATCACCTATCATGATTTGGACATCAAGTCATGGGCGTTATCAGAGGACATGATGAGAGGTGGCAAGACGTGTGAGATGTGAACCCCTCACCCACAACCTTGCCGATGAAACAAAGCAGCAAGTGGTGTGGTATCCATTCACATGATAAATGACCATGTTGTGAAATATCCTATCTTAAAATCATTTAGTAATGGACGAATAGATTCATCAATTATATATTAGGTTAAGTCTCATCTCTATATATACTTATCGATGTAGAACTGTTCACACTCTCCTAATCACTTTGTGAATTATCTCAAGCAATTACAAAGTGTCTACTTATGGGTAAATGTACTCATGTATGTAAACCTGTCTTTATATCATGTGAAATATTTTATATAAAATGAATTAGTAGTAATCATTAAAAGAATTCATTGTAATATATATTAAGCTGCACCCCATGTTATGCTCAATGTTCCACATGTCTCAACCTTCCTACGATCGATCATTATGCATGCATGCATGCCTATAATATTATCTGCTGTACGTGTTGCGCGTGCATGGGATTGACATGCATTTACGTACATCTATTAATGCGAGAAGGAATAATTTCCATTGACATGCAGTTGCGTTTTCGTTTTCGTTTTCGGGTTTCCCTTTCTTCTCTTTTCAATTAATTAGCGCTAAAATTGCCCCCCTTCCATTAGTCTTCGTTCGCACTCGTAGCTTCCTTCCCATCACTTACGGTAATCTGTTCGATCTCCTACCAATTGACTTTGGGTGGGGCTTGGGTTTAGGGTTTCCGTTCTTGACTTTGGGTGGAGTTGGATGAGGAGATTGATCAGCTTCGCGTGCATATTACCTGGGAATGAAATGGGTGGCCTTGCTTAACATCAACATTGAAAAACACACCGCTGAGGAAGGAATCAATCATTCAATCAATCAAGCTGTTGATGGAGTTTTTTGTCCTTAAAGTCAAGAGATTAAATTAATTACCATGTGTTGCAACCTCAAAAATTCGAATTCCTGATTAAACAAGTCAAGAAGGAACCCTTCTGGCATCAGACGAAGTTATATATATTTTGAAAAGTTCCATGCTCGATTATAATCATCAAACTAAACTACCAGTTTAAAAATTGAAAAAATACTGTGAAAAATTATAAATTAAACTACTAGCTAAAACTATGATTAAAAATTGTAAAAAAAAAAAAATTAAATTTATGTAATTTGACCAAATATTTGATGTTAGATAGAAATATTTGAAAAAACAAAGATTCGCATGTTCAACTATATATAGTGAGATTATGATTCAGATTATTATTGTCAAATTACAAATTAGAAAAGATTTGACTTCTTTTTTCTGTTGCAAAATTGAAAGCAAAATATATTAAGTAAAACTTGATCTAGTTATGAAATTACAACCAAGATAAACATAACAAGAAAAAATTAAAGTGGAGAATAGTTAAAATAATAATAAGAGTTTAAGAGAGAAATAAATATCTAAAACTAAGAACAAAAGATAGAAATTATGAGCCTGTTTGTGTATATTAGAAAGTTCAAAAATAAAAAAAAATGGAAAGTTTAGAATCTCAAAAAAATTGAGGTACCTGTGCATGTAATAAAAAGTTAAAAAAATTAAAATTTCCAAAGTCATTTGTGTCTAACTGAATGTTTAGAATTAGATTATTATTTTTTAATCAAAATATTTTAATAATTATTTGTTATTTACTTTCATTTCTTCACTTCATAATAATTTTATTTTCAAAAAATGTATTTATTTCATTTATTTTTATTATTAATTGAACATATTTATTTATTAATAATATCATAAACAATACTTATTGAAATAAAGTTCTCAACATAAATATCAATACCCAAAATAAAAAGTTTAAATATCTAGTTGAACATAACATATTGTAAACCATTATATTTCTAAATTATAAATATGGAGCTGTAGACTGCTCGATTTAGAACAACAACCCTGCCTTGCATTCTAGTTCAATTCTAATGCAGAAAAGAATCATATTATTTGAAGGCCCATGGCAAACCAGAAGTCCAACAATTCAACCTTTGAAATAAATGCCGAAAGCCGATACTGTTTATTCAATATAAATGGTATTAGTGCATTGTAAACTATTTATTTTTGAAAATAATATGTCAAATTTTATATGCTCCCATCAAAATTACGTTGATACAACTTTGATTCTAGTTATAAATGTTGACTCGACATCATCCGAAACTTTATATGATTTAAGACAAGGCCGGGTACAGTTGGGACCAACCGAAACTTTATATGAGTTAAGACAAGGCCGAGTGCAATTGGGCCCAACCGAAACTTTTTATGATTTAAGACAAGGCCGAGTACAATTGGGCCCAAACGAAGCTTTATATGACTTAAGTCAAGGCCGAGTACAATTGGGCCCAACCGAAACTTTTATCTTCGGCCCCCCCGGAAAGGGTTTCCCACAGCCCACGTAAGTGCAGTGCAAGGTTCCCTCCGAAAGGGGCTGCGCTTACCGCTCGCCGCCGGAGTTTAGGGCGGAAGCCGATAACACAGGCTTGGAGCGTCGATCTTGCAGAGTTGACGCCAAGGCATCGTCGTCCTTCACGTGGGAACGCCCGGGCGATAGGATGTTGTACATAGTGGGGCTGGGACTCGGCGATGAGCAAGACATCACGCTGAGAGGCCTCGAAGCCGTGCGGAGATGCCACCGTGTCTACGTCGAGGCCTACACCTCTCTACTTGCCTTCGGCGTCTCCTCCGACGGACTCTCCAAAATGGTACGCCCGCTGACAGAAACTGTTGTTTGCTCGTAAATGCATTTTGTTTGGGTCCAGTAACAGAACTTATCTATTACTGTCTGCAATGAAAAGATCGAGGAATGGGTGCTGATGCCAAGTTTACTTCCGTGCAGGAGAAGCTCTATGGAAAGTCGATCACTGTTGCAGATAGAGAAATGGTTGAAGAACGGGCAGAGGCTATTCTTTCGGAAGCTTCTCGTTCAGACGTAGCATTCCTTGTAGTCGGGGACCCTTTCGGGTATTCCTCTTTTTCTAGTTCAGCCGTGGATACTTTTGCCCATACGCTTGACACTAATGCCACGTTTGTAATCTTACAACTGATGAAACAAACCACATCGATTAACCCCAAATGACAATGCTTGATAATTTGCATCATATCGTGCGAAGCATGTTTAGTTGGGCGTTCACTTTGATCAACCAACTCTCCATAGCCCTCATCTATAAAATGTTGATTGTGATGCTCTATCGATCCTTCATTTGTTTGATTCTGAAAAGAAATGGTGCCGCAGGTATGGGCCTGGACTTCTAAGTCTTATGAACAACATGAACATTACCACCTAAATCCAAGGTCGACTTCAGTAAAACATTAATTCCACAATTTTGAATTGAAACTTACTGTATTCTGCTAGTGCTTCAATTTGACTAATGGAAGAATTAGCAGTAACTTCTCTTTTGGGCAAGGAATCTGGTTGAGGGTTGACACAGTTCAATTTTTATTCAGACAAGAATCAGAAGATCATCGGTCTCTGGGAGAAAGTTTTTCTCTAATAATCTTTTTTTTGTATTTTTTGATTGATCACCTTAGCCAATCTGTTTTTTCTTGGATGAACTTAATGAGATCCATTCTATTCCCCTTCAAAAAAAAGAAAAAGAATTTGAATAAACCGTACAAATTAAATGGGCAGGTTAATAAAAATTTGCTGATCATCATAATGATTAATTCATTTTCTAATTCACTTGGTTAATAAAAATTTTCTCCTGTTTCAAAACATATTTTGCAGATCATAGCCCATTCATTAATGATATTATGTTTTTTGTCTGTTCATAGTTTCTTGACAATGCTTGCCTTTCTGTTGACATACAGGGCAACAACACATACTGATCTTGTTGTCCGGGCCAAGAAAAGGGGAGTACAGGTGAAGGTGATTCACAATGCATCTGTGATGAATGCAGTTGGAGTTTGTGGTTTACAGCTTTATCGATATGGTGAGACAGTTTCCATACCCTTTTTTACAGAGACATGGAGGCCCGATAGTTTTTATGAAAAGATCAAGAGCAATCGTGAGCTTGGGCTGCATACACTCTGCTTATTGGGTAAGTATCATAGAAAACATACTTTCTGTTGATTCATTTCAGTAAATTTCCAGCATAAAGCAAAATGATTTCCCTTCATTGAGTCTATACTGTGTTATTTTTTAATATATACCAGCTTCAACCCATTTCAATTTGTATTTCCATTTGTGTAGAAATGCATTATTATCTGGAAATTGACATGCTCATCAAGCTGGTATATTTCCACATAAGTGCATTTCTAGGTAAATTGGAATACAAGATGAAATGAGTTTTTTCGAAGAACTGAAATGAGCTACAGTATGATTAACGCTAAATATTTGTTTAAACTGACTGCTGAATAATATCTAACTGAAGCAACATCTAAAATTGCAGATATACAAGTGAGGGAACCTGACCTAGAACTCTTGTGCAGGTCCATCCAAGAACTGAAGCTCTGTTTTGTGATTTTAAACATTGCATAAAATATAATTTTCATTCAATGAAATTCTTGCTTGTTTCATATATTCAATTCCAGGGGAAAGAAGAGTTATCTACCACCAAGGTTCATGTCAATCAACACTGCAATCTGTCAATTATTGGAGGTTGAGAGAAAGCGTGGAGAATCTGGTATTCACCAACTTATTCTAATCATGCATATGCATTTCTATGTTATTTTAGGTAAATCATTGGACTTTAAATGTTTGAGGTTATTTCTATGTTATTTCTGGAGATAAAATGATAAATTTAATGCTTGAGGTTGTCTCCCAAGATTTGGAGCTGTGATTCTGAGGCATGTTAAATGTCCCATTTGATGTCAGAATTTTTAAGAAAGTGTAAAATGATTGCCCATATATTATTAACTATTAAGTAATCATTTGGAATGTCCAATAAAGGCAATTAAATAAAGTGGAAGTAAGAAAGAAAATCTCAAAACTGAATCACATATAAAGATTGAAAGTAAAATAGATGACTCCACAAATCAACAACTATCAAGCTTTTGGCAATGACTTTTTCAAGATCAAGCCATTTGATTTGGAAGACCACATATGTCTCCCCAGCCAAAAATTCCACCTTGTGGCATGACAAACAATTGAGAGTCTCATAGAAGTACAAAAGTCCTTTGTTACCCTTTAAATCCTCAAAAAGTTCTAGTAATCCACCAATGACTGTTTAAGGAAAGAGCACCCATCTTACGTCTTACAACTCTCTAAATCTTCTATGTAAAAAAGCAAGAGCATAAAATATGCTTGATTCCACTGAATTATCCCCAAAGCAGTAATTTCTTTGTTACCCTTTAAATCCTCAAAAAGTTCTAGTAATCCACCAGTGACTGTTTAAGGAAAGAGTGTTAAGGTTAAAGCAAGTGTGGAGTATACCACAAGAAAACCAGCAGGTAGTTGAACACAAGTTCCAATAGAAGACAAGAAGAAATCCTTAAGTGTCCAAGACAGTTGGATGGTTAGCCAACTTAGCTATTGAGAACTGGAAGCTAACTGATGATGTGAGGAGGAGCAGCTTATCAGGCGGAAGAATAAGTTGCTGAGTTACTAGAGGACAACCAATTGGAGATAGTGGAAAGAGTGGTGAAGTCCTAAGAAGCTATCAGTGTCAAACGGTAAGTTATGTTGATAACTTGCTGAGTATCGGAAGCTAATGGAATAGCTACCGAAGGTCCTAGGCAGGAGGATTTCAACAAGTCACCGAGAGGCGAAAGCTAAATAGAATAGCTATTGAATATTCCATTGATACCTAACAGTAAGTTAGCGGAACAAAGTGGCAGATAAAGAGAATACCTGTTGAATCTGCAGTGTCCAACGATAGTCAACTATCTTCAAGGACTTTATTAAGCCCTAAGTAAGGTTCATAAATTAGGGCTATTAAACCCTAAGTCCGGGTAGTATTAATATCCGATGATTGTAAATGAATGAAAGTACCCAGAACATTCGATGATTGTAAACTCTGAAAGAGAGAAAGAAAAACCACCACTTGATCACCTTGTGGACGTAGGCTATTGTCAAACCATGTAAACTTCTATGTTGTGCTTGTTCATCTTTTTCTTCTTTCACCTTCAACGTCTTATGAGAGAGAGAGAGCAACAAGTGTTTTATTGTACACTTTGTTGCTGCTTCCACTGACTTGATAACAGTCACAACAAAGAGCACCCATCTTACATCTAATGACTCTCTAAATCTTCTCTGTAAAAAAGCAAGAACATAAAATATGCTTGATTCTAGTGAATTGTTACATCTATCCCACAAGTAGTCTTGAAGATCAATCCACCAACTTCTCATTTCCATCTTCATTCATCTTTTTCATCAAGCCAACCAAGAGAAAAATCAAGTTTAAGTGGGAACTTTAACTTCCATACTACTTTGAAAAGTGGAGAACTATGGAACTCTTCATTCAAAATGGATCTCCTCTTTCCTCTCCTGATAAACTTCCAGTATCCTACTGGGATGGAACTCTTCATTCAGCGTCTCCCAAACTAACTATCAAAGTGTGAATGGATCTGGAGAGGGTACTGATAATGGGTTGTGTTGAACATGACAATGATGATAATGGGAATCCTCTAGCTTATGTGGTTCGTGTGCTTGGAAATCTGAAGGACCAAAGTTCTCTTGTTGCTTATTAAAAGCCCTTTTAATGTATCAGTTTCACCAATGGGCCTGCAAATCCAATGGGCTGCAAAGAGGTTGCTAAAAAGGCTACAAAGATCTTAGAAGTATTCTGTAACATATTGCTGGATTAGAATCATTGTTGGTCGATGATTGGCATGAATGGTGATGGAATGGAAATGGACTACTAATTGACGAAAGTTTAATTTATTTCCTGATTCATGTGATTTGGAGTTCTAATTGGTGACATGGCTTGCTCATTTAAACTGTCATCCAAAACTGTTTTCATTTCAAGTTATCCACTGATGTTGGTCTTCCTGTTATTGATGGGATTTAGGATGATTTACCGAACTCATGCTGGTTGTTAATGACTCAACTCATGATATCAGTGCCATCCATTTTTAGACTAATAATCTAATTCCCCATTAGAATTATCTCCAAAGAAGTAATGAGGGTCCATAGGATCACAGGATCAGGTATACTCCAAGAATCAATTGATTCGAAATTTTTAAATTTCCAGCATGCTTTCCCTAGTAATGGCTATTCCAAGAGTTTGAAACGTGTGCTTAGTCATAATGATGTTTATTTTTATAATGGTATGGAAAGGTATTCATCCTGATGGCTACTGGGCTCCATGAAATTTATCATTATAGCATGTATGAATAAATCCCTCTGCTACGAAAGCATGAATGAGTTAGGCGGCCTTTGAACTAGATCAAACCATCCAAAAGTGCTTGGTTCAATTAATTGATTGATTCTAGCTGAACCACATGCACCATAGGCTAGGCTTAATACTTATAGATCGAAGTTTTCTATCCAAAAAGAGTATACTTTGAGTTCGGTTCTCTGTTTCTGTTACTAGTACATGAAGGAAGAACTCATGGTAGTTTGGGTAAGAAGGTAATCCTTGTATTGTAATTGGGTTCTGTTTTGCTTGCTTTTTTTTTCTTGCTTAATTTGATTATATTTGTCCGTTTATCTCCATGCCAATCCCATGTGAACCTTGCATTGCAGCTTATACTGAAGAGTCCAGGTGTGTTGGTGTTGCACGGCTTGGAAGTGAAGATCAGATGGTGGTTGCGGGAACCATGATAGAGTTACTCCATGTGGACTTTGGAAAGCCTCTTCATTGTCTAATTATAGCTGGCCAAACGCATCACATTGAAGAAGAAATGTTAGGATTCTATGCTCTCCAATGAGTGAACATGGAGCAAATGTATTTGGAAGGGCAAGCGCCATTCGTCAATCTATTCATTCCTCAGCCCTTTTCAGCTATAGGCATTCTTCACTTCTGGAGAGCGACTCCTACCCTACAGAATGTGGATGGCCTTCGTCCTGGTAATTAATTAATTATTTTTTTGAGCAGCTTCGTCCTGGTAATCTATAGATTTGTGCATCCTCCAATTGGAGTGCTTTCGTAATCTGGCTTCAACATGAATGTGGGTGACAAGCTTCAGTTTTCCTCAATTTGAAAGGTACCATGTTTCTTGAGAAATAGACAGTCAGCAGTATGCAAAACTTCAATTTATTTTCACAACAATATTGTTTTTGATTGGTAGCATTTTTATCTGAACTTAAACCTAAGAATTTTTTTTCTTACAACTTTAATAAGAGCATATTAACTGTGCTACCTTAGATTTTTTCCTAAAATTTTTTATTATCGAACCTAAGGTTTTTTTTAATCTGAATTTGCACCTAAGCACGACTCTTACCCTAGGAGGGCACCATGCTACCATGTATTGTTGGTATTTTTCACAACGATAATGTAAGAATGGAGGTGAGAGCAACAACCATTATCGTTTCAGCGTTGGACTACCTGAGGTGTAGAGCGCTGTTTTCCATATTGCTTGTATTCACCTTGTGGTGCTGATTTAAATGAATTGACATGTATAATTAACACAATGATTTATAATAAGATATTGGCATGAAACTAGGTTGTGCCGAAACGATCTGATTTGAGTATATAGGTTGGCAAACCTCAATTTTGTTTTTGTTTTTTTAAATTAGTATATTATTTATTGAAATAGTATGATGAAATATTATAGACTTTGTATCGATTTTAGTATACTGACTTTGCAATTGATATATTGAACTTTTAAAATCCAAGAGTTCGTATTAAATTTACAAGAATGATATATTAAAAATCAAGTTAGATATATTAATTTTATAATTTGATAGATTAAAAAACATGATTTGATATAATTAAATGTAATTAAATTATGTTGTTGACTGATATGATATAAACGAATAACTTGATGATAGAAACAAAGAGGGAAATTCAATTTTAGATTTTTGCATAGCTTAAAACCTTTTGGTAGCATACCTTTTAAAATATTTGATGTCAGATTCGTTTTGCGTTGAAGGAATAAAGTGGAACTTGATAAACATACTCACGACTCATTCGTGTCATATCACTCAATAACATGATTTGATGATATTAAGTTGTATCAATCAAATCATTTTTTTTTTATATACCAAATTATGGAATCAATATAACACACCTAAGAAATTTAAAGATTTATATTTAAATCGCTATAACATTTATATAAACGTCTGAGAGAACTTTGATATACTGAACTTTATATCAGTATGTTTAATCAACACCCTCTTTGCTGCAACAATCACGAGGCATTCTAGTGATGGTTTCTCCACCGAGAGGTCAAGCTTTTTCATGTTCAACGTCGTAATAGAAAGTAGGTCAAATCAAAGCTCCAAAAAATCATCAACACAAACGCAAACAGTGTCTAAATGTTTCTGGGCATCCAAATTTACACTTCCAATATACAAACAAAGGCATCGATGCAAATGTAGCTGATATCCAAAGCAGTACAAATAGGAGGGCTTGAGAATATGAACAGAGAAAAGGGAAAGGTCAAAACGCTGATCAAAGATTCGTGGAGGATTTCCAAACACTCGATTTGTATTAACATATCTATACCTTACATGTTTCGTGCAATCAGAAGGAAGATGGATGGAAACCCATACCAAGCACACGAGATGTACAAGCAAAAGCATGGAATTCTCACCTTTGGGTTACCAGGCCCTGATTGACAAGATTGGATGAAACATACGTATCCAGATTCATTCAGCTATTTTGGTTGGAACGCTGGAAGGCCTGGCGCCCAAAGATTGAATTTTAGAGGCTCTGGAAGAGGAAGATGACGACGACAAACTTTCTAGCTCAAAGTCTCCAATCTTAACCTTTCAAACAGATTGATGGTGGCCTAGAACTTCTGGGAAGGACGTTGTGCAGCAGATGGACTGGGTTGGTTCATGCTTGCTGTTCGAAGAAGTTTTCGGAATTCATATAAGCTTATCTTGCCATCTTTGTCAAGGTCGGCTTCCTCCAGCAGTGGTTCAATGGAGCCTTTTATCCCGGTGTGCTGCAACCATAAACGAGAAAACCATAAATTCATGACGGGTGCATGCTAGTTTTGCAGGCTTCTATCAACACTTTTATATGACAGTAGACAACCCTTTTACTGTCGTTGATAGGTGCGTGAGATGCACATGCTCTGTGAACATTGCAATGGTAAGACAGAAAGCAGAAAGAATAACATGGTACAAGTAAACTTTTTTACCATTCTGAGTTCATCGGGCGTAATATATCCGTCTCTATCGAAATCAAACTTCTCAAAGGCAGCTTGAGAGCGGGAATTCCACTTATCAGAATCACGCTCTATCTGATGCACATGCAACGTCGCTGCAACAAATTCAGAGAAGTCCACGTACCCATCTGTATTGCTGTCAATCTGTTTGGAAGAGCCAATTTTCAATGTTACAACTCATAATTGAGTCCCAGGATGCCCAAATTATGAAGCTTTAGAACGAGCAAAGCAACTAAAAGAGTATATAATTTGTAAAAATTAACTACAACCAATATCAATGATGGAAATTTGTCAATTCTAAGTAGCATTTCAAGTTCAAATAAGTTTTTTTCATCTTTTATATCGATCAGACGTCCAAAACGTGTTACTTCAGTCTATTTATAACTCTTCTGTATGCAGGTGAGACTGCACGAAATGCATGACTTATCCTTCTATTAAAAGACTAAATAATGTGATAAACTACATGGTTTCACAACGCTACAAATCATATTACCATATTTCATAATGCATGCAATGGTGTTGATTTAATGACAAAATTGGTTATTCCAACGGTGAACGCTAATTTTGTTGACACACGTGAACATAATCTAAATGTGAAATGTGGTACACCCGTAAATAAACAAATACTTAAATTGTTGCAAATAAGTGGAGTGTCACAACCATTTAAATCAATAAATCAAGCTTAAAATTTTATGGAAATAAAGTAAATTCAAACTCTACAAGGAGGAAATAGTAAATGTCGATCTTCCTTAGTAGTAGGTACACATTAATTGACACAAATGGCAACAGATTTTCCCTTTTCTGCATAACATTGGATTAGCATCGCATCATTGATGTTCCACTGAAAAAGAGGATGTCATCAATGTGGTGAGGCCAACATGGACCAAAATACATTAGTAATTCTTGATGATCAAATTGAAATCATGCCAAACCATGTAGATATGAGTAATTGAATATTTAGGACTATAATATCTTCAAATTTTGGAAAAAGGTTAATTTGAATTGTGAGGGGCTTCTCAAACCCTTGCCAATTGCCCATCTTTATGCATTGCCATATTATGTTTGTTTATAAATATCCTGTGAACATCTTATCATGCATACATTATTATATGACAAACACAAGTTCTAAGTGCAGGGCTAGAAGTAAAAGGACAAAGAGAAACATAGAATCATACTGCTTGAAGAATCTCAATTACACGTGGTTCCCTTAATCTCCATGGAATATCCTTGGCGAGGGCCTACATTTAGGAAAGACTGTCAGTATGACGTATGAGCAACTCAAAACTAATGATCAAATATGATCCAAAATCTTATGTTTTCACATTGCAAAAGCTGTTTTTACAATCTTCCGCCATTAAGAGTATTATCTTTCCAATTTAAAATGTAAAAAAGGATAAGTGAAAGATTATTAAATTCTCTACAACTTTTTGGCACCCTCTACCATCGGCAGTGATGATATTGGGTGCCAAAAAATTGTAGAGGCATATATCTTTGGTCAAGGTGACTAAAATTCCTGCATTGTTTTGTAACATGGGGAATACATAAAAGAAGAGTTAAATAACTTATTTTTCCAAATTTATCACCTATTTTCTAGTAAAATGGGCATTCTTGCAACTGATTAGGAATTAGAACTATTTATTTGACAATGGCATTAAAAAGTAAAGAGAAACATACTTGTCTCATTTCTTCTAGACTAATGGCTCCATTTTTATCCACATCGATTGCATCAAACTGATCTTGAAGATCAGAAAGCTCATCTTTGTTAAGTGTACTTGCTAATGCCTGAAAAATTTAATCAGTAGAAATAATACAATAATGCAAAAATACACCACTTGACAAAGATCAACCAGCATAAATAATTACCCTAAGTGCAAGCTGCTTCATACGGCTGAATTTCACAAATTGGCGCATGTTAGATAGAACAGATATATCCAGAGGAATTTCTGTTGCATCTCCTCCCTCTCTAACCCATGGATGTGCTGAAAAGATAGATACACAATGCCTTTAGAAAAAATTCAGCATGTTCACTAGCTGATAAATGAACAGAAACACTCAGTAGATGTTCATGGAAGAACTCAAGAAATCTGATAAGAAGCCAATTCAACAAGTTGGGCCATAGATATATTTAACAAAAAACAGATGCACAATGACAGGTTATCAAGCCTAAATCAAATTTCCGAAAGGTTAAATCAATGTGCAATCTTATAAAGAAAACTATTAGCATTCTTTACAAATTTGAGATACGTACATAGGGCCTGAGCAGCTGTCAATCTTGCACGAGGTTCCTTGACTAATAACTTCTTGACAAAATCTTTTGCACCAGAGCTGATATGAGGCCAGGGCCTCCGCTTGAAATCAGGCTTATTCTTTAAGACCTGAAACCAACATCATGAACGTGATTTATGTAACAAGAGAGAGGGACCTACTCTATGTCAGAGTTCTCCGATAGCCCATTCATTAGGCATGGTTGGTAGACTAACAACAAATAAAATAGTCTCTCTTTATCCTATAATGTCTATAAGTAAAGAAGTCCAGTTCAAATTCAAGTTAAAATATTCTCAACATAAAAAGTCAACTAGCGTGACAAACTATCTAGTAATGGAAGAGCTTATTAAAAGGACAAAAGAAACACAACCTACCTCCTTGAATATACCATCTTCAGTTTTATCCCAAAAAGGCCGCCTACCACAAAGCAAAATATAGGTTATCACACCAATACTCCACACATCTGACTCAGGTCCAGATCTGCGTTTGAGGACCTCTGGAGCAACATAGTAGGCACTTCCAACAATATCATGAAACTTCTTGCCTAGATCATCACATGTTAGTCAGTATACTAAAATGAATTACCATCTACTGATAAATCACTTATGTTACAAAGTAAAATCTCATGCAAACCTGGTCTTATAAAATCTGAGAGACCAAAATCAGTAGCCTTCAATGGTGAATCTTCTTTCTTTGATTTGAAAAGAAAATTCTGAAAGATATGGAAAGCACAGGGATAGTATTGAAAAGAATTGAAAAGATTATAAATTTTTTCTGTCAAGCAGATTTGTAACAACTTTTGGTCTCACCTCTGGTTTCATATCTCGATGAACCAAGCCATGCAAATGGCACTCTGCTGCAACTTTAAGCATCTGCCTCACAATTACTGCTGCATCTTTCTCTGTATATCGACTGTCCTTTCTAAGTAAGAAAATAAATGTTAAGTCTGTGACCATTTATTGACTAGAACACTTGATGAAAAAATGTAAGATATAATGTACACTTACTTGGCCAGTATTCTATCTAGCAACTCGCCACCTTCACATAACCTGGAAGAGAGATTAAAATGTAAAAATCATATCAAAGGTCACGAATCATTGACCTTGTAATATAAGGCCTTGTATAGGTTAAGAAACAAAATTAACACAGCGTGAAATATTCCTTGGAACTTCCAAATTTTCAACTAAACTCTAGATAAAATTAGCTATTTGGGAAATTGCAGGGTATTAACTTTTGTGGGAAAAAATTTTAGAGAGACACATATCCACTTTTGATGAATTTGAATTAGAATATAAAAACAAGTTATCCTTATTATGCTATAAGATGGATCTTGTAGTCCTACAACAGCAATAGCTCTAGCTAAATCATAGTTAAACAAAGTTTGTAATAATTGAGAAGAAAAACATTTTTATGTTGCAAAAAATTAAGATATTAAAATGGCTTCTAATAGAATATTATTTGAGACAGTACTTACTCCATAACTATGTACACATAGGAATCATCTTCAAATGCATCATAGAATTGAACAACATTTTCATGTCCAGTCAATTGTTGCAATATTTTCACCTCTCGCTTAACATCCTCAACAGCAATAGGAAGGATCATCTGTTAAGATAAAATATTTGTATCATTTCAGCATTAGTAGGAAAAGAAGAAAGAAAATCTAAATGGTACATGTAAAAGATAGTTTTTCATTCACAACAATGGCAATTCTAGTAACTATAGAAAACCGCAAATCAATAAAGTCAAAAGCAACATTTGATAAAGGTTTTCTTTATAATATCTTGATGTTATTGCATTTGAAATTTGATAGTGAGTTTTTGTTAACAACACGTTAAGGGTTTGACTATACAATTACTAGTTTTATATGCTAAGACACAAACTGAATACTTTAACATTATTAAGGTAGGTACCTAGGTATTTAGCCATGCCTTAGAGGCTCACCTTGCCTTCTTTTAATTAATCAAATGTTCCATCTCTTACACCTGGCTGATGACTTTTTGATGGATCCTCTCTCTCTCTCTCTCTCTCTCTATGGCAAGCATCTCCAACTTCTTCCCTCTCTTCGGTGACACACAATGATGTGCCTTTCTAATACACTTTTTATTGTTTAAAACTTTAAATATAATGTTTTGTTTATTGACCATCATACCACATTAAGTGACATTATATTAGGTTTAAAGTAGACAGGGTAATGCAAGATATTGTTTAATAATGCATTATTATCTTAAATATGAAGGTAAACTAAAATATAAAATTTTTTTTGATGGTTTTTTCTTGAAAAGAAAACTTAAATATATATTTTTCTGATGAAATATTACGAAAAGATACATAATTATAGAAATATATACTTATATATTTTACTGAAATATGCTTGTTACTGTTAATACACTTCATATTTTGATGTTATCTTTGGACTATTTATGTATTTGGATGTTATTAGGAAATAATAGATTTAAAATATACATAATTATTATTAAATATTTATAAATATATCATATATCTACAAAACTTTCCCAGAGGCACCTTCTTTTTGAATTAATTTTAAAAATCATATAATTAGTTAATTTATAAGGAAATATATTATGTATCGACCAAGAACCATAACTGTTCGATGCGAGTAAAATTTTTATCATATATATATGTGTGTAGATATTCATCTAATATAAGGATTTATCATAAATACACATATATGTATATATATATTCATCTAATCCTAAAATCCATACGGATAATTGTTTACCCCATGTGCATTCATGGGAGGATACAGAAACACCTCTAAGACAGTTTCCTAAAAGTACCTTTAAGAAAAATGACCCCATAATATATGGATGAGAAATTGAAATTAGTAGTTGAAGCTTACGCCATGGGCACCTTAATGGCTATGGAACACTCACATCCACTAGAATATGTAAATGTAATTAGTGGTTCCCCATCAATCTCATACATTCATATTCATCCAGCTTCTATAATTAACGCATAGGAAGCCCGTGAGAGCGTAGCCCAACACGAGGTTAACAGGTTGGCATTCGTCAAGCTACTTCCAATCATTTTTCATGTGCCTTAACCAGCATCGAGTCACAAGCATACCCAAATTCTAAGCAAGAGTTGAGTCCATGCATGGAATTAACGAAAGGACCACTAAGAAAAATCGAGGCAGTAGTTGTCAGTGGATGAACTGGGACTTATTTGGAGATATTGAGTGGTTGGGCATGTGCTCCTGATTGCAAAATGTTCCATTGAAGATCAATCATGATGATGGAAGACGAATTGCTGCATCAAAGATCTTCAATCAGTGGGGAATGACAGGTCCATTCCTCATGGAACAAATTGAATTGGGAGCGAATTCCTAGGTTTATCCAATCTGACGAACACAGAAGGATCGTGAACACTAGCATTACCGGTGAAAGGAGGCATTCACCAGGTAAAGGGACGGAAAACGTTTACGAACGAAGACAACACAGGAAAACAGCACCAAATACCTTGTTCTTCTCAATCCTCTTGACGGCTACACGGTCGCCGTTCTTGTTATCCGTGGCAACAAAAGTGTACCCGAACTGGCCGTGCCCGAGAAGCTTCCCGATGGTATACCTTGCGTCGAAATTCCTGGAGTAACCGAAATTCGTCCTCTTCCCGCAAGGTACGACCCCGGTCGGCCTCCTCTCATGCGGCCTCTGCCTCTGCTTGTCGCACGGGACGCTGGGGGCGGCATCATCGGCGTTTCTGGCGTTGGGGGCGGGCGTGGTCTTCTTGGTCGGCGGAGCGGAGGTGGACGCGTTCTTGGGGACGTGAGGGGGGGCGGCGGCGTTGTTGGTGTTGTTGCTGTTGGAACCGCTGACACGGTTTGCGCTGGAGAAGCACGTACCCATTTGGTCGGAGGCCGGTGGTGGTGTGGACCTGGCGGATGATGATCGCCGACCATGAAAATAAAGCAAAAGGCTAGAGCGAGGGCGAAGCGGTCAATGGATGACAAATGAATGAAACCGTGGGAAGGGACAGGTGGAACGCGGGGAAAGAGAAGGTCGGAGGAAGGTAGGACGGAAGAGGTCAGAGAGGAGAGACTTTTGCTTGCTGTAGGGGAGAAGAAGGCAAGCGATAGGAAGCCGCGCTGCGCCACGCCCTCCGCCGTCCTTCCGCCGTCTTCCTCTTCTCCTCTCCTCCTCCTCCTCCCCCCCCCTCCCGCCCCCACCCTACCTCTCTCTCCATGGAAAATATAATATAAAATAAAGTAAAATTGGGGTGTAATCCTCCTTCTCCATCCAATTTTGACTTTTCTCGTGCTTTCCTTTCTGGCGTCATCGTGATAAACGTGATGTCGATCCTCACGTGCTTTTGCCTTTTTTTAGACCAAAAAAAAGAAAAGAAAAGAAAAGAAAAGGAAAATAGACGAAGGATTAGGCAATAATCAAATTCATTCATTTTTCCGTTTCACATGTATAACACACACACACACATGTTACGTTATGTTATGTACTTTTGTTTTGTTTCTTCGACCAGACAAAACGTAAACGCAGAATGCAGCGGGAAAAGATCAATTGATATATAAAAAAAAAAACGTCCTCCCTTATTCTGCTTGTGTACGATACGGACGAGATCGGGAGTCCAGACGTGCTTCCACGTCTGCGTCCATCGGGAGCCAAGACCCGAATGACGATCCGAGTAACGATCCGAAGAACGACATATATATATATATATATCTTTATATAAGTGGTTAAGAATAAGACGAGGATGAGGATGAGGATGACCTTTGACCTTTGACCTGGCACTGACAGGGGCGGTGGGGGGTGGTGCCGTGTTGCGTGTTGCGTCTTGCGTGCTGAGGATCGCACACATCTTAACCGTTCCGCTCTTGTTTTTGTGATGTGTACATGATTACGTATTTAAATCGGAAATGTTTGAACAAATAATCATCTTTAGATCGACATCATCCCCATTCGTCGCCTCCTGTTTTTTCCCAATCGACGAACCCCACTTTTTATTTTATTTCATTTCATTTCTTGAACTTCCTGGCAGGTTACGTACCTCAGAATTAAGAACGCTTAACAACTTTATAAAACACATCAAATGTAAATCACAGATCATGTACCGCTCACCAGCCACATGGTAAATATCATTCACTTGATAACATCCACCGATTAAGATTAGACCGGGCTTTCTTTCCAAATACCTGCGTCATCTTTTCCAGATAATAACATTAGTAAAATATTTTAACCCCTTTTTATCTATTAGATTGAGCTGAAGATGATACCTTTCTTCCAGCCAATCGAGACTGATTTCAATGTCCTTCAAAATTTGAAAAGATTCTCAATTTTTATCTCAACTCAATTATGCCTTCTTGAATACATGATGCATGGTAAATAATTAATTTAATTTAACATTCATAATGATGAACAGAGAATAGAAATAAGCAACATGAGAGTCATTGTGCTTCCCACATCTATGAACAGGAACCCCCCCCATCTTATGCACTGTAAATAAAATAAAGATGTGGTGCCGTCCACCCTTGCACTCAAAAAATTTCTCCGTCTCCATCAAAAGAGTCACCTCAAAATTGCGTGATTTCTTATTCTCGTCTCTCATCAAAGTTCAAATCTTGATAACTACGTCCTCATAATAATTTCGGAAATTCCAACTTATTTAGAAGTTCAACTGATTTCTTGTGAAAACAACCAACTCGGCAACAACAACAAAGGCATGGCCAACAAATAATTAAGTATTCACCAACAAATATATAACAACAACAGGATGCACTTGATAATTTAAGTATGATATCAAGAAAATTGAATAGACCCAAATACATTGTGACCGAATCTTGCTGCATGCCTTGTCTCTCTACACCGCCATCGCACTTTCCTGGATTCAACATCAACCACCCAAATACATGTGTCAATGACATGTCGCTGAAAAAATAAATGAAAAAAAGAAAAACCAAGTCCGAAACAAAATTATCTTATTGATATCACGTTGACAAATTGAAAAACAGATGCATCAACCTGGTGCAAAGTTAAATTGATCCAAAGCTTCAATCACATGAAATCACCCAAAGTAATCCAAGACAAATGGAGTCAGAAACAGAGAACAAAGAAATCACATTATATCTTTCATTCCTTGCCACGCAGATGCTCCACCAATTAGAATGCATTATAACCAGCAGAAACTAGCCACCGATGGTTTCTGAATCAAGAGGTCCAATACCGCAGCATTATGCGCTTGAAAGACTTGGTAGTAATTCTGTCACATGCATCATCAAACACATAAAGGTCTGCAAATCCACACAAGCTTATAAAATGGACCAATAAGGACCCATAAATCCCTAATGTGCTTGCCATGCTTGTAGAATGACCACATAAAGGTCTGCCAATTTCAATCTAATTAATGTGGCATTAAAGGTTTCGATTTTAATAAATTAGGATTCTGCACAAAAGATATGATTTCCTTAAGAAAGCATCAATATGGAACTTCCAGTTACTTGCAAAAGAAAAAACAGATGGTGCTTCTGTTAGCTCTATCACTCATTTACTCCATGTGTCAAGAAAAAGATAAACAGTTTCTGTTACCTCTATCACGCAGATTCTTAATATGAAGAGTGCTGCACTCGATTACAATATAATTTTCAGGGCAAGAGTCATGAATCATGATAAGCGTCAGTGGAGCAGAAATTATCATCTCCAACTGCTACAATTTAACACAGTTAATTGAGTGGACCATCAGATTTTCTGCTGTTCATCTCTCATATAAAAAAGGTTAAATAAACAGTTTTGGAAAGTCAATTAACCAGTAATTCTCTGCTTCTTGACATTTTTCAGGGGCATATAGTCATCATCATCATTTTCTTCTGAAACATCATCACCAACTTTTCGCTTTTTAGCCTTCTTGTTCATTGTTGAATTATCTTTTGCCGGTTTCTCTTTCTTCACTTCTTTTACAGAAGCCTTGACCGTTTTCTGAACTGTAGTTGCCTTGACTGGTGATCTGAGCTTCTGCTGTAGGTTCCTTCTTTTCTCAAAAACTGCTGCAGCCTTCTCAGCTGGCAGCAAACCCCATTCCATCAACCTGAAAAAATATATGAATTAAATTCCTATAGGAAAATTAAAGATTTTATTTAGAAATTTCTATTAATCAAAGAAACAAATGCATAATGAATTCCACACTCAAGTTTTTCAGACAAGAGTAGCACACGAGTAAATACAAGACATTTATTCTGATGTATAGACAAGAGAACCAAACTTGAATTTTTGAGATCTAAATACTTCAAAAGATTCACGTATAAAACATGATTTCCTGGTTAAGTTAGGAACTAAGCTAGCCTTCTACTGAATCCAAACCACTTTCATCATTCATCAAGCTCATTCCATTGGTGGCTTGTAATCAATCTCCTAAAGCTAAGAATAGGCAAGGCCACAAGTTGCACAGAGCAGTATTGAACTAATACCACAATCACTGTGGCACTTCATTTGAGCCAGGCATTTGAACCTCCAAGCTAGTGAGCAGGCTAGAAGGGTTTGCCTGGACTCTCGTCCATTTCTGAAGATGACCACCCCAAGCATGGAAAAGGGAGTCATGTCAACTAAAAATGTGTAAACATCCTCTACTATTACCGTGTCCATGAGAATCCCTCATGACTTTCACCATGGTGAACAGGATCCTGAAGATGTGCAACATTCAAGCAAGCCTAAACCCTAACTAACATCAGTATGCAACACTGATGGATACAATCTACCTCTAGTTTTGCAATGATTATAACCCAAAATCAGAACCTTCCACCAGATTTGTATCATGTATAGAGGTAAGATGCCATTACTCATAGCGTATAACCTTCTATATATAATGATTATGCAGTGGAGTAAAACAGAAATTTCAATGCAGTACCATTCATAGTTCTTCAAATCAATCAAGATCCAATTTAATACCTTGGAGATTGATTTCAGATCCAAATTGGTGTATCAGTCGATTCCAAGGATTTTTTGTATGGAAGAAAACTAGATCAACTAAAGGATCAGTCAATAGCCCAAACGGAACAACGTATATTGAAACATCTAATTGGTGGCCACAACAATGTTATGAAGTATCCTTCATGTTCTGCCATAGTCAAAGATTAGACGAAATAACTAGCAAGGGATGCAAAGGCAAAAAAGAGTGAGAGGAGCAGAAAGGAGGATTGGTTTAGATTTATCTTAGAGCAAGAGACTGAGAGAATTCTATATCATGGTGGAGGAGAATAGAATCGAAGATATTCAATATCTATTATTGTTGATGACAGTGACAAAAACACTAACTACCCATCTAAAATGGTGAATAAAAAAAAAAAAAATTTATAAAGAGAGAGAGAGTGATGAAGTCCAAATAAGAATAGGTAGAGAGAGCAATTCAATGTCTCACATGATGCTTCAAAATCTAGACACTTTAAGAAAGGGAGTACATCTAGTGCATGTATACTACCTACTTTAAAGGGAAAGGTTATTGTAGGAATGTTTAGAACATATAGTCAGAGATTTGACTATCCAAATAAGGCAATTGTGAGAGGAGACAAACATAAACAAAGAACATTAAAGGAAATGTGGACAAACATTGTAATTTTTCAACTGAATGGTAGGTGATCCATGAGACAGATGCTCCTAATTTGAGGAAGATTGCAGTCAGAGTGCTCTCTCGGACTGTATTTGCTTTTGGTTATAAAAGAAACTAAAGTACATTCAACTTGATCCATATAAAGCAAAGAAATAGGTTAAAAGCATAGAGGTTGAATGATTTAATCTTCATGTACTGTACATGAGGTTTCATATGAAGCATATAACTGATGGAGAAAACCACGATAACTTTGATCTAATTGATATGACTTTCATCTACACAAATTCAAGCAACAAAGATTCTATTGTAGATCTAATTCACATCATAGATTTATATTCAACTTTTGCCCTTGACCTTGGACAACATTTTGCTTCTTTCTTCTCTACATCATTAAGTTGCCCCCAACATATGTACAAAAGCCTAAGGTACACTTCCTATTGCCTTTGGCTCCTGGATATCTTAAATTTGAGAAGGCCTCAACTTTCAAACGATCTTTTTCTTGTAGATAAGACCTTTACTAAGGGCATTTTTGATATAAGTAAACACTCATAAAACTTCCTCTCAATGTACTAGTTTAGTTTCATACATAAACTAAGACAGCAAACTAACAACACATGTAATATCTAATCAGATAATTGTCAAGTAGATCAGTTTCCTCATCAATCTTTTGTATCTACCTAAATCCACTAGCAAAATCGTACAATTATCCCAAAAATGTAGACTCTACTCCATGGGTGTTCTTGAATTTACAACCCAAGAGATTGATCTCTTGCAGCAAATCTAGAGTATACTTCCTTTGGGATAATGATATGTTTCCCTTGGAAATGGGCAAACTCAATACTTAAAAAATAATGGAGTCAAACCATATCTTTAGTGACAAAGTATGTCACAAGGTACTCTTGATCTTTATAATGCTTATTGAATCACTACCTATCACCAAAATATTACTAACATAAATGGAAATAATAACACAACCTACAATAGACTATTTATAGAACATAGAGTAATCTACTACACATCTATAAAATCTCCCCTATACAATAACTCTACTGAAACTTTCAAACCTACTTGAGGCCATAAATGGTTTTCTTCGAACTGCATACTCAGTCCTCCCAGTGAGCAACACATCAAAGAGGCTACATCATCAACACTTGCCTTGTTAGATCACCATATTAAAAACATTATTCACATTATGCTTAAATACTACCCAAACTTTGATTTATAGCAATGGATAAAAAATCCTTATAGAATTCAATCTAACATAATTAACACCATATGTTAGACTAAAACCAAGAACAACCAATCAAGCTTTGCACCTATCCAATAATACCATCTAGTTTACACTTCACAATAAAGACCCATCCATAGGTAACTACACAGATTCCTACAAGACAGGCTACCATGTTCCCCATGCCATGAAGTATCAATGCTAACATTCTTCATCTATTGCTACCCTCCAATGTAGTACTGTTAATGCTTCTTAGTAGTTTCTAAGACGAGACTCTAATGAAATGGAGAGTGCAAAGTTATGGTTTAAGGTGTTCATAGGAAATAAAATGGGAAATAGGATGGGCAATACAAGTACGTTTACTCTTTCGTAGTACTATAGGAAGCTTAAAGGGCTCTAGTGTAGTAGATGGTGGTGGCTCAAGTGGATTTGCATTAGTAGTTGAGTATGATTCAACCACAAGAGAGGGTTGTATTGTCTAGCACATGTGATGTAATTGTAGTTGACATGGATCCTCTTAATTTACATTCATCATCTCTACTTGTCTCTGACAGCACAATCAAACATGACACCAAGTCACTCTCAACAAGATCATCAACAGATTGATAATATGATTGGACTCAAAAGAGTAACATCTAAAGATAGTAAATAAGCCCAATAAGGGGATGAAAACACTAATATTCAATAATAAAGATACACTTGATAGATCAATGAGCCATTTTGTCAATATCAGAAGTTAGATATTGTACAATAAGATGCACACCTAAAAACCTTTAAAGGAAGAAAAAACAAATCTATATTGGGACAAAAATACCTTAAGAAAATTTCACAACTTAAAGGAGTGGAAGGAATTCTATTTATCAAATATGAAGCAATCAAAATAGTATCAGACTATAAATATTTTGGGACTTTCATCTAAATCATAATGTTACAAGCTACGTTGACGATATAGCAACATTTTCCTCAATCACATCATTTTGTTGAGATGTGTAAGCACAATATGACTTAATATTTTGTTGAATAAACTCTAATGCATTATCAGTGCAAAGATAATAGATAATTGATTTATTATTTTATTAAAGAAATTTCTAAATACATCTAAAAATGTGATAACAATCTTTCAACAAATAAATCTAATATGCACTAGAATAGTTATCAATAAATACAATATTATAGTTATGTTTGTTTCAGCTTTAAAGTGTGACAGAAACAACAATTCTAGCAGAAAAAAGTAGAAATTTAGAAGTAATATTTATTTGTTATAACAGTCTTATTTGCACATTTTCAAATTTACCCTTTACTCAAGTTTTTTGAAAATGAGTATTGTAATTAATATTTGGTGTGTAGTAAATTGTTTTTGTTGATATTGTAATATTGTAAATTATGTGACATGATATAATAGATATTTAAAAAAAATTTCTTTTTATACTGTGAAATTATTTTTTCAAGTTTTATAAGATAATCTTATTATGATATATCATATACATTTTTGTCAAATTTTGAATAAACATGTTTCACATAACAGAATAAATTTTAGATAACGTTATTAATCATACATTACTGGCTCACATAATTTGAAAATTAATTTACGTATTAAACATAACTAAGAAATCTTTTAATGTATTAAACACCTCAATCTGCCCCCAGTCCCTGCTAGAGCACTAGATGGAGACAGATGACCATGCCTTCTTGGAGGAGCTCCATGCATTGAGGAGAGACGCATGGGATGCCTTCCCAGGGAACGGCCAACCTTTTATCCCTTGATTGCTTTGTTGATTATGCCAACAACCATCTCATTGTCGAGTCATTTGGGGTGCCTTCACCATTAGAGATGGCCATACAAGCTCCTAGCAGTGAGTCCACCTCAATGGTCACCTACGATGTTGGAGGAGAAAGAGGGCTAGCTTATTACTCTCCTTTTGAGAGTGGGTTGAACAAGATCCACTACTTCTTGGCTACCATCTTGATAAGCAATGGCAAGGATGTGGGCATGGTGCAAAATGGCAAGGGAGTTGTCTACAAGGTGGAGGTTGGTTAGCAATAATGCAGTAGCCATTGGTGATGGGTGGTGGGTTGGGGTTTGAGGTAATGTTGTCTTCTTTCACATTATCTTACTACCTCAAAAGAAAGGTGTGACTGAAGAAAAGGAAGGGACAACCATCAGAAAACGTCAAATATGTTTGAGGTTGTTACAACGATGAGATTTGTGAAGTATTGGGTAACGGTGGCATCAAGCACTTGGAAGGGTAGGTGCTGTATGAAGGGTTGGGTTTGGTTTTAGTTCATGCAGGGTAATATTGTAAAATCCACATTAAGAGTAGATGCTCCAATCTAGGTACGAGTTCCAATCTGTGCTTCGAATTGTACCATACTTGAGGGCTTGCAGTGAATGTACTACTCTAGCTTAGGTCCAAATACAAACATGCTTGTTTAAGAGCGATTGTGCCTAACTTCTATCATAGGTTAGAGTTAGGCACAACCTTAAGGGTTTGTTTATGCACATTTTCCGTCAAAAAATGAAATGACAAGAAATAGTGGAAATAATGAGAAATGGATATGATAGAACATATAATGTTGTTTGTGCACCAAAGGAAATGATGAGAAATCCAAAAATGGAGTGTTTATGTAATTGCAGAAAATGACAAAAAATTAAAAATTTAATAAGTTTTTAAAAGATTAAATAATAAATTAAAAATAAATTGAAAAAAATTACTATAAACTTGAAAACTAATATTTTAAATAATATGGTATATATTAACAATTCATTAAACACAGATGTAATATATGAAATAACTTATATGCAATTAATATTACAAGTATGGTTCATTACAAGTTATTTTTAACAAAAATATTACATACTACATATTATTTCTTTCCCACATAGAGTACATAATTTGTTCCATACTTAAATTACTAGTATAACATACATTTTCTTCTTTAATAACAATAGAAGATTCATCAAGTAGATCATCAATATACACTTCAACTAATTCATCTGTAAGATCTTCAAGTAAATCTTCTCGATTCACTCTTCTAACAAAATTATGGAGAAGAAAACATGCTAAAATAATCTTCACTTGTGTATTAAATCGAAATGATATATATCTTTGTACAATGACAAATTGATGCTTAATCACTCCAAATGTATTTTCTATCATGCTTCTTAATTGTGAATATCTATAATTAAAATTCTCTATTGTATTATTAAAAACTCGGTTGTGATCGTATTTTGATAAATGATAATGAATACCTTAAAATGAAGAACTAAATTCTTGACGATTTAAAACCTACATCTAGCAAGTAAAATTTACTTGCACAACTTTTTCAACATTTAGTACTTAATATAATTTAATATTAAATTATAAAAATATTGACATCAAAAGTAATGTCATATTAGGTGAAATTTTAAGCAAATGTAGTCGAGAAATAGTATCTTGTAATTTTGAGTGTCTACAATTGATCTTTCCCATTTTATAATAACATAAGTGATTTTCATATCAAAATTATAAACTACTAAGACATTCTACATTAATTCCCCTTTTCTATTTCTGCATCTAACATTTTTTTCTCCAAAAATTATGACATTGACATATATACCATCGATAATGCTAATGTAATTTTGATTAGAAAAAATTAAACAATGTCAATTTCATAAAAATTACCATTAATGAATTAGAAGAGACAACATAATCTAATGAACATAGTACCTTAAAATATGGGAAGACATTTGAATCATTTCAAATATTGCTTGATATTGACAATGAAGGTTGAACTAAAAGTATACGATATAATCTGATTATAGCATTTATTATCTTATTGAAGTAAGTGCTAACTATCTAAGAAAATCAATGAAAACACTCACTTGTAAGGCCATATCATTGGTTTTAACCAATTGTAACAAGAAAAATTACTAGTTTCTCATCAATACCTATACTTTTATTATCTTGCATTACCCTCTCTCTTCTAAGTAAATCACAAAATTGTATGAAAATATGTTGACTCATATGAAATATTTTTTGATAATTGTATAATTGGTGAAGTATAAAAAGATCTAATAATCTACTAATATAATTTTGTCCTTCTCTACCATATATTCGTTTAGTTACTTAAGGAATGATATCTACAAGGGAATGTGCTATTGTTCCACACATTTGTGCAATTAACATTAATAGCATACACCCTCTTCATCGTCGCCTTTTTAATCATTGTTGCTCATATCCTTTATTATTCTTCATATAGATAACTACCTGTATAAGTAAAGAAGAAATATATAATATAATAACATTTTCAAACATTTCAACAATTAAACATAAATAGACAAACCATTTCAATAATTTAACATGAACATATGAAGCTAATATAATAACCAACATAAAATTGCAACAACTTCAACCAAGTGAATGTCAATAATACATATCTAGATATACTACATGCAACAATACAAATAACAACATGAGTTTAATAACATCACAAGTTTAACAACAAACATGACAACTTAAAATTTTACATTTTCTTGAAATTGTATTGTAACCACCAAACTAGCATTTCATTATTCTTTAGAGATAGAAAAACAACCCTTTTCACTTAATTCTCTAGTAAATCCATTACCAATAGTGTCTCCTAATTCGTAAGATCATCCATTTCAATGAGTATGCCAACACATTCTCCTATTTCTCTTCTCAATTCAGATTTTTGATGTAAGTCCTTATCCTATTTTAGCAATTTCATTACAACGCCACTTATTTCATTCATTGACTTAGCAATGGATTGAAAAGATTCAAGGATTACATTCTCTTCTATGTGCTCAGGGTCTTTTCTTCGACATTTTGATTACATTCTTTAAAGTAAAAGAGTTAGAGATACCTTTGCCCTCTTTGACATCAACAAATGTTGAAGGAATTTGAGTAGTAAACACATTGAAAGTGTCAATGTGTTCCAAGGGTTTCACATCTTCCGCAACTTGTACATTTTCAAGAACTTGACTATTACCTCCAATAGCTATATTACCATCAAATATTGTATATAGATCATCATATATTGTACATGTCTTTCCTGGACATGATTTACATTCCGGATGTTGCTACAAAAAATAAATATAGATAAATTATTAGTATTTTGGAAGATCACTTAAAAATAAATAGTACAAAGTTAAGAAAAATATTTAACTTGTAAAAATTTATCCCATATTTCTTTAGGAATGTCGATATAGCCATAGATGTAGTCCCATCCCCATCCACTTTGCTTTAAAATTTTGGAGTAATTTTTAAATATTGTCCTCTAGGTTTTCATTCTAATTTCAACATGTTTTTTCTTGACATTTGCCTTAGCTTTATCATTGTACTTTGCAATGACTTTATTTCATGTATTTGTTTTGATCTTCTCATCTTGTTGTTTCACATTCCCTTTAATTTCTGCAGCTAAAATGTTCAAAAAGATTCCATCTTATTTGGTGCTCTAATTTACGTATTTCTTTTTTTTAGAAGTCATCTTCTTGTAATACGATGTAAATATTTAACACACTATCGAAATTAAATAAGTGATACAACCAAAAGTTATGTATTTAATTTATTTCAACAATACATTTGATAAAACATTGAACCTAATACCAATTCATGTGACATAAACTTCATGTCAATTTGCTTATGTGGTATATGATTAAAAATTTAACACTTTTCTATTAAATTTTAAACTTTGATTTTTAGTTAAAATATAATAATGAATATAACATATATTAATATGAAAATTTATATATAGTAAATTATAACAGAGATTAACTAACTATATAATTATTTTTAAGAAGGCAAAATCACAATTTATTTTTTGTAAATAATACATTTTTTCACATATTTGCTTTTTTCAGTCTTCTTTCTTATATCATATTTCGTCTCATTGAAAATACAGACTTCAAATTAATGATGCAATGATTCAGCAAGTCTGTTACTAGTAAAAACAATGTCATCAATGCACAGTTACAAGAAAATTTGACTGTTGTTCCTATCATATATGAAAAGAGCTACCATCGGCATGATATAAGGGCAAATGCCTGATGGTCCAGAGCAACCTTTTTGGAATTCACACAAAGATATGAAAAATGATAATCAACTTTGTATCATATTGTTCAACAACTGATATGGATTTATCTTTGTAACCAGGATTTATAGCTCTAAATTATAAATAAATAATCATTAGAAAGCTCAAGGAGTGCACTTATTGGGAAAATTATGTAAATCCAGAATAATTGCACAAATCAATAGCATAAAATCTTGAAAGATTCAGTAGAACACTGCTGATTAGAAATTGAAATCACCTTTTGCCTTTAAAAATCTATAACTTGCACCTCACAGCACCAGAATTCATAAAATTGGCAGCAATAGAAAGCTTAAAAGGTGTATTTTAAGGGAAAATTATGAAATGATGAATTTAGTAGCTTGGTTGGTAGCAAAAATTAGAGATTGGTGCACTGGTAAAGCAGTTCAGCACACAAGAATCGCCAACCAGAAAAACTCAAACAATAACAGAAATCCAAAAAAAATAACATATGATTATCATACGATTCAAACCAGATCTAATCTATTGAAAACCTAAAGAAAATCCACATGAAAAGTCACTAAAAAAAACCTATGTTGCAACTTATGCACTAAGCAAACCTTGGACTACAAACACCTAGAAAAATTGCAGATGCACCTCTACTTTATATGCTCTAAAATGTTGATATTTTCCCTTTGAAAACTATGATTTACCATCTCTACTAATTATAATCTTAAAGTACTATAATACTATAAGAAAAACAACCCAAAGCTCAAGCAAAATGAAAAGTAAAAATGAATCTAAAAATAGATATTTACTAGACTACAAATAGAACCTAACAACTATATCTATTACTATTAGATATTTACAACGATTGTAGCACTTAAATAAACATTCAAACCATTACTAAAACATGAAATAAACATAGACAAATCACTGCAATACATAAATATAACGAAATAACACATAAATTAAGAAAACTATATAAGAGTGGTACAAAACTATATATACAAAATTAGAAAATAATATTGAAATGATAAAAGAAATATCTCAATAGGAAATGATAAACATTATAAAATTTTCCTTTTAATGTAAAGCTTATCCTCCTATAATACACTCAAAACATTTATCTACTTCATTCATCCTACTTTAATCCTATAAATAACATCATACACAAATGATACGAGCAGAATTACATTAATATCTATTGATACAAATACAAATTACTCTGTTTGTGAATTCATACACTGATATCTTCTATATACCATGAAGAGTGGGTGATAATCATTAAATAACTAAAAGTTGCAATGTACCGTCACACTTTTCAATTAAGAACCAAAACGAAAGAAAAAAATAAAAGAAAGTTCATACAGCTGATCAACACAAATGGTTGTCACTTTTGATCTATCAAGTTGTAGGTTAATGATTTTTCAAACGTGAAAAACTACAATAATGATATGAGAAAGTTGTGTTTGAGATTTTCATCATGAGTATCTTAAATCAAACCATAGACAAAGCATGAAAATAGATGAAAGCAATCTTTAACAAAGTAATCAATAACATTACCTATGCTAGTTAGGATGTTTGGGGAAGTCAAGTTCGAAGGGGACTGACACTCTCAGGGGAACATGAACAACTAAAAGAAACCAAGGATTGAGGGAAAGATCAGGCTTGATCTTCACAAGTCAATGATCTAGGAGAAGTTTGATGATCCAGGAGAAGCCAATTTTGAAGGGGATTGATGCTCTTTAGGAAAGCACATGCAACGATAAGAAGTTGATGATTTTAAGGAAAGACCACGATCAAGAGAAGTTGACACAATCGGAAGAAGTTGATGATCTAGAAGAAGCTGAAATGGAACCACACCACGACCAAGGGTGAATAGCGAAGCAGGCAAAAATTGGAGTGACGACACAATGGAGGATGCATTCTTAGGTTTTTTATTGGCGAAGCAACTAGAGGTTTTAGGTGATTACTGATGAGGGGAGATGGGAAATGGGAGAGGAGAAATATATTTATACTATAGTAATGGTGGGAAATAGTCTCTCCTTGTTACCTACTTACATAAACACTTGACATGGAGAGAAATCATTTCCTCCCATGTCATTTCCCTTCATTACCATCCATTTCCCACCATTGTGGGAGTGCACAAAACCCCCCCTAAACAAACACAACCAATATCTATGACTAGACATCAACTCAACCGTAGCAAAACCCTAATAAACATCACAATGAACTAACTTAAATAGACTCTTGGCTCGAAGCTAAATGTAAACGACGAAAGGTGGTAATAATGGTACTCACACAACTGACATGACTCACAATTAAAAGGGGGTACTAAAATCCAAGGTAAAGCCTGCTGCAACCTACAATAAGAAGATGACCTAAATGATAATGTCACCGTATTGGTGACTTGAATGCATTGCTTGGAAATTAATGGAGTCACCGATTGCAGATATATTGAGAACATAAAACCTTAGTAACCAATACAACTTCTATGTTAAAGCGTCCAAGAATATATTTAAAAGAACGATAGAAAGCATGAAACATCTAACCAAGTGGCTGCCATGTCGCTGGTGGGCACTTGCTGATACAGTGTTTCGTAGAAAATCCTCAACGGATCCCTCTGCATTTTGGAGTCGGATGGTTGGAATGGACGCACAAAAATAAGACCGAACAAACGCACGATATATTAAGAATGAGGCGTGAAAACAAACCTCTTCAGGAGGATCATGCTTCTGCCCCGGCAAATCGTAAGCCTTGCGCACCCTCCCGGCGCCGTTAGTACTCCTCTTGTTGTTCGCGACCTTATTTTTCTTCAGAAGCTTGTTCTTCGGCTTGGCGTGCGCAATGGGCACGCGATCATCTTCATAGTCGTTCACCTCTCGCTTGGGCTCCTTCTTGACGGGCTTCGTGGGCTTGGAGGACGAAATGACCTGGTTTACGCCATGCGCCTCTGCATTGGGCTCCTTCTTCGGAGTCTTCTTGGCGACCGACACGGAGAGTGGGACATTCTCCTCCTCGTCGTCTTCCTCATCCTCCTCCTTGACAAGCGGCCTCGCCTCCTTCTCCGCCGACATCGTCCAGTGGCGCGCGGGGGGGTAGGAAACGGGGACTGATATTATCGGGCTCTATATTTATCAAGGATCCGACCGAGTACGGCGTCAATCGGATCATTGGACTTTGCTATCGAACAGGCCGTACCAGTTTGACAATCTGGAGATTTGTTCATGTTGAACTCCAGGTCATGTCTCAAACGATTCTCAAACGATTCCTTGTTATTGATCGACACAGACTATGGTATTGCGATGGTCTGTGGGGCAGAAGGAAGTTATACAAGGGATTGCAATGGGTAGACGAGGAATGGGTAAACGAAGGTCTCGGGAAAGAGAGAATGGAAGATCAGGAACTAAGGAACGAAGAGAGAAATTTGTTCCGTTCGTTTGTGATATTTCAAAAATTTAGAAAATAAATAAAGATTTCTGTGCAGGTGACTTTTTCTACTGTCAACTTCTCTCAAAATTTGTCAGAAATTGCAGTAAGAAACTTTTGAACTGAGCTTTTCTCCTGTCCATCCCTGCGTTTCATCGAACTTTTCAGAAGTTAAGAAGCTCGTAACTTCTGTCGACATCATAATTTTTATTTCCAAGTTAGAAAAGTCATCTTTTGCCGATGACATATACGTTTAAAAATAAATATATTCTAATTAAAAGTGTACCACCAAACGCTTTAGCTCTTTTTCTTTTTTTTCATTATCTATCCTTTGAATTCATCAAGGAACAGTCCTGCCGAATTTGAGAAAATAAGTCATGAGACTGAAATATTCAGTTAATACAAAATTTTGCATTAGTATCATAACATGGTCGGTCTAACCAACTTCCAAGATGGCTTGACCTAGACAAGTGACGGTTGGACCGTTGTAAAATGTCAATAAGATCGACCAGGCTAGCTCGATCTGACTGAGAAAAATGTAGAGGGTGTTTCTGCGAAAGTCAGACAGCCTTCTTCGGTGCAACCTCTGATCCTTCGGTGAGACCGTATCGCTGTCAGAACAACGGTCAGAATAGACGGTTTAGCCGAAGTCGAAACCAGTGGAACCGGGGTCTGCAGCTCTGATCTTCTTCAAATGTTTGAAAACATAATGTAGAAATAATGAAATAAGGAAATATAACAAACAAGTGATTTTTGTTGAACATTTCATGTACTTCTAATCTTCGTTTCAGACAAGAAAACTTAAAATTTCAAACAATAAATCAAATATTCTCTGATATATAGATTTCTTAAGCATAGTCAAGTAATTTCAAACTTTTAATCTCATATAAAAGTATAAACAGTGTATCTATATGTTAGTGCATCTAGTTGTAATATTTAAATTGATTAAACTTTTGCACCAACAATTTCTTTTTTCTTTTTTTAATACATATACTTAGTCCTTTAACAACCAGATTTTCTATTATACCCTTGTATCAAGCTTTCAGTCAACAATCTCAAATCAAACATGGCCTTGGGTTGCTAGATTTCAAGATATCCCTTCGTACCTAAGAGCTCAAGTACAATAGGTATGTGGGACTAAATTTCTTTTAATAAACTCATCATTTGGACTTTGTCCATAAATTTTCAAAACATAAAGCATAGACAAAAGTAAGATGATGCATATGTTAGATATCAATTCTAAATAATAAGAAATAAGATATAGATTTACGACACCATATGAAGAATTTCAGTTTTCAACTCTTCAATTAAACTCAATACATCTAACAATCAGATCAAAGTTTGAAATGTTTATCTGACCTTAAGTTTCTTTTCTTAATTAAGATTTTCAGCACATTTAATGTCAAAATTTTAACTAATACTATATAATTTCCAAATCATATGAAAATAATTAACATTCACAATATCAATAACATTAGAAATCAGTTAAAATACTTAAAACCAAGATGTACTAGACAACATTTTAAACATCACATAGTTTGCATACACTTAAATTTCTTCTTAGATTAGAAAAAGAGTTTTCATCTTACGGTTTAGTAAATAGGCCTACTAATTGTTTAGTTGTAGGGATAAAATTTAATTTAATCTTTCCTTTAAGAACATTATCCCTTAAGAAATGATGTTTAACTTCAATATGTTTTGACCTAGAGTGCAATACAGGATTTTTAGAAAGACTAATGGTAGAGCTACCATCACACAGAATTTTAGTTTGTTTTCAATGTATTCGAAAATCCTTTAGGGTTTGTCTAATCCATAAAACTTGAGCACAATATAATGAAGCCGCCACATATTCAGTTTTAGTAGTGGACAAAGCTACACAATTTTGTTTCTTACTACACCAAGAAACTAATGAATTTCCTAATAGTTTACATGTTCCACTTGTGCTCTTTCTATTTTGATTTGCTACCTACATAATTAGCATCACTGTACCCTATAAGATCTATAAAACTCTCTTTAAAATAGAATAGACCATAATTTGGAGTGCCCTAAAGATATCTAAAAATTCTCTTAACAACATTTAAATGAAATATTTTAGGATGTGTTTGAAATCTTGCACATGCATAAACACTAAACATAATATCTGCTCTACTAGCTGTTAAGTATAATAACGACCCAATCATACTCCTATATTTCTTTTGGTCTATTGGTTTTCCTATATTATTTTCGTCTAGCTTTAAAGATGTACTCATAGGTATGACGTTAATTTTGGTATCTTTAAACTCAAACTTTTTAAACAACTCTCTTGTATATTTTTCTTGATTTATAAAAATTCCTTTAGCAGTTTGTTTAATCTGCAAGTCAAGAAAATAATTTAGTTCTCCCATCATACTCATTTCAAACTCTTCAGACATGTCCTTAGCAAATCTTTTGCACATGTTGTCATTAGTTGATCCAAATATGATGTTGTTCAAAATGAAAAATGCATAATATTAATGGTTAAATAATGGTTAATTACATAATATTTAGCTTAACATATGAGAATTAAGCCATTATGTTATAATTGCATGATTATATGCCTTAATGAAAGAATATGCATAATTACAAGGAATTAGCGTTAATTAAGTTTATTTGTGAACTATCGGTAAGTTTTGGACTTTTTAATTCCTTAAGTATTCAAAATGTTTGTTATCTTGGAGAGTTACATTTTATGTATCGGATAGTTTTATTTTAAATGCTTAAAGAGTAGTTTATTATTATTTTAAGAAGGGCACATGTTGAATTTAAATGTTTTATTATGTCACGTGAGTTGCACATGTTTAATTTGTTAAGTTAGCATAACTATACATGTTGACTTACTTGATTACACACTAAGGTAACGCATTGTGTTAGTGTTATAAGCTTATAAGTTATTTCTTTATTATACGTGATACATATATTATGATATTTTTATCATGTTCATGGAGTCAAGCTTTACTTAATGGAGTAAGTTTGTTGAGTTAAGTTAAGTCAACAGAGTAAGTCCATTGAGTTACACTAATTCCACGGAGCAATTATTTTCTAATATGCCACTATGAGTAGTTGCAAGAACAGGAAATTTGAAGGATAACCACGATTGCACATATCACACAAGAATTAAATTATGGAATGAGGAATAAATCACCATCGTTGATATGAATGAAGGAAATCCAACCGATTAGATTGGCAGAAGCAGTTACTACTAAAAGAAATTATAAAAAGAAGAGGAGAAAAATGAAGCAAAAGGGTAAAGAACCATGCTAACTGCAGGAAGTGTCGGAAGTTTCCTAAAGCTCCACAACACCAACATAATCACCAATCATCAGAGGTCTGTGAGGGTACTTTCCGGATGTTGGGTAGATTTCGAGTAAAAACATAGTGATTGATAACTACTATGAGGAGTGATCATGCCGCAAGAAGGAAAACCATTTTCACCAAGCATCGACTCATCTCTCAGGAGATCATAAAGCTTCTAGCATTGGTTTCGGGTTGATGCCAATATATTGAAGAGGAGTTCAACTTACAAGTCTTGATTCGTGATTTTATAGGGAGAGGAGGCATGATTGTAAGTGATTAAGTTTTTAGTGGTGTAATTACGCCGCATGTAGTGATAAAAGTTTTTACTATCAATAGAGAATATCTACATTTCACCTTTTATTCATCTTTAGGAACATATCAAAACAAAAATACCAAAAACAAACTAGTTATCTATGTTTGAAGTTAGTATTTACGTGTTGTATTGTTTGTTTTGTATTGTGATTAATGTTATTATTGTTATTATTGTGAATGTTTTATATTTATTTGATTCAGAAAATAGAAAATAGTCTTATTGATTATTGAAAGTGATTAGTACAGAATACCTAAAAATCTTATTGGTTATTGTTCGAAATATCTGAATGTTAGTGTTGATTAATGATAAACACCACATTAACTAACATTAAAAGCTCAATTGATGTTATTTACATTCTGTGGAACCACCTAATGGTTGGCCAAATTCCTTTATGAATAGCAAAATCTTAATTGGAATTTATTAAGTGAGGCTTATGAAGTTAACTTAAGTCCATGAGGATAGTCCGTTGAGTTAGTAGTGAGTCAACATAGTGCATAATTTAATACACATGAAACTTAGGTTATAAATATCAAAATAGTACATTATTCTTATTCAATCTCAGGTTATGATTTGATTTAATTTGTTTTTTAAACTCATATATATATTTTTATATTTATATCTAAGTCATACTTTGATTTAACTTACATATATAAATATTTATATTTAGGATTTTTTATTTTGTTTTAGAAATTGTTATCTAGTATTTAGAATAATTTGTTTTTTTAACTCTTAGATATTTTTGTATCCTCATATATAAGATATTTGATTTTATTTTAGATACTTTTTATTTTGTATATAAAATTAATTTTATTTTTCCAATACTTAGATATATATATATATGTATTTTTTAACATATTCATTTTCATTTTAGATACCTCTTTTTTTTGGTTTTTGCATCCAAAATATTTTGATTTTTCAATCACTTAGACCTTTTTACATCTTTATATCTAAGATATTTGATTTTGTTTTTGCTATTTTTATTTTAGTTCTAGTTGATTTGGTTTATAATTGTTTATTATAATTTTCTTTTGTTTATTTATTTACTTTGGTTTCGGGTTGACCGAAACTGAGGTTTGTTTTTATTTTATTTTATTCTCTGGTTTCGGTCGAGCCGAGAGTAAGCTATGGTTAGACCGAACTTTTGTTTTTTTTTCATTTATAAGTTTCGGTCGAGCCGATGGAATGTCCGGTCCAACCGAATCGTTGTTTAATTAATTAATTAATTATTTATTTTTGTTTCAAAACCTTTCTTTATCTAAGTTATTAATTAAGTTATTTATTTTTATTTCTGTATCTTATAGTTTTTATCTAAGTTGTAACTTCATTCAAAAACCTTTCTTTTAACTTTGATATTCCTATACATAAGTTACAATTCGATTAAATTTTTTCTTTTAACTTAGATATTTTCTTTTATTTGATCTAAGTTATAATTTTATTTAATTAACTTAATATTTTCCTTTTAGCTTAGATATTTTCATATTTTATCTAAGTTATAATTTCATTCAACTAATTTAGTCTTTTTCTTTTAACTTAGATATTTTTATATTTTATCGAAGTTCTAATTTGATTCAATTAATTTTTTTAACATTTTTTTCCTTTCATATAAAGCCATAACTTCTCTTTGTTGTCGTCATCATCATCCTCGTTCTGATTTTGGATTTTGCTCTTCTCCACAACTCTTGGATAATGGAAGCCCACATAGATTGGGGTTGTCTATGTAAGACTCATTGCTAAATGTTGAGAACTGCTTGCCTGTAGGAATACGACCTGAGAGGTTGTTACATGGCATGTTCAATGAAGATAAAAATGTCAAATTCAAATCAATCTACCAAAGTGTCTTTGGGATGCTACTTGTCAATTGATTTCCTGTCAAATTCAAATTCTGCAAGCCTCGTAGATCCCCGAATTCTTGGGGAATAACTCCTGACAAGTTAATTATTGGAGAGGTCGATGCTTGTGACTAGTGAAAGCATCTTGTCAACGTAAGCATATGATCCTCCTTTCATCTCTATTGTCACAGATTCTTCGTAGCAATAAGTATGAGAGATGATTGATTCTTTTGTCTTTTTTACATTCATCATTGCCTTGAAATCTCCTATAGTCTTTGGTATGGATCCTGATAAACTATTATTTCCAAGATCCAAGACTTGAAGTGATTCCAGTCTTGACAATGATTGTGGAATATTCCCGTAAAGTCTATTTGAACTCAAGCACAGAATCTTCAGAGACTGCATGCTTTCTACCATCCAAGACGGTATTGATCCGTTGAACTTGTTTTCACCAAGATCAAGGACAGCCAAATTCCTACACTTACCCAAGGATGTTGGTAGATTTCCATGAAGTTGATTATTCTCCAAATGCAATGATTCCAACGTACAATTCTGATGTTTCAGTATTGTATAGGAAATGTACTGTTGGATCTGTTGCTTCCCAAGTGGAGAACAACCTCTTTCACTTTCATCATGCAATCAGGAATCTCTCCAGAGAAATTATTTTTAGACAAGTCCAATACTCTCAAATCTTGCACTTCACACAGCAACGATGGGATGCTACCAAATAGAAGTAGGAATGGATCCACTGAGTTTGTTATTAGAAAGATCTAAAGATTGTAGTGATGTTAAATTTCCAAGAAAGGTAGGAATGGGTCCATTGAAGTTGTTCTTAGAAAGATCTAAAGATTGTAGTGATGTTAAATTTCCAAGAAAGATGGGAATGGATTCAAATTCAAATTCATGCCACGAAAGTTGAGCTCCACAACGTGACCGGTTTTGGTTGTCACACCTAACTCCCCTCCAACCCCTGCAGCAATCATCACCAGTGGTATTTGTCCAAGTATAAAGATTACCTTGTGGATGGTCAACTCCAAGCTTGAACTGCAAGAGAATTTCTCTCTCTACTGCTAATACAAACACTACTGGTGTCACAGAAGAAGATCTGCATCCACCACAACAACAATACCAACAGAAAGTAGTATTAAAATGTAGAATGAGTAAAATAGCAACTTATCTGTAGTGAAACTGAGTAAGGTAGGATGCTGGGTTACTGTCCTGAAAAATATCTTTAACTGCCTGCAGTATGTGAGCCAACTTTCAAATTTCTCGGGTAAAATATTTGCTGAAGTTTAACAAATTGCCATGGAGAAAAAAAGATTCACTGAATGATTTACTGTTCTTCCAATTACTCTACTGCTTGGGATGCAGGCGAAGAAAGAAGACGATGATACGGCGATTTCAAATTTAGGATGCACACAGAATTATTACTTGCATGAAATAAATCACGATGGATTATAAGAAGAACATGATGCAAGGTTAGTGAAATGATAACATGAATACTGAATTCAACGATCCACACTCGTGACAACGGGTGTAGCAATGAACCGTCTAAAAACAAGTACGACAGTTAACATTCTGCATTTGATAAAGAAAAAGTAGAAGACGTTCAAATAAACACTCTTTTATAGGAAATGGGCTAAGTCTAGAAACCATCCGAGCAAAAAATCATTCTAAAAAGTAGCGCTTTACGAAGTTGTTCAACCTCTGACCGGTGAAATCGATCAAATTTAGGAGGGCTTCTGTAAATTGAGAAGAGAACCTACACAATTTCAACATTGTTAGTCGCAGAAAGCTTGATATATAAACATTAACCTTAAAAATTACAAGACTCAAGTTAAATTCACCTAAATCATTTAAATTGATATGCTAGAAAAATAGACGTCCCATTTCGAAAGACAGCTTTTGCATCCTAATTTACCATCATCTTTACCACCCAAGACTCAAGTTTCCCCATGCCTAAATAGACAACAAGGAAAATATAAATGAAGAGAACATTTGTTCAGAACAAGGTTTTGGTGGTTCATGAAACGGCAAATGCAATCCAAAGAGGATTAGGCACAATTATCGAGTCAGAGATGTTAAACTTTCTTTGGGAGATAAACACAAACAATTCAAGAGCATCTCAGGGGTAGCTAAAAACTTGTAATACTAACTTTAAACATAGATAACTAGTTTGTTTTTGGTATTTTTGTTTTTGATATGTTCTTGAAGATGAATGGAAGTGAAATGTACAAAATTCTTTATTGACAATAAAACTTCTGCCACTACATGCGATGTGATTACACCTTAAAAACTTAATCACTTACAGTCACGCCTCCTCTTCTTATAGAATCGTGAATCGAGACTTGTAAGTTGATATCCTCTTCATTATATTAGCATCAATCCGAAATCAAGGTTAGAAGCTTTACTATCTCTTGAGAGATGATTCGATACTTGGTGCGAATGACTTTCGTTCTTGTGACACAATCTCTCCTTACAGTGGTTGTAAATCACCATATTGTTCGAAATCGACTCGACATCTAAAAAGTATCCTCACAAACCTTTAATGGTTAGTGATTACAGTGGTGTTGTGGAGCTTCAGGGAACTTCCGACACTTCCTGTAATTAGCATGGTTCTCCACCTCTTTCTACATTTGTCTCCTCCTCTTTTTTATATTTCTTTAGTAGTAATTGCCTTTGCTTGATCGATTGGTTGAATTTCCTTCAATCATATCAACGATGATGATTTCTTCTTCATTCTACGATTTAATTTCTGCCAGATACGTGTGATTGTGGGTTTTTCCTTTGATTTTCCTATTCCTGCAACTACTCACAGTGTAACTCAACGGTCTTAACATATAAAATATATATCTTGTGAATTAAAGAAATAATTTGTAGCATTAACACAACACGTTACCTTAATGTGTAATCAAATAACTTAACACGTATAATTATGCTAACTTAATGAGTTAGACATATGCAACTCACGTGACATAATAAAACATTTAAATTCAACACATACATAATGCTAACTTTACAATGTCAAAAAGACTTTTCAAATAGTTAGGAATTAAAAGTATATGAAACTTATATGCATTTCAAATAGTTAGGAATTAAAAAGTTCAAAACTTATTGACAATTCACAAATATATTTAACTAATGTTAATTCCCTAGAATTATGTATATTCTGTAATTAAGGCATATAAAAGTGCAATTATAACATAATAGCTTAATTCTCATATGATAAGCTAAATATTATGCATTTTTTCATTCTAAATATATTGTAATTAAAAGTGTACCACCAAACGATAAGAAAATATCATTAAAGGGGGAGGGGGGTTTGTGCATTCGAAATACGACATAATTGAAATTTTTTTTTGTGAGATTCCCAAGTCATGAGGTATTTGTGCATTTTGAAATTCAAATTCCCTCCAATCTTATGTGAAGGTTGGAATTTATTTTCCAAAATATCGTTCGACGCTCATCCTTGCCAGTTGAAGTATATATTGTTAATATTTATTTATTTTTAATAAAAATAAAATATTAAATATTTTATTATTATTATTATTTACGTTTATAATATTAAAATCATAAATATTATTTAATTTAATTTAATTGTTATTATTATTTTATTTATTATATTATATTATTTAATATATAATATCAAATTTTCAAAAACTATATAATTTTCTTGACTTTCTGTGGCTAACACAAACGAAGTCTTAAAAGTCATTTATGGCTAATATAATGTTTAGAATTATATTTTTTTATAATCAAAGTGTTTCAATAATTATTTATTATTTACTTTCAATTATTCACTTCATAATAATTATATTTTTTAAAAATTTATTTAGTATTACATTACGAGGAATATAGAATTTATAATTAACCTTTTGTTGTTTTAAACATGTATTATAACTAAAAAGTTATCAATTTTTGTAATTTTTGATTTATTTTATATAATGATATACTTAATTAATTGATAAATGATATATAAACATTTCATTTAATAATATGTTCATTTATTAATGCAAGTAATTCATTTCTTGATTAATTACAAATTCACTAATTACTTTAATTCATTACTTAACTTTATTAAAAATCAATTCTGTTCAATTCTATTATATGCACAAATACCTAAATTTCAATTTCTATCAAATTCATGAACGTACACAAACACCTAGATTTTGAATTCTTTCTATCAAATTCTGCAGAATTTAAATTCCGTTAAAATTCAAATTTTGTGGAATTCAAATTCTAGGTGCACAAACAAGCCCTAAGGATGAATATGAAACCACACGATTTTCACTGACTTAATTGATCGAGTAGGTTGTATAAGATATTTCTGCTGCCTGCCATCATTAATTATTAGCATGCTGAAAAACATTCAACCTTACTAAGCGTTCATATGCATGGATATGGCTCGCAAAGACAATGTCAACTTTGTGTCGTGTCTTGTTGGCTTAAATGATTTTTTCTAAGTAAACAAGTAATTCTCAAATAAAATTAGAAGTGATCATGTAAGAGAATTTGAGAATTCTGAATTTGAAAATCTATGTAATAGTTTTGGTATATTGTATGAATTTTTCTATCTTAGAACTCCAACTCAAAATGGAGTTGTAGAAAAAAAGAATAGAACATTGCAATAAATGGTTAGAACATTATTGAATGCTGTAAATCTACCAAATTCTCTTTGGGTTGAAGCAGTTGATATAGCTTGTTATATTTCTAACAAAACTCATATTAGGTCTATTTAAATAAGACACCATTTGAATTATGGTATGGAAAAACACCAAATGTTAGATACTTTAGGACATTCGAAAGTAAATGCTATGTCTTAAACACTAGAGACATAATTAAATTAGGATAATTTCTTTAATGAGTGATTTGGTAATTGCCTAATTAAGAAGGGGAAAAAGCAGTTAGGATTGGCTACTTAATGATTAATTGACTAGTTTGGGTTTCTAAAGAAAGATGTTAAGAATTTTGTTTTGATGATGCATATTTAACTAAGTCTAAATAAGTTTAAGTTTTTATCTTAGTCGTATAGTTATAGTTATCTACATGTGTGTTTTTAATGTCTTAAGTTTTCACATGTTTTCCATATGCGTTCTTTAAAGAAAAATCGAAAAATTAGATAATTGTTCGAGTTTTAACTGTGGATTGGATAACTCTTCGAGTTTTATAGTGACTAACATGACTTTAAGTTTTATGTTTCTAAGTCACATGCTTTGTAGGTGGAAAACTTGAAGAGTTATTGTTTAGAATGAAAAAGTGCATAATATTAAGGGTTAAATGATGGTTAATTGCATAATATTTAGCTTATCATATGAGAATTAAGCCATTATGTTATAATTGCATTGTTATATGCCTTAATGAAAGAATCTGCATAATTTCAAGGAATTAATATTAATTAAGTACATTTTTGAACTATCGGAGAATTATAGGCTTTTTAATTCCTAAGTATTTGAATTGTCTGTTATTTTGGAGAGTTATATTTCATGTGTTGGACAGTTATGCTTTAAACACTAATAGAATATTTTATTATTTCCTAGACTACACGTGTTGAGACCTTAATGCATGTCTTAAGTGGATTTTCCGTAAGTTATCTGCTAATTATCTGAAATGTGTCTGAGTATCAGATAGTTAGGTTTGCAAGTATCCAAAATATCTTTTTATCATAAAACTACTTGAGGACACATGTCACGATCTAGGAACTTGACTTAAGTTATCTTTCGAAAGATTAGGTGCTAACTATCCGAAATGCATATAAGTTTCGAATACTTATAGTTATAACTATTTGAAACATCTGAACTCGTTAAATTATTTTTTTATTGCACATGTTTTATAGTTAAATCAACGAAGTAAGTCCGTTGAGTTACACTAACTCCATGGACCATTTATTTTCTAATATGCATAGTAGCAGTTGCAGAAACAAGAAATTCAAAGGAAAACCACGATTGCATGTATCACGTAAGAATTCACTCGTGGAATGAAGAAGAAATCACCATCATTGATATGAATGAAGGAAATCCAATCGATCATTTAAGCAGAAGTAGTTATTATTGAAAGAAATATAAAAGAAGAGGAGAAATACGAAGAAAGGTGTGATAGGAAGAAAGGTGGAGAACCACGCTAACTACAGGAAGCATTGGAAGTTTCCTGAAGCTCCACACCACCACCAAAACCACCAACTATCAGAGGTTTATGAGGATACTTTTTAGATGTCGAGTCGATTTCGAGCCAAATACGATGACTGACAACCACTGTGAAGGGTGATCGCATCGCAGGAAGGGAAGCCATTTTCACCAAGCACCGACTCATATCTCAAGAGATCGTAAAACTTCTAGCCTTGGTTTTGGGTTGATGTTAGTATGTTGAAGAGGAGATCAACTTACAATTCTTGATTCGCGATTTTATAGGGAGAGGAGGTAAGATTGTAAGTGATTAAATTTTCAATGGTGTAATCTCATCGCATGTAGTGACAGAAATTTTTATTATTGATAGAGATTTTTACATTTCACTTGTTTATTAAGTTAACAAATTCTATAGAGATTTTTACATTCTTGATTAGCTCTTGTTTTGTACTATAGAAGGTATTTCTTTTGCTCTTTCGGAACTGATAAGAAAATATCATTAAGGAATGAATATGAAACCACACGATTAAAGGAATGAGTAGATTGTAGAAGATATTTTTGCTGCCTGCCATCATTAATTATTAGCACAAGGGTACAACGGAAGTAGCTATACATTACCCTCATGCATTCTCTTAATCAAGATCGAGCTATCATTTTTCAGAATGAAGACTTCGACTCTCCAGAAAAAGGAAAGCAGGGAGAGACTCATATTAAAGAAGGGATGTTTGCAGAATCATCATCAAGCACTGCATCACCATCCTGATTCCGGTGCCAGGCAAAGTATGCATGGGTTCATTTCTTTATGTCAAAAATGGCATGACCAAAGCTCAGCTCTCGGAAGGCTAAGTAATCTGGCTTTGCCTCTATGAACCTGAATGCGAGGATGTAATTATGCCAAGAACATGAGCAGGAAATCCAAATATGAAAAGAAGAACTTACGTAGAGATGGAATTCTAAGATCTGCTTCATACTCATTGGCTAACTAAGCCCTAAATGTTTCCTCCATCACCAATGGTGATGTACACTGTTGTTGGAGTGCACTACCTTTTTAGGATGTTGTACTCCACATTGGAAATTTGCTCCTACCATGACAACATTGAAGAACAAACAACCTCATGAGGATTTTAGTCTCTACCAATAACAGCATCAAGTTTTTGAACTTAAGCGCATGATGAAAAACATTCAACCTTATTGAGCGTTCATATGCATGGATATGGACGGTAAAGACAACGTCGACTTTTTGTTGTGTCTTGTTGGCTTAAATGAATTTTTCTAAGTAAACAATCAATTCTCAAACAAGATTTAATTTTAGAAAATCCGTTTGTTTAATTAACTACAAGTGCTTGTAAAAAAATGTGTAAAAATAGGTCAATCCACAAGGATTGTTTAAAATCAAACTCTACGTTGTTTTAATATAAGTGCAATAATTAATTAACATTACCTTACGTTTCATTGAGTTACTACTTAACTTCACTTCACAGATTAAGTTCATTAAGTTAACAGATAACTCAATGAACTACTACTTTTGTTGAGTTAAAGATGACTCAACGAGTAGTTTAGTGACTTACTCTCCTTACTGCTGTTGGTTACACTAAAAATATGTAAAGATTGTAGTAATGTTAAATTTTTAATGTAAGTAGGAATTGATCATTAAAGTTGTTTCTAGAAAGATCCAATTTGTGGGGAAATTGCAGTAGTAAACTTTTAAACTGAGATTTGAATTTTAAAGCCGGTAATTTCCAAAAGGATGTATAATTTTAGAAAAGTCATCTTTTGCCAACGACATAGACGTTTTAAAAATGAATATATTCTAATGACAATAGACAACTGTGTGCCCCCAGTGATATTTCATCTTGGAGTTCAAATAGCGTGTAAAACAATCATAATAAGTAATGCATGATCATTGTTGAAGCACATGACCAACGATTAGTCCGTACCATTTGGGTTCCGAGCAGAACAAAGCATCGTATGTAGATTAGACACGAAGCTTTCCAGATTATGTATCAAATCAAAGATGATAAATATATTTAGGTAAATGATAAGAAAGCAAGAGAAGAAGAAAAAGCTTGAATCTCACCGTATGCTGAATATATTTAGCCAAAATTTCAATGTCACACAACAACTCAAAGGGAAAATTGTCTTTACAATTTTAGGTGCATAATCAAGTTCATGATTCCCAAGAATCCCATCTTCTGCTATCATGCATGGTCTGGGTGATTGATTATCTGCATAAGACAAGTCACCAACGTACAACACTGCCTGACCTATTGAGTTGACCTCAGAATGAGATAATGTGATATTTGAATCATAAGTTGGTCCAAGATCACCTAGAAAATACATGATATTAAAATGTAGAATGAGTAAAATAGCAACTTATCTGTAGTGAAACTGAGTAAGGTAGGATGCTGGGTTACTGTCCTGAAAAATATCTTTAACTGCCTGCAGTATGTGAGCCAACTTTCAAATTTCTCGGGTAAAATATTTGCTGAAGTTTAACAAATTGCCATGGAGAAAAAAAGATTCACTGAATGATTTACTGTTCTTCGAAAAATGGAAATCGAAGATTCTCTTGATGAGAGAGAACATTTCATACCTCATCCAACATTACTTGAAAATAGAGTGATTGATTGAAAGCAGTAAGTAGTAGTAGCTGAATGAACAATTAATGGCAAGCCATCCATGTTAGATGCTCCATGTTGAAGAGAAGTGTTAAGAAACGATTACTAGAAGATGATAGTGCTATACGGTTATTGCTGTTGTTTATATGTTAAAAGATTGTGTCACAGAGTGCAAGAAAATTTTAATGATTGATTGATTGATTGATTGATTGATTGATTGATTGATCTATACTGATTTAGTCTCTTGTAGTTCTTTCTATACAGGGATAAATCTACTCACACTAATAACAGTCTCCCCGTTATTCTTCTTCCTCTCAACAATTACATTTCTGCATTCACTTCCTTGGTTCAATATTACAAATGGTGAAACAATGGAAGAAAAGATTGGTCGATGACTATGTAGGTCACTTGGAGCACCTATTTCTTACCCAAAAGAATCTTTACCAAGGTAGAAAAGTACGATAACATTGTACCTAATATATAAATAGATATTCTAAGGAAATAAATGATGAACTTGCAGCAAAGAGACACAACCAAAACATGTAAATCAAATACCTTTCCAATTAGACGAAGTTCCCGGCCAACAAGTTCCAAAAATTTGAAGTTGACATCAATAGGGCCAAACTTCAAAACTTCAAAACCAAAACCAAAACCAGTTTGTGATTCACAGAGAGATGGAAAGAAGTCTTTTTACGTAGCAGGCTTGCTTACATAGGTCATAACATTGGCTTCCTAACAAGAGAAGGGCACAAAACAACAAACAAAAACGATAGGGATGAGAATAACAAACCTTCCTTCAACACCAGAATCTTCAAATAATTTTATGAGGTTCCTTGGAAGGAGACAACTAGCAACAATGTATTTTTGAATTTAATTAAAACAAAAATGATGGAAACAACCGAAACAAATTTGAAATTTGAAATGATATTGTGAATGTAGTAGTAAAACCTTGAAAATATCAATAATGAAAACACAAGCAACAATAGATCAATCTATTGTTAAAAGGTCACCTACTACTTATTACATAGAATCAAATAAATAGATCAAGCATCCTAGAAAAAACTATTTATTACAAGAAAACATTGAAACAGGGAAGAGTGGTAGATTATTAACTAGTTAGCAGAAAACCAAGTACAATAGATTAGTACAACAGCCCCAAAAAACTTGAAGATATCTAACAAAGAAGAAGGCTTGGCTTCCCTTTGCTTCATAAAATCTTGAAAATTAGAGATAAATAACGTCATTTTCAATTGCAGCATCAAAGAGGGAGCATTAAAAGTAGTTAAAACGACGACAAGCAAGCGAAGAGGGACCTTGTTTTGCTATGAAATTGTAGACCTGTGAGCAGGTAGAGAGGGACCTTGTGAAGGGACGAGCGAGCAGAGGACTGGTGAAATACATTGATAACTTCTTATTACAGGTGAGGGCCTAGGAGACATCAGATGATATTACCATTTTGTCTTATTAGAGTACCATCTAATCAAATCTATTCACCTAATTAGAACACCATTAGGTAATTCTATTTTTTTTTTTTGGTTGACATACCATCATCAAACTTTAATGATATATTGAAAATGAATTTGATATTATTTTTAGATAAAAAATTGGAGATGTAGGTGCCTATAGGATTAAAATTTATGAAATTAAATCTCAGCCATTATATATATATATATTTTAAGTGGACTCTGGGATAATTTTCGTATAAACACTTAAGAAGGGTTTGTACTTGTGAAAAATATTGAAAAGGAAAAATTTAAATTTTTTTTTAAATATTTTATCGACACTTTTGCTTACAGAGAGAATTGAGAAAACATTATCGATGTTTAAATTCTGAAAAAAAGATGTCCAGGAACGAGAAAAGAAAGAAAATGGTGAATGGATGGATTAAAAAAAAAAAAAGGAGAGGGATCTTGAAGAAATTATATAAATAAAAATAAATAAAAAATTAAATGAAAAGATGAATGCTGTAATTTATAATTTTATCATGTTTATATTTAAATTTTTAAATTTTTATCTGTTACATGTCTAAATATTCAAAGTTTAAATTTTATCATTTTTCATTAAATACACAGAAAAACAACAAAATCGAAAATAATTTTCATCAATTTTTTTTTTTTTTTTTTCTCGTTTCCCTTATTTTCCTCTGTGTTTGTTTTTCTAGTATACGAAAAGGTCACCCCCTTTTTTTTAGGTAACTATAAAATATTAATTTTCTCGAATTGAAAATGATAAAAAATCTTAAACATTGTAAATAAAATAATTATCAACTAAGAACAGCTTTATTTTTAAAAATTCATCGAGCATACGATTGTACACGCAGCATTTCCGACGCCGCTTTCGGCCTTCGTCCCTGCTCCCCTGGTCGACTCCCACCGATCGATTCGTCTGACAACAATGGCCTTCGGAAACTCCCCTTGCTCGTCGTCGTCGTCGGCGTCGTCGTCCTCCATATTTGGCCATCACATGCCATCCTCCACCACCCTCTCCCCCCTCGCGCCCCCCTTCACCGTCGATCGGCTTCAGCCTAACGCCTGCGTTGAATACCCTAACACGTCTCTTGCCGCAGATGATCGGCGCTTTGCTTCCGTCGACTCTTCCTCCACTTCCGCTTGGGGAACTTTATCCAGCCGGTTTATTCAAGCCAAGCCCTTTTATCCCCAGTACGTTCGTGGACCCGAAAGTGCTGCTGTTTCAGGGTCCGCGCGGTCAGTTGGTTTCGATGCAGATTGTCACAGTTTTTCTGATTTGGAACGACCTGGGAGGGTTCAGGTTCCATGGAATGGGCCCTTTTATGAGGGTGGTGGACGGGGGAGTGATGTTGGTGAAGGCAATTCTACATGGTTCCATCATGAAGGGAAGGGTTTTAGTGGGGCGTGGTCTCCCTGGGAAAACTCTGGCGAAAAGGGCGATCATCAGAGCTCGTCATGGGAAGAACCCAGTGACAGTCAATTCGCTTGTACTTATGCTGCTTCAGTTGGGCATGGTATGTGTCAGTAAACAATTCGTTTTCGTTCTTTGGCAATTTGAATTAAGCGGTTATTGTTCTACTTTGTGATTTCTGATCAATCAAATATTTTACGTGACTTATAAGAAGAAAATGTTCTTTTCGCTTTGTCGATTAATGTAGCAGTTACAAAAACTACACACACATACATACAGGCATGCGTAGTTTTACAATTTTTCGTTTTTGTTTCATGGCCTTATATTGTTTAGTTTTAGCTACAGATTTTGGTTTTAGTTATACTTTTTCACACATTTTTACTTTTAGTTTTCAATTTTTCAACAAACATATCATTGTTGTTGCATTGTTTCGATGCATATTCTGGTCACCTATAGTAGACATAAGGAAGGATGATATCATACACCTATAAGATTCACATAATCACAAACACAATATCAAAATCAATAGGAAACAACGATAGTACAATATACCTGAACATGATACCAAAGATGAGATCACAAAGATGATCCCAAAATTTGATTGCAAAGGCGACCCCATGCTTCATGTCGTAAAAAAAAATGGTCTATATAGATAAAAAATTAAAATGTTTTTTAAAATGGGTGTTTGAATGGGTACTTTTTGAAAAATAGTATAAATAAAAATAAATATGTTTACAAATATGCAAGCACCACAATCATTAAAATTATTAAATAAAATAAATTATAATCATAATTGTCAAGGTGAAAGGCAATGTCAAGGTAAGATACCCTTAAAATGGCTCAGGCAAGGTGCAAGAGACGAGGTGACTTCCTGGCTGAAGCAAGGCGATGATTTATGAAATGTAAATAAAAATAAATAATGCTAAGCTCCCAATCATTTAATGCGTTAATAAATAATTCAAATGTGAATAAACCAAATAAATATATGATCAACACAATGATAAGTAAGAAGAGATAATAAGCAAGTCAAATATCACATAGACACATTCAAGTTTGAATCAATGTCAAGTCATAAGTACAAGAACATCAAAGTTTAAACTTTAAACATAAGTTTACAAAGCTAAAGATAATAATGATTAAACTAGAGCCTAGATAAAAATAGATATATAATAGTCAATGCATCATCAATCCTCTTATTCATCTTCCTCATCATTAGGAATTTGAATGGCTTCTTCATTTATATTAGACTCCTAATCATCACATGCTTCTTCCTCTGTCTCATTCGATAATACTTCCTCTTCATTGACATTAATTAATTGATCTTTTTCCTTTCTAGCATATTGCACTTGTGGATAGGCTTGATGTATGAGTGCAACATGAACTTAAAGATCTACTTGCCTCACCAGATCTGGATGCTGTTGCAATGAATCTCCATGTCAAGTCTTCATCATCAAAAATTACATCATCCTCAGCATCCTTCATGCCTCATTGATTTCTTTTGCTGAAATTGGATTAATGATGTCTTGTTGTTCAAAATGGTCCATGAGTGCTTGATGGTGCTTCACATATACTAAATCATTCAGCCTCATTTGTTCCAATATAGTCATTTTCTTGGAATGAACTTACAAAATCAATAAATAATTAACTGAAAGACATTTCAACCTAAAAACATGGAAGGCATTTGAAGTTGAAGCCACAATCTTACTTGCTCTAGTTTCTTTTAACACCAAGTGGAAGGTCTACATGTTTGCGAAACTTATCAACACATATAACAGGTAAATTCCATGAGGTGTGGACCTTTGTGTGGCTTCTTCTAAAGGTTTTCCTCTTGACCAGAGTGTACTGGATTAAGTGGGCTGGAAATGCAGATTTCTTTTGCTTTCCTTCTCAAATGGAAGTGTATCTTGAACACCTGTTCTTCAAGTGTATGGCTAGTGTGAAATTGTGTAGTTATGATGTCAGATTCTGCAAGGAGAGATCTTCAAGTGCATGGTTAGTGTGAAAGTGTGGTAGATTATGATGCCAGATTCTGCAAGCAGAGATCAACCTTGCTTTGCTGAAAGATTTTCATAATAGATTGAATCCAGTAAAAGATATTTATTTTTTTGCAAATATAAAAAAAATATGTTGCAAAACAAAATTTGCTTTTTATGATCAGTTCAATCAACTTATCTATTTGACTGAGATGGAATGCAACAATCTTGTAACAGCAACCTTGTACAGTTCAGAACATGGCTAGGCTGGTGGGTTTTTTATTTTTCTCTGGGATCAAATGCATTTTGCTGCTTGATCCTTTTTTTGTATATTTTAATTTTTTTTCTTTTGTATGGATGAAATTTATTGAATGAGACTCAACCTTCTTACTTCTCAACAAAAAGGTATTTCTTAAGTAGCAATATTTCCAGATTAGTGGTCTGTTGTGTGTGCATGCTTTGTGTGAAATGTGGTCTACATTTCAAAACCAACCAGGGGGTCTCTCCTATATATATGCATGTCATGTCCTTGCAATTTCCACTGTAGGGCTATTGCTATACTCCCTTTACTTTTAATCTTTAAGTTCTTCAAGTGTCATTATTTTTTTGGATCAAATGGATGTGCAAGGATTTGGGTTTAGTAGACCATTATTGCCTCTAACACCATGTTGAAACCTAAAATTCAAGTTTAAAAGCAATGCAAATCAATTGCTTTTGAAAGGGAAAAGGTGAATCTTGTCAATGAAATAAGATATCATCCATAGAACCTCATCAAGAAGATAAGACAGGAAATGAATGAATGCATCTACTCGTTAAAAGTACATTGGGAGGGATTCAGGGGTGGGATATGGTACAACTTGAATTTCAAACAAATTTTTCCATGGTCTCCATCTACATTCATTCTTTAATTCTCATAATTTTAACATAAAAAGTTGTATGACATTGTCATGCATATTCTGGATTTTCATTTAAATTATTTTCTGGATACCACGTCAAGTAGCACTCTCATAACTTCATTTGGGAATTTTTTGTTAAATTTTCTGCATTCTTGTGGTGAGGTTCATAGTTTTGACCTACAAAACTGGTTATATACCAATTCATATAACATACATGACTTTTATTGTTTGCAGATTCTGTTTCATCTCAAAATTTTTTGCCATTTGAAAACAGTTGGCCTGGAAAGAATGCTGAACATTGTGTAAAAAATAGTCCTGTTGAATCTAGTTGCAAAGAGTTGATAGATGATAAACACTATTCACATATTCAGGGACGTGCTGCAGTTCCTAGAATGTCTGCTGCTTTAGATTTACCTCCTTCCATAGTCAATGCTTCTTTTCCATCCTCATCTTCTGCTATCACTCCGTTGGATATATCTAATAGTTATCCTCATGATTGTTTGAGTGCACAAACTGGTTCAGTACAAAACAAACAATGGGATATCAGTCAGGATACAGCCTTTCATTCTCCTGGCCCATTTTTCCTGCCAGTTACCAACAGCATGCAGAAGGATCCATATTTACATATTTCACCAATGGATGGATTCAGTGGCGATGATCACAATAAGGCCCATATATCCTCTAGGTTTTTAGGCATTGCTATTAGTCCAAAGGTTGAGATCAAACACTGTCCTGACAGAAAGAAAAGTAATGACAAGTGTACAATTGACACTGTTCTTGCTCTGTCTGAGAAGTCTCTGAAAGAAAATTTATTGACAGCAGACCTTAAGATGGCCACTCATGAGTTGGGGAATTATTCCATCATGGAATCTAACTCAAAAGCAACAGAATTAAATGTTCAAACTGAAGTTAAACGTGACTATTCCAACCGAATTTCTTCTGAGGAATCTGATCACCTTGGTGTGGATTCTCCTTGTTGGAAGGGAAATTTAGCTTCACGTTCTGATCCATTTCATGTTGAAAATATTCCACATGTCATTGATTTCTTTGAGGATGAGAAAGTGGAAGATTCCAATAAAAAAGTATCAAACAGTTTGACAGTTATTGCTGATCAGAAAAATAATATGTCAGATGGATTGGACTTGCAAAATGAGGATCTTCCTCCAAATGATCTGAAAAGTTGCTCCCCATTAAAATTGACTGGAGATGGAAGTGATAGTGCTTGTCTAAAGCCTCCTTCGGGAAATAAATGTTCCTTTCCTTTTTGTGATATATTTTCTGGCCCATCCATTCAAGACGAAACATTTTATGCTCATTCTACTACAGATGGGAAAATCTCATTTCCATCTATGCATGAGGATTATGATTCAGATAAAATGAAGGAAACATTGAAAACATCGTATTCAAAAGAAGTATTGCATGGGAACTCTGATGCATATTACCTTGTTAGGTCACTTTATGATCTATCAAAATTTTTATCTAGCCATTGTTGTGACAGAAATATGTTGAAGGAAGATGACTACGAGCTTCTCCTTATGGCAACTGAAAATTTAGATACATGCATCTCTAAGTGGGTTGAACTACATGGTTTTCAAGCTAGGTTCTCTAATCTCCAAAGAAAACCACCAGCATCTCTTGAGGTATTACATTCCTTTTTTCTTTTGTACCGTTACATGCTCTTCATTCTGACATTGAACTTTCTTCTTTTTTCCTTCCAATGCTGAGTTCCTTTGTTGTTCTAAGCTCTATATTTTCTTGTTGAATTGTTTTCTTCTCTTTAATTTGATGTTGAATTTCTCCCCTTTGGACACCTAATCTGTTTGGGAAGGGGCTTTCTTTTAATGGGCATGGGTTTTAGTTTTTTAGGGGCCTGATCTCCTAGATTACCTCATTCTTGTACTGGAAGAAATTTATTTGAATAAGATTCAGTCTATCTTTTCTTCAAAAAAGAAGAGATTTCTACTAAGTCGGGTAAGTATTCTACTTTAATATTCCCGATATTGCAAAATTAAAGTATGTTAAAGAATTGCATGTGTAAAATCTTCTTTCCTTTCACTTGTGAACAAAAGAGAAACAAAGTCTTAAGCAAGCACAACGATGAAATTGGCACCAAAACAAAACAGATAACATTTCAACGGAGCAAACATATGAAACGTGAAAAGAACACCATTTTGATTTCTGTTTGTAAGCAGGCATGGGTAAAAACAAACAAAACAATACACCAAAACAATAACCACTGAAACCTTTGATCTTGTTTTCCTTGCTGAGAGGTGTGTGAGATGTGGTAGTGGTGGTCTGTAGACCGGTAGAGGGTCAAGAGAGGTTATACAATGGGCAGTGGGTTAGATGCCATAGCAGAGGGTCTGCTGTCCAGTGGAAGGTGTGACTCACCAGTTACCACCTTGCGGATGCGGGATGCAGGGGTTATTCAACATGTGTAAGGAAATAAAAATAAAATCAAATAGATCTTATCAAACCTAAAATCAATGTGAGGGGGGTTGGGATTAGGAAGAGAGGGTGTTGAGGGAGGTTGCTGAAGGGCTGTATGATGGAGGAATAGACCAAAGCCGCTTCTACCACAATTACCAGTGTCTTCTTTTTCGCTGGTGCTCTTGTTGTCCATCTGATCAAGAGGGATGCTTTCCATTTGAGAAAAGCTTGTTGGGTGTCCACATGGATGAAGGTCAATGGGATGTTGCTATTGGAACTGTATCAAGATTGAGCGAATGAGGTGAGGGGAGAAGGGGGCATCTGTTAGTTTGCATCATAGGGCTAGTGGGGAGGTGAGGGTAGGAGAGACTCTCTGTGGATTGTGCAGCTAGGTTTGAAGATGGTGGGGAGTAGGGTTTTGGTTTACATGTACAAGGCAGTTATAGTAAAATTGTTCATGAATGTTAGATATAAGAAAAATTTAGTCTGATACAATATTTAAAATAAATACACTAGAAGTTGAAGAAATAAGAAGATAGAACATGATGTAAGATTTTGTTCCATGGAAACATGATTTAAAATAAAAGAGAAGAATTGGAAATGTAGATGCTGATAATCTTCTTTGAAACTTGCAAAATAGGAAGAAGATACAGCAAAACTTTTACATAAAATCCTAAGAGAGGTGGGATCTTCTAGAGCTACAAATGCAATGGTCATTTTATCTATTATACTAAACAGAATGCCCTATGATTATTTTATCTATTATCATTAGCAAACAAGCCCATTGATCATTTTGTCTATTACACTAAACAAATACCCCCTCTCAATTGACCAACCATTTAAATGGATATCCCAAAATATCCTTAATTCCAATCAAACTCCTAAAATGTTTTAGAATTAAAAGTAAATAATCCTAAATAAAAATCATGTATATAAAGAAACAATGGATTCATTCATTTAAAATTAACGACCAAAGAAACTCCCTCATATTTGAGAAATAATTGATTTTTCACCTTTTCAATCAAAATTTGAGACTCAGATGATAATCTCGTAAACAAAATCCTATATAATGACAAATGGTAGAAAAACATTCCAAGGTGATAAATATCTTTCTTCTATTTTTCATTATCTATTTTGTTTTATGTCTATTTCCCTTTTACTTCATTTTGTGAAATGATATAACTTGATTCTTAATAATGCTATCCACAGATAGTAGTGCTTTTATATGTTTTTTTTTCCCATTTTCCAAATAAGGATGATTTTTTTGCCATCAATTAAGATCAATATTTGATGTTTCCTTTCTTCTGATTGTGTATATTTGTATATTAATTGGACCTTTATTTTCGATATTATCATTGTGGTTAATTGGCCTTTGGAAGTGGCTATGGCAGTTGATGGAGGGTCTGGAGTTTGACATGATGCTTTGACAATAGATTGCAATAGTTAAATGGTATGGGGTTCGCTCAAATTTGGGAATTCCTAATCGTTTTTGAATTGCAGCCTTGCCTTCTGGTAAGGTTTTTGAGTGCTCTATAAGCCACTTGACAGAGTTAATATGGGATATCTCTTTCTAGTGGTATGTGAAGGATCCTGAGTTTTTGGATTATAATCATATGCTGTGTTTGTTATACTTTATAGGTCCAAAGGTGCTTAGTTCAGTCCCTAATTCTTTCAGTTGGAGGTGGAGTTTACAAGGTGTTCCTTCTTTTGTTAGCTTTCCTGTATGATGTTCTTCACTATGAAGGTATCTAGTGGGAGTTTGCTAGGCATGCATGGGCATCTCTTGCTACCATAAAGTTGTAGTTTGTTGGATGACTTGTGATATAGGAGGTAATTTTGACAGACTAGGTGTTGCAGAGGTGAAAATACCATTTGTGTGGTGAGTGTGAGGCACTTGTTCTTTGAGTGTGGAGAGATGACTTGTTGGTGGTCCACTCTTGTAGCACTGTCATGGAGTTATTTTGGGTGCATTAATGTTTTTTGGGAGGTTTAGGCTTAATTCTCCTTGCTTGAAGGGCAGAAGTTGTGGATATGGGCTCTTCTTCCTATGACTATTTGTTAGGTTAGATTGTTGGAGAGGAACTGAAGAATCTTTAACGATGAGGTTTGCTCTTTTCTCAGTTGGTGAAAGCAGGTTATGGAGATGATGGGTGGACTCATGGCTTTGCAAATTCAAGGGAGTTTGATGATGTGATGTGGCTTTGATTGCATCTAATGTGTTGAGTTTGTTTCCCATGCAGGTTGTGCTACCTTAGTGTAACATGTTGGTCCTTGTCTTTTGTTTGTGTGGTTTTGCTTTTGTATGTTGTGTTTGCAATCCCCCTTCCAGAAGAATGGGTGCATGTTTTGGTTTGTTCTTTATTGTGGCTTATCTTCGTGATAATGTCATGAGCCACCTCAGATAGTTATTATTTCTGTTGTCCAATCATGATGGTTCGGTTATGTCTTTTGTCATTTAGATAATTGTCTTAAGTGGCATAATTCAGTTATGCCTGTAAGGTGTCATTAATGTCTGAAGGCTACTTGTAATAGAATGATGGTAATATAAATGCAAAAAAAGGGTGAGAGGGGAAGTCATCAGGCATTTTTATCCTCAAATTTGCACTGTGTTCTGCAACTATCGGCAAGTGGCAATCATTTTCAAAATCTGCATAGGAGTGTTGGTCGACCACTCCCTGTTACAAGGTTCTGAGGAGGATCCATGATTCTCCATGATCAGGAAGTCGCAAAGCTCTTGACTGTCACCACTGGCCATCCATTGCTCAGGGTGACTTTGTGAACTTTGCAAACAGATCGTAGTTCATAACAGATAACTTAGTCTTGTCTTGTACCTTTTTTCTCAAATGATTTTTTTTCTTGTTTATTGCTCAAAAGGTTCTTATCTATGTGATCATAGTTTTTCTATGTTTTTAAAGATATAAAACTCATGATCCAAAAGTAATGGAGAGTTGGCTTGGAAGACAAAAGGTTGAGTGATGATCCTTCCACCCAATGTTGGAGAAGGCTTGATGGTGGTCAATGGCAGTGAGAAACACCTTCCACCATCAATGTCAAGTAGGTCATGGTGGGTCTGAAGGTAGGACCAGGGGAGCTTGGCAGTGACTAGAGCAAACACCACACCATCATGTTGGAGAGTGTTGTGGTTGAAAAAGGAGACCAATGCTTGAAGTGTTTTGAGACAGGTCATTGGAAAAGAGAACATAGAATGGGTGGGTGTGCTGTAGATGTCAAGTTATCAGGCATAGGAAGTATAGATGTCCAAGCAATGGTCAAATAGTTGATGTGGTTGGGCTAGTGCATTTGTTGACTACATTGCAGGCATCAATGTTTGGAGGTCAATGGCTGGTTGCAAGTGGATAGGAGAGGGCTTCAAGGATGTTCTGTTAAATGATCACCAAATGCGATCAGAGGTGTTGTCAAGTTCCCCCCTCTAAGGATTGATCTCTTGACTTTGTGAAGCTGTCTTGATGGGAGAGAAGTTGGTTTTGTTGTGGCTTGGCTAGGGAAGGAGTGGGATGACCAACATAACTAGTCTTGATTGAGGTAGTAGAGTGGTGGTCTGAGCTTGATTAGAACTAGTGATTTTGAGGGGCTTCTCCCCAACAAAGAGATGAAGGCTGAGATACTGGAATTGGGTTACAAGCAATTCAAGGATGGTAGAGTCTCTTTCTTGTCTTGGTTTTCATCTCAGGGTGCAAAGATGACCATTCTGGAATGGTGGGTGGTGTTTTTAGATGTTCTAATCCACACCAGGAGCTTAGGGACAATGCAATTGGTTGTAGGAAGAATGGGGAAGGTTTGTAGTCATTCTTTGAGGCATTAGTTAGTTTATTTTCATGTTGTCCTTGGTGTTTGTCTTGGTCCCATGTTTTTTTTTTGGTCTTGTTTTCTTCTTAGATGTCTTGGTGTCTAGTAGGTTTGTCCTTTAAAGCATAGTAAGTCATGCTTTTGTTTTGGTTTTTGCTTGCCTACAGCTTGCGTGAGCTCTTTGATTTTGTTTATTTTAATATATTTCCTCTGTTGCTGATGAAAAGAAGATATAAGGCTCATATTTTAATAACACTAATAGAATCATTTTACTGTTATGAATTAGTAACATTATTACATGTAAATTAGGAAAAACTTGTATGCTATTTCCATTTGAGACAGTAGATGAGAATGAAATGAAGAGATGAGAGGAAATAGACCTATAGAGCTAGAAGGTATGGAAGGGTCGTGCTCTCATTCCCCATTCATGTGCAAGTGTGATGAAAACTGTTCGTAAACATTTATGTGTCCTAATCATGATGTGGTGGAAGTAAGTAAATTTTAAGTTAAGTGCAAGTGCATATGGTGTGTAATGCGGTGCATGAGATGCAATATGAATGATGCATGATGATGCTCATGAATATGAAATGCAATGCCATAATTAAAGCAAGAGTTATTTAATTAAAGTTTAACTTTTGATTGATTAATGTTAATAATTAGCTCGGGGAAGAGGAAATGGTGGGATGCCATGAAATTCTCCCAGAACTCAAAAGATTTATTATTGGAATTACGCATTTTTAATGTTTAATTTTACTTAAAATGAGGTCATTAACTTAAATAAGAGAAGAAAGGGAGTATAATGGGCTTGTGGGACCCCGGAAGGAAAGGGAAGAGTGAGAAATAGTGTGTGTTCATAGTGTCTTACCTATTTGCAATTGAGGCCACCTGCCCTTATGTGTGCGTTCCTATGGAAGAAGAGATGAGAAGGAAAGAAAGGAGTGGCAGGCTAATTAAAGCTCAAAGATAAAACAAAGACGAGGAAAGAGGAATGAAGGAAAGTAGGGGTGATGGAAGATAGTAGAAGATGATGGTATATGCATAAATCATGCCCTTTCTAACGAGTTTTTTCATCTTCTTTTTTGATAAGTGGGTACATGCATGGATGGCTGCAAATGTGGGTATTTTCATTCTAGTTCGGCATGAGGATGCATGGATGAGCTATGTAAGTGAGACAATATGGCTACCATGAATGTAAACAAAGATGTATAGCTAAAAATGCATTTATGCATGACAGGAATATAACAGTTGATAATATTCCAAACATATTCATGGCATTCCATATAATACACTAAATACAAATTTGGGAAAATAGGAAACAGTGGGAACTTCGATATGTCGATTGCTAGCCAGGAGAAAAGGGTTGCTCAAAATGGTATGTCGATAACTAGTTGGTAAAATACAGAATGACCACGTTGCATTCAAAACTAACTCTCAAACGAGTGATCCAATGGATGCGAAATCAAATCTGATCTAAATCTAACTTAATAGGCTAATGCAGAAAAATTGAACGTGCAAAATCTGATGGCTAAATCTAGCATTATTGCATAAGAAAGCTAGGGGCATAATGTGAATGCAGAACTGTCCAACCCCAGGAAGTTTGAAGATGTGTAAATCCTCATCTGGAGATCAGATTTCCGCAATCTTAGGCTCTCTGGAAAGTTTATCCCGTACTACAAACAGTGTAAAGTCCAAGGAGATCCAATGGTTGGATTGAAAATAGAAGTTTGGAGAATAGTGAGTACACAATTAGACAGTTGTGGACAAAAGATATTGTGATCAAAGCCAGATTTCTCTTGAACCAAGATCTTGATCAAAGTAAAATCAAATCCTTTTGAAAGACAACTCAATAGTAACACAGGGAAGTGAAATCAACATGATCTGATGGTTGGATGAGAAGTTATTGCACGAGAAAGCTAAGGATTTGACATAATGCTGGGTAGTATGAGCTCAAGAGGTTACAAGGCTTATAAATCTATATTCAAAGATAAGATTTCCACGATCTTGGATTCTTTGGGAAGCTCAGCTCATGCACAAGTGGTTAAAAAAGAAAAGAAATCTAGCAGTTATATCAAAAGCCATTGCACGAAGAAAACAGTGTGCAAATAGTCAATCTAGGGTGGTGTAGCGTTCAAATGGAAAATGGAAATGACATACTATTGGCTGGCCATCTGGCTAGATTCCAAGTGTGCACGTCAAAGTGAATGAAAGTCTAAGTGTTGGTTGTGCATTGCTGCTTGAGTAGGAGTTGTCGGACAGAGGTGGGGTTGAGAGGAGGAAACTTCGGTGGGGTTTGGATGTACAAGAAGTGGTTGGACTGTGGGTGCGAATGGAGATGGTGTGGGAGCTGGAAGTTGGAGTACGAGTGTGTTCCTGGTGTTGTGGGAGTGTTTTGGTGGTAGTCTTGTTTGTGCAGGGGAGGAGCTACAGGGAAGGTGTCATTGGGGTGCGAACTTGCTCCTTCCTCTGGAAAGATTTCCCATTTTAATCTATCTTCCCCTAATAACGATGGATGACATTGAAAGGAGATGGTGATGGTGTCACAACATGGGGAATGACGATGGGGCATGGTTGGAGATGTGTATGGGAGGAGGAATGGTGTGGGAGTTGGTGGTAGTTAACAAAACAAGAGAGTAAACGATAGAATTTCAAGTAGCAACTGAGGGTGCGCTTGATAGCACTTGAACTTCGGTTTTTAATGCTTGAGAGTTGAAATTTAGGAGTTGAGAGTCCGGCGTGAATCCTAAGAAAAGTTGAAAGTTGCGTTTGATATGAGATGTAAGTATATTCAACTTCTAAGAGAGATGTGAGTAAATTTCTAGAAATGTCATTCAGTATATATTTAAGTATAATTTATTTGATTTGTTTATTTTTAATTATAAATAGTGACAATAATAGATATAAATAACTATAAAATGATTAAATAATTATTATATCAATGTTAACGTTAAAAATGTATTATAATTAATATATAAATTTTAAATAAATAATACATTATTCATTTATAATACGGTAACATTAAATAAATAAATGATGTAATATAATTATAAGTTATATCAACATTAACATTAATGAATATGTTATAAGTTAACATTATAACAATATAAGTTAACGTTAATATTATAAGTTATAGTTAAAGCATAATATGTTAAATAAGTAATAACGTATTATAATTATAACATATAATTGTGACATGTGGGAAATCAATACGTTACAATAGCAAACTTATAATTATAATACATTACATTATTATAATTACAATTACATTAAATTATAATCATAATAGCAAAACATCATTATAATAGTTAATTATAATAGAAAAATTATAATTATAATTACAAGGAAATCTATCAATTATAATTACATTAAAATCAATACATTAAATTATTAATTATAATTATAATTCGATTATTTTATTAGGGCTATTCAGGTAAAATGCCATCAAAGATCTGTAGGAGAGAGTTAAGAGAGCTGATTTTTTTAGCTCTCCACAATGAACAGTGGGCTATGGTAAAGAAAAATCTGAGCACACGCATTCCATAAAAAAGATTTGCATGTGTTTGATACACTTTTACTAGCTCCCAGCTCTTCTGTCAGAAAAGAGCTGAGATTTGGCGGTATCAAATGCAGCCTGAGTGTTTGGCAGGAACTTGGTCAGTAGGCACCTAGAGCTGGGTATCTATAGATAATATGTGATAAAATTACCTTTAAAATTAAAAGAAAAGTTTTACAAATCATCTATTTGCCTGCTATAATTCATGAGAGAATGTTAGATTGTTAAACATGAACATGTGCATAAAATTGATGTAATAGAGATCCAATGTTGAGATGAAGTGAGTGATGATACAATAAGAGAAGTAAATATTTTTTTTAGAGTAGTAGTTGCACCAATTGAGGAAAGAAATAAGAGAAAATCATGTTTTTTCATATCCATAGAAGACCCATGGATGCTCTTAAAAGAAAGAAGAATTAATTAATAATTTAAGTGAAACTAAAAGAAGTAGAGAAATATCAAAAAAATACTTTGTTAGAATATTTAGAAAAATTCCTTGCAAAAAATATTCAGAAGGATTTAAAATTATTTAATTTAATAGTATATTTAGTTATGGATAGAAATAAATGAAGGAAAAGAATTCATGACTAATATCACATAATGAGATTAAGGTATCGATTTTTATTCTTATTTTATGTATTCATGACTTTGACCGCAAGGTAAGCCTCACATTCAACAATCTACTTCCAGAATAAGGTAAAATATACAACAATTTTGTGGTCATTGCTACATGGATTCCTTAAACATTCATATTTTTGTTATCACCGTGCCATTGTAAAGTATAACCATAAATCCTGCTTAACAAACAATAACTATCAGCTTGAGGTTCAATACGAGCAATGTGGATAGCTCTTGTGATATAGGAAGTTATGATGTAGGGGTGTTTGGTAATGATTATTTGATTTTATGAAAATATGTTAGTGTTTTTAAATAAGGCAAACCAAAAGTATTCTTCATATGCTAGTATATTTTCAAACTCCATACTAAAAAGCCTTTTAGTTTGAACTAAAAACATTAATGGAAAAAAGTAGGTTCTACATTTTTTGAAACACTAGTTTATCTTTATATGCCAGATTTAAATAATCATTATTTGATGGGTTATTAGATAAATAGGACTTTTTTTAAATAAAATTTGACAATGAGATTTTTGGCTGCATTATTTCTAAAGATACTACTTGCATTTTAATTTGTTAGTAGAGGTTACCTCTTCTGGTTTCAGGTTTTAGATCTTCGTGGTAATTTATCAAGCCAGATCAGTGGGCTGAAAAAGGACAATCCAGACAAACCGTATGACTTTAGGTCTGATCCAAACAATGAGTTTGGTAGCAGATCTATGGATTTTAATAGAAGTGATGGCATTTCCGAGGTAGAATTTGAAACTCTAGAAGTGCTTAGCTGCTTTCGCATATTAACTTTTCATAGTTTTCTTCTCTTATCTAGATAATTGAGCAGAGCATGAAGAATATCTTCTATACAGAAAATCCTGATACAAATTTGTATAGAATACGTTGGATTGAGGCAGAGGCTGCCTTGTGTTCAGCAAGATGTGAGCTTTATCTTTCAAGAATGAAGGATCACACAGAAAAGTGTAAGCAGATAGTTACTGGTGAAGGATCCAACATTATTGTCTTGTTGTACCAATTTTAGTTTTCTTTTTCGATCCATGTAAAGTTATGTATTATCGTTTCAGCAGACTTTCAGGTGTCGGTGGACGCAGACCAGGAATTCAAAAGAGAGGTAGAAGTGCCTGCTGTAAGTTCTTCTGTGCATGAACTTACTGCGTTGGGTAGGCTGATACATGCTTCAAGAGACGATAATAGCCAAGATTTTATCCCTGGAAAGCCTCAAGAGTTATTTTCCAGTGTTACCAGCATAGTTGAGGATGCTGATGTTTCAGTTGCGTCCAGAATAGTTCCATCTAGTATTACTAGCAAATCTGAAGACGCTGATGCTTCAATTATGTCTAGATTCAAAGTTTTGAAAGATCGTATTGACAAAGTTGAATATTCTGAGGTACAACAGAAACTTAAAGACTCAATGGCTGCTGGGAATGGTTTAGATGCAAAATCGTATGCTTTACACTCTCCTTTGTCTAATGACGTCAATGCTGGCATACATTTTCAAGCTTCAGCTTCTTCATCTAGTCCTTGTGGTGTCCATCGTCCACTTGATACAGAAGATGGCTGCACGGAAGTCAAGAATGTGTCTAATATGCAATATTTTCGATCTAATTATTGTAAACCAAGACTTGACGAGCATTATCTTGGTACAAGCTCTGACAATAAAGTTACCCCTCATACCAGCGCTTCTTTTGATCGTGGTGATCGTCGTCGAGAATTTAGTTTTGATGTGGGAAATAGATCAATCTTGCAGATGTGTTTTGACGAAGTCAATCAAATTGAAGGGTATTGTTCCAGTAAAAATGATGTCAACTCTTTTGATTGGGAACATGTGCAAGAGGAGGAAATCAGATGGTAAAGCAGGTACGTCTGCAACTGCAAACTCGAGACGTTTTTCAGTTTGTGTTTGTTCTGCAATTCACTGAATAGGCTTTTCATAATGCAATACAGTGGATAGACAGCTCGCTGAAGATTGCCCTTTCAAAGTTGAATTCGGTGAAAGAGCTACGCATTTTGCTCATATTACAGACTAAACCTTGAACACAAGACTTGGCGGTGCAGATTTGGAGCCATGGTATACGTGCATCATTAAAACCTAGCATATCTGGATTGTATTCTTCTTTATATTCTTGCTGCAACTGAATCGATTTATGAAGTTATGCCTTCGAAGGAAGAATATAAGAGATGGCGGTGTATATATTTTTGTATTTAGATACGTGTTTACTGAAATTTTCAAAGAAGATTATTATCACCAATGAATATGATGATTATCATGTGGTATGCAGATTAGGATATCCGAGCGGAATCTCAGATTGGATACTTGCATTCGATGGAATGTGCATGGATTTTTTATGCTTGTAATTTCCAAAAGAGTTCGAGGCTGAATGCTTTATGTCAATTTCTACTAGCTTAAATGCTGATGCTTGCAAATCCCATAACATGAGAGAAATGATTCTAATGAGAAATAAAAGAATGTTTGATCATCATCTATGCAACATAAACATTAAAAACAAGTAAGATGTTCTATTTACTTATCTCCACGTTATGATGACGTATCAATTGTGTTTGTTTGATATCTGGAATTAATAGTCAATCTATGGATAATATATTTATTTGGCAAATGCTGTATTTATTTCTTCTATAAAATACAAAATATATGATGGTAAAGAATCCTCTCATATTTAAATTTTTTACAAGAACAAGATGCATCAAAATCAATTCCCATTACGACAATCACAGTTTTGTAGGTGCCTTGATTTTCTGGTTTCCAAACTTGGACAAGTGGTTTTATTATCTACTTTACTAACATTTTCAGTAACATGGGTCAATGCTCTTTTCATTTTATTCTGAGAACACCAAAACATTTTGCGTGTGTAATATTGAGTAACTTGAATTTTAGTTGGTATAGAAAATATGAGATTTGGTTTCATCGTCATAAGATCTTCATTCTCTTCTACTTGACATCATGTTGACAATGCCTTGTCATACTGAATGAATGACAAACTCACTCTAATATAGAAGTTTGAGAATGTACATATCTATTGAAAAATGAATTCCTACTTTCAACCTTTGAACTTGTATTGATCTCAACCATGAATATATCTTTCAAATAACGTTTGTCCTTTATATATTTTTCTCCTTCCTTGTAACAAATGAAATTACGTGCTCGCAAATCACCATTAATTTTAGATCTTCTATACCAACTTCTCCAAATTGAAAATCCTTTAATCTTTGCATATATATTATAATATAAATATGCATTATTTTCTAAAGTAAATTTCATACCAAGACATAGACATGCCTCTCCCATTTTAGTATTGTTTTCTATGTCATTATTCCTTTATCTTGAATATCACAATCACCACATGCGAGATCAATGTAATCTCACATCCATTGACATAATTCACAATCAATTTCTACATAAAATATGTTCTATGCAATATACATATATTAATTCATAATTCATACTTCATTTGAACCAGTACTAACATGTTGTATAGGAAATTTTTATGACATACTTTCATTCATCGCCTCATGTATTTTCATACTACAAAATATTATAGAATAAGTATATGAGATAAAAGGGTAATTCCTCCTAGTATAAGATGGATATGTGATATCAATATTTAGTTATAGAATGTCACTATATAAAAGAGTATAAGGAGCTAAAGGAGAACCTACTTCCTCATCATTTGGGTTTGCTTGAAGACAGTAAGAAAATCTCAACAATACTTAAGATCAACTCAATGTGAAAATGGTAAGAATGATTGAAAGGTAGATAGAGGAGGAGTTAGAACTTGGCTAAGGGAGAACAATTGAAAATCACAATATAAAGTAACAATAAATACATATATATATATACAAGTGTTTGGAACTCTAGAATCTTCTCTAGAGTTAGTAAAAACAAGTATAATGTTTAGCTTATTTAATAATAACATGTATAGATGATAGTTAATATATTAACTTCCCCCTTCATGGTGGACGTGGTGGAACCATAGACAACTTGCAATAAAAGTTTTTGAAGGCTTATGTGCCAATAGCCTTTGTAAAGGCATCAACAACCTGTGAATTAGACTAGATAAACTTCATAATGAAGTCCCCTTGAAGTATATGATCTCTTATGAAGTGAATGTCCACTTCCATATGCTTAGTTCTTAAATATTGAATGAGATTGGCTGTTAGATAAATAGTACTTTAATTATCACATCAAATAGTTGGTGTTTGGAAACTGATCCCAACTCATTAAGTGACATCTTTAGCCATAAAATTTCACAAGCTGTGTTTGACAATCAATGCCCTACATTTAGATTCAGTACTTGATTAAATTGACAAAGAGGAGAAGTTAGAGTTTGAATGAGAGAGAACAATCGAAAATCACATTATAAAAAAATAATAAATACATATATATATACAAGTATTTGGAACTTTAAAATATTTTCTGAATTTAGTAAAAATAAGAATAATAATTAACTTATATAAGAACAATTTGTATATGTATAGATAATTAATATATTAAATGAGACAAACAACTCGTTCGATGTTTGTCAGACAGTTTGATTGGGTGGATAATATTTAATATTAATGTGAGTGTCTACCTACTCTTTTTTTACTATATATATATATATAAAATAAACACACGTACGAGTTAAATAAAAAATCTTGAAATTTTACGTGGTATTACAAATTAACCGGGAAAGCCGCGCTCTTTTTAGGGTTATTTGGTTCGCCGCTTCTTCCGGCTGGGTGCGGCGCGGCGACGAAGACACCGGAGGAAGAAGGATGGACGGAATGAGTTCCTACGGTTCATCTTCATCGTCGGCGCCCTCGGGCGAATTGATGGACCAGCTCAAGGCCCAGCTCGCCCAGGCATACGCGGAGGAGTTTCTCGAGGTGAGAAGCAGAGGCCTGTGGCTTGGAACTGTGGGAGTTCTTGTACTGTGTATTTATTTAATCATTTCTACTGCATCTTGGATTTTGGATTGTCGTTCAGAACACGCGAATGAAATGTAAAATCCGAGTATGCGTCTGAAGGAAAAAGATGATGGATTTTTCAAAAACTCTGATAAATTAAGTAGGTTTTCATAGTCCGTGGAGAACAGGTGATTACCATTTAGTTTCCATCTTTCTGGTTTCATGTTGTCGTTGGTAGAAATATAGATGGTTCAAGATGGAATATTTGAGTTACATTGGATTTTTCTATAGCCTGATCATACATACGCATGCTAGTTTAAGTATAGGCTTCCTTCATTGATAGAGCAGTTGCCTCGCTTGCTTGAACAAGGCATCCCATCTCACCTCGGACCATAAGCTACACCTCTCTCTATGTTAGAATGCCCATGGGAAGACTTTAGTTGCATTTCATCCTAGGACTTCCCAAGACCAAAGTAGCAAGCTATTTTTCTATAATATCTCTCAACAAAGAATTTCATGTTGAAATAAGAGAGAAAAATTTGAGAGGCTAGGGAAGAGAGTTGAACTTGAGTAGAGGGTTGGGGGAAGATGCCCTGATTTTGTGCATAACACCTACCTTTAACATCTTTTAGATGATTATGCTATGATTTGATTTATTTAAATTCACCATCAAAGATTTTTCTGTTTTAGCATCTCTGTTTTGAAATATTTTCTTCAATATGTTTATCCTTATCTTTGGTTGTTGCTAAAGCCATGTTTTTGTTCAAGAGTTCGATGCAAAACACATGCACAGGTGCTTACCGTACAGAAAAATCGTGGTTGTATGTTAAAGAATGTATATTTTGTGGTTTGATATTGTATGCTTGTATGCCTTCACTCTGGGACAGGAACTTTATATTTTATATGATTTTCTAAGTGGAAGTGGAGACAGATAGATTCTTTAGAGGAAATCGTAAGAAAATTTGAAGAAGTTTCAGAGAGGATTATATTAATTATGAGTGGCGGAGAATTTTTTCAACATTTACCAACTTGATATATTTTATCACTCTGCAGTGCTTTCATAAATGTAGTTGATTTTTCTGTAGTATATTTTGTGCGATACAAATAAGTACGCAGTTTGGTCCTTTGGGTTGATATGATTTGAGGTCGTAACTATGATACAGTGTGTTGAATGATTACTTGTTTTTACTTGATACCAACCTGCTTTATTTATTTATTTATTTAATTTTCAGACAGTAAGGGGCAAATGTTTCTCTAAATGCATTACAAAACCTGGGACAAGCTTGGGTGGAAGTGAAAGCAGTTGCATCTCCAGGTGCGTGGAGCGGTACATCGAGGCCACCGGAATTATCGCCCAGGCTCTTTTCAAGCAGTAATTATTGTTTAATTTATGTGAACGGGCTCGATTAACTAGATCATGCTTTGTCTTGCCACAAGGCCGTGCTGTTCTCAAACCGTTTGTGTTGTGATCATGTTAACGATTTTTGATTATCCATTCAGGAACTTGCTTTTTACATGTCACTTATGGCTTTAATAAGGCATGATTCTTTGTTCCTGTCTAATTTAAGAACTTTTGTTGCTTACATTCGAACTTCTTGATGGTTTGAGCTTTGTGAATGCTGCCGATGTAATAATCTATGATTTTCACGATCCGCAAAGCTGGAAACCTGTAGATTATTACATCATTTTGTAGTTATAAATTTGCATCATGATAGGGGCCGCTGCGTAATCGTCACTTGTCTAGCCTTCAAGTGATGATAATAAATCCTCACTTATCTGCGTAATCCAGATGCGTGGGATCCATGGCGGCAGGGTCAGCGCTTGCTTTGGGCATTCCGTCAATCGCTCCCGGCAACTTGATCATCTCTATCATGTCTTGGCTCGTAATTCTTTATAAGTTTTTTTTTTCTCTTCAGATTATTACTTGTTATATTACGTGTAACGACTGTCTCTTTGATTAGGACCAAAGGGGGGAGAAATATCATCAATGTAAATGATATAAGTTTTAGTTGAAAATGGGGAGAATTTCAGGCAAAATTCATGAATGCATAAGTTAAGCATAAGCACATGATTACAAAAATCGACAGTAGCGAGGGATAAAGAAATCTTAATTCAATAATTATTTGGGTTGTAATTTTACTTTCCCTTGGAGTCAAACATCCATGAAATCCTCACAAGTTACGCGTAGCATTTGCACGCACCAAAAATAAAAGCCTGGGTTATTTCAAAAATAAACTTATGACGTAATTACATCTGTGGAAGTCTGAGATCAACATGGTCGAAGAGATTTTTTCCTTTCTTTTTCGTCTACCAGTTGTGGTCTCCATGCATCGAGCCACTTGATAAGATCGCCGGTGGTATCAGAAGATTGATTTGGAAATCGACCTATGAATTTTTAAACTGCAACAGACGAATTAAAATCTCTGGGGGGCAATCTGTTCAGTTCACAAGGGCAACAATCTCTGAAAGAGTTATAGTTTATTATTATTATTTTATTGGAGGAAGGCATACTTACAATTTATCATGCACGCACATTGCACAATTATAAAGAAACCCCGGTTCAGCGTTCGTGCGCTGTTACGGAGAGAAGCCCAACATCAAGAACGACCACATATAAGTAGCGTTCGGTTTCTTCATTATGAACATTTTTTGATAAGCTACATTATTTTTGTGCACTGCTTTTTCAGTCATTGTTTCCAGCATTTTTGAGAAATCAACGATGATGACATTTGATTAGACCGACGTATTTGAGTTGTGTTTTCCGTAAACCGACCATACTACTACCATGATGTTACATATCATCTGTTATATTTGTTGTAATGGTATATATATATTGCATATAATATGATGATAAATTATTTGTCTTATATATAATACATTTTCCCAAAATGTTCCTTGTTTGTTTTTCTTATTGTTGGATATTAATCATTTGAAACTTTTTAGGTAAGGTATTTATCGTATAGGTATGAAAAATGAGATTACCCAACTCAAAATTAAATAATTAATATGAAGTAGACATGAAAAGTGAAAATAACACAAGTATCATATATTTCTATAAAACGAGGCTGATGACAGTTTTGCAATTATTTTATGCAAATTGAAAGCTGACCTTGAATCTAAAACCCGGGCAAAACGGACAAGTCGGCTATCCCGTTCGTAAGGTCTGCAATTTTCTTAAGAAGAGCGAGCCGATTCTTCCTTATTTTTTCATCTTCCTGCATCAAACAAGCTGATCAGTCTTCTTAAGAAGGAAGAGCATTCTTCCTTATTTTTTCAAGTTCAAAATCTATTTCATTCTTGTTGACAGGCGCGTCCACCGGAGGTAACAAACCACCAGTACCATATTATTTTAGGAAGTTAAAACTGGCAAGCTGATGATAAATTTTTGTACCAACATAGTTCAAATTTCTTAATACACCAGCAATAAAATGGAAATTCAAGTTACAATTATCTACATAAAGTGCCGAGAGTGAAACCAATTCATTACAAGATTTCTAGTAAATTGAAGTATTACTTATCGAAGGAGAGAGGAAGGGCTCTTAAGTTTTATCTACAACAACAATAACTTAAATCAGAATTCTATCATGTAAGATTGAATACATGAATTCTTTATTTCAGTAAATTTATATCTATTGTAAAATCTTCAATTAAATTATAAAATTTAAATTTTTTGTCACAATTCTTAATCAAATAGTTTTAAACCTTCCAAAACTTCCTTCATGCACATCTTTAAGCTCCTTTCGTAGTTAAATCCATTGCCAACATGCTTGGCTGCTTCATGTGCATGCACTAGGATGTCCAGAAATTTACCTAGCCTAAGACCACAACATTTTGTGTCGAAATGAATCTCTCAAGACCCCTCCCTCGAAGCATAAAAATAAAAAATGACTCTGAACTGATCATCTAGCTAGTGGAATATGATCAGAGAGAACCCAAATACTACACTTAATGTTTCAAAATTGGCCACCTATAAGAGTAATGTCGTCAAACCTCACCCCCAGCAACACTCTTCTAATCAACAGAATGCTAACAGTTATGGCACACCCCCTGCTCCAAACACTAATCCTTCGGGAGGCCATCTTGATAATCCTGTGCCAAGGGTGGAAGGGGAGAAGACCATGGCTATTGACTCAAATGCAGGCTCAGCTCTTGGAAACCCTTCTGACAAAGCAGGGGATTGGGTTCAAGTCTAGCAAAAGAAAAAGAAGGAAAATTCTAGGAAGCCTCTTGCTACCTAGGCCGATGACCATTACCAATCCACCCCAGAACTCTTTTTTATCTCCATCCTAGTTGTTTGAGACTCTTGAGGAGGAGACCCACACTGAGGACTCGTTGAAGGTTGACGAATGCTACACTAGTGAACTAGACTCTACCAGGCGGAACACTTTTTTTGAAGGTGAACCCTCACAAATTCTCCATCTACACTAGAGGTTGCTTAATAAATCCTCGAACTTACAGGTGGGTTCAGCAAACAACCTGGTACCCCCACCCCACCTTCCTCATTAATTCCCCTCCTTCGCCCTCCTTCTGTAGTCCACTATGAAGATACTCATACGGAACTGCAGAGGCTTGCGGAATAGGGTCTCACAAGTCTATCTCAAGGATTTAATTCACCAACACAAGCTCTAAATTATTGTTGTTGTAATGGAAGCCTTTCTTGACTCATCTGAAATTCAGAGGATTGCAAATTACTTAGGCCTCCTTTACTGTCATTCCAACCCAGTTTCTCAGAAAATCTAGCTGTTCTGCTCCATCTCAGTCAACCTTTCTCTAGTGCACGACTTTGATCAAAAGAGCACCATCTGGGCTTCCTTTTAGAATGGGAATAGCCTTCTATTCATAGCTATCTACACCTCCTGCAATGTATCCCTATGCAACCTTCTCTAGCAAGATCTCCAAGCTCTAGATGCGTAATTCCCTAATGCCCCATGGCTCAGATTTCAACACTGAGAAACACAAATGACATTGTGCTTGTTGGTCCCGTCAGCTAGATTGGTACTAGAGATTTCAATGATTACATCCATAGTATTGGGTTAGTTGAACCCACCTTCTAAGGGGACCTTTCTTGGTGTAACAACCAAAAAGGTGCCAACTGTAAGTATAGAAGGCTTGATTGAGTCCTAATCTCCTTGTGGAGTATCTAACTAGAATACACTCAGACTACTCCCCTATGCTTATTTCCTAGCTGTCCCACCATTCGGAAGGTGTTGCCCCCTTTCGTTTCTAGAGAATGTGGATCGCCCACAATTCCTTCAAGCTAGAAGTCAAGTGCATTCGGAACTTAGTTAATATCCATTGCCCTTTTTAAAAGATCAACAGAAAACTCTCTATCTTAAAAGCGTTCCTCAAGGGCTGGAACAGAGAGACTTTTGGGCACATTGATTAGGCTAGATCACAACTTTTGATGGACATTGACAGCACAGAGAAGAAGCTGCAACCATCTTGGTCAGAGGATGCCTTCAATCAAATGATATTGTTAAGATCTGATTTGATACTTCGCAACCATTAACAGGACATCTTCTAGGCACAAATGGCTCTCTGATGGGGATTAGAACACTACCTACTTCCACAAGATCATAAACAAAAGAAGGCAGGTGAATTGGTTTAGTGCTCTCTTCACCAACAATCTGTGCACCTCTTTCGAAGATGTGTTAGCTAAAAGCAAGGAGTTCTCCAAACTCCTTACTTTTGATGGCTGTTTGGGCGGTGTCAACCTTCTCCAGCACATCCCTAAGCTCATTGATTCCTCAGACAATGCCTCTCTTTGTTATCTCCCTAACCTTGAAGAAATTAAAGAGGTAACGTTTGACATTGTAAGGACCATCCTCTTGGCCCTGATGGATTCACAGTAGCCTTTTTTCATTACTGCTGGGATATAGTTTACAACTAATTTCACCCACGTAGTTCACCACTTCTTTCGGGGTTACACTCTTGATGATTGTTTGAAGGCCACTCTCTTCTCCTTGATCCCTAAGAAGATCAGCTCCTCAGATTTTCGTGACTTCAAACCAATTAGTTTGTTTAATGTCTGCTACAAAATCATATTGAAAATCCTCTCCAAAAGACTAGCTACTCTCCTTCCTAAGATAATTTCTGACTCCTAAGGGGCTTTTGTTATGAGTAGAAATATTATGGATAATGTAGCTTTGACTCAAGAGCTGGCATAAAATCTTGAAGGTGGCTTTCGGGGAGGAAATCTGATCCTCAACTTGGATATGGGAAAAGCCTTCGACCTTATGGAATGAGAGGCCATTTGGTAGGTCAAGCTGAAATTTGGTTTCTCATAGGAGTTTATTCTATTGCTTAGAAAATGTGTTGAATTCAATGCCTTTTCTGTTACCATCAGTGGGAAGGCTTTAAGCTTCAAGGTTTCTCATAGGACTATGATAATATAAGATTTCTATATATAAAAAATACATAAAACAAATAAATACAATATAAGCAATGTGAGACTTAACCTATTTACAACACATAACACTACTTAAGATCTAGTTATTCATGAAGTCTATCATAAACTCTTTTAAACTGGAGCATCTAGTTTGCAACAGACTTATACATAAATAATTTATAACATTCTAAACAAGTAGATATATAATTGATAGACATTAACAAAAACTAGTAACATCGAAAGATGGTAATGTTGTGCAAGAAAAAAACAAGTTAAATCCTAATTGACTACACTTAAATAGGTGCAAATATTAATATCTTGCTCACTTGAGTCAAATTTGCTGAAAAATAATGTTAGAATATGTACCGCCATGACGTAGACATTTTTGAAGAAGTCCTCCAATGGCAGTATTAATTGTGAAGATACTTCAACAAAAACATCAACCTCCACACCTTACAAAAAGACACAAAGCAATAAGCATTACTATTATTTGTCGTTTGCGATCCCACAGATATGGGATTAAAAATATATACTTCTGCTTTTACATCAAGATATGGAAAACACTTGATTATTACAATCAGATTAAAAAAGTATTGCCAAAATAAACAATCAAGAGATGCACTATGTACCAGGGTGTATTTTCGTCTGCAATCCCAAAAAGGTATTCCATAAGACTCTTTCTTCATTAGTCAGAAATGCATCTGGATTTACCTGTTAAAAGAAAATATGTGAATTAGGACATGTAAAAAAAACTGCAATGCTTAGATCAATACACAACCTCAGGAAAAGGTGTTAATAGAAATAAATATTTTCCAATAATATCAAGTTTTTTTTTTTGTGAAATGATAATAATAACAAACCTGGAGAAGTTGGAAAAATACAAATAACAAGAAATAATACTACAATATAATATTCCGATGTCCTAATAATTGGAGGTTTGATACCAATCACAAGGAAACTCAATTTTAGAAAGTGTGAAATGTCATAATCAGCAATTTCCCATAAACAAATTGTGCTTCTTAAATAGTAGCCCTAAGCATGGCTACTCCTCTAGTATCCAAAGCAAAAATCTTAGCAGCTATATTTGGAAGCTCTTCAATAGAGTTAAATCTAGTACTCAGATGACTTTTGAGCGTTGCCTTGGCTAACACGTTTGCCATCCCATTAGTTTCCCAGGAGTGGGAGACAAGCTTAAATAATGGGAGTCCAAGTTTCAGTCATAAGACAGTTACCTCCACCATGGTAGCTAATGAAGGTTGAGCAGAAGCCTTCATTGTGATTCCTGATGATACCAACCCTTGAAGTATGCAAGGTATCGCTAGCTCCATTCACATTTAGCTTCCATCTACCTTGCTTGGGCCTAGACCAAGCCACCCAGAATGTTGCATTGCCATCCCATTAGTCCATCTTCAAATCAAATGCTGTTTGGAAGCTTTTATAGCCTTGTTTTACCCTTTCCTAAACAACACCAAATGTGGTTTGCTTGTTATCATATTTAATATCACATCTGCCTTTCCAGCACTCTCATAAAAGATTGGCCACAGACTTTTCAACACGTATGATCATCTTTTTTGGAATTCATTTGGAGTTCCTTAAGGACAAAGGCCCTCCACTCCTCTTGATCTCGAATACTGAGCTAAAAAGTTTTGTTGCACCAAAATCTACATAAGACAATTCATTCTCCCTTAAAGAGCAAGTGTTTAGCAGAGTTCACATCAGCATTGAATCTACAACAGGTGTACTTGGAAGCTAGAGAGATGCCCCTATGTTGGATGTTTACCTTTGTGGGAAGAGCATTGTGGTGAGATCTCCATAGAAAAAAGGAGATTTTGGTGGGATATTGCTTTTCCAAGGTTCACCATTCCAAGAAACCCACTCCCTTCAGTTCCTATTAGATCTCAAGTAGCATTAATAGTGAGCTCCCCTTCTTTAGTCCACCTCCAACAAAAGCAGTCACTCCTCTCCGAGATATGCCTTAGCTTATCTTTAATTTCAACTTTAATATAGGCAGGAAGCTGTAGAAGCTCTAAAATGTGATCATTCTTGTACACATCCGCCACTAATAATCTACCTCTATCATTTGGAATGGCCACAGATTCAACTAGAGAGCCACAATCAGTCCACCAACTGCTCCAAAAAATTTATAAGATCCATACCACCCTCTCATTTAGTGAGACCAGTGACTTTCTCCCAAGGATTAGAAAATTGATCCAGATTGATGATTTATCATTAATCTAATCAGTTTTTCAGATTAATGATACCAAAATAGCAGGTATTTCTAGTATCATTGAGGTTCAAACGATCCTACCCTTTGGATTTTTGTTGTTTTGCAAGATTGTTGAAATTGAAGAAATGCTTTAACTACAAATTATTGATCAATCCATGCGCTAGATAAATTGATCCAATGAAGTTTTTTCATTAACAAGTCATTGTTGTTTTGTCCTAGAAGAAGGAAAAAATATGAAAATGAAGACCAAAGCATTACTAGACAAAGTCCAAGATGTCGCTAGAAGCCTCTGCAACTATTGTAACCCATTAGGGTTTCAAATGAGAAGAAAGGAAAGGAAGAAGAAGAGGTGGTGGGGGGTGGGTGGAGAAACAAGAAAAAAAAGAAAAAAGAAGAAAGAGAGAAAGAAAAGGAAGGATAAGAAAAAAAAGAGAGGAAATGAAAAGAAGGAAAAAGGGAATATAAAAGAAAAAAATTTATTAATAAATATTTATGTTTAACAAATGGTGGAAGTAATAAAAAATCACAAAAATATATAATTTTTTATATTTTAAAAAAATTACTTTATAAACTTTATTTTCTAGTTTTCTTGTTAATTCACATGAGATTTTTTTAGAAACGTTAATTACATTATGAGCATTGATTTAAAAATCAAGATGGATCACAAAAAAATAAAAAGGATAAACATGTTTTTTTTTAAAAAGGACAAATATAATAAAATGGATTCACATAAAGGAGATATATTTCTCTTTCACGTGAAAAAGTTTTTGTGAACAAAGAAAAACAAGATATCTAATAATTAGAAAAAAAAGAAAAAATGGAAAGAGCGAAGAAAAATAAAAAATATTACATAAAAATTATGCTTAAAAAAGGAAGTTATTAAAAAATCAATTTTTTTTCTTTGACTTGACAAAAGAAAGGATCTACTATAATGGACATAATTTAGGAGTAGTCATATATGCAATTGCTATATTTGTATTTAATTAACATTTTATACATGATGATTACCTATAAAATTTATTTAAATTTTTTTGATGCTTATCATAATTTCTTTTATCTTATTTTTGAGTTTTAAGTTCAAATTTTAAGTTTTTTAGTTGTTTCCATAAAAATGTTATATTTTCATTGATGTGATTCTCAATCTTCAATATATCGCTTTTTTCTACAAGATTGATTCTCGATATGATATCGACATTTAAAACCTTGCTTTCTCCCAAGCTAATTTGAATTTCTTCCTCCCTTTGTCTATATTGTTTACCTAGATAACTTTTAGAGTATTTCCATGCATAACAATCCACACCTCGACCAAATATCCTAAGGGGGATGATTCTCCATGCTATTTTCATGCAAAGGGTATCCATTACCCCTCAAAAGTTACAAATCCCCAAGCCTCCCTCTTTGAGAGGCTTGGTAATCTTTTCCTAGTTGACCTAGTGTTTCTTATTATGATTCTCCAAGCAACTCCAAAGGAAATTAGCACAAAGTCATTGAAGCTTGTCTAGAATGCCAATGAAGAGATTGTTTACACTAAATAAATGCATAAGTATATTAGAAAGCACATGTTTGATAAGTATGATTTTACCCCCTAGGGATAACACAACTGCCTTCCACCTTGCTAGCTTCCTTTGAACCTTTTGAAGAAGCCCATCAAAGTAAATAGATTTGGCTCTCTCCTTAAAAATAGGGCAGCTAAGATAAGTGTACAAACTAGTTTTCCATTAAAAGAAAAGAAGAGATAACAAAGGTATAAATATCCTAGGCAATAGGAGGATTCATTTAACTTAAATGGATCTTCTATATTACAAAGAACATAAACACTAATACTCCCCTTCAAGTTGGAGTATACACATCAAACATGCTCAACTTGTTACATAGTTTATCAAACAACCCAACTCTAACTCTTTTAGTGAAAATGTCAGCCACTTGATCTTCAGAGCAGGTGAAGGATGTAGAAATGACTCGCTTGAGCACACTATCTCTAATAAAATGGCAATCCACTTCAACATGTTTAGTTCTCTCATGAAAAGTGCGGTTGTTGGCAATGTGGATAGCAACTTGGTTGTCACAAAATATAGGCATTGGAGAGTGAACTTTAACACCAAACTCTCTAAGTAAAGCCTCGAGCCAAATAAACTCAGAGGTAGTTTGGGACATGGCCCTATATTTGGCTTTTGCACTAGACTTAGAAACTAAATTTTGCTTTTTGCTTCTCCACGTAACCAGATTTCCTCCAATATAGGTGCAAAAACTAGAGGTTGACTTCCTAGTTGCCTTGTCGCCTGCATATCTAGCATCTAAATAATCTTCAACCTGAAGGTGACCATGCTTCTTATACAGAAGTCTCTTTCTTGGTGCCTTCTTAAGATAGGCAAGAACTCGTATCACACCTTGCCAATGAATGACCTTAGGATCATGTATGAACTGGCTGAGGAGATTGATAGCAAAAGTGATGTCTGACCTAGTATTGGTGAGATATATTAGTTTTCCCACAAGTCTTCTATATCTCGTTGGGTCTTCGTAAGATGGAGAGTTATCTTGCCAAAATAGATGATCCTACTCAATGAGAGTGCTCTCAGATTTACACCCTTCAAGTCCTATCTCTTTGAGCAAGTCAAGAATATATTTCCTTTGGGATAGAGAGAGAAAACTCTTAGAGTAAGCAAACTCTATACCTAGAAAGTATCGGGGTTTACCCATATCTTTAGTAGCAAAGTGAGAGAAGGAAATACTTTGTGTCTTCAATGCCTTGTATGTCATCCATTGTGAGAAGTATATCATTAACATATACTGTCATAATAATCATGTCCTATGTGGTCTTCTTGATGAAAAGTGATGGGTCAACTCAACAACTATCAAACCCACCACTCTACATCACACTATTGAACCTCTTAAACCACGCTTTGGGGCTTTGTTTCAAACCATAGATAGCTTTGTTGATTAAGCACACATCAAACTCCCCTTGAGCAACATATTCGAAAGGTTGCTCCATGAAGACCTGCTCTTTAAGATCACCATACAGAAAAGCATTTTTGACATCCAGTTGGGAAACGGTCCAAGACTGATTGATGGCCAAGGACATGAGAACACAAATAGAATCGAAACGTACCACTAGGAAAAACATCTAGGTGTAATTGAGGCCAAACTCTTGGGAGAAGCCACGAGCAACGAGGCGAGCCTTATAGTGTGCCACGCTGCCATCAGGATGCCACTTGATAGTGTAGACCCATTGGCAGAAAACAATGTTAACCCTACTAGGACACGAAACAAGATGTCATGTGTCCCGAGAGAGTAAGGCCTCCATCTCCTCATCCATAGCGGCCCTCCAATGAGAGAACTAGAGTGCCTCATGATGATCCCTAGGTAAAGACTCAGTAGCAATGGAAAAGGCAAGACTATGAAAAGTGTCATTGAGGCAAGCATAAGAAGTAACATTAGAAAGAGGATGTAGAGTGCAAGAGCAAGTACCTTTTTAAAGGCCAATGGGTAAGTTGTTAGAGATGATGGGTGAGGACTCGCGAGCGAAGGCCAAGGAGAGGTCGGGAGTAGTTGGAAGTAGGGACGTCCAACGATGATAAACCTACAAGGGAGGTGGCACAGGGATATTTGGCACGGATAGCTCATCAAAATGAAAGAGATGATCAAGCTTGACAGGCGTAAGAAGAGGAAGAGGAGCCTGCTCCATAAGAGGGAAATCCGAAGTACTAGAGAAGTAAGACTCACCCTTAAAAAAGGTGACATCCATAGAGACGAAGTACCGGCAAGAGGAAGGGTGAAAAACATGATATCCCTTTTAAGTGTGGGAGTAGTCAACAAAAAGACACTTGATGGCACGAGGAGATAGTTTATTTAGATTGAGTGACAATTCTTGGACAAATGCAACACAACCAAAAACATGTGGAGAAATAGGAAAGAGGTCTAATGTGGAGAAGAGATGGTGGAGAGGAATGACACCGCCCAATGGAGTAAAAGGCATGCAGTTTATGAGAGATAGCGGTGAGAATAACATCAACCCACAAGTATTTGGGAACATGCATATGAAGCATCAGAGTGCGGGCAATATCAAGTATATGACGATGCTTGAGCTCAACAACCCCATTTTAGGAGAAGGTATGAGGACATGAGGTTTAGTGAACAATCCCAAGAGAGGAACACACTTCCTGAAAATCATACTGGAGAAATTCAAGAGCATTATCAGTACGTAAGATCTTGGGACAAGTAGAAAATTGATTCTTAATTTCAAGAATAAAGTTTTTAAAAACCGACAGTACATCACAACGAGTCTTTAGAAGATAGACCCAAGATACACAAGTATAGTTATCAATGAAAATAACATAATAGCGGTGACTACTAACAGAAACAACCCGATTAGGACCCTATACATCATAGTGAATGAGATCAAATGGAGAGGCCGAGCAAGCAAGACACACACATTTGAAGGATGCACGTGTATACTTTCCAAGTTGATAGAACTCCCACTGGAAGGACGAAACACTGATTCAAGGAAGAGCTTCACGTAGCTTCTGCAAAGAAGGATGACCAAGATGCGAGTGTCAGAGATGAGATGAGTCTGTGGATGTCATGCAAGCTACTAATCCTTGAGGAACATCATCATGGACTAGATAGTACACCCCAGATGTATGCTGTTTATACCCCAAACCAATCCTCTTCTCCGTCTACAAGTCCTGAAAGGTACAATGAAAAGGAAAAAAACGAACTAAGCAAGATAATTGGATAGTTATGGTATTAATGGATAATAGGTTGAAAGATAACTCAGGAATATAAAAGACATTGTTCAACCATATCTGAGAGGAGACTTGAATCTCCCCCTAACCAGATACATGGCATGAACGACCATCAGCAATAGTAACAGTGGATTTATCATGAATGTTAGAAAGACACTCAAATAAAGACTAAGTACCTGATATATGGGAGGAGGCACCAGAGTCAATAACCCAGCTATCATCACAAGTGGCAACAAGGACAGTAGAGGAGATACCTGAGGAGAGGAGGCCTGGGCCCACAGAGCAATGGATTCAATGTCACGAGCTTGAGTGAGATGATTATAGTCATCCTGTGAGATAGTGATAGTAGGGTTAGATATAAGCGGGGGCTCAATGCTAAAGGCCTCAATAGTGAGATGAGCGACAGATGGCTTGTCGAATTTGTCCTAACACTTCTCAAACTTGTGTCCCAGTTTGCCGCACCACTGGCACTTGGGACGTTGTCGAATAGTGGACCGTCCACTCGCCCCTCGACTAGGGTTGGAGTCACGCCCCCCCAGTAGCAAGAGTAGACTGATCAAAAATAGGAGTAGACAACGTAGATGAAGTGGAGACTCGAAGAGCACGAGAAAATGTCTCATCCAAATCTAGTAGATTGTCACCACCTAAAATAGAGTCGCGAATTTGGGAAGCAATAGTGGGGTTGAGGCTAGTTAGATAGGTAGCAACAGCTAACTCCTCATGATGAACGAACAGAGATAGCCAGGTCAGCAGAAGGAGGTTGATAAAGATTGAGCTCATTAATGAGCCCACGAATATAAGTGTAGTGCTCCTGGTAAGTTCGGTCGCCCTATTTGGCTTGAAACAGTTGCTCATATATTTGAAAAACCTTGGAGATGTTATTTTGATGACCATAGATACAACGGAGATTGTCCTATATATGCTTGGCAGGACGTAACATGAAAACTCCTCAAGCAACAAAGAGTTTCATGCTAGACAACATCTAAGACACAATGGCAAAGTCATCTGCCAATCAATTCTCATAAATAGCATCCTTATCATCGAGAGGCGGGAAAAGGAAATGGCGATGCTTGCGTTGTGCCATCACCATAGTCTTAAAGCTTTGAGCCCAATGCACATAATTGTTATCATTAAGTCTTTCAGAAATATTGGTGAACTTGGTAAGGAGATCTTGTGTCGCCATAAACAGTGTAAGTCAAAAAAAAAAAGGAAAACACAAGTGCAAGGGAACCGGCAAACTGTCGTGACACACACCGCTTGAACTACGATGGAGGGTGTGACGTCAACTGGCCAGGTCGATGGACTAAAAATTGCAACTGGTTGGGCAAACTCATGAAGGTTGATGGGACAGGAGGAAGTCGTGAATAGTAGGCTACGGAACCGAACGGGCAGATTGGTGGAAGAAGAGAAAAAAACAGGGTAGGGTATAAAACCATGAAGACTGTTTGAAGAGCACGGTAGAAGAAACTCACGACTGGACCGAGCATTGCGGAAGAACTTGCAAAGACTGGGCAGAAGAGTACGGTGGAAGAAATTCACTGAGAAAAAAAGAGGCACGACGAAAGATCTTGCCGTGGTCGGAGGAGCCACAGAGGACGATCAACTGATCATCGCATGACGACTGCGACTGGACCGATGATGGACAACGCTAGCTGTGGGAAAAAGAGAAGGGACAGGCGGCGACGGTGGCGAGTGGCAACAGTAGACGGTGGTCGGAGAAGGAAGAGGATGGGGTGGTGGGAGGAGGTTAACCTAGGCTACTAATACCATGTACAAACTGATTTTCCATTAAAAGAAAAGAAGAGATAACAAAGGTATAAATACCCTAGATAAGAGGAGGATCCATTTAACTTAAATGGATCTTCCATATTACAAAGAACATAAACACTAACAATAAGCAAAGGGAAAACTTTCTTGTTTAAATCCTGTGACCTCTAATCATTTGAATCAGGAGGCTAGAACTATTTTTGGATACTAGGAAATAGCTTTTATCTTGGTCCACCTTCTAACCAAAGAAATTTTGATATTGGCCTATTAGATCTATCACCCTCACAAAGCTACTTCTCCTACCATTCAAGAAGAGAAGAGTATTATCTACATATAGTAAGTGAGATATATTGAGATCCATACAACTTGAGTTGTGAGGAATGGCCTATCTCTCCTCCACAAATTTTATTGATCCTCTGCTAAATACTTCCTCAAAAAGAATAAATAGCCTTGGTGATAGAGGATCTCCCTACTAAAGTTCTTTAGAGGATTTGAAAAATTCAGAAGATGCACCATTCAATAGAATAGAGAATGCATTATCCTGAATGTACCCTTTAACCAGATTGTATAAACCTACTAGACAATCTGAGCTGCCCAAGAATTGTATAAATTGCATCCCACTTAATTCTGTTATAAGCTTTTTCCATATCTAGGATGAGCACCACATTCCCTTATCCGTATCCTTTGTTAATTGTTAAGATAAGTTTCTAGGTGAGTGTTACATTGTCAAATATACTCCTCCCTTTAACAAAAGCACCCTATGTTTCTAAAATGGATTTTTCTAGGCTTCCATGCATGTGTCTTGCCAAAATAGTAACAATAATCTTGTATTTCACACTACACAAAACTAATCGGATGGAGTTGTTTAAAATCCAGCAGGTTCTCAACCTTTGGGATTAAAGTGAGAAAAATTGTTTTCCAAGATCCATCTAGTACTCCACTAGTGAAAAATCCTTGTATTGCATTAACCATATACTTCTCAATGATAACCCAACAATGCTGGTAGAATTTCATCATAAACCCAATAGGCCTTGGAGCCTTACCATTTTCTATTGTTGACACCCTCACTTTTGGTCTCTCCTATAACTCGATATCTTCTCTTTTGAACCCCACGATCCATCTTACCTCTCATTCAGGTCTATAAATTCATTTTTATCATTTTCCAAACCTAAGGGTCTATTCCCTTTCGTTTAGACCCAAAAGTCTAATTGCCCTTGGGCATGAGTCTTACAACCCGTTAACCCCTCATGTGGGTCCTGTAATTTCCTTTGGGCACTTTAGAATTCTTGAATCGCTTCTTTTCAATCTTAGAGTTCATTTTCATCCTTATTGGGATCCAAAAGGCTTATTAGTTTCCTCATTTGGGCTTAAAGCCTATTTCCTTTGTTGGGCTTGAGACCCCTTAAGAAAAATCAAGCCTATATGTAAAATAAAAGGGTTTTGTTGTTCAACTAGTTGATGACCTTGTATTAGGTGCAAAGGATGAGGGTTCAAAACTCACCTCTATTACTCAAAAAACCTATTTTTGGGATATACCCATTTGATGTCACATGACCGCCATGCTAGCATAGACCTACCACATGGTAACTCCTCATTAACTAGTTGATCCACATCAACTTTTCCATCTAACAACAAAACATGTGATAGTGGCCTGCTACGTAGATATGGCATGCCACTGTAGTTGCCTGCCATATTATTGTTACACGTGCATTATGTCATCAACACACAACATCCTCTTATTAGATGATGATTACCCTATCCACCATATCATTCTCAATTAATCTGATGTTGACATACGACAGTGGGTCCACCATGTCAGCATGCCACATGACCACCACGTCATCTATATGGATGCCACATCATTACCACATAGGATGTCATGCCATCACCACATGGCTACCATATTAGCACTACATCTTCATTTATTTTTTTATCTTTAGAGTTGATTCAACAGTTTAGATTCATCCACGTAGACCTGATTTAACGCTCTAAATTGTCATTTAGATTTGACAATTTAAATTATATCATTTTACCATTTAATCTGACTGTTTACATTAGATCATTTAAATTTTATCAGATGGTAAAGAATAATCTACTTTTTATCTAACAATTGAGATTAAATTTAAGATTAATGACCAAGATCAAACTACCTAGATTTGATTCAACAACTTAGATTGCATCTCCTTTAATCATGTCGACTAGATCTAATGGCTAATGTTTTTCTACTTTTAACTAATGGTCAAGAACAGATCTCGGATTAATGACTGAGATTGAGCCATTTGGATTTGATTGGATGATTTAAATCTGATCTACTTTATTTTGATCACCTCAATCTAACAGTCGATACTAAATTTACTTTAAATCTGATGATCAAGATTGAATTTAGAATAAAAAACAGAGATCATTCCATCCATGATGCATTAGATGGACTGGATTACATCTAGTCATTACATTTAATGGTCATGACTTAATCACCCAATCCAACGAACTATGACCATCTAATCTTCTACCAAGTCAACTCACTAGCTCGACCATGTTGTCTGTGTGTAGGTGACCAATCTGAGGGGCAAATTTGCTGCAACAATGTTTGAACCTCCAAGGAAAATGAGTGTTCTCCTTTATTCCTCTCTAAGTGCACATATAGTCTTCGATTGCACACTCTTAAGCATAGGCAATTGAACTTCATTGTTGCTTGCCATTGTGCACTCATTGGATAGTTTAAGGTCTTGTAATCCCTTCATCTATGATTAACGAGGAAGCATTCACTCGCATTCCTAAACTCCCAATAACGATCTTTGGTTCAACAACCGTGGAGAATCTTTAAAAAGAATCCAAAGTTGAGCTCCCCTATTCTTCTCTCCACTAGACGACCAACACGAGTTAAAATTACTAACTACCAGAAATATTCCAAATCTTGGAGAATCATCCACGAGGATATAGGTCTATTAGATCTATCTACCCAACAAATGGAAAGTCTAAATCTTGGAATATTGCCCTAAATTACTAACTATCTAGATTGCACACATTCTAGAAATTATTTTTATCAAACATTTTTCGCTTATAATACACTTGCTAAGGTTTATAATATATATATATCATGATTTACCAATTTATCAGCTGAGGGTTATGGTTTTTCAAAGTGAATCATGACCATTTATGTTTTCTATCTATCACTTTAACATAGCTTTGCTTTTGATCATGTTTTTGAACATAGACTTTTAAATGTGTAGTCTACAATTTTTTACATGTAGCCAGCTTGTCAACCTTTCATTTACAATTTAAATTGTATTATTCTATTAAGTAATTAGGGAGATTCAAATTTTCCAACTCAGCCTTAATTACAAATAGATTATCTACCTCAAAGCATGTACATTGAAATTATGGTGGTTTTTAATGTTGGTATTATGTCTTTTGGGTCCATTTAGTAGTTGGATATTTAAATAGTCCTTTGTAATTCTGTGTAGCCTTAATCTAATGAAATTGGTTTTCCTTAACTTGGTATCAAAGTAAGGTTTAACCAAGCTCGTTTTCTCCATCGTCTTTGTTCTTCTTCGTCTTCCTTGGTTGAGACAATCTTGGTTAGCATTTCCCTTTTTTTTTTCCCTTCATCTGATTGTGGTTGTCGGGCCTTCCTCTCTCTCTCCATGGTCAACATCAAGTAGCCAATGACAACCAGTAGTTCCCTAAAATTATGCCACTAAAGATGTGCAGTTGAAGGTGTGCACTAGCCAAAGTCTACCACTAGGTCCATTTGTCTTTCTCACCAGAGTCAAACTACAAGAGGAAGAGGAGTCGTCTACCAAGCTTGTTCGTCTTTCTTGTTGGAGTCAAACTATGGGAGGAAGAGGTGTTATTTGTCTAGTTGTCACTCTATCATCTCCTTAAATCACTTGATAACTGAAGGTGTGTCACTCTAGTTGCAGCACTACGACCATCCATCGAGCTCTAAAATCAAAGGCCAACCTTGAAGTCTTGTGCAATTTCCCTTACCAACCTCTGAAACAGTAGCCTTCAGATCAATAAGCCACAATTGCCAGTTTGAAAGTGTTTGTCCAATGACTTCCTCTTCCTCACCTGGATGTTCTCATCATGGTAGTGATCTTCTGATTTGAAGCTTTCCTAGCATTTCTAAGAAACTTAGTAGACCTAATTACTTACTTTGGATTCAAAGCTTCGAGAGGATTGTTGCTACTCACTGTCAGCAATATCATCTTACTCTCCCTCTACCTGATGTTAAAGATGCTAACTATAAAGATTGATATGTCCATGATGCTGCTATCAACTCATGGATGCTAACTAGTATGAAGTCTCATGTTGCTTGTAGGGTCTTTATGATGAAAACTGTCAAAGAAATATGAGAGTTTATGCTAGACTTATGGTTATGACAAGAATATTTTCAAGACTTTTCAGGTTTACAAAGACTTGTTTCAAATCAGATAAGGAAACAACTCACATTAGGAACACTATAGCTTGTTCAAAGGATTGATAAATGAGTTGAATATTTATTAACCTCACTTTTGATATTGCTACTTTTCAACATTATCATGAAGAACTTGCAGTTGTCTTTTATCTTGGTAGTATCAATCTAGAGGTTGCTTCTCAAATCCGTGACCATATTTTAGGTGTTGATAAGATACTTGATTTAGTTGAGACCTTTGCTAAGGTGATACATGTTTCCACTTTAGCCCCTTCGACATCAATTATAGATCAACCTGCCTTAGTTGCATTTGGTGGCTGTGGATGTGGACAAAGTAGAGATGTACATAGTGATCAACAATGCCTAAAATGTCAATGGTGTGACAAATTTAGACATAAATCAAAAAAATATTGAGGTAAATTTTCTCATTTGAAGCCTTTTCACTAAGCTAATGTTAGTCTAGAGACTTCCATTGTATCATCTAGATCTACTATCACCATCTCGTAGGTAGGCTATAAGTGACTTCTTTAATCATAAGGTCAAATTCTACTGCCACGAGTGTTCAAGCACCCTTATCTCTTTCAAGTACTAGTACTAGTATATAGCATGAGCAAATGTCTTATCGCCTTCTTCATTGTGTATGCCAACCAAGAGATTGTTCACCCTTGCCAAAATGGAAAATGAACTCTACCATCCCCAATGGTTAGATCGAGGTAGTCCAACCATCACAGACTTAGAGCTCTCAATTGGTGCCTTATCCAACCCACCCTCTGAATGGTTTGAAATTGTTGGGATCTTGGGAATGACTACATTGGTACTTTTGCTATTAACTTCCACTTCATCTTTAGTAGACTCTTCATTAGCTATAGGGCTAAGACTTAGAGGCTCCTTTGCCATTAGTGTTGATTGCTTTAAGGGTTGTTCAAAATGAACAACCTCACCCTTCTTCTTCCTCCATACCAACTGTCAATTCTTCTTTTGATCAACTTTGGGTTGGGTGTTAGTAGACTCTCCCATTGTTGCTTGAGTTGAGCCACCTTGAGTCCTTTTCAAGGTGAGGTTGGCAATAACACGTTTAGGTCTCCTTTCTTTCTTCTATAGTCGTCCTCATGTGGCCTCTAATCTAACAATAGTTGCAGAATTTTGGCTCACCATGGAGATAAATTACTGGTTGATAGAACTCCTTATCATCGCATACAATCTTGTCTTTCTTGGGGAGTTCCTTGGAAAGGTCCATCACAACATAGATGTAGGCCAACGCAACCTAGTGAACTTGTTGATATCTACATGAGAACACAGGAAATGACCCCTAATAGATTGGATAGCTCTTAGAGCATGAAGATGTGCATACAGCTTTGGCAGCCCTACCTAGATTGGGGTCCATTCCAATTCAAAATTGGGAGCAAAATCTAGAGACCATTGCAACACCAACATATGTTTACCATCAATCTTCTACACACCTTTGATGTAAGCTCTAATGAGGTCATGCTTGTTCTAGAATCTAATTAAAACATACCTAGAATTTACGACAATAGGGAAGAAACAATCTTGAGTCTGAAGCACCTCCTTGAGATGTTGTAGGATGGCCATCATTGAGGGTTTACCTCCCACGAATATGCCAACAATGGTCCATTGGAAGGGAGCTACCAACCTACTAGCCACCTCCTTGTTGAAACAAATCACTCTTTCCCCAACCTCCACAAAATGTTGATGAATGGGAATGTAAGGAAACTTTGGTGGAGAATGACTATCATGGTTGCAACTGCAAACGAGAGTCCATGCTCACTACTATCTAGTTGGTCCCAGGTTCTAGTAATTGCTTGCAGAGCTCAAGCCTAAGCCTTGCTACAAAACTGGATTAGGGACAACGAAGAGTCACCCCCAGCAGAAAGACCTCTTGAGGAGAGGGGAGGGAACTCTTTGTCCTTACCCCCTCCTACCTCCATTGAAGGGGATCAGAGGAACATTGAATGCAATGTTTTAGGAAGCCTGATGGAAGGCATGCTCCCACTAAGGGGTGATGTTGTGAACCCTATGCTGTCTATCGTTGTGGAGACCTTGACTTAGATATTATTGTCTGCTATTGATGAATTTAGTCTTGTTCCTTCTAAGGGTTATACAAACATGCTCATTGATTATATTGTATATGAGCAATGGGAGGCATTTTCTCTTCATTACAGAAATTTATGATGGTAAACTGAAAAAATCCAATGAGGCAACATAGGGAAGCATAAATACAATGAAAAAAGGAATCTCAGACACAGTAAAATTGTGGAGCTAGCAACAGAGAGTTAGAGAATATGAAAACTAAAAGAAGAGTGGAGGAAAGTTGAGATAGGTAGGTGCATACAAATGAAAAAGAAGAGAGAAGAAAACATAGCTTCCATGGCAAATACTAATATGTCAATCAACATGGGCCAACCTAAGCATAAAATTCACTGAGACTTCTACCAACACAACATGTTGACACCATCATGGTGCTGACATGACCTTAACATCTTACAAAGCCTACCCACCCATTTTTTGTGTTGACCATGAGATATTCCGGCACATGTTGTAGATATGTGTTGACATGGACTTCCATGGTTGCCTTTTCTTAATAGTTGGTGATATTACAACAAACATCAGAGAAGAGAAATTTGCATTTTCTTAATAGTAAATTGGAAGCTAAAAACATAAAATGGATAAGATCTTACATTGCTTTACTGAATAATTTTTTCCATTAGAAACATAATCTGGTGAACAATAAATAGAGCTTACCTCTAAGCCAACATCAACATCCTTCCCACGGATAATTCTGGTGGGCCTAGAATATGCTTCAATGACTTTTGGAAAGAAATCTCCTTTAGACAAGGCTTCCATCTAAAACAAGTTGACAAGCTGATCAGCAATAAAAGCTTTTATTTAACAGGTTTTATAATTCAAATTTGCTAATTAGGATCACATTCTTGAGAGATAAGGTACCAGATTGAGTATAATTAACACCATGACCTCAAAAAATAAGAGAGAAAGCGAGACAAAATTATTGTGTTAGGGTGAAAAAGAGGTAACATCATTCACTAGAGAGGGTTACAAAGTATATATGGTAAGTAGAAAGATGTCAAATAATATGTCACATTACATGGGAACACATAACATATATATATTCTTACATCTAACACTCCTCGACTTAGAGTATATATGTCAAATATATTCAGTTTGGTACAAAAATTTTCAAATACTCCCACACTCAAGCCTTTTACAAGTTGGTTTGAAGATTGAGTGAATGGAGTGGAAATTGAGTCCATCGTCATATCTTGAACAAGGTAACAGTCAATCTCAAAATGTTTTGTCCTTTCATGAAATTTCAAATTGTTAGCAAAGAAAATAGCAACTTAGTTGTTACAATACATAGCCATAAGAGTGTTGACAACAAATCCGAGCTCCTGTAGGAGTGACTTCAACCAAATTATTTCACATATTGTCTAAGCCATTGATCAATAGCCAGCCTTTGCATTGAGTCAAGAAATCACATTTTCTTTTTGCTACATCAAATGACTAGGTTGCCTCTTGTGTAAATTCAAAAACCAAAAGTAGACTTTTGTCTCCTTTATCACTTATATAACCAAAATCAGATTAACCTTTGACTTGTAGATGACCATGGGTCTCATTAGAGATGTCAATTGGACTAGGCATGGTGTTTTGGGCCATGTTGGGCCACTCACTAGGTCAATAATTGTATTGCTATGACTATAATTGCAATACTTTCATGAGCAAAATCATTAAAATCCATGTTTCGATTTGCACTTGAGTAATGTAGTTAACTAAATTATTGAACCCCTTTGAAAAGATTTGGTGCCTTGCAGTAAACACAACATTTTATTCCTACAAATGTGACCCTTGTGAAACTTTTCATCACACTGAAAATAGAGCCCAGATAATTTAGCCACCTAGGTGCCCTTTGAGATTGCAACTTCGTTGCCTACAATATTGCTCAAAAAGATTATTGAACAAAAACATGAAATCTTTATTAATATTATCTATTGAACTTGTAATTATCACCAAAAATGTCCAACTATAACAATATAATATAAAAGCAGATGCCCCTTACTTTTATTGCAGATTTTGCTGCTATAGATGGCCAATTTGCACGTTCTAGAAGTACAGAACGAACAATCTCAGATCTTATTCCTCTATCCACCTAGGGAAAAAAGAAAAGTTAAGTGCAATCATTCGGGACATCCAATACTATATTACTTGATTATAAACTGTCCAAAAAATAAGGAAACAAAAAATACAAGTATAAAATAGTTTTAACAAATAATTGTCAGTAAAGAAGACATACCAGAAGCTGCTCTAATCTTCGTGTGACAAAATGATGTACCTACATTTAAAGTAGTTCATTGTATACACTAATAAAACAAGGAAGAGATGATAGATGTATGCAGCTTTCATTTCTTTTCTGAATTAAAGTATGTAGTGTTTGTTGGTGTGTAGAATTAGGTAGGGAATGAAAAGGAATCTATTCCATTCCTATTTTTGGTACAAAAAGAGATAGGAATTGTCCTTTTTAATTTCATTCTATTCCCACACAAGGGATGAATTTGATTCCATCCTAAGAGGAAAAGAATTTAATTCCACTCCACTCAACTTACATATTGAGACCTTCTCCCTCTTCCTATCTTGTTTGACCTTTTCAATACCCTCCCAACCTCCCCAGCACTGATCTCTCCTTGTACCCCCCACCTCCCTCTGTTGATTCCATGCCATCAGATGTTTACCTCCTCTAACCTCTGTCCAGAGAATGAAACCATGCCACCACTCTGACTGTCTGCTGTTAAAACAGGAGCTCTGCATCCAGCTGATCAAGAGTGCCACTGCCTCCATCAACAGTCCAACTGTCATCTGATTAATGTGCATGGTGGATCTCAGGCCCACTTCATGCAGATTTGGAAAATATCCAAAAGAAAGTGATATTGCACCATACTGCACAATGCATGTTTTATGTGATGTTATTGATCCTTGAATTTGTTTATCAAAATTCTTTATTGGTGAGCTCCTTTTCAAACATTATGATGATGATTTGTTTTGAGATCTGAACTTCTTTTGTTTCTTTCAACATGCTTTTGGCGTTGATGATTTTTTATGATGTTTGTTGCTTATGTGATATGATTCATTGCCCATGTTGATTTTCTCAAAAAATTATATTAATTTTTCTTGCTGAAAGATTATTTTTTTTGTATGTCAGTCAAATTCTATTCTTATTATAGACTAAACAGTAAAATAGAATGGGTTGAAAATATATACCCCCATACCAAAAATAGGAATGAAAGACAATTATTCTATTCCATTCCTTCTATAACTTATTTCCAGTGTTCATTTCATTCCATTTGGATTTCATTTCATCATACCAAGTGTTGCATTGGAGTCATGGTACTGGAAAAAAGTTCTTACGTCTTCTAAAGTATCGGAGTTAACTTCAATTTGTTGGACCTCTGCTGCTATTCTCAAGGCCCTTCTAAAGTCCAAGTTCATGTTATTCTCCACCAATATTTGGACCTAAGGAATATAAGAAAGGATAAGATTTTAAGCATGCTAAAAAAATTAGCAAGTAGTGGTCTACAGAACCAGATACAAAAGCAAAAGAAGCAGAACTTACAAGCCCATATGCTATTCTTCGCAAACCAAATGGATCATTTGTAGAACTTGGTTGACACCCAGCAGCAAATAAGCCAACCAGACTGTCGAGTCTATAGATGTAAAACAATCATGCATGTATCAATAGTATATGGTCCCAAATAATGATATTTTAATTGATGCTATAGTGGCATACATGAAAATTTCTCATCATTCTCTCCATATGTTATGACATGGTCCTCTCTGAATTTAGCATTTTAGAATTTATGAGTGAACATTCTAACACTTATTCAATCTTTGAAGAAAACTAGTTGCCTTCTAGTTTTTGCACAAGTTTACCACATATTCATCATGCACAAACATTCAAGTCTAGAGAAAAAAAATAATTGGCAGAGGATGTGTAAGATGAAACATGGACACATCCCAAAGTAGGTATATACCATATAGACTTATCTTGCTTCAAATTCTTTTTTATGTATACTACATCGAATGAGGTACAAGTTAAACAAAAAACATATATTTACTTAAGCATATGGGACAGAATTATTGTTATTAATATTCTTTCCAAAAAAATATGCTCCACCAAAATTTTACAAGTCAAAAACAACTTTGAAAAAAAGAAATATTTTCAGCTGATACTTAGCAATGATATAACATAATAGAAAAATGAAGTTTGTTGCATATGAATCCTTCAACTTCGAGGTAAAATAGATGGTACGTATTTATGAAAAAGGAAATATTAAAGATCTTAGAAGTACAAGGAAGACAGGTACACCTGTCAGCAATGGCCAATATGATTCCTGCCTTGCTTTTAGGGATCACATCACCGGAAAATCTTGGAACCACAACCTCAAATAAGGCCTCTGCAATCTTTAACATAGGAGCAAATTTTGAGCACCAAAATTTAAATAAGATAGAGGAGGAATTGCAATCAAATGCAAGTTATTACATTCATATACCTGCTCTGAATAACCACTCTTGAGAGCATAATGCCGAGCCATTACTCCAGAGAGTGAAGTAAACTCTGAAACGACAGAAGTGGCAAGATCTGACATGGCTATTGCTGCAGCATTCTGAACAGCCAGAAGTATGCTTTCGTCCATTCCAAGAGCAATGCTTAATTTAGATACAATTTTTTCAGTACGTGTTGTCTTATCCAGCATTGTTCCTAACTTTTCCTGTTTTCTAATGTTAGTGTTTGTTTGAAGAGTGATTTTAAGAGGGAAAATAGATCATGACATAATGGTATTATACTGGAAAGAAAAAAAACATATACATGAAAGAGGATTCCACTAAGCTGTTTCCGGAAATCAATTAAGTTCTTTTGTATGTCCATGTTATAGAAAAACTTTGCATCCTCATAGCGGGCTCTGCACAATAAAGTAAAAATATCATTTAAGCCTCAATTTCCAGCTAAAAATAGCAAAAATGTTTGACATATAACATGTCATGGAAAAATGTTAAATTATGTGCATGCCACTTTTATTACTTTTATGTCATTAAAAAACCACTTTTCCAATGGCATGCAAGTAAATACGTTTCATGAAAGTAATTTGAAAATTTTTGAGGGCATGCAAGAAAAACACTCTAATCTACACTAAGTGAAGAGTCCTACCCATCAACCACAACTGGCCTAATTTGTGAACAGCCTAAAATGCACTGCAAATGAAATCCAAGACTTGCAATTTCATGTTGGATTTTGGTTTATCTCACTATTGTGTTCTTCGTCACAAACATGCAAAGTAGAGGGTATGAGATAGATATGATTGAATCTATCCACTCTATGATTTCTAACAACATTCTTGGAGTTCTAGTAACTTGCATGATTGATTTGGGTTGAATTCCCTCCATTTGGATGGAATTCATTTTCCACTGTTTCCTTTCCTACCAAATCCAGAGCACACACCCCCTAAATCATAGTGAAACTCAGTGCTTCAGGGCTAGGCAATTCCTTGGGCAAGTCATCCTGGTGATTTTCTTAGGCAACTTTGTCCTGAGTCTGGTTCTCCCCTACCGTGAAATTGGAATGTGATAGGTACCAGAGTTATATTGCATTCAACATTTGAAATATTCTTCCAATTATAGTCATGAAGGTACATACAAACATTTCAAATAGTTAAATTGATTAACTATTTCCAAAATGATACTACCATACATTGTTTGTATCATTCATCAACAACCTTTTTGTATATTGAGATCTATTTACATGTAAACTTTGCACATACTTTCACTAGTATAAAATATACCGTAAAACAGCTTCATTCCCTTCTCGTACTACTGTTTTGTTGATGAAACCATTTGCCACCTACAAAATAAACTAGAATCGATTCACAGTTGCTTATCCATTACAGTACAGGAAAATACAAAATTAAGGTATATCATAGATAACATAAGTAGAAGCAATCTCACAGAAACAAAGTATGGAAGTATCTTGCCATTGGATCTATCTGTAATAGGGAAATATTTCTGGTGTTTCTGCATAACCTGCACCAACAGGTATAACATTACAGAAAGATGTATAAATGATACATTTTTACAGGTCATGGTTAGATGTAATCAAGATTTTCAAGCGAATTTGACTGGCATAGAGAGAGTAAAACTGTAGTTTACATGGCACACATGGACTTGCGGTTACATAAATTATATTGACGTTAGACCATGCAGCAAATACATTTTGTGAATAAGCAACTAGAAGATGTTAGAAGAGCGAGTCTATTAACAGGTTTCTTACATTGTAAATATGAAGTTGTCCACACAAAAATTAACATATAACCTTCTATGACAATAATCACCTAAATTAGTAACTAATAAAACTAGAAATTGGGTACAATAAAAGGATTTATAATAGGATGTTGGATTGATTTATGTAGGACAATTCCTATTATAGCATGGCAACAATCTATGCCATGATAGCATAGATCATCCTTATTCAAAATACATAAACATAGAAAAAATTCTCATCTTTTACCAAGATTAATATCTCTCTTGGAAGCTCTAAGAAGGATTCATCAAACTTTCCAAGTATTGGGACAGGTGCTTCAACAAGGTTTGAAACCTGCAGATTACATTTCAGAAGCTTTAGCATCTGATAACTATGTAAAATATAATAACAGAGGAAAGAAAAGTTAAGATATTGCCTCCTGTAGCAGGCTATCCACAACAAGATGTCCACCAACACTTTCTGCCAATAATGTAGAGAGGTGCAGGATTTTATTTTTCCTTTCCTGCAATTAACATTCCAAAAGGGTCAGCAAACTTTTACCACAGCATGTCTCTATTCATAGTACAATATTCATTACTGATAACACAGTACCTAAGATTCCATGAACATGGACACAAAACAGTATCAACAAGATAGTTGAGAATTATCTTAGACACAAAGATGCATTTTTAGTCCATCAAATGAAATCTATAGAGTAAGGAACATGTGCGACCAAAAAAATAGGTGGAAGTTGAGTAGTTGTTCATTAGCAAAGCCAATGCCTCTATAATAGAGGCTACAAGGACATAATCGATACATCTTGGAGGATCAACATGTTGCTTTCGTTGGAGTTGGTACTGTTTACATGGAAGGAGATGCAATTGCTTTGCTATTGGATATTTGTGATGTAAAAAGCCATCTCTTGTACAATGCTTCTGTTGGAAAGGATATCCCACTCATTTTTGAATTCTCATCCCAGAGAAAATCAAAGACATGCTTAAGTAAGAGTGGCAGCCAAAAGGAGGTGAGGAGGAGGGTGACCAACGCTTAGAGTTTCCCTCCTCCCTACCTAGATCACTCACACTCTAATATTATGTGAGAATAAAAAAAAAGGTGAAAGTTGAGTTGCTAATAACAAAGACAACACTTCTATATATAGAGGCTACAAAGACATGATCAATACAATTCCAATAATGTAGGTGTAAAGTTACTACACACAAAACCTAAATATATTAATACACTTTAATAGAACAAATGTGGACTTGAAGATGCAATTTGTTACGGGATGTGTCAAGAAGTGGAGAATGGAATTTATTATTATTTTAATGAGAAAAAAGTATATAGGACAATCATTACATAAATTTTGTAGACTTATATTCCTACTTATGAAGATTTTTTGCAATATTTGTACTTGTATTTATATTGAGAAATTTTAAATGTGTTCATGTAAAATTTCTTTTTCTTTTTTTTAACTTTCATGATTTTTTGTGACGTGCACAAACAACCTCTTTTTCTTTTTTTTTACTTTCCTACTTCCTATTTTCAGACTTTCTTGATTTTCTATTTTTTGTCTTTTTGTCATGCATAAATGAATCCCTAGAGAGAGGAGGAGAAGAAGAAGAAGAAGAAGATTTGAAGCAAGGAAGAGGAAGGATGTGTGATAGAGCTAGGATGAACGAATAGGAGGGGAAAAAGAATAATGTTGGCCAATTCAATGATTTACATGTTTAAGACACAAGTTTTTAAGGAATTTATTAGGAAATTAATAGTTATTGAATATTGGTGTTGCACATGAAATTTCCCATGAATCTCTTCAATCTTAAGTTTTGATTTTATGTCTCAATCTTGAAGAACTATGATTGAAGCATTTATGCATGAAAAAATGAATGATTTGCAAGAAAAGTATGATGATTAAGGTGAGAAATCTGAGTTCTTATGAAATAGGGTTTAGTATGTTTTTCATTTATATATATATATATATATAATTTAAAAACCCTGATCTATTAAGGGGTAGTGGCCCATAAATCAAACAGAAACAGAGACAAGGGGAGGGGGTCTAGCCCTGATCCTAGATACAAGATGGGAAATTGGGTATCAAGAAAGAAACAGGATTCTGCCAGTGTGGTTAGTTTCTGACGCATACTTAGCAAGAGCATTAGCACACCTATTAGCCTCCCTAGGGGTGTGTTGAAGCTTGAAAACCTGCCCCTTAACAGGCTAAAGATGAACCCACCAATGTTGGGTTTGCCAGCAGGTGCAGGAGCCTTCTGAAATCATGTCGATAGGCTGAGTAGAGTCCGATTTCACAATTAGCCTTGTTGTATCTAGTCCCAAGTCTTTGCAGACCTGAAGACTATCCAAAATGGCCCCAATCTTCGCAGCCACAAGAGTAAGGTCAGGGTAGAAATTGGAGTAGACAGTGACTAGCTTTGCATTAGCACCTGTAATCAGCCCTCCACACCCAGCAGACAAGGACATCAAAGAAGTGCCATCTGTGTTGAGCTTAAAGTAACCCTCCTCCAGTGGTTTCCAAGAGCACCAATTAAACAACCTAGACCTAGTAACAGAACACTTAGCATTTAGCTTGGATAGAATGATCTAATCTTCATAGGATTTAGCTTGAGGCATTTTGTCGTGAAGCGTGAGATCCTTAATAGTAGAGGAAGTTGTGTGCAGAATTTTATAGAAAGTCCCCAATTTAGACCCTATTTTAACCTCACACCTCACCTTCCAGATCTCCCATAACAACAGAGCACAACAGATCTTTTTAATAAATTGGTGAAAGTCTCTTCCTTGGTTCATCAAGCTTCCCACAACCCAATTCTGCCACTGAGGTGAGGCCTGGAAATTCCTGTCAAAGAGAGTGCCCATCCAGATTCTTCCCATACTAGCCCAATCACCTCCTTGGGCTAGTATTTTGGAGTACGGGAAGGAGTGATTACAGCAAGGGCAAATGGATGCCAAGGTAATACCTTTCCTTTTTAGATTGGCTTCAATAGGAAGAATATTCCTCATCAAACGCCAAATAAAGAAGGATATCTTTGTAGGGATACACTTATGTCAAACATTAGGTGCTAACTTATTCTTAGTAACTTCCCAAGCTGTTTTAACTGAAAATTCACCATTGCCACTCCATTTCCACATAAAAGAATCATCCACATCTAATAACCTCCCCAACCCAACTCTATCTCACAGAGCAGATGAGGGGGGAGCCCCATCGACTCAAGCATGGATGCATTATGATAGACATCCCCAACTGATAGAATCTGAATCAGAAGGCAGAAGAACATGATTTACAAGACAGCCAGAGGGTAGCCAATTCTCAGCCCAGAAATTGAAATCACCTCAGCCCTCCTTCCAAACCAAGGAAGAATGCATGTGGACCCATGCTAGAACCAGCATCCGTAAGTGGGGAGGGACAGAATGAGCCCATACCAAGTTCCCAGGCAAGCCATAAGTATGGCACATAAACCTGGCCCAAAGGGAGTGGCCATGCTGCCAATGTCACACTTGTTTCATCTGGAGGGAAGCATAAGCTCCTCCAATTTCTGGATCTCCAATCCCCCTTCCACCAAAGGCTTGCAAATGTTCTCCCAACTCACTTAGTGTCTTTGAGCTTCCAAACTTCCTCCCCAAAGAAAGTTGGGCATAATCCCATTCAGTCATTAGATTAAACCAATAGGAATATTAAAGCTGCTGAGAATATGAATAGGAATGCTGTTGAGGACAAGCCGAATCAGCATAAGCCTCCCACCAGAATTGAGGTTAGAGCTGTGCCAACCAGCCAGCTTATTTTGAATTTCATGGATAGTCATCTCAAAATGTGTTCTTGGTCCTCCCTTTAAAGATATTGCACCGAAGGTACTTGAAGGGAAGTTGCCCCTGCTGAATGTTTCATGTGAGATGAGTTATGTATGTATGGGAGAATGGATAAGTAGATATCCATTTACCCAATATGATAGCCACATACATAGTACATACTAGACTTCCCAATATGAATGTTTTGGAAAGGAACAGAGGGTGGATCAAGTGCCTGATTTTGAGGATGAAAGAAAGAGACTCACTAAAAAAAAAGTGACATTAACAGACATGTAAATGAGTGATAACACTGATATCCCTTATGAGTTTGAGAATATCCCATAAAGACATTTTATTGACTGTGGAGTCAATTTGTCAAGACTTGGAGTATAATCATGAATAAACACCATACAACTAAAGACTTGAGAGGAAAGAGGAAATAATTTAGAATTTGGAGAAAGACGGTGTAAGGGGATCACTCCTCCTAACAAGGAAGATGACATACAGTTAACTAGGTAAGCCACAATCATGACTACATCCAATCAAAGGTAAGGAACCCTCATGTGTAGCATAAGTGAGCAAGCAACATCTAAAGGATAATGATGTTTCCGCTCAACCACACTATTTTGCATAGAAGTATGAATACATGTGGTTTGATGTATAATTCCCAAAGAAGCATAATAAGACTGCATAACGAACTAAGTAAACTCCAATGCATTATCAATGTGAAAGTATTTTGGAGTAGTAAAAAACACATTGTTAATTTCATTGAAATAAAGTTTAACAATATCCAACACACTTTGACGATCTTTTAATAAGTAAACTCAATACACTCGTGAAAAATCATCTACAAAGACAACATAATAAGGATACCTATGAGTAGAGGAAACTTTAGCTAACCCCCAAGGGGGGGTTTGTGCACTCGGAATCTGACGGAATTGAAAATTTTTTCCGTCAGATTCTGAGTTATGTGGTGTTTGTGCATTTTGGAATTCAAATTCTTTGGGAATTTGAATTCCAAACATGTGTAAAAGTTGGGAAAATGAATTCCCAACCTAAAAGGTCGGAATTCATTTTCCGACAGTCGGCCCCTCGCATCCCGCTCGTTGCCCTCGCCCGTGCGCTCTTCGGCCCCTCGTCGATTCCCCCTCGCGCTCGTCGACACCAACGCTCGGCCCCTCGTCGATTCCCCATCACCCTCGCCCGCACGCTTGTCGGCCCCTCGTCGATTCCCCATCACCCTCGCCCGCACGTTTGTCGGCCCCTCGTCGATTCCCCCTTGTGCTCATCAACATCGACGCTTGGCTCCTCGTCGATTCCCCGTCGCCCTCGCCTACGCTCTCATCGACCCCTCATCGATTCCCCCTGGCACTCGTCCACACCGATGCTCGACCCCTCGTCGATTCCCTACGCGCTTGTCGACCCCTCGTCGATTCCCCCTCGCCCTCTGTTTCCAGGAAAGAGAGGAGGGTAATTCAATTCAGTTGTGTTTTCTCTCACGCTCCAAGCTCTGATATTGCAGCAGAAGGTACACAAATGTTTTCTTGTTTCTGTTGTTGCTTCTTTTTCCTTTATGATAGATATATGATGATGATGGCATGGGTTGAATTCAGCTCCATCTGTATGATACTTGTAGTTTGGGTGATAAACAATGGTTTAGGAGATGTTAAAAGTATTATATATCTATTATTTAGCAATGTAAATAATTGGCTTAGTTGTCAAGGACTATTAGTAGATGAGTTATGTGACACGGTTGAATCTTCACTTGTACAAAAGTAAATCTCTTTTTAAGTTTGCAAATCGAGAAGCTTTTTAAGCTGGAATTTCCATGTAGATGAATCTGATTTATGATGTTTAAAACCTAGATAGAAAATTATAGGGGAATTAAAATTTCTCCAAATCTGCTAGTGAAGTGACACTTAGGACCTGAAAATTATCATCAAAATTAATCTTCATGGTTTAAAATATAGGCATAGAATCTTTTATGGGCAATTGCAATGTGCGTTAAAGATTGGTTTCTTATTCTATTAGATTTGATTATTATGCATCATGGTTCATGCCTCTCCTCGTACTTGTAGGTTTTAGATTATTACTCTTTTAGGCAATTTATCTGAGGCCAAAATATTTTATTTCGTTGATCTTTATTGAAATATCAGGTAATGTGTATCATCAATTTGTATCCAGGTGCATGTTTGTGCTAAAGTTATTGTGCAATTAACTTTAATTTATACAGTTATTCTATTCATCTTAAATTCAATTGATTATTAGGAGAGATATCTTTTATTATTTATTTTGTGTCAAGCCCTATCTTAATTCTAATATATGATTATTTTAATATCATCTCTGCATCATTTTCTTTTATCGAAGATAGCGTTAAGATACACAAAAGGAACTACTAACTATAACTTGAGTTTTACTTCAAAATCCTTTCTTAATATTAATGCTTATAGTGATGCAGAATGAGGAACATGTTCATTTAAACGATGATCAATTACTGGTTACTACGTTTACATTGATGCAAATTATTTTTATTTTGGCTGTTGTCATTGTTATTATAATCTATCGTGACTACAATCTTGTAATGAAATAAAAACTCATCTTGTTTTCAAGTCATGTACTTGTATACTTCAAAAATTCAAATCCATGGGTTATAGTGATGAAGAACAAAAGAAGTACATCTCCAGTTGCCAACAAGAAATGATGTTCTCAGTTTCCAAGCATGCATACATGGAATTATTGATAGTTTCTGTTTACAATAAAAATGTACTGTGTTTTCTCTGATTCTTTCTATTACATAAGTTTTAGATTATGATCATAACGGTAACAAATGTTGCTTTAGCAAATGTTTTTTGCAAAACAAATTATTCTATTACTTCTGAACAATGGTGGAAGGTGCAATTGATTTCCTAGTCTACAATGAGGGGAGTACTGTATTCTTCATCTCTATGTTATGTTGTGTTGCATTTTATATTTTGTTCATATATGTATTCTTAGGAAAAGGAAAACAAGAAAGGATGTGGAAGATCTTATTTTAGTTGGAGTGTTCAAGCAGATGAGATGATATTAAGAAAGGTGTGCGATGCTATTATGGAGGGTAATGGTAAAACTCCTGATGGAAAGATACGAGTTGATACTTGGCTGAAGGTAATTGATGATTACAATAAAGAAACAGGAGGTAACATCCAAAAGAAAAATATTGATAGTCGAATGAAAACATGGCGACAAATGTACAAAATTTATACAAAGATTGGTGTACAAAGTGGTTGGGGATGGAACTACATTCATGGACATAGTGATATCACAAAAGAAGTTTGGAACGAATTTGTTATGGTTAGTTGAATTTTTTCAAATTTAAATTTAACATTTGATTAACTTATAATTTGTACTAATATTTTTTTTCCTAATAGGTTCATCCAGAGTGTGCATAGTACAAGGGTAAAGCATGTCCTATATATGACCAGCTTCAAATAATATTTGAAGGAAATCTTGCAACAGGCTCAACTAAAATGAGTACAACAAATCTGAGAGCAACTGTGAACTTGAATGAAGATACAAATAACCTTGATAATGTACCTCTTACACAAAATACTATGGAATTTGAGGTTGAAACTCAAGAGCCTTTTCCTACTCAAACTCCTCTTAATTTGAATGATGTAGACTCATGCAGGAAAGAAAAACGTCCACGTCCACATGCTGAATCACAATAACTTATGGCAACTACAATGAACAATGTTGGTGTATCACTTATGAATTATTTTAGTGAGGATTTGGAAGAAAATTCGAAGAAAATGGCATACTCAGAGCATGCTATACAACTACAAGAGAACATGATATTGATTCAAAAGGAGAAGATGACATTTACACAACGTATTGAAGAAAGGAAATTAACATACATGGAGAGGAAGATGGAATTGTTAGAGAAAAAAGATCGTGAAGAAGATGATGTTCTCACTATTTTACTTTCACTTACAGATCTTACAGAAGAAGAAAAATACAAGGCAATGCAATTATTAGAGATAGAATCAAAGAAGAATCAATTTAGGCGTCTACCACCGAACATGAGAACTTCATGGTTGAAGTTCAATTTGAAATGATGTGCTTTTTTCATTTAAAAATTTAAATTTTGTTGAACATGTTTGAATTTATTGAACTTGTGTTATCCTTAATGTTACGTAACATGGTCTAAACATTTTGTTGATGTATGCATTGTTTTGCATTGTATGCTATTATTATGTTTTTTTTATTAAATCATAATTGGTATGATAGGTACAGATGCAAGAATTAGAATTTATGAAGACGTCTATGTCCATTATTAATGAAGATGAAGAACGAAAGAAGAAAAAAAGAAAAGTTATATTGGGAACATGGCAATTCCTATGCGGAATTACTATAAATGGGATTCAAACATCCACCACTCGTATATATAGTAAGGAAGGAGCACAATATGTACAAAGATTGTTAGATCCATCGTCACCATATCAAGCATACAATTGCAGGAAAATTTATCGAATGAGTCAACATGTTTTTTCACAATTTTGTGGATTATTAAGAAATATGAAAGTAATATCAGATAGTAGAAATATGAGCGTAAAGGAGAAACTTGCAATTTTTTTAGTAACAGTTGGACAAAATCAAAAGTATGGAGTAACCAGAGAGCGTTTTCATCGCTCAGCATGGATTGTTAGTACATATTTCAATGAAATGATAAATGCTATATTAAAAATAGGTGATATACTTCTAGTTAAACATGAAGTTGCTACACACAATCGAATTCAGAATGATGTTAATGTTTATCCATATTTCAAGGTACACACTTCAATCTTTATTTCTATTTTAATATTTCATGTTATTCATTTATATATTAATAAAAATTTATTTTTGGTATGAGTAGGATTGTATAGGTGCTATTGATGGTACACACATTAAAACCACAATTTATGGAAAAGAGAATGCCCGATTTAGGAATAGAAAAGGTGAATTGTCACAAAACGTATTGGCTGCATGCAATTTTGATATGGAATTTACTTATGTTCTCAGTGGGTGGGAAGGTTTAGCTGCTGATGCTCGACTCCTTCAAGATGCAACAACTCAATGCAATGGTTTGCAAGTACCACGAGGTATATAACTTATGATCTACCTTTATGTTACCTTATTTTCAAAATTGAATTTATTTCAAATGATGTTCAAATATATGCAGGTAAATTTTACTTAGTTGATGCTGGATTTCCAAATAGGCCTGAGTTTATATGTCCATTTCGAGGTGTTCGATATCACTTATCAAAATATGAAGGAAATCGACAACCAACAAATGCAGTGGAAAACTTCAACTATAGACATTCACAGTTGAGGACATTAATTAAACATACATTTGGAATAGTCAAACATCATTTTGCAATATTACGAGGATATATGTCATTTCCTTTCACAACTCAAGCAAAAATAGTGTTGACATGTTTTTTAGTTCACAACTTTATTCGTAAAGCAAATAAAACAGACTTATATCAAGATCTTGAAGATGAAGTACAAGAAGATGAACGTGATATACAAGTTGAAGACTTTACAAATGTAGAAAGATAATATGAAATACTTAACACTATTGGGAACAACACACAAGAGCAAAGAAAAGAAATTGCAGATAAATTTCCTGAAAATATTATGTATGCAATGTGGGATGGTCGTGAATGAAAATATTACAAACATCATAATGAGTAAATTTTTTGTAATATGCCTTTTTTTTGATCATTACGAGGAATATAAAATTTATAATTATCCTTTTGTTGTTTTAAATATGTAATATAACGGGAAAGTTATCAATTTCTGTTATGTTGTGATTTATTTTATATAATGATATATTTAATTAATTGATAAATGATATATAAACATTTATTTTAATAATATATTCATTTAGTAATGTCAACAATTCATTAATAAATTAATTACATTTTCATTAATTATTAGAAGTCAATACTTAATTTTATTAAAAATCAATTTTATTCAATTCCCTCCAATTCTGTCATGTGCACAAATACTTGGAATTCAATTTCCATCAAATTCCTGAACGTGCACAAACACCCAGATTTTGAATTCTTTCCGTCAAATTCTAGGTGCACAAACAGGCCACAAATATCACAGTGAATAAGTTCAAAAGGAGATTAACTCAAAATAAGACACAAACAACAGAAGGTAGCACAATGGTGCTTACTCAACTGATAAGACTCATAATCAAAACTAGAAAGATGAACCTAAAGTAATGCTTTTTGAAGTTAATTGTGGGATGGGTGCCTAAGATGGTAATGCTGCAAAATCGAAGATTCAGATATTGTCATCAACTATTCCTAACCTTTAACTGTCATAGTTGAGTAATTTACAATAGGTGAGGAATCAGGTCTATAAAAGGATGTCAACAATCGAAAAACTTTGGAAAATGTGATCTGTAGATTTGATAGAGTATCACCACTGAGAATCTGATTGCGAACTGGTCTAGCAATATCAGTCTAGCAATATCTAGATTGAGACCATTGAGATAAGCAACTAAAAGTAACTCATCACGATATTGCCAATACTATTGAATATCGGTAGTAATCAGTTGATATGTCTCAAGTTCATTTGCTAAAGTACGAAATTGAGTGAATTGTTCTTGCATCGAGAACCCCCAACGTCCAATGAAGATTTGCTTATAAATCTCAAAAATTCTACTTTTATTTTTAACATTTCCATAAGTTAGCTCCAAGGTGTCTCATATTTTCTTGGTTGGCTCAAGAAATACCATGCTAGCTACAACTTTGGGTTCTAAACTATTCAATGTCTACGAAATGACAATTGCATCTACGACAAATCATTCTTCATAGCTATTATATTTATCATCTGATGGAGGTTGAGTAATGTGCTTAATGCATCTATGTGCTACTAAAAACTTCCTGAACCCTTAAGCCCATTGGATAGAATTCTTCCCATTTAGCCTTTAAGAGGTATCCCTTAAATTTTTGGTGAATTCATCCATTGAGTTCATGCCGCTGATAACCCTAAAGAGTTGATTTAGGATAAAGGTTGTGTGTCACAAAGGTTTGTCCTTCACCAACACATGGATGACTAAAGAAGACACAACCCAACAATGCATCAAAAGACCATGGTGCACATAGAGAGAGGAGAGGAGAGGAGAGGAGAGATGTCAATGACTCCAACCAAAGATGGAAGAGAGATAGGAAGAGCTATTACATACATAAATATAGTTTAGACATCTACATCATTTCCCATCTACAATAAGCCTAAAGCCAAGCCACTAGCCTAGAGACGAGCTGTCAATCAATTAGGTAAGTTGTAAAGTACAGAAGTTGCAAAAGAAACAAACATTATGGATAGAGTTAGCAAGGTAGACACACATGGAAGTTACTCTAATACCAAGTGAAATCTCGCATGATGAAGGTAGAGAGGAAGAAGATGGAAGAAAGGTGGAGAAGAAAAAGTCTCCTAAGAGAGTGTCAACTACCCCCTCTCCCTCTTCCATTAGGTTTACATGAGAAAGTACCATATTACCCTTAACTTAATAACTCAATAGACTTAAAGCAAATATGTATTGGAAAGGATGGTAGGAGGACTTGAAGAGGCATGTTCGTAAGTGTGATGTTTGTTAATGTAACAAATACAATAATACCACTCTGGTAGGATTATTATAGCCTTTTTTGATTCCCAGACATAGTTGGACAGATATAAGTATGAATTTCATTGGAAAATTACCTCCGTCATGAGGAAAGACAGTTATCTAGGCAGTAATGTATTGACTCACCAAGTATTGTCACTTGGTACCACTTAAACATCTTTATTCAGCTAAGGATCTAGCTCAAGTATTCATGGAGCTAGTAGTTTGATTACATGGGATCTTGCAAATGATAGCATGTGATAAAGATCCTCTCTTTACAAGTACCTTTTGCATGAACTAATATAGTGACAAGGCATCCAACCATGCATGACTTCAATCTATCACCCTCAAAGTAATCGGCTGATTGAAAACTTAAACCATACAGTTGAGACCTATCTCTATTATTTCACATTCCAACATCGCAGGAATTGGATTAAATGGCTATTGTGGGTGGAGTTTTGGCATAACACTAATGTGCATAATTCTATAAGGTGTATGTCATTTGAAGTCTTATACAGAATCAAGCTACTGACACCACTTTCTTATCTACCTGATACTACAAAGGTGACTATAGTGGATGATGTGCTGCAAGGTTGGGAGATATTATTTCAAAGATTGCAAGAAAATATACACAAGGGACAAAACCGAATGAAGATGCTATCAGACAAACATAGGCATGACGATGAATATCAAGTGGGAAACTGGATTTACTTAAAATTACAACTATATTGTCAAGGGAGTGTAGCAAGTCACAAGTCACAGGATGTACAAATTGACACCACAGTATCATGACCCTTTCCAGGTGGAGCAACGCATTGGCAAGGTAGATTATTGTCTATTGCTTTCACCAGAATCTTGAATTCACCTGGTCTTCCATATATCTCAACTTGGAAGAAAGGTGGGACCATTCGTCAATATAGTCAATCCCCAACAACCGATGATGCATCTAGAAGCCAGCAAAGAGCTAACAAAAATTTTTAGCTACAAAATGGAAAGGAAGGGGAATTGGGTGATTACGAAGGTGCTGACCCAGTAGGAGGGAGAAGAAGTGGTTGTGGCAACTTAGGAAGACTATTATAAGTTGGCAATGCAATTTCTCAACTTTGAGGACAAGACCTCTCCAACAGTAGGGAAGATGTAATAAGTGGATTTCAGCTGGCCCAACCCAGAAGCTCTGATGTTGAAATCATGTTATAATTAAGTGTCAATTAGCAGTAGAGTCATCATCGAATGTGTGATTGAACATTTGGAGAATGTTGCCTCTCGAATGCAGCTTGTAAAACCATAATATTTTTTAAAATTTTTAGTTCTTGTTTGTATTTCCACCATAGATCTTCACTATTCCCAATGTTAGCAATGCCAGACAGGGGAGCAGCAAGACAATAGAATAGCCATCAACCACAACTTGAATAGATCTGCCACTACAAATTTTATGCCAAAAGTCAACCTAAATAACCATCAACTAGGGATTTGAACTGAACGTGGAGTAATTCCATAAATAAATAAATGTGAAGGACAAGTAATGCATACCTCAACTTGAATTAAAATTCCTGCATTTTTCATAGCATCCACATATTCTTCAGCACTTGCCACCTAAAAAACAGCTAATTTTCAATTCAAATGTCATATAAGTAATTTAAGACAATAGAATAAACTAATCAAGCAATAGCTGAAGTTCCTTTCATATAGTGTCCAGTACACCTAACAAATGATGAAATTAATTGAGTACATCTTATAGTGGTTATGCCATGAGCATAATAGAATGGCTTGTGTCAAATATTTTTACTTTTTTATAAACAATTTCATAGAATACCTTGACAATTACCTTACTTTTTTTCCTATAGGCTGTTTTGAATTCTATGGATAGCTACAGGGAGAAGTCATGGACAAATTGAAGGATTTTTGTGACTTCAAGCCAATGAGTTTGTGTAATGTTAGCTACAAAATTGTGGCTAAGATCCACTAGATTGGTTCCTCTTCTCAACAAACTAATCCTCCCACTTGTGGGAGAGTGTTTCCATAAACTTTGTGGGAGAATTGCCCAAAACTTAACAAAGGTCATGATCATCTCTATGTGATTGTGGATAGATTCTCCAAGATAATTGTGTTGATCACTTATAAGAAGACTATCAGCAAGACCAAGGTAGCCAAACTTTATTTCCAACATATATGGATACACTTTAGATTTCTTGGCTCCATTATTTTAGATAGAGATAACAGGTTTTTGGGTACTTTTTAGCAAACCCTTGGAATTTGATGATACTACTTTGAAACACCACTTTCCATATCATCCTCAAATAGATGGCCAAACAAAGGTGATGAATAGAACCATTATCTACCTACTTCGAGGATACAATTCCTAATATCTAAAGATGTGAGATGAGAATTTGCCATATATTCAATTTGCCTTCAATAGGGCCTTACGTAAGTTTACTAGAAAGACACAATTTGAAGGCTGTTTGGAGTTTTTGCTAGCTAATATTTTTTATTTAGAATTCACCTTGGATAGCAATGATCCCTTAAAGGGGGACTAAGAGGCTAGAAGAGCAAGGTGTTTCATAGAACACATCTAGGCTATTCATTCCAACATACAACTCTTGAAGGCACACAAACACTATAAGGCAAGCCATAATCAACACCAGCAAAAAGATACCTTTTCTGTGGGAGATCTAGTGTAGCTTCACTTGGGAAAGCAACATTTAAAGGAAGCATCACTTAAGCTGAAACCTTTAAAGTATGGTTCTTTTAGAATCTATAAAATGATAGGAGAGAATGCTTGTCAATTTGAGATGCCATCATACATGTCCATCTACCCCATGGTGAATGTGAATGACTTGAAGCCCTTTAAGCCGTCCTTAATAGATAATGAGTTGAACGCAAGCCTACCACCAACTAAAGACATGCATATCTAAAAGGATGAGCTACTCCAAGAATGTCATTCTAGAAGTGGAAAAGTCACCACAAGTGATGATCAAAACCTCGTTGGAAGATAGATTTGCTATGTTCAAGAGATAGCTCTCTCCAAATTAGGTTTCACAATGTTATTATAGGCATACCCAACCTTAATACAACTCTTGACTTAAATACCCAAGTGTATAGGTTGGACTAAACAAAATAAAATCTAAGGCAAATAATTAGGCACACAACCCAATGCTCAAACTACTAGACTAAATGTTCATCACATCTCTTCCCCCCCCCCATCAAACATTGTCTTGTCCTCAAGACTTGAAAATTGCATCAAGAGCTTGTGATATTTCTCCCAAGTTGTCAGAGATGATCCACTCTTGTCATTACACTAATGCTTGTGTTACTACAGAATTCCCTTTCTTATCCACACATCACTTTAAGATCTTGAAATTAGAGAAGGCCAACTTTATTTGACAGCTCTATTGAAATCTATTTTTCTTAAAGGTTGTATTTAGTGGAAGGATAATCTTGTTAAAGTCTTTGATAAATTTGTGGTAGTATCCTACTAAACTCCAAAAATTGTGCAATCTCTTCACATCCATAGTTTTGGCCAATTTAGATGTGTAATCAGAGGTAATTCATTGTTTGTCAAAAATGGATATAAGTAAATATATATAAGATCCCAAATAGATCTTACACAGATCATATATGGATCCAAATACAACCAAAGTATAATAACTAATATTCCCCCTCAAACTGAAAGATATATTTTTCATGGCCAACTTGTTACAAATATAATCAGTGACACTTGACTTAAATCCTTGGTAAGGACGTTGACAAGTTCCTTTGATGATGGAGTATATGGAGTGCAAATGATTCTCTTTGTCACTAAGTCCTTGACATAGTGACAATCTATCTCTATGTGTTTGGTACATTCATGAAACGTTTCATTTTTAGCTATATGTATTGTTGACTAGTTGTCACAGTACATGGGTATAAGCTCCTATATAGTAACTCCACACTCTTGAAGGAAAGAGTAGACCCACATCATTTCACAACTTGTTTCTCTTATAAATCTGTACTCAGATTCAAAGCTAGAACATGAGACAATATTCTATTTCTTGCTTCTCTAGGTCATAAGATTTCCATTGTCATATGTAAGGTATCCTGAAGTGATTTTTTGTTAGCTTTATCCTCTGTATAGCTAACATCAGAGAAGACTTCTATCTTCAAGTGTCCCTTTTTCTAATATAATAGACCTTTCCCTGATGTGCTTTTTAGGTAGGCAAGTAGTTGTTGAACTCTTGTCTAGTAAGCTTTTCTTGGTATGTGCATAAATTGGTTGAGCAACCCTACCATATAAGTAATAACTAGTCTGGTAATAGTGAGATAAATCAACTTTCCCACCAATCTTTGATATTGTTTAGGATTATCTAGTTCCTCACTCATAGTATCCCAAAACTATGGTTTTTGTCAATTGGTGTTGTCTCTAGCTTGTAATCAAGATATCTAGTTACCTTTAGTAGATCAAGTATATACTTTCATTGAGAGAATCATTTTTCCTTGAGAATATGCAAACTCAATGCCTAGGAAGTATCTAGGTCTCCTCATATCCTTAGTTTGAAAATTTTTTCCCAAGTAATCTTTGATTCTAAAGACACCGTCAATATCACTATCGGTGAGAAGGATATCATCTACATATATAGTAAGAATAACAATTCCTTTTGTAGTTTGCTTGAGAAACACAAAGTGATCTATAGTGCAACGATGAAAACCTCCACGAAACATGGCTTGACTCAACTTTTTAAACCATGCACGTGGACTTTGTTTCAAACCATAAATGACCTACTTTAGCTTGCATACCTAAGACTCTCTTTGAGCAACATAGCCTGGTGGTTGTGCCATATAAACTTTTTCGATGAGGTCACCATATAAGAAGACATTTTTTATGTCTAGTTGGTGCAATGCCCATTATTGATTGATAGTGAGGGAGAGAACCTGAAAGGGGTTGAGACGAGCAACAGGAGAGAAGATCTTGATGTAGTCAACTCTATATTCTTGTGTAAAATCATGTGCAACCAAGTGAGCCTTATAATGTTCCATAGACCCATTAGGCTTATACTTGATAGTGAAAACCTATTTGCAAGTGACTACTGTATAGAGTTTTTTATGTACTATTGTTGGACAGATTTCACAATACAATTGGTTGTGTTCGGCTTATTGGACAGTCCTTTCATGGAAGTTCTCGTGGGTTATACTTTCTCTCTAATCTATGGTTGTGACTTGTTTATTATGTAAATGGCTTCTAAAGATGCCTTGACATGTAGTTTTGTACTAGTTTCTGAAAAGCTAAATGGAAAAAATTATATATTGTAGGCCCAATGCTTTGAAACAATTGTTCTTACCCATAGGACGTTAGGCCACTTGACATGTGATTCTCCAAGTGATAAATTAGATATCCATGATGATTGGCTTGCCAACAATGCTATCATAGTTTTGTAGCTACTTGCAAGTATAAAGTTGACCATTGCTCAAAGTGTTTTTATGATATGACTAGTACGAAAGATCTGGTTATCTTTAACAAAAACATATGGGTATAAAAAGAATGCGACCAAAGCCTTCTAAGTGTATGAAAAATTGTTCACACTCAGGTAAGGTGATCAAAGTCCCCAAGAATGCTACAGTGTTTTCCGTGGGATTGTAGAGGAGCTTGATCTCTACTAACCTCCAACCTTTGACATTAGTATTAGTAGGTGCTATAGAGAAGAACTACTTGTTACTGGTTTTTTGACAAGCTTGACTCTTGCTTTAAGTTCTCAGATTAGATGCCAAATTTAGAAGAAACATTTACTAAAGTCTTGTGGATTTCTACAGCTATTCCTGTTGCTCCAAATCTCATTGATAGAACTGCTTTGGTTACTTCCTCTTCCCACAATTATAGGAAAAGAGGTGAAAGAAGAGGCAAACCTAAGTGTCAACATTGTAACAAGCTAGGGCATCAATTAAAAAAATGTTAAGACAAGTTCAACAAACCTACTTGGGCCAAGGCCGTTATAGATATAGTGGACCCTTAGATTTCTTCAACATCCTTTAACAATACTTCTATTATGAAGATTTCCAAGATTGACTTTGAAAGACTAATGTAGTTACAAACCACCTCTATTCAAGCTACAATGGCATTAGCTTCCACCTCTTTAAGTATTGGTTCCGCCATGGTAACTAGGGAAGATACTAGTTCCTAGATAGTAGACTCAGGAGCCTCTTAACATATAACAAGTAGCCTTTCTTTATTTAATTGAATATAGATCTACCAAACCTTTATAGTGTGACTATCATTGATGGTCGTGCTTGCAAGGTTTCGGGTAGAGGGATTTTTTATGTCACCTTTGACATTTGCCTTGATCAAATCCTTTATATACTCGAACTACCTATGAACAATCTTTCTATTAGTACCATTACAATTCAATTTTCATATTTTTGTGACATTTTTCCCTTTCCATTGCATCTTTCAAAACCTTCAGACGGGGTTGAGGATTGGTTTAGGACGTAAAGGCAACGATGGCATCTACACCCTTGTGTAAAATATACCTAGTTCTAGTTTGACAACTTTGTTGTCAATTGATGGCTCCTCTACCTTTTGTGTACTTTGGCACCATCGTCTGAGGTATTCATCTCACTAGAAGCTCCAACATGCTTTACCCTAGTTATCTTTCTTTGAATTTCAGTGTGAGTTGTGTTAGTTGGGAAAACATAATAGATTTTCATTTTCCCAGGTTCATCTTGTCCCTAGTTGTCAAATGTTTGACTTAGTTAATTATGATATTTGGGGGCCAAATCATGTTACATTTGTTTCTAATCATTGCTACTACATTATTTTTGTTGAAGATTGCTCTTATGTATGTTGAGTTTATTTATTAAAAGATTGTTAGCATGTTACTACTATTATTCAAAATTTTCTTGTTGAAATCAAAACTTAATTTGATACTACTCTAAAATATTTATGCACGTATAATGCTTTAGAATTTGTTAGTATAAAATTTCAATCCTTGTATACCTCTCTTGGTATTATTCATCAAACTACTTATTATCATACTTCTTAACAAAATAACATTGCTAATGGTAAGCATTGTCACCTCCTAGATATTACTCAGATTCTTCTCATTCATATGAAAATTCCTAAGTATCTATGAGTTGATGTTGTGCTTGTTGTTGCTTACCTTATCAATTGTATGTCATCTACTTCGTTGGGAGGGAAAGTTCCTTTTAGGTGTTTGTATCCTCACAAGGAGTTGTTTACCCTTCTTCTTTGGGTCTTTGGGTGTGTATCTTATCTCTAGGATCTTTTTCTTGGTTTAAATAAATTGTTCGCTAGAGCTATCAAATGTGTGTTTATAGGATATTTTAGGACTCAGAAGAGGTATAGATGTTATCATCCTCTAACAAAAAATACCATACCTCTATTGATGCTACTTTTTTTAAGGATCAATCTTATTTCTCTACCATTGAATCCTCTGAGCATCCTCCTCATCCCACACCAAATGTAATTCTCCTTCAAAACACTCATCTTGATGACAACAAGTCGATAGATCGTTCTCTATAAGTGTATCATCGTCAAGGAAGACTACCTCTTATTCTTGAAGCTCCACCAATTATAACTTTTGAAGAAGGTTCTTCTACCATTGATTCCGAACTTGATATATCTTTGCAGCCTACACCTCTTGATCTCATCTATGGCAAAGGAGATGATCTACCGATTGCTTTGCAAAAAGGTACCTAATCTTGCACCCAACATCCTATAATCAATTATATTTCCTATGACAACTTCAACATCTCATGTTGTGATTTTACCTTGGGAGTGTCTTTTGAGTCTATTCTTAGCTCCTACCAAGAAGCATTGCAGCTACTATGTTGGAAAGAAGCTATAGATGAAGAGATAAAAAACTTGACGTCCCGTGAAACTTGAGAGTTGGTGAAATGTCTTATTAATGTCAATCTTGTGTTATACAAATGAGTCTTCACTATTAAACACAAATTAGATGACACAGTTGAAAGATATAAAACACGACTTGTGACTCATGGATTCACTCAGGAATATGGTATAGATTATGAAGAAACATTTGCTTCGGTAGCTTACCTCAATTCCATTCGCATCATTCTCTCTATAGTTGTGAATGAGAATTGAACTTTACATCAACTTGATGTGAAGAATGCTTTTCTATATAGAAATCTTAATGAGGAAATCTATATAGAGCAACCTTCTGGTTATGTTACTCAGGGAGAAAAATAAGTGTACTTGTTGTTAATGTATCAATCTATAATCAGGTAAATGGATCTAATAAATGTTTGCAACTAAGGTAAAGGATAACTAGCCTTAGCAATCAATGGTCTTGAAGTCTCTCCATATGTACGAAAGGGGCAACTACATCATGTAGAAGATGTTTTGTGCCTACATGATGTGGGAAACATGGAAAGAAAAATGTAATGTCAAGTACAGCAATACAAAGAGATCTTTTGCGAATATCAAAAGAAGGTTGAAAGATGGACATCCAATACTTCATAGAGCAGAGCAATAGATCCTCAAACACAACATTATGGGAATCCCATGTATCAGCCCAAGGAAACAATGGATACAATGAAAGAGACCATAGCAAAATTTCTTTGAACTTAATATAGATGGGACATGGATGGTAGCTAATTTAGCAAGAGGAAAATTTCTTTAAACTTAGTATAGATGGGACATGGATGGCAGCTCATTTAGCAAGAGGAGGATGGATCATCTGAGATTGGGGATGACTGATTTGGGTGTTCTCCAACTCCTACAATGATTCCTCATCAGTGATCACAAAATTAAGAGCACTTCATGAAGGGCTACTTTTATGCCTAAACAACAAGGTGGCACTAGACAAGGTAGAGGTGGAATAGACTTAAAGGAGGTGGTAGATATGATCAAAGCAAGCTATAGCTACTGGCAAGTGCACTCCATGTGGGACCTGCTAGTGCATATGATCTAATAGGTGCATTCCTTTGTCCATGTATACCAGGAGAGTAAAAACATGGCTGATTGTTTGGTCAAGGAGGGAGCAGTTAGGATGCAACAAGTAGTGTACAAATAGGTCCAAGAGTTACCAATGAAGGCTAGAGGACCTTGATAGTTGGAGGTGCCAAGCATTTGACAAAAATGACCCTTGTAGTGTGGCCACCTTGAGTGGTGAAGGTCTTTGTGGTTATTTTGCTACTCTATGTTATGTTGGTAGGGCTTCAGTCTAATCCTCTTCATTTGTAACTCTAAATTGTCTTGAGCCCCTACTCCATAAAATAGACCAGGGATGTTAATTAAGTCATGGATGTAAAAGAACTAACAAAATTATTCTATAATAATAACCTCAATGGTAGCTGAAGAAGAATTCCGGAGTCCACAGGATAGATTTCCACTAGCACCAAGAATGACTTTATTAGATCTAAAAGGAACAAAACAAGATATATTTCTTTTATGGATTTTTACATGCATGCCATCAAAAACTTTGATAATTACTTGTATGTCATTCAAAATTCATATTTATTTGTGTACCACTATAAAAACCTTTGTTTTACTTTGATATTCCTAATACCTACATTATTCTTGATATAATAACTGCAACGATATTCTAATAAGAATTACAAATTTTAATGACATACAAGTAAATATAAATTTTTGAACGGTATACAAGTAATTATCAAATTTTTTAACAAAATGCAAGTAAAAGATCCTTCTTTTATAGGAAACTAACATATATAATAGAGTGCAACTACTAATGCAAGATGGCAACCATAATGATCACAAGGATAAATGAAAATAACAACCAAATGATAGAAATAATAACGGTAAATTAATAATACTAACAAATAAGCTCATATTAAGACAACAAGCTTGGGTGCATCAACAACATTTCTTCTGACCTAGCATTATTAAAAATTACGTTTTAACTTCAAAAAAAATCCTCATGTCAGCATATATTGCAATACCTTTAGTATTGAGTATAATTTTTAGTAATTATAACATCATATGATGCACTTGTAAATGGGGCATCAAACTCCAAAGCAATTCATTGGAGGGGCTCATTTCTGTATGTCAATGGGTATAGAGATCCTCACTAAAATAACAAAATCTGCAGTAGGTTTATTCTAAGATTTCCTTCATATGTAGCCTAATTGGGTCCTAATTATCATACTTGCAGAAAATGCATCCTAATTATCGATTATTAACAAAGAGCAAATGCAAGATAGTGAAGAAGTAATGAATGATATACATGTATAATAATAGTTTCCACTAGCAAATGCAAGATTACTCATTCATTTTTATACCATACTTCCACTCCATGACATTTAAAAACTGATTTATAACGTAATAATTTTTTTCCATTTTTCCTTTTCTCTTCTCTTCTCTTTTTTTCCTCCTTTTTTACTTTCTCTCCCTTTCCTTTTTATTTTTTTCTTTTCTCTTTCTCCCTTTTTTTCTGCTCATGCTTCACTAACCTTCTTCAGTCATCTTTCATCTACAACTCAACCATCTCACCCTCTGCATTCTTAATGGGTGTAAGCAACAATGAATATGATGAAATCTCTTAACCATTGAAGTCTAATGGTAGTGGTGAAGATAGACACAACAATAGTGGTGAAAGCATGTGGTGCAGGCATGCAACACAGACACAAAATACTAGTGGCAAAGTCCAATGCTTTCTACCTCTTGATTGATGACTTTCATGGTGGTGCAAGCATGACATCCTCTCTCCAACCTGCAATGACACTTCTTCAAGATGGAGTGGATGACCTCCCTTTGGGACTGACAGGAGCAAGAACTAAATGGGAGTGGTTGAGAATTGAGCAGGAGGAAAACATGAGTGGAGTTGGTAACAAGAGAGGGGCTTGGAGGCCCTAGTGGTGGCACTAAGGTTAATCTGTGTAGGGGATGGGTGGTGACGAGAAGGGAATCTTGGACCCCTATCAATGGTGACAATAGAGTGTTGTGAAACCCTTGTCAATGATGGCTGCAACAAGTAGGGAGCTAGGGTTTCCCCCTTTGTTTTGTTGGTAGCAATAGGACTAACAAGTGAGGTGGGAGAGGTGGAGGGATCTGAAAAAAAATAGAGAATAAGGAGAAGGGTTAGGATGTGTGAGAGAGAGGAGCATCTGATGTAGGGGGCAATGACAGCTAGTGGTAGTCGAGAGGAGGGTGACCTCTAGGGTTTCCCTCCTCTTCATTTAGATCTTTCACACGTTTGATTTCTTAAAACCTAAAACTATAATAGCACGTGAGAATACAAGAGATTAGGTGGAAATGGAATAATCTCATTAGCAAATATAAGTTTTGATATATAAAGGTCACATAGAAAAGATAAACATATTTTAAACAATGTGGGACTAAACCTACAACACCCATATAAACCTAATACATTATTACTTAAACAGAATATTTATGTAATTTCATATTACTCCTATTTTTGTAATTATAAGTAAAGAGGATCAAAAGTAAGACATTATTTACTTGAACCCTCACAGTACTTTAAAGTACTTCTGATTCACTAAAAGCATGCCTAAATTCTTCAGGATTCAAAGGGAATGACATTTGCATCACCAAAGCCTCACTTAAGTGAAGAAAACAATAACAAAAGTTCAAAGGGAAAGAAAGAGAGTTCAGTTCTAAATTTTTTCCTTATAGTACAAAACTACAATTTGAAAATATAACCATGGGGCAAGGGTAAAATACTTCATAGTTGTTGCAAAGTCAATTTTTCAATAGTTGTGATACCTCATAAGTTATTACCCCACAACTTATTACAAAATCATTTCTTGAATGCTTCTTGATTGATGACATGAAGTGACTTTGTAGATGTTTTATGTGCATGATCAGACATCAATCTCATCATCAATCTGAAGACAATTTACATAAAAGAATTTAAACAATATATAATTTGCTTTATCAAATCTGATGAAATCTCCACAAAGTTGTGTGATGCAAGTGGCATTGTATTCATGTATTTTTCTCTTGCATTCCTAGACCTAAGCGTTCTTTTTGAATACTTATGAACCTGTCTTTGACAAAAACTTCCTCAACTTGCTTCATAAATAGTAATTATTTTGGATATTAAAATAAAATTCCTACTTTTTTCTGCTTCATCAATGTTTCAGATATAAAACTTATGATTTCAACCTTAACTATCTTTGTGGGTTCTCAAAAGGAAAAATTAACATCAAAGCTCAAGACTAAGAACCAAAATGCAATTAAAATAAATAACAGTGGTTTATTGATATTTGTATAAAAAATTATATATCTATGCACATATCCTTTGAAATTCAGAAGCACATATTTATATCATAAAAAAAGACAAACTTAATAGTTAATACACAAGGGACCAATTGTGCATGGCTTAATTACACAAGTGGAGAGGTTGTTTCCTAGGATTGGAGCCTTTGACTGGTACATCACTATACAATAAAATTCATCTTATTTACTAAAACTCAAAAATCCACAGATACGTTTGTTGGAGCTGTCTAAAAACATAAAAACATATCCTTTATGGATGAGATTCTCATAACCAGTCCAACTAAGAGGCAACAGTGGCAAAGCATTGTTCTACTCAATGTTACCATGATACTAATATCATAAAATACAAAGAGCATGACCCAATAATCTTTGTGGTAGGAATGGTTTTGAATGCCAATTTCATGTCAAATTTCACAATCTAAAAGAAAAACACATGGTGATTCAATTTTGAAATGTTGTATCATGTTGATGAAACATGGTGAAAAGGTCCACATGTATCTACAAAACTTCCGTATTGTGTCATTCAAAGGATCAATTTGAAACCATTTCCTTCAGACATTAAGGAATTGAGGCACTGGGTGCTAGCTTGAGCAACTACAATTATACTACATACAAAATTGAACTTAATATATAATTATTTGTAATTCAGTCATATTTTTAAAAACAAGATATATTTCAGTAATATATTAGTTTGTATATTTCGATAACACATACAATTATATATTTCAAGAATCATATATATTTCAATAGTGTTGGAAGAAAAACCTTAAAAAACCTAACTACAACATGGATCCTGTAAGGATCCATCACTGAATATGATCAGTGTAAGGATATACCAAGTTTGGGTAACCAGGCATCTCAATATTTGTACTCACAGGCATAACTTCAAGTTTATTGTTAGAAGTTAACTTTTGGATCATCTTTGTGGAATCCAAATTTTGAGGAATAACCTAGAAGTTTGTTTTGGAGAGTTTAAACCAAAAAATAAGGTTGTAAAGTAAGCATATTTGCATTAGAAAACTAGGTTTTGATTTTGTATGAAGTATTTTAGTGTATTTACTTTTCTAAAAATTCGTTTTGATTTTTCAATTAATCCAAGACTGATAAGATCAACTGATAACAAAAAAATAAAGTTTATTAAAATATAAAACATCAAAATGAAGAGGAAATACATTTGTAATATTACAAAATGTACTAAAACAAATATAACACTATTTATATACACATTTTAGCTTTTTTTATTGTATCTAAGCACCATTCGATAATGTATAATTTGATGAAAATGAAAGGTATATAGATGACATTTCTTATAATAACTTCTTGGTTTACATTGTAAATAATAGATGAAGTAGATAGCAACCTTAGAAAAAATATCAGCTTCTGCAACAAACTTCCCAATCTCAACTTTTGGAAGAAGTTGACATCTTTACATTTTCTCTTTCAAAAAGCAACAAACTACTCCAAACATTAAATGATGTATCCTATTTGGGATAGGTCTTCGGAAAAGTCTAATGCCTAAAAGCTACTCCAAAAGCAAGTTCAAATGGAATCAAAGTAAGGATGCACATGCAAAAGGTAAAAACAATAAAAGGGAAATATGAAGGTAAAATGTTACCATGAAACCCCTGAAAAGTCAAAAGGGACAACACAATTTCCATGGAGAGCCAAAATCCAACGTATTGGCCTGCTAAACATAACCTACAAGTAGAAAATAATGTATCATTGTTGCCTCTGTTAAAGCCTTGTCACCGTGAAAAGGAGATAACTCACTAAAAGTATCTCAAAGCTAAGGTACTTGACACTTCCAAATAGATGACATATTATACTTGATACCTTGATTTTCAATTTGAAAGATTATACCAAAAGGTTCAAAGTGTTGCATGCAAAGCCATAAATTGACGCATCATATGAAAAACATAAAATATCCTATCTATGGCAAGGACCATGCTAATAACTTGAGAAATATTTTAGAGAATAATGCCAAGATATTAAAGAATAGTGACAAGCAAAAATATCTTCTTTTTTAAGGCTATTCCCCCCTTTCTTCTTATATCTTGCTTTCTTAGGTTAGATGCAACATTTTTACAAAAAATCATTTTTTAGAATATCCAAATTTCATAGGATTTTTACCACTTTCCTTGAAATAATTGAATTTTAATGATTTTAGGAGTAAATTCCTTGATACTTGATAGTACTTTGAACTTTGATTGATTTTCATTTTAATAGCCTGAATTTTAAAATGGATCACTTTGATACACTGAACTATCAAAATCTTTTAAAACCTAATTTAAACACTAAGAATTGGACTGGTCAACCATCTTGTTGACCAACTTGGTGCAAAAGTTGTTCAATTTGTTGCATTATTCAATTAACACATTTATCAACCGGACAACCAATCAGTTGATTATTTTGAGATTTCAATTTTTTATAAGAATTGCATACATACATAATTAATTGATTGCTAATCATAAATTGATAATTGATGCATGCATGATTATATGATTGATTAATTAATAATTGGTTAATAATCACATTTGAAAGAGGTCATGTATATAAGAGACATGATCTCTTGATTAAGGTATAATTAGATTCAGGCAATGCAAGTGATAGAGGGGATGGAAAGTCAAATTTAGGTTTCTATATCTATGTTGTAAGAACCTAGTTCCTTGGCAAAGCAAAAAACAAAATGTGGTATTTATATCTAATGCTAAAGTAGAGTACCAATCTATGGTCTAGATTGATTGTGAGATGTTGTCACTCAAGTTTCTTCTATACAAGCTTGAGCTTAGAGATCAAACTCTTATGTGCATGCATTGTAATAATTAGACTATGATTTTGGTCCATCTACTCACCACTGTGGTTTCCCATTCTCGTAGTCCTGATGTCAATTGGCTCTAATACCAGTTACAATGATCATAACCTTGATGATCGATGCTTGTAATGTTGGAAGGGTGGAAGATCAATGGTGAAAATGTTGGAAGATGGATTTGCCATGTTTGAGAGGTAGCTTTCTCCAAATTAGGGTTTTACAAAGTCATTACAAGTCTAATGTCCATGACACAACATTTGACTTAAATACCCAAGTATTTAGGCTAGACCAAAACGAAATAAAGAAAACTAAAACAAATATCAAACTACCAGATCCAATGTCTGATCTACTGGATTCAATGCTTGATCTATTGGATCTAATATCCAAACTATCAGATCCATTGTTCAATCTACTGGACTAAATGTTTATCACAAAGAGTCTCTTTTATTATTATTATTATTATTATTTGATGAAAACCTCCGATCTATTCATGGGGTGAAGACCCTTAAATCAAAAAGATACAAAAGAAGGACTAGGCCTTACCTCAGAAAACACATTAGCTAACTCATCCATTCAATTACACCTAAGGTTGGTTGGGAAGTTTGCTTCCATAGTGACAAGATTATTAATCAAGCAAGGCAGATCAACACGCTTGTTTGCATCCACACTCTTGTTAACTTCCCTAAAACATGATGAACAGTCTTCACTAGTCTCTTAAGGAGATACTTTAGCAAAAGGGGCCTTGAAGTATAGATCTACAAGGATTTATAAATCATGTGCTGAGCTACGTTGCTTGGTTAATAATCTTGTCACAGAGCCTATTAGAATAATTCATTGTAATATTTGGGAACTAAATCATGTTTTGACCATTTTTTATTTTCAATACTATATTTGTTATGGATGATTAGGTGGGATTAAGTGTTCACTATTATTTCCAAAGAAGATACATATATATATACACTTGACTATTGGGCCTATTACACATTTACATTCTAACACTCCTCTTCAAATTGGAGCATAAATATCTACAAGTCCCAATTTGTTACAAAGATTAGTAAATGGACTAATTTGTAGAGTCTTAGTGAAGATATCTACAATCTCATCCTCGGACCAAATGAAAGGAAGTGATATGATACTTCGTTTAACAAGGTCATGAATATAGTAACAATCAATCTCAATGTGCTTGGAGCATTTTTAATAATACTCATTGTTGACAATGTCGATAATGGATTGATTGTCACAGAACATGTTAATAAGAGTCAAGATTATTATTCCCCATTAAGATAATAGATTTTTAATCCATACTAGTTCACTAATAGTTTGAGACATAGATCAAAGTTCTATTTCTGCACTTGATTTTAAAGGAACACTTTATTTCTTACTTCTCCATGTTACCAGATTGCCTCTCACATATGTGCAATAACTAGATGTGGATCTTCTTTTGGTGTCATTGCTTAAACTGGAGTCTGAGTATGCCTTGACCTGAAGATGATCATTCTTGGAATAAATTAACTTTTTCCTTGGTGAGCCCTTTATATAAGATAGAAGGTGTATAACTCCATTCCAATGTACTTATTGAGGTTCTTTCATAAATTGGTTAAGAACACCAACAATATAGGCAATATCAAGCCTAGTGACAATAAGATAGATGAGTTTTCCAATAAGTTTGTGTTAATGGTACACATTGAAATATAGATCTAAATCTCTATCTTGAAAGGGTGGATTTAACTCAATTGGAGTGGATTCTGGCTTACAACTAAAAAAACATGTCTCCTTTAACAAATCAAGAACATATTTTCTTTGTGTAAGAAGCATCTGATCTCCTTTATAGGTAAATTCAATGTCCAGAAAGTATTTTGGTTTACTCAAATCTTTAATAGAAAAATTATTTTGTAATAACTCTTTAGTTCTAGAAATACTTGCTACATCATTACTTGTTAGAAGAATGTCATCAACATATATAGCTAAAATAACAGTCATTATAACCCTTACGGACAAAGATCAACGAGTCAACCACACACTTTTTGAAATCATGTTGTAGCAGCACAAAACTAAACTTGGCAAACCAAGTGCATAGACTCTAAGAAAGTATACAATATTCTCCTCTTGAGCAACAAACCTTGGAGGTTGTTCCATAAAAACTTTCTCATCTACATCCCCATAGAGAAAGGCATTACTAACATCCATCTAGCAAAGAGACCAAGTTTGATTCACTACAACAGAAAGAAGAATATGGATGGAATTGAGACGAGTGATTGAAGAGAAAGTCTCTTTGTAATCAATATCATATGTTTGTGTAAAATCCTGAGCAACTAAGTGTGTCTTATAGTAGGCAACAGAGCTATCAGGATTGTGCTTACAATAAAAACCTAACAACAGTCGACCACTAGTGAGTTGACAAGATCAGGAATCAATTCCCAAGTACCATGACTAATTAATGCATATATTTCTTTATCTATAGCATGTTTCCATTAAGAAAGGGTAAGTGATTCATGAAAATCCTTAGGTATTGATTTCAAAAATAAAGATAAGGCAAAGTTACGATGAAAGACACCAAGAGAATCATAGGAAATAAAGTTAGAAATAGGATAGATAGTAGAGGTATGTGTACCTTTGCGATGGACAATAGGGAAGTCAAGATGAGAGGGAGATGGACCTATAGACATGGAAGAGGTGAGCATATCTAGAGTGGGCAATGTCTCATGAAGCCATCATCATCAATGATAAACTTGCAAAGGACGAGATAAAGGAGTTGCCTCTAAAGGCCTAGTGTCATGGGTGCACTTGTTAAAGGATCAGAAAAATATTTCTGATGTTATATGTACCTTTCTTAATGCAATTGAAACTCAATTTTTTGTTACTCCCAAAATTTTTCACACTGATAATGTATTAGAGTTTCTTCAACATGAGGTTCATACCATTTACTTCTCTCAAGGCATATTACATCAAACCACTTGCCCTCACACCTCTCAATAAAATGAGATTGTCGAGTGCAAACATTATCATATTCTTGACATTACTCACATCCTTTTGCTTGAGATGTGTCTTCATCATTACTTGTGGTCTGATACCATTCTTACTACTACTTATCTCATCAATCATATGCCCTCCTCTATTCTTGGCAGACAAATTCCTTTTCAACGATTGTTTTTAGTTAAGGAGTTGTTTATCTTACTACTTTGTGTTTTTAAGTGTACTATCTTTGTCAATGACCTTTCTTCGAGCTTAGACAAACTAGAACCTCGCTCTGATACCATGTTAGGGATGATTAAGTGGGATTAAGTGTTCACTATTATTTCCAAAGAAGATACATATATATATACACTTGACTATTGGGCCTATTACACATTTACATTCTAACAATATTATTTTCATTGATGATTTTTCTAGAGTGTTAAGTATTTTTGTTAAAAGGTTTTTAGCATATCTTCGATATTATTTTCAAATTTTTAATGAAATAATAAATCAATTTTCCATTACCTTCAAAATATTTTGTATTGATAATACCTTGGAATTTATTTAGATCGATATTAAACTTTTTAATGAAAATCATGGAATTATTTATTAAATCACTTGTGACCACATATCATGATTGAGATGTAGGTTCCAAAATATTTGCGGTTTGATATTATTCCCACCACTTCCTATCTTATTAACCAAATGTCATTTTTCACGTTTAAGGGAAAAATCCCTTTCCATCATCTACATCTTCAACAAGATTTGTTTTCTCTACCACCCAAAGTTTTTGGTTGTATTATTTTTGTCAAGGATTAACTCTTAGTTTTGATAAACTTGTTCCCTATTTAATCAAATGTGTCTTTGTTGGTTACTCTTGTACTAAAAAAGAATATTACTATCATTATCCTCCTACATGTCACTACTTTAACTTGGTTGATGTAAATTTCTTGAAAAATACATCTTATTTTGGTAGATTTGATTCTTTCTCTAGTAATGATCCTCTACCACAACCTCTTTATATTGATCCTATTACCTTATTTACAAGACAAGGACAAGCACCAAATGCAATTGACTAGCCATGTCCATTGTAGGTTTAGCAACAATGATGAGCTTATATAAGACTTGCTACCTCTACCATACCAACTTCTTTACTAGATGTAAATCCAACTAACTCTTACACAATGCAAAGGTAAACCAACAACCACCACCCATCTGATTTCTCAGTTTGTTTCTTATGATTATTTCAGTCCTACATTTCAATAATTTGTCATATCTTTATCATCAAAATCTATACCTAGAAATTATGAAGAAGCACTAATCCTTCCACATTGGAAGACCACTATAAATGATGAAATATAGGTATTGAATACTAAGAGGCACATGGGATTTAGTGACTCAAATTGAAGATACTTTGTAATCAGTTGTCGATGGTTGTTTCCCATCAAGCACAAAGTTGATGGTTCTATTAAGTGATGCAAAAGTTGTCTAGTTACTCATAGTTTTACACAAACTTATGACCTTAACCACACAAAGACTTTTTCTCAAGTTGCTCATCTCTTTTATGTGGAATAATAATTTACTGCCTTCTTCTCCACATGATCATAATCCATGCTGATTGTTAGAAACCACCATACTTTACTAGGGGAAAACAATTACGTAGTAAGATATTTTGACTCTCAATCCATGACTATATAGCCCTAACGCCACACTTTCTCTTAGGCAATGTTAGACTATACCATTAGTAGCAAGGGTGTAAATGTGTGACACTCTTCCCCTACTTCAGTGCCTAACATCTTTATCAACATATTTTTGATTGATTGACCTACTCTAATACCACTCTAACATTTCTTGGTCCCATCCTGTTAGCCTATTCTGCAATGTATGATCATAGCCTATGGGTGATTGTTAGAGAACTTCCATTCCCTACCACAAGAAAATACTTAAATTGTAAGTACTTTACTCTTAAGTCATGACCATATGGTCCCACCACCACCCTTTCTCTAAAGCAATGTGGGACTAGAAACAATCAGTAGTAAGGCTATTACATTTTCACCCATTTAATGTACACAAATGTGTATATAAAGAAAAGAATAATGATGGCACCTATGTGCACAAGCATATGGTCAATGACATGTCATATTATTCATTATGTGGCACCTATGTTTATACTTATGTTCTAGGTATTGGTAGAAGGTAGTCGAGAGGAAGATGGTGAGGAAGAAGTTATACATCAACCATGTCTCCATCCTCCACAAGTCAAAGAAATATGAAGAGATCAAAAGATAGGAGAAGGGCTTGCGCACAAGAGGAGGGACATTGATAGTTGCTTAAATGAACGGAGAAAGACCAATGGCATTAGTGGCAACAACCAAGGTAGGGCCAATACGATGGTAGTTGGGAAGAAGGTGATAGTTAAAGTTTCCTTCCTTATCTAAATTTTTCACAGTTTCTAAATTTTTAAAACCTAAATTCTAATAGCATGTAAGGGCAAAGGAATGAGTGGAAGTAGAATGATATTATTAATAAACATAAGATCTCTATATATAGAGACTATATAGAGAAGACAAATACAATTTAAACAATGTGAGACTAAATACACATATACTTGAGAATCTAATATATTATTTGCTCTAACTATCAAGTTATGCTAAGGAAAATTTCATATCATATCCATCCTTTAGTTCTCCATGTCCTAGAATATATTCAGCATAGGCAAATGGAAGGTGATTAGCCTAAAACTGCTAGTATATACTGCAAGAAAATGTTTCTTATCATATTTGTAGAAGGTGATTAGGGAAAAAGAACTAGAATTGTTTCATTACAACAAAAGACATCTCTATATGTGTAGAGGTTACAAAAAACACAATTACGAAAATGCCCCTAGAAATAGAAATACATAACATTTCTTATATAACTCCTAAAAGTATCCAATTTGGTAAAGCAATGTAAGAGTTGGATGTGCTTCTTCCCGATGTTTCTCAAAAAGGTAAAAGTTTTACAATGCCTAAAAGGCTGGTAAATCAACTTTGAATTTCCAAATATCTTACTTAGAAGCTAAACTTGCATGGTGTTTTAAGATTTTGAGATAATATACTAGATGAGTTTTATAAATGGAAATAATATATACTTAAATGCATTTTCACTAACACAAGGAAGAATTTACTTACTTGGGAGTTCCATCGCATTGACATTGGAAATGATATTTTAGCTATGATACCAGGCAAATCTTCAGCTAGCACCTAGGTTGTGGAGAGAAACAAACCAAACTGAAAATGTGCTAAATGTAAAGCTTGAGGTCAGACTAACTTATGACAAATACATTCAAAATAGAATCATCCAAAGCAACTTTGAATTCTTAATGTACATTAAAAAAATGAAAAATAAACATTTATGCAAAATTACCAATTCAATTATGTTAACAACACAAGTGTCCATTTCTAGCAACTATTGTGTAAAAAACATTGCTTTTTTGTCTTGTCAATGAGAATACAGGATACCTAAATTAAAGACATAAAATTTCCATATGTAGATTGTTGTTTTGTATGTGTTCTAAATTTCTTTGGCCTTACGCATTCCAAAGTCCTAGAAGTTGCAAATCCCATATTCCACCTATATGAATGTCACATGCTACTGGCACTTTTCCCACCAGAGCATATTGTATGTTGAAAGAATATTTGTGATCCAGATCGATTCTTTTAAATAAGTTTATAAGGCATAGTTACAAATTTGAGCATCTACCACAAACCTAATTATTTTCCATAAAAAGCACAACAAATTGGCAGTCATTTAACCATTTCCCCACCCAAAAAAATCTTTCTACTACTACAAAAATTATAAGACAATTATTCTCTAGTACACCAAAAAGGAGTTTTTCTGAGGATATATTCTTAATGACTTTTGGAAGGCCACATTCCTCACTCTAATCCCCAAGAAAGACAGCCTCTCAGATTTCCAAGATTTCTACCCAATTAGCTTATGTAACATCTGCTATAAGATATTCAAAGATCTCCGAAAGATTGACTACCATCCTCCTAAAGATTATCTCTCAGTCAGAAGGTGCTTTTGTAGTTGGTAGAAGTATGGTGGACAATATAACCTTAACCTAAGAGCTTGCACAGACTATTGAGGGGGGATTCCATGGGGGAAATATCATCCTAAACCTAACCATGGAAATGCCTTCGACCATATAGAATGGGAAGCTATTTGGTAGGTCATGATTAAGTTTAGCTTCTCTCAAAGAGATTGTCCTCCTACACAAGAACTGTGTTGAATATAATCCTTTATTTGTTGTTCTCAACAGAAAAACTTCCAACTTCTTCAAAGCTACTAGGGGTCTTAGACAAGACAAACCACTCTCCCTGTATCTCTTAATTACCATCAAGGAAGTGCTTTGTCGAGGGTTACAGAATTGGATCTCCTTGGGCAGAATAACTCCTTATAAGGTAGGCAAAAAATGCAACAAAATCTCACACCTTTTATACACAGATGATGCAATTCTATTTCTAAATGGCAAAAAGGACGGTCTCAAGCATTCTCTTGAATTACTAAAAGAATATAAAAGATTCTCAAGTTAGAAGGTCAACCATAGCAAGAGTTTTTTTATGACAGCCAAGAACCTCCCACGATATAGGGAGGGTATGATCTAGGAGATGACAGGATTCCAACAAAGAGAGTTTCCATTCAAATATCTGGTTTGTCCCATTTTCAAGGGGAGAGCCAAGCAAAGCTACTTTGAAGAACTTGTTCAAAGGATACAAGGGAAGCTAGTCAATTAGAAAAGCAAACTTTTATCCCTCAACACTAGAATAATGCTTCTTAAGCATGTTCTATCCAGCTTACCAATCCATCTCAAAAGTGTATTTGACATCCTCATGGGCATCAAGCAAACTTTTATCCCTCAACACTAGAATAATGCTTCTTAAGCATGTTCTATCCAGCTTACCAATCCATCTCAAAAGTGTATTTGACATCCTCAACAGAATTTAATCCACTTTTTCAAACTTCCTATAGGGTGAAGGAAAGGCCCACTGGCTTAAATGGAGCACCATTACCAAACCTTTAGAGGAGGGTGGTTTAGGCTTGAGAGACCTTAAGGAGTCTATGATGACCCTCAGAATGAAAATGACTTGGAGGCTGATCCATAATGAATTATTTTAGGCTAACATTATTATTAGCAAGTATGGTTGGCCATTTGATACTCACGCTAAAGGTGGATCTACTAGATAAAACTTCCTCTACAAGGCTTGAAAGAACATCTCCAGGAAAGCTCAATGAACAGGAGGCAAAGGGCACATCAATCTTTGGCATGACTAGTGGCTCCCCTTAGGCAAGCTTTCACAATTAGTGGAGGTGCCTGCTGGCCTCAATTAAGTCACTGTGGCTGATCTTGTAGCTAACAAAGATATGCTAACCCATCTCCCTCTTCACTACCATATTAGGGATGAAATCGATAGTCAGCTTAATTGAATCATAGAGGCCAAGGATGCTTTCAATTGGGTTGGCACAACAAACGGAATTCTATCTGTTAAAACTACATGGGAGGCCAAACGTAAGAGGAACAACCAGGCAAGGTGGAATGTTTGGATCTGGAGCAAATTCATGCCCACTAAAGTCTCCTTTTTTCTATGGTGTTTCTTCCATGCCATTTTCCCTACAGAAAGGATCTCCAAGCATAAGGGATTTCAGTTAGCTTCTAAATGCCTTTGCTGCATCTTCCAACCCTAGGAGGATTCGGAAGGGCACCATTGCTTTATTGGTGAATGGGTCATCCAATGCAGATTTTGGCTTAATAAGAAGCTTAGAATCAAACTTCAAAATCAGCAAGTGGAAGGAGTTTGTCTTCAACTCCTTACTAAGGAAGTCCAAGCAGATAACTTCCAATTCTCTCAAGGTCCTATTGGCCACCATCCACTAAGAGTTCTGGAAAGTGTGTTGCTCAGCTCTCCATGTGACGAGTCTCAAAGCCCCCTTTGCCAACATTAGAGCTTGTATTGATTCTTTTCTAGATACCTTCTATAGAACTTTCAACAAGTCTCAATGCAAACCAGAAGAGGTCCCCCTTCTCAATAAGATTGGCTTTAGAAATTCATCAGCTAGACTCCACTTATCCCTTCGGATTACATAGGAAGGTCCCCTTCCTAATCATGTCAAGCTTAACATTAATGGGGCGGTTAGCCTTCAAGGCAAGGTAGCAGGTGGTAGCATCATCTGCAATGCCCAAAGAGAAATTATCCTAGCCTTTGCAGAATTCTTTGTGCAATGAATGTTTTTATGGTTAAACTTCAAGCCCTCCTAATGGATCTCTCCTTAAGGATACAAGTCAGAATCCCCATAAACCACTTGGAAATTGAATCTGACTTGCTTTCCCTTGTCAATGCCTTGAAGAACAATCAATGCATCTCTGGACAGGTGCTTTCCATATGGCCTACCACACTGGACCTAGTTCATCAAGCCTTTTTTTCAACTATATTTAGTGTGAAGCAAACTACCTTGTGGACTTTCTTGCCAAGCATGAGTTGAACATCACTCAACAGGCACTCTTCTATCATGTATCTGATCTCCCAAAGGAGGTTATCAGGCAATATCAATGTGATAAAATGGGCCTCCTTGCTGGTCCCCATGATCGGTGTCCCCTTATTGGAGTTTCACCTCCTTGTATCTCTTTTTAGGGTCCCCACCCCTTAATTGAATGGGGATCTTTATTAGAAAAACAAAAAAAAGAGTGATGAACAGGCTTCAGGACAAGAAATCGTAGATGTTCTAAAGAGTTTAATGAATCATAAGGAAGCATTACAAAGAAATCCCCTTCAGAAAGGGGGAACCCTTCTGATGTTGTAGGGTCATTTTGCAAGGCTCATACATATCTTAATACAATAAAGTATTTTTATTTATGACCTTCAAAACAAAAAAGAAAAACAATGTCATGATCCACATGATGTAGTACCTCAACAGCAGACTGTGAAGATTCCACTACTTTGATGTAGACATACTCCACTTTTCCTGGAAATCAAATCATATAAGTTTGTATAAATAATAAGTAAAGATATAGAGAAATCAATATCCCTACCGTCAAAAGCACCTAAAAACGAACATGGAATTCCATTAGCAAGATGCCCAGTATCAAAGAAAATTAAAAGACACTGGAAGAAGACAAAGCTTTTCATGTAGCCAACCAAAGCAGATCAAAGTCGAGCATTTTATGGCATTCTCAACATTGTTAAACTCAAGTCTATATGCTCATCAGAAAAAGGAGAATGCATCAGTAAATTGATTTTTATGGAAAATCTTCACACAGACCTTTTCCTTTTCTTGATTCTTAAATAATTGTGATAATTTAGGTTTCAATGTTCAACACTATATGATTTAGAGAAAATGCAATAGCAGGTAACACAAGCCCTCCATCCAACAATCAGTAGAGAAGCATTCCAATCAATAATTGGTAATGAAAATGTATCCTCTCATGTCACATAGCACTTTGCAATATTCCAAACTTAACAAACAAACAACCAAAGTTGAGGGAGGGGGCAGTGGCGAAGATATTAAAGCAAAGCCTGCTCATTGTAAAAATAATGTTCAATTTTTTCTTTTAGAGAAACTAAATTCACTAGAGACTAGGGATTTCTGTCTATGTAGTCTTTGATATTTACACTTTACTGTGTTGGATTCCTATTCCATTTGGGTTTCTTTTAACTACAATGTAGGATAGTCTAGTACAAAATAACCATTATCTGAATGTATAAATTTCAACAATATGCATACTTGACACAAACAAAAAGAAGAGGAAAGCTAATGCTGAATAAGATAAACCATCAATGCCTGAATGAATTTTTTGCAAAAATCAACAACTCTCTAATGCCAAAAAGAATGGCAACATGGATCATCATGGAAACACCAAATGATCATTCCCACCAATATCACCACTCAAACTTCTTGGACATCATACCAAAAGGGTTATGATGAATCTGAAACCCTTCTACATGGAGAAGTCAATTCTTAAAGTATAATTCATAGTGGATATAGATACTTTTCCCTTTTTTTATAAAAAAACCCCAGTCTATTTATGGGGTGGGGGCCCAAACAAGAGGAAAACCAAATATTATAGGATAAGATGAGAAAAAGACATAAGGGGTTCCATAAGGAATCCTTAAGTTGTCTAGGTGTCATTGTTGATGAACTTCTCTTGACCGATACATTGTTTGTCTAAAGAGTTGTCTTTGATTGCATTTAAACATTGTCTTGACCAATGTATCTGTCAGTCAATTGACTTCCCAATGCACATGTTTGAGGGAGTGAGCTTAGTTGACTTGGTTCCTTAGCATAGACTAGAATGGCAGGCATTAATTATTCTGAAAACCTTCAACTATAGTAAGGGAGTTAATCTTGATCTCAATGCAATCTAAGTGGAAACCAACGTCATTACAAATAGTTGGTCGATTCAGTATGGCATGGAGTTCTGCCACTACCACGCTTACTAGACCATAAGACTCTTGGAGAGCAACAATCATCTCTCCTTAGTAGTTACAAATAACTCTTCCACCTACAACTTTGCCATCCATGCTCATTGCATCATCTATGCTAAGCTTAAGTCTTGGCTGAAGGGTTTTCTCTCAAGAAAACCATTTGATCAGTTGAAGTCTAGCTTCAAAATTCCTGAATCCAAGTTTTGATAGTAGTAAGGCCTCATCTGAATGGCATCTAACTTTTACATAGGTATTGTGGAAGGTATCTAAGGAGGAATCAATTCTAGTTTTGATGTTCATAAAGGATCCTCTACTAGTCTCATAGATCATAGAATAATGCTCCTTTCAACATTTTGTAACAGGCAAGTTGAGCCAACCTAGCTCATATGCTGAAGTTATGTTATATCTAAGTGTCACTTAGAGATAGTTGTTTTTGTGTATTAATGTGTAACCAAACATTTGAAGAGTGCTACCTTTCACATAGGTATTGTGGAAGGTATCTAAGGAGGAATCAATTCTAGCTTTGATGTTCATAAAGGATCCTCAACTAGTCTCATAGATCATAGAATAATGCTCCTTCCAACATTTTGTAACAGGCAAGTTGAGTCAACCTAGCTCATATGCTGAAGTTATGTTATATTTAAGTGTCACTTAGAGATAGTTGTTTTTGTGTATTAATGTGTAACCAAACATTTGAAGAGTGCTACCTTTCAAAAGTAGCTTGTGAACCTTAGTTATTTTCCCTAATTCTCATTCTTGTTCAATCATCCACCATAGATCTACAATTCTCCCAATGTTACTATTATGTTGCATGTTATTTAGTATATGGTGTTTGGGATCTATTTATGGATCTTATCATGTGTCTCCTACATATTGTACTTCTCTTCATGTAATGAAAGCCTTTTTTACTCTTTTATTCAACTTGGTATCAAAGCACCTTCCTAGGTTTTCCTTTTTCTCTCTCTCATTGACCACACAAAAAAAAAAAGACCGATGCACAAGCCTTTCCAAAGGAATTACTAATCAAGAACTTTTCAAGTGTAACCAAAAAGTTGAATGGTTCTAACTATTTGTTGTGGGCACAAAGTTTTAAAACAATTGTGATTGCACACAGACAAGAACATCATCTTACCTCCCCCCCTTTAGATGTCACTTATAAAGATTGGTATGTTGATAATACAATGATAGTGTCTTGGATGTTGTCTAACATAGAGCCTACAGTTGCCCATGGTGTCACAACAATTCATCCTACTAAGAAAATTTGGGATAATCTTCGGTGAACATGTAGATATGAGAAAAACATTTCCTGCACCTTCCAAATCTATGAGTAGCTTTTCCAACTCAAGTAAGGGGACAGAACTTTCCAAGAACATTATAGTTTGATCTGCAAAATGATTGATGAGCTTAATGTTCTACAACTACCTACTACAGATATTATGACATTTTAAAGCTATAAAGAGAAATTGGCAGTTGTAGTTTACTTGGCCAATCTTAATTTCGACATTGGTGCCCAACTTCATGGATATATTTTAGGAGCAAAAAAGATGTCAGATCTTGATGAGACCTTTGTTCAAGTTATGCACATTTCTATACAATCCAACACATCTGTTTCCTCTATTATAGATCATTCTATCCTTATTGCTTCTTCCTCTCAAGGTAAAAGTTACAATTGAGGAAGATGTGGGAGTTATGCAAGCAAACAAGAGAAGATGAAATGTTATCATCGTGAGTGATTTAGGCACCACTCAGATAAGTGCTATGATAAGGTAGGTCGACCTTCTCCTCAACTATTTGCACATGTCAATATAGTACATATAATCATAACTTTTTCTAGCGAACCTACAATTACTCTATCACAAGCAGACTATGAGCATCATCTACAAACTTAGGGAATAGATTCCACTACAATGAGTGAGCAAACTCCTTTTTCTCATCTTGGTACAGCAACCTTGATTGCCTCTAGTGATAATCCCTAGATCTTAGATTTTGGCACTTCCTCTCATACCTCAGGTATACTTACCTTGTTTGACCATCTTAATTTTGTCTTCGATAAACAAAGTATCACCATAACTGATGGTTGTTCCTATCTTATATCTAATTGAGGTGACATATAAGTCTCCTCCTAGATTAAGCTAAACAATATTCTATATATCTCTGATTTTTTTTTAACCTTCTATCTATCAATATCAATACCGTTGAACTACTTTGCTTAGTTACATTCTTTCCCTTTCATTATACCTTTCAAAATTTGTAGACAAATAAAAGGATTGGTTTAAACCATAAAAGAACCATAGGCATTTTGTCAGTTGATCCATGATTATATTCCTTAAGGATTGTAGGCTTGCATGTCGACTTCTAAATCTTTGATATTGTGGCATTATTGTCTTAGTCATCCCTCCTGTGAGAAGTTGTGTCAAACTTTGTTGTAGTTTATTGTTTCTCATTTTGATTATGAGCCTTGTCAACTTGGAAAGCATACCTATACTATCTTTAAGCGTTTACATCTTATATCCTTTAAGAGTCTGTTTAAATTTATTCATTGTGATATTTAGGATCCCAGTCGTATTAGTTCTATTAGTGGTCACAAATATTACATTATGTTCATCAATGATTATTCTCAAGTCTATTAGGTGTATCTTCTTAAGAATCATCAAAATATTCTTGATGTTCTCTAACATTTTCTTATTGAAATCAAAACCTAATTTTCTTTATACCTTAAAACCTTATGTACTGACAATACTCTTGAATTTACATAAATTGATTTTCAATTATTTTGTTCTTCTTTGAGAATTATCCACTAGACTACTTGTGAAGCAGAATGGGGTAGCTAAAATATCCTCTTCCTATTTGAAAACATTCAAATCACTGCCAATGATGTAGGGAGGCTTTGGAAATCTATGATTGATTAACTAAAGCCCCTCCTAGAGGTGACATCTAACTCTTATGGTGTAAGAAGCATAAACAAGTGTAAGAGAAATTTGTTCCCATTTTGTAAATAGATTCAGTAAGTGAATAGTTGCTCCAATTCCTGGACAAGAAAAATAGTTATGAGGTCCAACCAAAAAAGTCATATCTTGCCTAAAGCAGGATTAGGCTGCCAATTGGAATGGTGGATGTAGTCAACAACCTCTTGTCCCTCATCCAGTGCAATGAAAGGTTTTAATATTGCTACTAAGTGAATTTTATTTTGATGGATTTTATCTTTAATATAAAATCAAGAGGCTTTCTTCCCAAGACCCTTGTAATTTTAGATGTCCTATCTTGAAGCAAGCTAAACAAAATTTGGGTTCTCATGGTCCATACATGATTACCTAGTTGATTAGTTCAATTCCATTCTTGATTTTGATGTTTCACAGGAGAGGCTTTGATAAGTTTATCTCAATGCATGTAAGTGTTAAACCAAGCTTTGTGAATCTTTGGACATCTTAGTGCATACATAGGAATCTTCCCAACATGTCAACAATTGATTTCATGATAGTGAGAACCTAGAGGTGTGTGCAAAAATTCAGAAGGTACATTTAGATTGATGCCCAAGGAGATTCTAGTTTAAGTGAAAAGGAGGGAGACCAATGAGTGATAAGCATCTTCTTATCTTTGATCAAGTAGTGGTCCTACACATATATCCTGATGAAATCCTCTCTAGACTTAAATCGAATTGTGGTATTATATATAAGGATTTGTATAAGGATCCATATATAATCCTTGTATATATGTACCTATAATCTCTATTTTGCAATGCTAATGAAGATTAGGGTTCCTTAATCACATGGTATCACAACACTAATCCTTCTCCTTCCCACTTTCCATTGACGTCCACCTTCTTCATTCGCATTCACCAGCAATTCACATGCTTCATGCACATCCATGGTCAGCATGAGTTCACACATTCAGCTCACATCCTTTGCGCATGTCTGTGATCCATTAGCAACCATCGATTCAATGTGCATGGTCCATATGCATCCGTTTGCTAGTTCAGCTCATGGTCGGGATCAAATCCATCTACAAAGTGGAGCACACCTAACAATAGCGTGTTCAACTTGTTTGGGAGTGATTGACTATGTATGTACACTTTAGTACACATCCTCCTAATCTTTTTTTGCTCGTTGAATGATAGTGGGTTTTTAAGTATATCTTTGCAAATATGTGACTGTTGAATCCACAGTTGTTGTTGCTGATCTACGATAGGGTCAGCTTGCTACCCTAATTGGGTTGAGTTTTTTTTATACCACTACTAAAAAGAAGAAGGATGTTTTTGACAACATCGAAAGACTTAATAGTGTATCATACCTCCATCACAGTTGAACGACTGAATGGAACAACTTATCTCATATGGTCCAAAAGCTTCTACACCTTTTTAGTGTCTCAACGAAAGCATGGGCACCTAACCAAAGATCTGCTAGAAGTCAAAGATACAAAGTATGACGACTGGTTTGAAGACGATTCAATGGTTGTCACCTAGCTTGAGAATAGTATGGAGCCTAGTTTTGCTTGCGTACTTTAGGTCTCAACAGTGTGTACTCCACCTCAACAAGAATCATCTGCTTTAGCTGTTAGAAATCAACCTAAAGAAAGTCGTCTAGATGGAAAATGTAGAACTTATTCAATTCATTATGAGAAAACTAATCATCGGCCTGAGCATTGCTGGGAGAAATATGGAAAGCTGGCATGGGCAAAGATAACCACTAACCTTGTTAACCATGCCAAGACCTCCAGAACGGTGAAGATTTCATAGACAGACTACGATCGTTTTCTACAACTACAAGTAACTGATCACAATGCCATGAACGCCACTACATCCACTTTAGGTATAGATACTACTTTGACAGCAAAAGGTAGAAACTTCTAGATTATTGACTTAGGAACTTCCAAATATATGATAAGTAGTTTTGACCTTTTTTACTGCTTATGCTATATCTCAAACCTTCAGGGTATTACTATTGTTGATGATCGATCATGTCGAGTCACTAGTAGTGGCATTGTTTAAGCCACCTTCAGGATTCAATTAGATCACACCTTATTTATTCCTAAATTGTCTGTCAACCTCTTCTCTATTAGTGTCATTACCCGACAATTTTCCTATTCAGTAACATTCTTTCCATTTCACTATAATTTTCAAGATCTGTAGACAGAGACAAGGATTGGTTTGGACTGTAAGGATAGCTCTGGAGTGTATACCCTAATTCTTGATACTCCATCAAGTGACCTTGTTGCATTGTTATCTAGGTCATCCCTCTTTTCAAAGGCTTCAACAATCTCTTCCCTAGATTTCTCTTTTGAGGTTAATTGTGAGACTTGTCAATTAAGCAAACATTGTCGCACTTCCTTTCCTTACATGAATCTTACTTCTAGTAATAGTATTTTTAACTTGGTTCATTGTGATATCTGGGACCAAGTCGTGTATTAGTAGCTACCACTACTATATTATTTTTATGGATGATTATTCTAGAGTATTATGAGTCTATATGTTGAAAGATTGTCAAAACATTGTATCTGTTATTCAACATTTTCTTAATGAAGTAAGAAATCAATTTTCAATTGTTCCAAAATGTTTACAGATTGATAATGCTCTAGAGTTTGTTAGTACAAAATTTTAAGACTTGTGTTCCTCTCTTGGAATTATCCATCAAACTTCTTGTACTCATAAATCATAACAAAATAAAGTAGCTGAGAGAAAACACTGTCACCTTCTTGATATATTTGTACCTTACTTATTCAAATGAATATTCCAAAGTATCTTTAGGCTAACATAGTTCTCACTATATCATATTTGGTAAACTAGTTACCTTCCACACCACTTGGCAGGGAGGTACCTCTTCATTGCCTTTATCTTGAAAAAGAACTTTTTGGTTTCTCTCCTTGTGTCTTTGGGTGTGTAGCATTTATGCAAGATTTATCCCCTGGTCAGGATAAACTATCAATTTGTTCTATCAAATGCGTCCTTATTTCTCTAAGGATCATCAAAAGGATGATAGTCCCATGATAATTCTCATTCCTAATCTTATGCTTAGTATAGGTGGTAATTCTAATGTTGATAGTCATGCATTTGATTAACCACTACAAGTGTATCATAGACAAATATGCACTCTAGTTATGCTTCTGGCTACTCCAATTAACACCCTAGATGCAAGTCCTACATCCCTTGCTGATTTGTTCATGAAAGGTTTCATTTTGAGTTATATGGATCGTCGTTTGGTTGTCGTAATACATAGGTATTGGCTCTTGAACTACAACACTAAACTCCTATAGTAAGAATTTTAGCCAAAATAGTTTCCAATTTGTCTTAACCATTGACTTATATTCTGCCTCAACACTTAAATAAGAGATGACATTCTACTTCTTGCTTCACCAAGTTACTAGATTATCCCTAACAAAGGTAAAATGGCCTGAAGTGGACTTCATATCTCCTTTGTCATCAACATAACTAGAATCTAAGTAAGCTTTAACCTTAAGATGACCACAAGCTTGATATAAAAGACCTCTGCTAGAAGTACCTTTGATATAGGTAAATACTCTTTAAGCTCCTACCCAATGTATAAATTTAGGTTGATGTATAAACTTAGTACTCCAACAGAATAAGCAATGTCAGGCCTAGTGATAGTAAGATAAAGAAGTTTTCCTATCAGTCGACAATACCAATCAACATTTTCTAAACATTTTGAAAACTCATTCCAAAATAGCAGATTTTGCTCAATAGTAGTTTCAGGTTTACACTCAAGAGAGTTAATCTCCTTCAATAAGTCTAAAGCATACTTCTATTGAGATAGCACAACTTTTCCCTTGGAGTAGACAAATTTAATCCCTAAAAAAAACCTAGCATTCCCATGTCTTTAATATCAAAAATTTTCGAGAGATGTGCATTAGTCTTAGCAATGCCTACACTATTACTTCTGGTGAAAATAATGTCATCAACATAAACAATCAAGATAACACATCTACATCCACATTGTGTTTGTTGGATAAAAATAGAGTGATCCACAACACACCAAAAAACATGACCTGACTAAACTTTTCAAACCAAGCTCGTAGGTTCAATTTGTACACTAGGTTCTCCCCCTAAGCAACATATCCATGAAGTTATTCCATATAGACTTCAACAAGATCACCATAGAAAAATGCATTTTTAACATCGAGCTAGGGCAACTCCCACTAGTGATTTAAAGTACACAAATAGAGTTTAGTTTAGCAATTGGAAAGAATGTTTATGCATAATCAATTTCATACTTCTGAGTAAAGTCATGAGCAACCAGATGAGTCTTATAACAAGTAATTGTATCATTTGGTATTTCACAGTAAAGACCCACTTACAAAAAACAACATTCGCATCTACAGAACAAGTAACAAAATCCCAAATGCCATAAGACTTTAAGACATCCACTTCATTATCCATAGCTATCTTCCAATGAGGTAGCTATAAGGCTTCCTGGTAGTTCCCTAAAATTAACTCAGAAGAAATGGCTAAAGCAAAATTCCAACAAAAATGACTCAAGTGATCATAAGAAACACACGACACAATGGGATGTAGAATGCAAGAGCAGGTATGTTTACGTAGAATAATAGGAAGTGAATCTTGATCAGGTTCACCTCCTTAAGAAGCATATCGAAATTGATTGTCATTACATTCATGATTTAGTGATCAAGGGAATCATCTGCATACCAAATGTTTCATCCTCACAAGAGCTTATCAATATTTCTACAAAAAGATTGAATTCTAATGTTTTTGAATCCATTTGTAACAAGCTGAATATGAAAAATATATATATTCCAGCTTGAAGGGGAGTGTGGTATTATATGTAAGGATCCGTATATGATCCTTGTATATGTGTACTTGTAATCTCTATTTTACGATGCTAATGAACATTAAGCTCATAAAAAAACATTCAACTCCTTGTAGATGTAGGCTATTTCTAAACCACATAAATCCTGTATTTTATGTGCGCTTTTCTTCTATTATTCTTCACTTCACAGTTTTAGTGAGTTAAAAGAAGAGTATTTTCAGTATCGTACTTGAATTGTCAACCAGAGAAAGGTTCATGTCTTTCTTATCAAACATAACACCACATTGGTGGAAGAACCTCATCAAAGTTTTTAAGACTGATTAAAGTGCATACAAGATGTTAACTTTTCAGTTCTTATCAATGGCAACTTTGGGAGAATTTTTTTGAGCTTCTAGAGGCCTTCGACAAGGAGATCCTCTATCTCCTAGTTTATTTATCTTGTTGGAAGAAATCTTGTACAGAAAGCTCAACAAGCTAATAGTGGATAACTGAATGATTCCTTACAAATCAGGTTGCACTAGAAGAAACATCTCACATTTCTTATATGTCGATGACACTCTTCTTTTCCTTAATGGAAGGAAATCTAGCCCCAAGACAACTATGAAGTTGTTTAAGGATTACCAATCTTTTTCTAGCTAGAGGATAAACAAAGCAAAAAGTTTCTTTGTCACATCCTGTAAAAGCACATCATCTCACATACAACTTATCAAAGACATGATTGGTTTTTCCAAAGGAGATTTTCCTTTCAAATATATTGGATAGCCAATTTTTAAAGAAAGAGCTAAAAGTTCATACTTTGAGGACTTTTCACAAAGAGTCTAGAGGAAGTTGGTTGGTTGGAAAGCAAAACTTCTATCCCTTGTTGGCAGGATAACTCTCATCAAACATGTGCTTTCGAGTATTTCAATTCATCTTCTCAATGTTTACAACCTTCCTGTTGGTATTTTAGATAGAATTCAAAAGCTTTATGCAGATTTCCACTGGGGCAGCTGGCTTGAAAACAAAATGGCACATTGGGTGCAGTGGAAACAAGTCACCAAACCAACTCCAGAAGGTGGACTTAGTATACATGATCTCAAAGAATTGATGGGTGCTCTCAGGATGAAGATGGCTTGGGGACTCAAGTATGATAGGAATATTTGGTTGGACTCTCTAAAAGAAATGAAAGGTAATCACCTCAGGTCCGAAAACTATTATAAACTCTCTATATGTTGGAGATCTACTTGTTCAGATAGGAATGAGGTAACTCTCTTAGCAAAGTGGCAGGGTGGCAAAGGACAAGTGGACTTCTGAAATGGTTGTGGCTGGATAGAGGATGTTTAGTAGATCTATTGAACATCCCACCACCAAGTAGCAGCTCCATTCCTGAAGTGGCTCGTAATAGACACATTCTAAATGCACTCCACTTGCCAACCAGTCTTTACTCAAAGAGGACCAATTCCATTGGTTTTAGGAGAAGAATGACAGAATTTCAGTGAAGACACCTTGGGAAATCTCTAGAACAAAAGCAGAGAGGAAGAAATGGAATCTTGGTACCAGAATTTCTTTTTTCTTGTGGAGACAGTTTAACAAAGCTCTCCCCACGATGGAAAATGCTAAAAGGTGTGGATTCTCTCTTCCCCCATGTGTGTTTGTTACCATATCTTTAAAGACAGATTATTTTGATCATACCTGCTTTGAGGGTGATTGGGCACAGTTGGGTCAGAGCTGGTTCTCTCACATGTTCCAGTTAACACTTAAAAATCAAGAAGATTGGAAAAATTGGGCTCTAAGCATTTTGCAGAGGCAGAGTAAAAGAAAGTGGTTCTGCTTCCAAAAATTTGCTCTTGCTAGTTTGTTATGGGAGTTTTGGAAGCACAGGTGCAAGATATTGTATGAAGAGTCAAGTCCCCCATTTGCAAAAATTGAGAAAAATGTTTTGAATGATTTAGCTGATTACAAGAGAGTACATGGACTGCAGGAGAATAAGGAGAATGATAACAAGGTTAGATGGTTAAGATGGTTGAAACCACTTAGAGGCCAATGAAATTAAATACGGATGAACCTGTTCAAATCAGATCGGAGCAAGAAGTAGCATTCTACACAACACAGATGGTGACATGCTGATTGCTAAAATGGATTCCAATAATTTCCAGCTAGGGAATGTTGATGTGGAAGTTGACTCCTTACAAATTTGTAAAGCTGCTAACGAGCAAAGATGTCCAATTCCCCATATAATGTATTTCTAGAGAAGTTTGTACACATCAGAAAGTAGTAAAAAGAGACAAAAATGAAAGTAATAGAAAGTTAAGACAAAATGTAAGATATTTGTACACAACGAAAAATAATAAAAAATTTGATAAATTTTTAATTTCAACTTTCCTAAGAAAGATTTTTCTTCGTACCTCCTTTTTGACCTCGGCAGGTGTGAAAAAGTCAAAAAATGATGATTTGTCTCTAAATCATAAATCATAAAAATTATATTTTAACATCTTTTATCTTAAAAATCTTATTTTATCATCATAAATCATAAAAATTATATTTTATCACCATAAATCATAACAATTATATTTTATTATCTTTTATCATATTCTATCTTAAAAATCATATTTTACCATCATAAATTATAAAAATCATATTTTATTATCATAAATTATAAAAATCACATTTCATAATCTTTTATTATAAAATTTATATTTATCTATTAACTTGGTATGAGCATTGAACAATTGTATTTTATTAAATTTATATTTTGTTACTTTCTATTGTTTTCTATTACATTCTTTATTGTATACAAATACTCATATTTTTGCTAATTTTCTGTAACTTTCTTTTTTATCACTTTCTAGAATTTTCTATTCTTTTTCATTACTTTCTAAGTGCTTAAATGAGACCCTAGTGTGAGTTGTTGACTCTACTATCTAAGGTTGGATCTATTACCCACATCTACAGGAAAGCTAACGAAGCAATTGATTGTTTAGCTAATGAAGCATTCAAATCCAAAATTCAAACCATCTTTTACATAGTAGAGGACTTACCATAGGATGTAAAGTGTCAAGTGCTATTAGACAATGGAACATATCTAGTTATAAGAAAGTTTAGATTTCTGAGGATGGTTTTTGTTTCTGGATTCTAGGTTTGGTGTTTTCTGTGTCTTTTTGGTTCTAAGCTGTGTTGGAACCTTGCCCCACAAATAGACCGGGGATTTGTTAAAAAAAGAAAAAGCATGTGTAGTAATAATCTAGACGTTGTTAGACAATTTACAAATGTATGTCAACAAAAATGGTAAGAATCAGAATCCACATTAGTGCATTTTGGTGATTGATTTCTTAGCTTGATAATATTTAACCACATGTTGGATCTCTCTCAGTAACTAATGTCTCAATAAAGATTAAAGACATCAAACAGGTGTCCAAACTTCTACAAAAAATGGCACTTCAGGAAACCAAGCTTTAAGCAATTTGATCCAGATATATCAAGGTCAGCACAATAATAAGCAAACATGTCCAATTAAACCAAAAAAGAAACAAGCAAGGAATTTTAAATAAACAAACAGATTCTGACCATCAAATTTTTTATACAAGCAATCCACAGATACTGAATATTTTCTGCAGAAACCTTCAGCAGCCTGATCAAAAGAATGATATTAAAATACAAATCATCAATCAAAATTTAGTGGCTTGGTGATTCATCATGCAAGACAAACAAGCAGAATGTCCAGATCCTATGTATTTATAAAGTTACAGATTCACATAGCCATGCACAAATTAAGACAGAAAGCATGCTGAAACTTTAATAAATGAGAAGGTAAGTGCCTTCTTCCAACAGATTTGAATGAATTTTATCCATATAAATCACCCAAATTTGATGATTTTTTATGATAGAAATTGGAATTATATTTTTTTTTTTAAAAACAAGAGCACAAAACATGCAAAGCTTTTAGTCCCACCATTTGGGGATAAAAGGGACACAATTGATTAGGTAAATGGAGGCTTTGTGGTATTGCATTTACTATTTCCAATACAAATGGGATTAGGCGAGACAATTTGTTGATAACAAATGAGGTTTGATTCCCATGATTATGAATTATTCTGAACAAAGACATATCCATAACATTCCAGATCTGTGCTTCCAAATTCTACTGTTCTTGTGACTAAATCAGTTAACCCATGGACTTCATTGATACTCTAAAAAAAAACCTTAGTATAAATGGAAGAAACTGCCTTCTATGGGCACATAGATGCCTAAAGCACATTAATCAACCCCTGCTGGATGTTAAGGATGCTACCTAAAAGGACTGGTGCATTGCTGATGCTGTGATTATCTTATTGATGATCAACAATGTGGAGTCCAACATTATCCATAGCATAATGATGCTTAAGCTGGCCAAAAAGATTTAAGATACATTGCAACTTACATATGAACATGGGAAGAACATTAGTTGGATTTTTGAGGTAGATGAGCAGATATTCACTGATCAATACAAGGGTGTATTGTTCAGAAGCACTTAATAGCATTTTGTGTCTTTGCTGACAAGCTTGAGATACACCAACCACTAACCACCAAACTCTAACAATATTGCGATGAGTTACATGTTGCTACTTATCTTCACAGTATGAATCTAGAAGTCTCAAGTCAAGTTCATGCACAGATACTTGTGAGTGATACCATCCCTGATCTCCATACCACCTTTTCTAAAGTGTTGCATATCTTGTCTCCAACTCTTAGTCCCCTAATTGATCAATTCATTATGGTTGCTTAGGGTCAAGGCCATGTTGTAGGTAGAGGTGGTGGTCAAGACAGTTGTGATCGACAACCTTGTGAGTATGGCAACAACACCAACAACTACTCTAATAGGTGTTGGCAGAAATATGATAACCTAGAGTGAGCGTAGTTATCTAATGAGATACCAAAATCATCCAAAGATGGCTCATCCAATGACTCCAAATCCATAAGTGCTTCTATAGTGACACTTACAGAAGTTGAATATGTTGAATTCTTGCAACTCTGAGAGCTCTAGATATCTACCACAACATCACAGGCTATGACATCCTCCTCAATTACTACTACCCTTTTGGCCTTCAAGAATGATTCCCAAACTCTGGCTCTTCCTCTCACATGTCAAGTACATGTGAACTACTTACCCCCTTTCCAACTTATTAGATGTTAATTTCATTTCTATAGCCAATAAGCATGCTCGCTCCATTTCTAGAAAAGGGGTTATTCAAGCTTCTTCTCAAATGACCCTTGATTGTGTTCTTTTTGTACCTATTTTTCTTGTTAATTTACCATCTATTGGTGCTATTACTGAATAGTTATCCTATTTTTTGACTTTTTTCCTTTTCATTATGTTATTCAAGATTTGCAAATGAGGAGGATTTGTTTGGAACACATAGGGCATGTATATCTCTAATATTGCATCATGGATTGGTGCACCTAGCATCAACTTTTGAGTCTTCTAACCTTTGACATTATCAGTTGGGACATCCTTCCCATTGCAAGTTATGACAAGCATTACCTTGAGTATCTATTTCTACTTTTGACTACGAGTTTTGCCAATTAAGTAAATACTATCATATTACGTTTCGCCATTTGCATCTTTCATCAAGTCAAAATCTAAGTTAGTGCATTATGATATTTAGGGTCTTATTAGGGTTTCCTTTATGGCTAGTCATAGATATTATATCATTATTATTATCAATTATTTTTGTGTCTTGAGTATATCTGCTAAAGGATCAAAAACATTAAAAACATATTCTATCAACATTTATTAAAGGATCATTATCATTATTGATGATTCTTGTCATTCAAGTGTAAGTGCATGACTACAACAAGGAAGAATGGAGTTAGGGCGAGAAGTCAAAGTAGGTAGCAAACGAGTAGCTACACAAGCTACAAGCAGAAGTAACTAAAGTGGGGTGGGTTGTCAATCATGGGCATACCTTGACTAGGCAAAGCTTCAATAATTAAGACTAAAGAATCAATTATGATTTATATGATAATGAAAGTAGAATAAATTCAATGACAAATGATAATGAAATTTTAAAAAAATTATTAATTTTAAAAGTGAAAAAATTAAATTTAAAAAATACATCATTTACAATTTATTAAAAATATTATATAAGAATGATGCATGAAAAATATTACATTTAAAAAAAATGAAGAAAATGCATATACTAATGCTAGGAAACTCTTCCTAGCACCTAACATGTGGTGCTCTCATGGGCAACCATGTGTTTTGTATTTTTTTTTTTCTTCTCACCACTATGCATTGCACAATGACAAGCAACGATGCATGGTGACACACAACGGTAGCTCTCCCCCCTTTCCCCCTCAAAAATATCGCATGCCCCTCTAGAGGAGCACACAACATGAGACCATACTCAAAAATAGACATAGGTGACAAGAAGGTAGGCAACAAGAGGCATGGGTGCAAAAGGCAGCATGTGATGTGTAGTGTGGGCAACAAGGGGTGTATGAAACAAGAGGGGCAAGCAACATAAGATGCAAGCGACATGAGATGACATAGGCAACCATGCATGATGGCTATGCAAAGCACCCTAAAAGGGGCACATGAAATGGGATTACACAAGAGGTGCAAGTGGCATGGGTGGTGCAAGCAATGCAAGCAACGTGACAACACAAGGAGGCGCATGTGGCCACACAGGCTGACTACAGAAGGTGCCTACAGGAAGAAATCTATGAGCACCTAGAAGAAAATCATCCTCTTAAAAAAATTACATTTCAATGAAAATTACATTACATATCTACATTCAAATTCTCATGTAAGCAAAATCATCTATCTAATAATCATATTGTTTTTGCATACAATGTCAAGTAAACTCCTAATTTTTAACATAGATTAAAACTTATAAAACATCATCTTTTAACTTAAAGCTTCTTTCATCTAAAATATTTCTATTAATGCTAAATACATGTTTACAAACTATAGAAGATACTAGAATAGTTAATAATCTCTAACCACTAAAAATAAAATAGGAAATGTCAAAGATTGTAGTTTTCATCAATCAATTATAACAAAATTATTCTTACTATGATATTCATTTCTTAAATATTGATGATTACTAGAATTAAAAGTATTTAATTCTTGTTTATAAATTGTAGTGGAAGATAACAGATAATCTTTTTCATCTTCTAATAATTTCCAAAATATCATCATTGATAATGATGATGGTGATGGCATAGAAGATGAAACTTGAGTTATTCCTACTTTATATTTTAAAGCATATAAATCAAGCATTCCATTCAAATTATCTTCAACCATCCAAAGAGTTAATCCAATTTGTATACCTAAACATTGTTGTATCCTATTTATCAATTTACCAATTAATTTTAATTTACTCCTAAGATCTAAACAAGTACTCAATGCATATAATAAAAGAATATCAAGTCAATACTTCAAAAAAATTTCTATCATTATTTCAACTATAGGTGTAAAAATTCAAGATTATCATATTTATTAAAAATTAATGCAATGTCACACAAATGATGTCATGCATAAACAAAAGTAGAATAATACACTTCAAATAATGTTATAGTTGCATCATCAAATAGTTTTAAAAATTAAATAAAACAACTAATAATTTGAAAATCATCTTTATCTAAATTTTTATTGTAATTAGTTCAACTATGAATATAATAAGTTTTTATAGATTCTTTATATAGAAAACAACTACTTAACATCAAATATAAAGAATTCTGAAAAATGATAATAGTAAATTTTTTATGAAAAATTTGCATTGCAGTTATTGCAGAAGGTTCTCTCCAATATAGTATTGTCCTACATAGTTTTCATCTTTATAGTACATTAAACCATATTTAAACTCTTTTTTAAAACTTTTCACAATTGATGAAGATGCCCTAATTGATCTTATAGTTTTCACCAATTGCATTATTTTAAACAAATATTCAAAATTTTGACCTTCATTGTTGAAGTTGAAGTCAAAGTTGTTTGCCATTGCAAAAACTCCAAATGAATCACTTGATAAAAAAAAGAGTAGAAAACTTTAGATTTAAGAGAAATTAAAGATTAGAAAATAGAAGATTTGAGAATTAGAGGAGAGAAAGATTTAGTTGAGTTGTTGTCAAGTGAAGTTGTGAAGATTAAGATGAAATAAATAAGGAAAAACCATTGATTGCTCATTGCCACCATGCCGCCCATTGTCCCACCCAATTGCTGCCCTACTAAGTTGTTGTTCTCTACCCATTGCCTCCAATCATTACCCTCCACTCATTTCCCTACACTTGCCTTGCCAAGTTGTTTCTCACTCACTTGCACAAATGCCCAATCACCTTCCTCACCTCATGCCCACATGTCGCTCACTTGCCCCATCATTGGCTTACCATTTTCCTAACACCCAATTGTCCTTCACACCCACTTGCCTCATGTTCTTCTCTACCTTATCGTAAATTATGAAACCCTAAAGAATTATGCCTCATTGCTCAAACACTCACCCACTCCATCTGCCCCCTACTTCTTTAGGTCTCATTTTGCTCACTCGCTCCATCAACAATCTGCTCACCTAGTTGCCCACAGATTGCATATGTTGTGTTGACACTTGAGCTAGAATTGTGTCATGCTCCATAGTGGGTTGCACCAACAAGGCTTGCCAAACCGTGTCATGTCAGTCAATAGCACAATTAAATCTTGCCAAGCTAGGCCAACACAATTCAATCTGGTCTAATTTACAAGTTTAAGATATGGTTTATTGGACTCTATTCACACAAATTAAGGCTCACGTTAGCATTTTTATGAAATTTGTTGTAGTTAATATGCTTTGGAAACTTTGAAAGGAAAGATGTAATGTCATGTATGACAATAAAGATGGCACCTTTGTCAACATTAAAGCTAGAGTGGAAAGAGCATTGCTGGACTTTAGAATGGCTTTCAATAAGATCAAGTGCAGGTTGGCTAATCTTCTCACGAAGAAACAAAATGACTTTAATGATATTGAGTTGCAGGAGGCTAGGATTGTGTGGACCAGAGAGCAAGGCTGGTGGATGGATACTACAAATCAAATATCAATGGCCATGTGATAGTAGAGGTAAATACAGTTAGAGCCAGGATTCATTGCAATGTGTGTTGACAAGGAGAATTCTTGTCCCAGTTGGCAACATGTTAATCTCATGTTATCAAGGACTACTTCCAGATTAATCTCATGTTGTTGTTCAATAGGTTCATTCCTTTGAACATGTTATCATGGAGGTTAATAGAGTGGTTAATTCTTTGGCGAAGGATTTAAGTGCTATTAAAAGACATCATTCAAGAGAAATGAAGAATTACTAGAGGAGATCAAAGGACATTGGCGACTAGATAAGTGGGGAGTTATGAGCTATAGAAACGATTGATCATTGTGCTTTTAATGTTTTATCTTTTCTTGTTTATTTGTATGAGATTCTGGCCGAGTTACCCCACCCCCCCACTTGTAACCTCTTTTATTTTAGACCCCCACCCCATAAATAGATCGATGATGTTTTGTTAAAAAAAATAATAACTTATCTATAATACTGTTTCTTAAAATGATAGACCCAACAGCATACTAATAGAAAGATAACTTATCAATCAATTGGCCATTGAAGGAAATTTCTAGCTATTATGTAGACAACACTAGACCACTGAATTCTATATAAACACCTCTATTGGTCATGGATAACACACATCTATAATCTCTCTTGTGTTCTATTTACATTCACTAAGAGCCCAAATTCTTTCCCCACTTTCCAACAAAGTTTCACTCACACACTTAGCCTCACTAAAAGATCTTTTAAGCATCAACTAAGTGGATAGTTAGCAAAGAGATCTAGTGCTGCAAGTCTGTAAGTTAATTTTGTATAAGTTAATCTCACAAGGTTGTGATAAGGATTCTTCAATTTGTAAAGAAGGATTAATTAGTACTTTTGAGAAAATATCTCATATCAGTTAAAAGGAGTTGGAAGTAAGCTTCTATAATGTTGGATCTTCACTCACAGCCAAAGTTATTTTAAATTGAAATTTCACATAATATCAAAGCAGCTTCGTAGGGCAAGTGCTTGCAAGCAAATAAATAAACTACAAATGAAGAGGTGCATTGAGAAAGTCTCACATTGGTTAAAACGAGTAAAGACCTAAGCTTATATCATATTGAACCCTTCACTTACTACTATTTGTTTTTAAGTTGGAATTTCAAAGTGTTATACCTAAGCGATTTGTATGTGGTAGAGTGTTGGCCTATAACATCAAATTTAATTTTAATGCTCAAGCATAACACTTAAAGAATGAGCACAGCCTTGATTGAAAATGAACCACTATAAAATAGATTATTTTCTTATGGTTTGTTGTTACTCTTGCATTTGGTTCTCACTATATTGCATTACATCTCAAAGTTTAGCACACTTTGTTTATACTCACTTCACTATTTACCTTCTCTCTAGTGAAATGTTTCAAACCTATCACTATAACCCTTTCATATTGTGGTTTTTAATATCATTAGACAAAGAAAATGATTTGTTTGGGTCATGAAGCTGGAAGAGGATTTCATATCTTGGTCAAGATGTACCTAGAATAGTTGCCTATTGTGCTTCAAAAGCTAAGCTCTATCATTTCAACTATAGTTCAATCCAATTCTAACTTTGCAGTTGCAAATACCAGTGACCACCATTTATCCATTATTATACGCCATGGTAAGTCATACCATTGTACATCCTAATTTTACAACTAAGTATTAACATTAATCTTTAATTCTCTTCAGCGATGGCTTTGGGACTTGTTGTACAAGAATGTCCACCAAATGCTACAATTTATATTACGTTATTTGTCATAACTTATTACTATTCCTAAATATTTCAAAATTTGCCTTATTTTCAATATGTTTATTTCTATAAATCTCACCCTCAAAAATTGGATTTAATGTGGCAAATAACTTGGTGGCTAGGCATGCACACTACCAAGTTTATAACTTATTCTATTATTTTTCTTTCCCTTGTTTGCTAAATTTTGACTACAACATGTTCACATGGTTCAATTATACATTTTAACGTCTTCAGTATAACGTTAAGTCCATGTCACTGAGGAGTGTTGGAATGTTTGCTTCCGTCCACCTTGATATAGCTAATTGGATTTAGTTCAATGACCGACTATACAGTACTTTCTTATAATACCTATGGTCCTATACAAGGTATTCTAGTTCATAGAATAAAAGCATTCTTCATTTATAATTTCTAGTCTTGAAAAGAAAGAGATACCATCGTGTGTAACTGATTAAAACAGTAGATACATGCTTAAAAAAACTGTTAAATTTCTATAAAGAATAATAATTAACAATAAAAAATAAAAGAATGTGAAAACTATAAAATCCATAAAATTGGCACCATACAAAATTTAAGACCACAACCTTTGTTGGACAACCATCATCAGTGAATGCCTTTGATGCTGGAGGCCCACGGACCTCAACCTCATTTGCTGTTTGCTTGGCACTAAGCCTGTCAACATAAATCTGAAAAGAAACTAACTAGCTTAGTCTAGTTATTGTATCATAGAAAGATAAAAAAGAGTTGAGATGAGTTACAAGATTATAATCACAACTTCAAATGAAATATAAGCACTGATAATGCTTTAACAAAGTTGAAAATATGGTTTTTACAATTTGTATAAAAAGATGAAACCATTTTTAGCAATAAAATATTAAAATAATATCAAATTAATGGATAATCCTCCTCATTGAATAATACACTGTTTATCAATGATATAATTACATTTTACTAAAAAAATGGAAAATATTTACCCATCTCCAGCTACTATTTTCAGAGAAAAGCCTCTTTCTCTGACATATAGATGGCAACCATTGCCCATTATCGATGGCCATAAGCCTCTTTCACTGTAAATGTCATAAGGCGTACCTCATATGCCACATGGAAACATCCAACAGAAGGTTATATTATTGAAGACATAAGGTGCACCTTACAATGCCTATATCACATACAATTGAAGATCTAATCTAAGGGAGACAAGAGGAATAAGGTGATGGGATTCTGCATCTGGCCACAGAGATGGGAGAGAGATCAAAAGAAAATGAGGTGGGGAGGACTTAGGAAGTTAGAATAATGGGTGTCCAGTAAACCAAAGCAAAATCATTGATGGAAATGGTGAATGACGAATGACGAATCAATGCCTAAGGCATTTAGACACTTTAGACATAGGCCACCGAGTGAAAATTTGTCAAGATCTACCAAATTGTTGCAGTTGACAAATCCCTAATCACCTTTCATTAACTTGATACAATGTACAAATGATGGAACATACATATATATATACACTTGTGTTGGACCACAATAGCAATGGGTGATCATAAAGTATATTATATAGACTACATACTAATTTACACTCTCCCTCAAGCTAGAGCATAAATATCAAACATTCTCAGTTTGTTACATAAAACATCAAAATTTTTGTTCCCAAGACCTTTGGTGAAGATATTAGCAAGCTAATCTATGGAACAGGTGAAAGGAGTTAAGATAACCTATTTCAATACATTATCTCTAATGAAGTGATAGTCAATCTCAATATATTTTGTCCTCTCATAGAAAGTAGGATTACTAGCGACGTAGATGACAATTTGATTGTTACAATGCATAGGCATGAGGGTTTGAACTTCAACTCCTAATACATGGAGCAAGATCTTTAGCCAGATCATTTCAAAAGTAGCTTGAGACATAACTCAATACTCTACTTCTACACTTGACTTTGACACGACATTCTACTTCTTACTATGTCAGATTACCAGGTTCCCTCTTACATATGTATAGTAGCCTAAGGTAGATTTTTCGTCAAGCTTATCTCTTGCATACCCTACATCTAAGTAGGCTTCTACTTAAAAGTGACCATGCTTTTTATAAAGAAGACCTTTGCTAGAAGCATTCTTTAAATAAGCTAGAACCTTGATTGCCCTTTACCAATGTACAACTCTTCGTACATGCATAAACTGACTTAGAAAGTTTACGGTGAATGTAATATCTAGTCTTGTATAGTCAGATATATAAGTTTTCCCACAAGACATCTATATCTCTCTAAGTCTTCGAAAAGTGGAGATGTATCATCATGAAAGGAATGGTTTTGCTTTATAGGAGTTGTCTCTTGTTTGCATCCTTCAAGACCAATTTCTTTCAACATGTCCTCTATGAAAAAGATAGTTGTCTTTTTTAGTAAGCAAACTCAACTCCTAAAAAGTATCAAAGAGTGCCCAAAACCTTAGTGACAAAATGTTGATTGAAAAACCTTTTTGTATTATCAATACATTATTAATCATCACTGGTGAGTAGCCTATCATCAACATAAACTACAACTACAAGAATGATAGTACCTTGAGGGATTTTCTTGATAAACACAAAATAATTAACATAATAACTTTCAAAACCAACACTCCACATAACAGTACCAAGACCATTAGGTTGTCTCCATCTAGTTTTTAGGTTGTCGACTCCCTTATTCCCCTATCTAGGCTCTTCCCATCCTCCAATCTCTTCAAATCTCCATAATCTAAAGTTGTAAACATTACCTCCTTTCTTCCTTTTGGTTCTAGCATTTTCATCATCTTCTTAAGAAAACTTTAATTGCTCTCCACTAATAACTAACCACTCTTCTAGTAAGCCTACCTCTTGCTATAGGCATAGAATCTAGCCCACATTTCCATCACTAGGGCTATTAGTGTAATAATTCCAAAAAAATGTCCTTAGTTGTAAATATTTACCTCCCTCCCATCACCATCACCCCTCCTCTCATGTTTTTCTCCTATTGATTAGTCCAATCCACTACTAACAAGACCTCTAAGCCTCTACCTTAATGAACACTATCCAACTCCCCATCCTTAACCTAAAACCACAACCACACTTTGTCTACTCTATTATCTATTGCTTATATCACCTCCTTCCATTGTTGCCTACCTTCCTTGTTATTCATTTTTGTTGCCACTACCATTTTAGTTGCATCTAGTAGGATCAATTCAACAAGAAGTTGATGCATAATGTCATAGGCAATGACTTAGGAAAGGTTTGCAACTACATTGATCTCAAATTCCACTTTGATTTGTGTCTTAAACTCCTTTACAAAGATCCACTTGTCCAAAGTCCCAACACTTGATTTGTACTACATCAATCACAAATACTTTAAAGCAATTGTTGAGATCATGATGCCACCACTTTATAATGCCATCAAAGATGTATACCATCTTAAACTACACTCATTAAAGTTACAAAGGAGAAGACAAGTTGCAGACAAAAGAAAATGTGGAGTTATGTGATGTAAGAGATAGGGTAATTCTATATCTATTTATTAGATTCATTCACCACCTCCTATATATATCTCATGTATCCCTTCTCTTTAGTTAACTAGTCAATTTTCCCCTTCTCTAATCACATGATATTAGAGCAATAATAACCCTAACCTTATTCATCCACCAAAACCCCTCCCACCGTCAACAAGACCTATTAGAAATAACAACACCAAATCTACAAGGCGCCTCTCTCCATACAATCTAATTCGTCAAGTCACGATGCTCCTTTTTCGTCTTGCACATGGAACAAAGACGTGCATAAGGCTACTCCATCTACTTCATCGAATTGTAGTAACCCCTCCTCTCTTGTGCATAGAAGACAAAGATGCATAAGAGACCTTTGCATGCATGCATCTTCTAGGTCATACATCCAATACTCTCCAAGCTCTCCAATTCTACAATCCTAGAGTCATTTTGTAGATGAGCTGCTGTTGAAATCCACCTTCATGGTCATTTACCTTTAGATGAGTGGCTAGTAAAGTTTCACCCAATATCTATCCTATTTTGCAATGTGTGATTGCTAAAGTCTTGTCTCTCTTAGGTAGTTGGGTTGTTTCGTTACTCTCTTCAACATTTGTCCTTGTGCATTCTATATGATGACTTACAAGAATTTTACAATTCATCAACTTAGTGGTACCATGCAGAAATTGAATGATACAAACTATCTAATGTAGTCCAAAAGTTTTCAAACCTTTGTTACAACACAAACAAACTTCATCATTTGACTCAACTACCACCAAATGTCAAGTATGCCTCATATGAATATTGATTTACCGATGATCCAATTGTTGTTACTTGGTTGGAAAATAACATTAAAAGTCAAATAGCATGTAAGGTTATGATGTTTCACCCTATGTAAGATATTTGGGATACTCAGAGACAAATGTATGCACATGAAAAGAATATTATACATGTATATGAGATATATGAACAAATTTTCTCCCTATATATGGTTGGATAAACTATTTAAGAATATTTTGGCATTATGTCAGTTTTATTTAAGGAATTAGAAGTTCTGATGCCTATTATTACTGATATTGTAATGTTAAAATAGTATAAAAATGATTTACAAGTGCTTTTCTAGCCAATCTTCCACCTTATTTGTCTTTTCAAGTGTGAGGACAAATACTTGGTGGTGATGCAATTCCAGATCTATCCATAGCCTTTTCTTATGTTCTTCAAATTTCTTAGATGGAGAGCCATTGAAATCTATGCAATGGTTTCCAAAGGTCAATCAGGGCATAATACTCTAAAAGAGGGTGAAAATAATCAAGGGAACCATACTGATGAGAGACAAAAAATACTTTGTCCTCATTGTAGTAAGGTAAACCACAAGTTGAAAAGGTGTTGGGAAGTTTGGCAAGTCTACATAGGCTCAAGTTGTGACTAAGTCTTATTTACAAGAAAGTTCAATTGCAATTTCCTCATCAGTTACATCTATTTTTTATGGCTCTATTGGGGTGACTATCTTACAAGCAAACTATGAGCACTTTATGTAGTTACTTACTACTAACTCTTCTACCACGACAACCTTAACATTTATTTCAAGTATAGGTATGGTCATGATTGTTAAGGAAGGTAATCCTTAGATTACATACTCAAGAGTCTCCTAATACATAACAGGTAACATTAACCCTTTTGATCATTTAAGTCATTTACCTAATCTACATGGTATTACTATTATTGATGGTTGATCTCATCAAGTCACTAGAAGGGGTACAATACATGCTACTTTAAGAATTCGGCTAGATCAAATCCTATATGTTCCTAAGCTCTCATGAATCTTTTATCCTTTAGTGTTATCATTGCTCAACTTTCTTGTTTAATAACATTTTTCCTTTTCATTGTACATTTTAAGATATGTTAATGGAAACAAGAATTGATTTAGATCATAAATAGAATGATGTTGCATACATCTTAGTTCATGATACTCTCCCAAGTGGATTGGTGGCTTTGTTGTCTACTACAAACTCTTTTATGTTGACATCTCAAATTAGGTTGTCACTCCTTGGAAAAACTTAAACAAGCCTTACCTTGAATTTGTCTTGTTCATTTTGAGTGTGAATTGTGTCAATTAGGAAAATATAGTTGTTCTACTTTTTATTGTGTTCATCTTGCTACTAACAGTCATGTGTTTGATTTAATTCATTGTGATGTCTAAGGTCTTAATTGCATTATGTCTGTTACTGGTTATTGGTATTATCTATTATTTATTGATGATTATTCACAACTGTCATAAATTTATCTATTGAAAGATCATTAAAATATTTTAACTATAATTTAGAATTTCTTTATAGAAATTAAAACTCAATTTTCTATTATTTCAAAATATTTGCAAACAAATAATGCTTTAGAATTTATTAGTAATAATTTTCAATCCTTTTGTGCATCTTTTAGAGTTATTCACTAAACTGCTTGTCTTCACACTTCCCAATAAAATAGGATTATTGAACATAAGCATCAACATATATTAGACATTGCTTGTACCTTACTTTTTCAAATGAAGGTTCCAAAATATCATTAGTCAAATGTTATTTTTGTTGCTACACATCTTATGAATCATATGTCGTCTGCCTCTCTAGGTGGAGAAATTTTCTTGCTAGCTTTGCCTAAACATGAAACTTTTTACCCTCACACCTTATGTTTTTAGTTGTATTGCTTTTGTTCAAGATCTTTCTCTTAAATTAGAGAAGTTTTCAACTGAATCTTTAAAATGTGTGTTTGTAGGGTACTTCAGAAGGCAAAAAAGGTGTGAATCTTTAAAATGTTATCATCCTCTAACTAAAAAGTACTATATCTCGATAGATGTCACCTTTTTTGAATCTCAACCATATTTTTTTGGTAATTCTATGAAACTTGAAAACTTTCCTCTTCCCATCAATGATGAACATGATAGTCATGAAACTACTACTACTACTATTAGTAATAACCATAGTACTAAAGAGACTAGTAGTAAGACAACTACTATTACTACTTATCCATTACAAGTGTATCAATGATGTAGATGTCTTACAACAATTCCATTGGTTGAACTTGCTACATCCCTAACTACAGATCTTCCACCTCCACAATGATTTAACCATTACTTTACAGAAGGTTACCTCTAACTACACCAGCCATCCTATCTCCCAATTTATTTCTTATGATCATCTTACTTTCTTTTGTAAAATCTTATTTTGACTATTTCTTCTAAATCTATATTCAAGACTTATCAAAAGACATTGCAGCTATTATATTGGAAAATAGCTATGGATGAAAAAGTAGATACACTCCATTTGTGACACATGAGAATTAATACCTTATTCTGTTGAGACAAGCATTGTCTCTTATAAGTAAGTTTTCACCATCAAGTATAAGTCTGATGGTTTAATTGATAGATATAAGACTTACATCATTGCTCGAGGCTTTACCTAGACCTATAGTGTTGTTTATGCTAAAGTTTTTTCTCTAGTTACTCAATTTAACACTATTCATGTGATCCAAATCATTTAAATGAACAATTAGTAGCAACTCCAACAACCTAATGATAAAAATGTTGTTCTCTATGGTGATCTATCTAAGGAGGTCTATATGAAACAACCTCCTGAGTATTTTGCTGAAGAAGAGAATAGAGTATGTAAGTTAAAGAAAGCGATCTACAAGTTGAAACAAAGCCTATAAGCGTAGTTTAAGAAGTTCAACCAAGTGATAATTGATGAAAGTTTTCAATGTTGTGTTGTAGATCGATCAATCTTTATAAAAAAGACAACTACTAGTTGTGTCATCCTAGTAGTCAATGTCGATGACATTCTACTTACAAATAGTGATGTTATTAGTATTGCAGAAACAAAAGTATATATTCAAACATAATTTACTATAAAAGATATGAGCAAGCTAGGATACTTCTTAGGCATTGAATTTACATATACGAGAGGTAAGATAATATTATCCTAGCAAAAATATGTTATAGATTTATTGGTAGAAGTAGGTTATCTTAGCTGTAAATCTGAGAATAGCCCTATTGAATAAAATCTACCATTTTGGGATAAATTATCTAGAAAGTTGGACAATCAAGAGCAATATAGAAGGCTAATTAGTAAGTTAATATATCTTACAATGACCAAACCTAATATAGTTTATATTATTAGCTTGTTAAATTAGTTTATGCATGAATCAAGGGAAGTATGTTAGGTAAGTGTGCAACATATACTTGCCTATCTGAAGAGCATGCTAAGGAAAAGGCTTAGTGTATAAGGCATATGAGAATTTAAAGGCTAAAGCTTTTTCAGATTCTAGATATAAAGAGAACAAAGGAGACAAGAAATCTACTTGAAGTTATTATACATATATTGGAGGAAATCTAGTTACTTGGCATAGCTAAAAACAAAATGTTCTTTCTCAATCTAGTGTTGAGGTAGAATATAAATCTATGGCAAAGATAGTTTGTGAGATAATGTGGTTTAAGTCTTTTTTGAGTAAACTTGGGGTGAAAGTTCAAAAACCAATGTCTATACATTTTAACAATTAGACAACAATATATGTTGCATAAAATGAAACCTTCCATAAATATATCAAATATATTAAAATTGATTACCACTATGTTCATGATCGAGTTGTAAAAAGGATAATCTCTAACACCTTATCCACCTTCTTCTAAGGAGTTTATTGATATTTTCATTAAGGAGTTGAGTCATAGTGTATTTGAAAACCTTTGTAACAAGATAGAAATGATTAATATATACTTTCCAGCTTAAGGGGAAGTGTAGAGTTTTGTAGATGTAAGAGGTAGGGCAATTGGATATCCATTTATTGGATCCATTGAACACCTCTTATATATATCTCATATATCCCTTTTCTTTAGTTAACCAATCACTTTTTCCCTTCTCTAATCATAAGGAAGAAGAAGAAGAGAGAGAAAGAAAAGAAAAACAAAAAAAAGTAAAAAAAGGGGGAGAGAAAAACAAAGAGAAAAAAGAAGACAAAAAAGAAGGAGAGAGAGAAAAGAGAAAAAGAAAAGAAAAACAAGGAGGAAAGAAAGGGAGGGGAGAGAGTTGAAAAAATGAAAGCAAAAAAAATTATGTTTAAAAGAATAGTGAAAGTATTTTGAAAGAAAAAAGAATGGTGGAAGTTTAAAAAATCTTGAAGGTAGATCACATTTATCTACTTGATTCTTGCAGATAGACCACATTTGTATGTATGTCCTATTGCCTTGAATTATATTCAATAATTAATCTATTACTGTCTAAGATATAGTTTTTGAATTATTACCTTTTGCTGCTATTTTGCTACAACTATTAATTTCTTGTCTTAAATTTTATCTGATGGTTAATCTATTACCATCTACTAGATGTTGTACTTCCACAATAACAATTGCTTTTTTATGTTTCACTATGTACTTGCTATGTTTAAGTTTGTTGAGTTATTATTGAATTTGTTGCAAATTGGATGTCTCAGTATGAGAGGGAGTGTAAAAATAAATGATGTATTAGGGTTATATAGATATTATGGGATTAGTTCTACATTACTTAAATTTAGTTTAGCTTTTTATGTATTCTTTATAAACAGAAATTTCATTTTAGTTAATAGAATTATTCCACCTCCACCTATTTCTTATATTCTTACAACAAGCTTATGTTAAATGAGCCGATATTAGGGGTATATGGATCCTCTACTAATACCAATTTATGAATATGTAATCCTCCCTTGATCTAATGATAATTTTTTCTCTTTTTTCAACATAACAGAGTCAAACCCAAACAACCACATGATTTCATTCCACCATGACCACTAAACCCATTTTCTTAAAAAAATCAATAATAAGAAACTAAGACAAAACTTTTACGTTTACGTTAGACTCCACTAATGTTTACATTAGACAAAACAAAACTTTTCATATAAAAACTAAGACAAACATTTTTGATAATGTTCTTCATGAGCACCTTCTTACATGAACTTTGAAAAGGAGTCCTAGAGGCAATGGCAAACCATTCGGGCATATTGCCTCCTTATGTCTTATCCACTTGTATAATCACCAAACCCATCTATTACAAAACCAATTTGTCAACAGTCTCAATAAAAGCATTTGAAACACACAATCATGATCCTCTTCCAAGTGGAGTCACATTCAACTATATTGTCATGCAACTCACAACTTGCACCAACCACCAGTGGGTTGCCAAAATGGATACTTTCTGTCAATCTATTCCTATAAATTCACTAAAATCTCTGATAGACCTTGTGATTTCAAATCACCATTTTACTATTTCTAAACAAGTAATTTTTTATATTTCTTTATCTTTTTTTAGTCTAACCTAATTTTTTTGATTCTTGTTTCCATACAGGTTCATCTGTAGAGTTTCAATGAACATGATCAAACCTAATCAAGGAACCCTTTTTTTTTCTATGGTGCCAAATAGGTGGTCACTTTGGAGTAAATCTAAGGTTCCCTAAGTTACCACCTCTGGGCACCATGGCTACTTAACCCTGTTACCAGCCAAGGTTATACTCATTATACATTTATACCAACTTAAACATTCATATTAAAAAAAAGAGCAACTGCCTTAACTTAATGGTTGGACTTTTTTCATAAATATGAAAAATCTTTGTGATCTTTTCGACAACTACAAAAGTCTATCTTCACCGAGCAAAAAAGAGGGAATAGTTTATCCAATACTAAACTGGAATTTAATGAAGAAACCCAATGTCACACTCTTGATTCTTCTTAAATTTCATCCTATATGTACTTAAGCACAACAGAAACAACAATTGATCAATGCAATCACCGTTTTCTGTCTAATTATACAGCAGAATATGATTTTGAAAATTTAAAGATGTCCAACTAATATAAAAAGCCAAATCTAAATGAACATTTTAACAAAAGATGAAGTTTTCATGGGAAAAGGTGAAGGGCCAACAAGTTTTAATAATGATGAGCAAGAAACCATACCACCAACCGGCGGGGTGTACCACAAGCCAGCACCTCTCCATAGTTCAATCTTTTCTTGTCCAGTAACTGTGTAACTGCAACTTTGAGCTGCAACAATAGATAGCTGCTCTTGTCATGGATGAACATAGAAAAACAGAGAAGGAAAATTTGTATACAAGCATATGGCATATCATATAAAATTATAATATCCTTCTTGTTAGGAGTTATATATGTAGGAAATATTATGTATTTGCGTTCTAGTGGTATTTTTGTAATTCTTCTTTTGTTATGACCTCTACACATATAGAGGTGTGTTTGCTGTAACGAAAAATCTAATTTTTCCTCCTCTAATCACCTTCTACATGGTACAAATGCTCAGGTACCCATTTTTTACCAAGAATCCCACCATCCACCCCTTTCTCTGTCATTGCTGCCACCATCTTAGCCTGCAACCAGTTCTTCTATTGGCACCTTGTCCATCTTCTACCAGGTCTGAAGCCTGATCATTGGCTCCATCTTCCAAGGCATCCTTCCTCCTACTGCCGTCCTAGCATCTGCAACCTCCTATTCTATGCCAATGCCTCTTTACATCTGACCAGCTCATGTCGTAAGCTGGGACTTATGACAGTTCTTCAACACTAAGGGTGGAGCTGGCCTTCACCACCTGTTCTCTCTGCCTCCAGGACCTTCAGCAACTTTAGGGACCTACAGAGGTTCTCGTCTACTGTCTAAGACACCCAAGCTTAGACCATTCAAGTTTTTTTTTCAGCACTTTCAAGAGTTTGTGACTACTGTGTCTTACTACCACCTTTAATTGTTGTCCCTGAATGCATTATTTTTGTCATATATGTGTGGTACTTGTTTTTCCCATGGATTTAATAGATCCTCTTGCAAAATATCCTAGTGGTACCTCAAAAAAATAGAATGGTCAGAACTCTGTAATGGGGACACAGCTTCAAGAAATTTCTCCTTGCCCATAATCACTTGAAGCATGTGACAGAGAACCCTGCCAAAGATGCAATTTATGAAAATTGGTGTATAGCAAATGCTACAGTTATCTCATGGCTACTCAACTGCATGGAGTCCGACATACCCACAGCATGATGATGCTGAAGCCTACCAAGAAGATATGCGACACATTGCAGTTGACATATGGGCATAAGAAGAATATAAGTGAGATTGTTGATATTTATGAACAGATCTACACTGATCATCAAGGGAGGTGTACTGTTCAGGAACATTTCTCTTCCTTTAGGACTCTTACCGACAAACCTGTGACTGATGACCAATGATATACCCAAATTTGAACAACAGAAAACCTTGGTTGACAGCAAAATGGGTGGTGCAGGGACTAACTGTGTAAGTGGTTCTCGAACAGATGTTGGCTAGCAGGGTTGTTGGTGGATGGAAACTTACTTGAGATACTTGCCCATCTGACTCACCTAGGGAACTTGCCTTGACTCTTTTGGATTAATAATTCTAGTGATGAGGTCAAGCAAGAAGGAAAATAAGGGCACCTCCCTGACTACCCAAGAAAGGGGGAAGATGTGCAATATCTATTAACGGAATAAAAATACATGTCCATGCAAGAGAACACTAAGTAAATCTTAATTATTGCAATGTGATTAATGATATATGGCATGCCCTATTTAGCATGGGTTCTAAATGAGCATGTTAAGAATAATGCAATGATATGTTGAACATACAAGGTTCTATAAACAAGGGAAAACATGAAGATCCTAAAGCACTATGAGCAAGAGAGAGCAAATGCAAGAACATGATGTTTCAATTCAATTGATGAAGTATGATCAAGTAGGGTGACTCAGAAAACAAATCAATAAAGATAAAAGACAAAGTAAACAAGATACAATGAAGCTAGAGTCAGAAAAGATCTAAGGGAGGCACCTCCTTGTCTCCCCACATCCCAAGTCCAAAACTAATTAGGAAAGCAACCAAGATTGCATAAGCAAGGATGGAGTTGGAACTTACAAACAAAGTCACCCAACATGCTTACCTGACAAGCTCACTCAAGCTGGTCTCCAAGGGTGTGAAGCAGAGCTCTCACCTATCTTTCCCTCCTTAGGGTCATCAACTAAGAAAACACTATCAAGGAAACCAACATGACTTGCAAAATAACAACACGATGTTTACAAATGAATACACATTAATTGGGTTAACAATTATGGTACTCACATTTATTCCCTCATATCCTCAATCCAAATGCAATACAAGTATGCAGTTCAGAGATTCTAAAATACAAGAGCAAATATGGGGAGAAGAACTAGAGAGGAGGTAGATCACCTAGGTTGAGTCACTTGGCTTGCTAGTTTGGCCCCCCAAAGATAGTCAGCATGACTTGTACAATAATGACATGATATTTACAAATGAATACACATTAAATGGGTTAACAGTTATGGTACTCACATTTATTCTCTCATATTCTCAATCCAAATGCAATGCAAGTATGCATAGTTGAGAGACTCCGAAATACTGTATGTTATAATCTATTAGATTCTGGATGTAACAGTCACTTGTATGACTCATTGGGTATACTCGTGCAGAATACCCACCTACAATAATTGTCAAGATCACCTTCCATGGACCAATCACCCAAATGGACCCATGGTAAAACCTTCCCATCTTCCTATTAAGGGATGGGTGTTCATAAAGGACATTTGGCTGGCTGGTGTTACCATATGGCGTGTGTTTTGCTTGGGCAGGTTGGAGAGGCTTGGCTAGGGTCTGGTAGGCCCAAGTGCTGCTAGAACATTGATTAAAGCACCTTGGAAGTTACTTGCTGACCTGACATTGGAATGGGGCGTCTACAGGTACATGATGACCCAAACAAAGAAATAGCCTGAGTTAACAAAGTAGTCAATCCAATTAAGTCATTTCTCTCTAAAGTCCATGCACTTCATTACCACCACCAAGCATAACCGATGTACACTATTGTATGCTTTCTTCATTTACAATTTTCCATCCATACTATGACTGTTTTTCAAGAATCTAGGTTCAATGCATTACTGAGCTACTAAGAAGCCATCCTCAATTTGTTAACCCTTGATGAAAGCTATTTGAAGCTTTTGACAAGCATTGGCATAAAAAGTGTCAGTCATCCAGCAATGAATTTAGTAACAATTTTATCCACCACATTGAGCAACCTAATGGGTAAAAAATCTCAGTTGTCCAAAGTTGTTGCCTTCTTAGGGATAAGACAAAGGAATGCTGCACAATATCACCCCTCGTCATGATGAATGTATTCTCTTTAAGGGAATACATGATGTTTGATTCTGTAATATCACTGTATAAGATAACCAAATTTGTGATAGAAATAATTTAATATTGCATTCATTGTAAAGAGAATGTACTTGCTGACTTCCATCAATTACATCATGAGGTGGAATTTCTTCTGTTCCAATTTCCAGGACAAATACTCTTGAATCTTCGGACAACTGCAAAGAAAAATAGACAAAAGCATTACTAAAAATTACTGAACATTTACTTTTTCCTACAAAATCCATAGTATAGTGTCTATAAAAGTCAAGAAGAAGAAAGCACTCAAGGTTATAGAATAAGCATTATCGATATAACCATTGTCGTAAAACATCAATGTATAAGAATGCGCAAAACATGCAACAGCAACAACCAATCAATAATTTCACTATAATGGATGAGCAGTATAAATCTTTTTCTCCATTTATTATTCATTTCCATTAGATTATGTAATTTTAGATTTTTCAATGTCTAACTAATTTTTAATATTCCTCTATCCCTCTTAGTTTCAACTAAATTTATTTATTCTCCTTTCCATATATGTGCTTTCATGGACATCATCAAATCACCAAAGATGATTTCCCCCAATTGCATCATTAATTTCTACAATTTATATGCAATTTCAAATGAAGTCATTTCTTAACTAAAAACATTATAGTCCATCTATCTAACATTCATATATCTGTTATACAAAGTTTTCCACATGTTTATTTTTAACAGCCAAACACAAAGCAGTATAAAGCATAGTTGGACAAGTACATGTCATGCAAAATTTACCTTATAATTCTAAAATTACTCTTTTGTCACATAACATGCAAGATCCATATTTCAACTTCATCCAATCTATTTTAATTCTTTCTTCTTTAATTGAATCCCCAGTCTATTTATGGGGTGGGGTCCCAAGAAACCTCAGTACACCAAAACAAAATGACCAACCACCAGAAAACATCACTCTAACCGTTCAGCACAATCTACATGTAGGGATCTCCATCTATCCAGAATATAGTGCCCTTTGATCTCCTTGAAAAGTTCCTCAATCCTCCCAAACCTGCAATATCTCCTGGTAATGATACCCCCCTTAGCTAGAAGATTCACCACTTTGTTAGCCTTCCAGTAGACGTGTCTAAAGGACTAAACTTGTGAAATAAGTCGAAAAAGTAGATGCCAGAAATTCAATACATTGCCGGCCAGACATCTTCCTTCTCCAATAGCATCATATAAGATTTTTGAGTCAACTTCCACCTCAACCTGCTTCAGATCAATTCTGCTTGCAACACATAACTGCAGGCCTTCAAAAAGTGCTCTTGATTCAGCATAAATGGTGCCCCACTCCTTAAAGGTATCTTCTCTGGCTGCATTGAAGGATTTCCCCACCAACCATGTTCCACTGATCAGCTGCTCCATCGGTGTTAAAATCTAATTTAATTCTATAACAACATCCTTTGAATGTCTACACTATTGCTTAATATAGATCTTAAGTATTTAAAATTCTAACATTCAGGAATCTCACCATCAACTAAACTTGTCCATAATAATTATTTTTAATCCTTTCAATGCTAAATTAATAAATTTGCATGCTACATATTAAATTATCTCTCTCTCTCCCCCCCTGTTGTCCAATATTATTTACCATTTTAGCATAAATAGCTTTGTAACATCAACATAATCAATGAATATTCATTTTCTAACACCTGCTACAATAAGGTGCCAAACATAGTTTCTTACTCAAACAATGAAAATCATTTTTCACAACAATAAGGTTTTGAATTAATTGCTGAAGTAGATAAAAATCTTCTATTTCATACATGACTTCAAATTGCATTTTATGATTGCAATTTCATGTGCCAACTTATATTCACTTATCTATTTGTCAAAGTTTATTTTTAGGATCATTAATTTAATATCTTGACACAACAATTCAAGCCATAATCCCACTGTGTAGAGTCAATCACATTAATATTTTTCTTCTAATATTTTTATCTATTGTCAAATCTTCAATTAAATTACATAAATTAAACCTTTTTAACAATTTCTAGGTAGTTTTATGTTGTAGATTATGTTGAGACCTTTTCCCCAATTGTTTACTCAACTCCATTCATGTTATTCTTTCTATTGTTGTGAATAATTCTTGGTCTCCTTGCAAATTGAATGTTCATAATGTCATTTTATATGATGATCTTATGAAATGAATTTTCATACAGCAACCTCCAAAATATGTTACTCAAGGGAAAAACACTATGTGCTTATTTAAAAAGACTATCTATGAACTTAAACAAAGTCTACGAGCATAGTTTAACACAGTCATGATACAATAAGGTTTCAAATGATGTATAGTGGATCACTTAGTTTTCTTTAGGAGTTCTATAGTATATGTTACACTAGTATATGTAAATGATATTATTCTATCAAGTAGTGATCTAGATGTCATCAAAGAGAGAAAAGAGTACTACTAATAGCATTTTGTTATCAAAGATATGGGAAAACTAAGGTATTTCTTGCATATTGAGTTTGCAAATATAAAGAAAATAGAGGATTCATTTATAAAGAAAGTATATCCTGAATTTATTTGAGGAAATTAGGCTTTTGGGATGCAAGTCTAAGCATAACTCTATTGAACAGAATCCTTCGTTTTGAGACATGTCCTTAAATCTCTTCCAAGAAGATATTGCAATTGATTGGGAAATTGATTTACGTTACTATAACTTGCCCTAATATTTTATATGCAATTGCACTCTTGAATCAGTTTATGCATGTACCTAGAATGATACATTGGCATAAAACTATGAGGGTTCTTGCCTTTGTTAAAGATAATCTAGGAAAAGAACCAATCTATTCTAGATATAAACACTAGCATATTGAAACTTACTCATTCAAACTACGTAGGACATAAAAGTGAAAAAAAATTTATATCTGACTATGATACTTATGCAGATAAAAACATGTAGGAACAATAAGCAAAATGTTATGTCAAGGTTGATCAATGGCATACACAACTAATGAGATATGTGCTTAAGTCACTTTTGACCGAGGATAAAGGTTGAAATGCTTATAAATATATATTGTAATAATCAAGCTCTCATCTTCATTACCAACAATCCAACATTTCATAAGTGCACCAAGCATATTGAATTACATTGTCATTATATTTGTGAGTTAATTCCTGCAAAAACAATTAATACTCCTTACACCAAGTCATCTTTACAAAGAGGTTAAATGTTAGTGTCTTTCAAAACTGTGACAAGCTAGAAATGTATGATCAAAATGCTCTGATTTGAGAGGAAGTTTTAAGTCTTAATATATGTGATAAACATATAATTATGTGATTTTATTTGTACTTTTATATATTAATATTGTTTCTTTAAATGTCATATTTACATATTTTAAAAAGTTTTGCAAAAGTATAACATTTCTTACAGAAATTAAGAACAAAGGGTTATAATGAGGAATTTTGGAGAAGCAATTCACAAGTTTTGGTCTTTTTGTGTAAATTTTCCATAAAGACAAATTAAAGAAGTATTTAAGGACGTAAAACCTAAAAAACCGAAGAGCTAGGGTGTAAAATTCGTAACCCTAGCATTTCCAAATAAAAAAGACTTATTGCCAACAATTTGAGGCATCTCTCTTCCTCCCTAGGACGGCTACCATCTCTTCCTCTCTTCCAACTGGCGTTCCTCCTTCCTTTTAGTGAGAAAATTCATCCTTGGTGATGGTAAGGAGCTCTCCATGTAAATTGAAGGTTAAGGAACATGTTAAAGAAAGAAAAAGAATATATTGAAAAGTGTTCTAGAGATTGTAGCATGGAAACAACCCCCAATGTTCAAGAAAGATTCAACCATTCAAGGTGTACCATGTACTTGACTGTAGGATCCATCTCTTCATCATAGTTGTGCCAATGGTGCTTATGTAGGATCGGATAACTTCATAAGAGATGAGTGAATTGTGATTTTTAAGATTAAAAACAAAATATACAACAGAAATTAAATCACAAAACACCTAAATTTTAATCTCAAAACTTTATTTATTATTCAACACTTAAAAATTTACAGAATTTACACTTACAGACTTCAACCTAATACCACTAACAATTTTACTCACAGATTCCTTGCTTTATCTAGATCTCTGATTCCAACTTTCAACTTTAAATTCTTCAACAACTTTTTGTCGACAATTTCTCTGATTTTGCTCCTTGAATCTCTTTTTCAATTGCACTGCATTGGTATTCTTCTTGGTATATGGTGTATTCTGGCATTTGATACTCCAACTCATCAACGCATATATCTATTTATAGTCTAATTATCAATCACACATAATTAATAATGGTACAACGTAGTCTACAGTTCGTAATGGACAACATGATTTACATTTAAAATTTTGTACAATGTGGTTTCTACAACAACCTCTTAAATCTAATCTTCATTCACACGTTCATTCTTCTTGAATTTTTCACTGTAATTTTTGATGTTATTGTGTTCTGAAAAATACCGAAAATACAATCTGCTGAACACAGATAATCAAATACAGATAAATAACATTTTAACTAACATTGTAGAGTTACAAATGTGTCGACTGACTTTTTCAACATTTAACACTTCCTCAAGTTATTAATAACTTATACTCAAAACTCATTGAGTTAATGTTATCTCTATGACTTTTTAAGAGTTCTTACGTGAACTTTTAAGTTCCTTACATGCACATATATTATCTTTTAACACTCTCACGTGAAATATAAGCTTTTCACATACTTTCTCATAAGTCTACGAATTTTTAACTCTACGAGTTTTAAACCTAATTCAAGGACTTTTATCACATTATCTCAGACATGCCTTATTTAATTCTTTCTTTTTAGTTTTTAACGTATCTCTTTAAGTTAACACATGACTTACCTTAACTCTACATGTTTTTAAACTTAAGTCTATGACTTTTATAGCACACAAACACATAACTCTGCAAGTTTTTTTTAACACTTAACTAACTGTTCTACTTGGATACTTAGCTATTTTACCTTCCATCCTACCTAGATACTTAGCTTATTTTTCTTTCTAGCCTACTTGAATATTTAGCCAATATACTTTCTAAGTTTCAGTCTTTCTATTTTATAGGTTATCTACTAAATAAGATTTAGACTTTTCTAATCATTTTACTAATTTAGCCAAACAACTAATTTCACTAAGTTACTAATTAAATAACTTCATCATCATCAAAACATAATCTAATCCTTAACAACTTACAAGGACGAGTGGATATTGAAGAAAGGAGAAGAATTCTTGAGGTATTAGGTCTGACCAGTCCTACAACAACATTAGAAGAAGGTCATTTTTACTTCCTTACATTAATTACTTAGGATTTTGTTTTAGTTTCTCATCAAAAACTCTTTGTTTAAGTCATTCCAAACAAGCCTTGCTTAGATCCAACTGTATTTCATGCTTGTGTATTGAGAAATAACTATGATATTGTTAAGTTGCAATCTTGAATCAAAAATAAAAAATGTTTTGCAGATTTATGTACTGTCTGTTGTGAATGTTTGCATTGGTTCATGTGTGTATTTTTCCCAAATAACATAGTCATTATTTAGATATATGAATGACGAATTTTTGTAGAATTTTTACTAATCATTTGATTGTTGTTATAAGTGTGACTTAAGGGAAGTGTTCCCTAATTTATGAAATTGCAGCTAAGATGTATTTTGCTTTCAATCTTTAGATTTTGGTGGATTTTTTACAAACAAAAGTCAGTTATTTTCCTAGTTGAATCTAATATTTTTGGTGATTTTTACAGAATTTTTAGACATGTTTTGATATGTGAAATTAAATGGTTGTGACGAAGGTGTCATCAAATGGGTTTTTTATCGAACTCTAATCATTAGTTTTGACATTAAAGGAGGGTTAGTGTCTAACAGAATTCAACTAATGGAAAGGAAAATTGTTGAATTCTGTCAGTTAATCGTTAGTGTATACAATACTTGAATGAAAAGAAAGTTGAATTTTACTGATGTATAAATACTTAAAATTATCTTTACCATTGAACGATTTCCGACCTCCCCCATCCAAAAAAATTTTCCTAACTTCTTCTGCTTGACTTCTTCCACTTACAACTTTTATCTGTTCCTCCGCCTAGACACAATCAACGCTGCTCTGCTTCTAGACTCCCTCAACTTCTTCCACCCTTTTGCCTGACTTCTTCCACTGTGACTTTTGCCTGCTACTTTTGCTGGCAACTTCCACCCTTCTAGACATTATCGACACCGTTTCGTGAGATCAATGCTTGCAACATCATCTTTCACAAATCAGTGCTCGCAAGCAATAGGCAAGTAGGTGATCGTCTACATGTTCATTCTCCCATCACCAAAAAGTTTTTCTTCTCGTGAGCAACAAGCAGGTGATTGTTCCCACAAGCCCCATTAGAGCTTCTTGTTTCACCCTCGCGTTCGTTCGATCGTCATCACTCGAGCATCTGTCTGTGAATTTCTTCCTTCATCTACGCACCTTCTATCATCGTTCATCTACACGTCGCCCAAAAAGCTTTGCACCCATCATCCAAAAAGTTTTGTAGTTACCGAGAAAGCTTTGTCCCCATCGTCTACACATTCTCTGTTGTGTTCATCACTAACAAAGCTTCGTGCAACCGCTCGAAATCTACGCATTCTTCATTACGTTCATCACCATTAGAAAGTTTCATTCATTACAAGTTTTCCATGAATTCCCCCTTTTTAAAGCTTTTGTGGTCTTCAAAAATTTCAAAATCCATGATACTTGTCATTTGCTATATGTATTGCTTTTTTTTATTCAACTCGCGAGCTTCTAGTCAAGTATTCCCAAACTTCTCGAGGTTCTAGTGTTGTGCTTTATCTTTTTTCTTTTACAGTAACTATGCTTCCATTGTCATGAGTTCACCCATGTGAAATCTAATTATTTACTCTAATTCTCTATGAGTTCTGAAGAATGAATCACCTTTGGGTACCCCATTTATGGAGATGGTTGTTTAGATACTGGAGATTAGCTTGCCATTATGTTATGGGTGTTGATTGGAGAGATGTTTGATTTCTTTTCGCAAGTGTGGGGAAAATTTAGTGCTTTATAATTGTTCAAGACATGGGGTTCCAATTCTGATATAGATTCCTTAAGTTCTTTAATGAATGCTTAAGTTGTTAGGTTGCAATCCATTATTTCCTAGAGTGTAGTTAATTTACTTACATAACTTAATAAATGAGAAGGCTTTGTAAATAAAATCTACATTGTATCATATAGCTAGAATTGCATATATGTGACTTTGTGCATATTTAGGATGTATTTTGGCATTTATGGTGTAGTGTGCATTTTTGATAATATGTTACTTGGAAACTATATTCTGTGCATGAGTGTTGGATAATTATAGAATGATTATGACTTGAACCTGATTAGAGAGTTAAACTATGGTATTAGATGTTGGGTATTTGATGTAAGATCTGTTTATGGATCCGTTTATACCCTCCTCTATGTATGTATGTACTTTTTCCAGTAGTGTGAAAAATACACATTCTTTTCCTTTTTCTTCTTCTTCTCCAACAGTAGCCTATTTTCAACTTGGTATCAGAGCAAGGCGCAATTTAGACCCAACGTCGTTCCTTCGTCTACACACACAGTGTCTCTTCCACGCTCGCTTGCACGACGTGTCTGACGTGGTTCATGCTTGCACTATTCAGACCCGACGCTTGCGTAGTGCCTCTTCCACGCTCGCGCATGCGGCGCTTCTAACGTTGTTCGTCCAGGATTCCTCAATTCATCGTCGTTCGTCCTGGATTTCTTGCGCAACGTGTCTGATCCAGGCCGCTCGTGTGATGCTTCCAGGCCCGTCGACGTCTCCTGCATGATCTTCCGTCAACCACAGACCGACATTTCCTACGATGTGGATTCCTCGCGCGAGCGGATGTCAACCTGTCCGTCGGAGTTGTGCTCTCCACGCCACTAGGTGTTATCTTCTTCTAGGGCAGATGCTTTGACTCCTCTGTACATTCTTTCCCTTTTTTTCTCCTTATTTTGGGTTTGCTTGGTCCACTACAGACCTGATTTTCCTGCCATCCTGTGGTCTGCTTGGTCCACCGCAGATCTCTATCATGGCCACTCCTTCAGCTCCTAGGAGTGATCTCCTGGTTCGAAGCTTTCTAAGAATCTCTCAATGGCTTAATGGCTCTAACTACATCCTTTGAGCACGAAACTTTGAAAATGTTGTAATCACCTTTCATCAGGAACACCATCTTTATCAACCTCCACCTGACACGAAGGACTCACAATATAGAGACTGGTTGGCTGATGATGTAGCTATTATTACCTGGATGGTGTCAAGAATGGATGACTCGATTGCTAATGGAGTATCCATGCTTAGACCCGCCAAGGTACTTTGGGATATCATTCACCACATCTATGGTCATGACAAGAATATCTCCAAGACCTTTTTAATTTATGAGAGCCTTCTTCAGCTTAGACAATGAGACAACTCAATTCAGAACTTGTTCAACACTCTTCGTGGGTTGATGAACAAGTTGAACGTCTATCAACTGCCTACTTCTAATATCTGCACTTTCCAACGCTATCAAGAGGAACTTGCTATTGTTGTTTTCCTTGCTGCCCTCAATCCTGAAGTTGCCTCTCAAATTTGTGGATCTATTCTCAACGTAGAGCACATGCCGAGCCTAGATGAGGCCTTCGGCAAGGCCCTACGCGTTGCCACTAGATCACACGCCCCTTCTCTACCTGACTCCTCCGCCTTAGTGGCTTCCCATGATCGTGGTTGTGCTTGCGAAGATAGGACTCGACCCAAGTGTTAATGGTGTGGCAAATTGGACCACAAGTTAGAGAAGTGTTGAGAGAAATTTCCATACCTGAAGCCTCAATTTGCTCGTGTTACTACTTCTGAGCCGTAGAGTGCTTCTCCTGCTACTGTTACCCTCTCTTAGGAGGACTATGCTCGTCTTCTCCAGGGACAAGGACAATCTCCTACTGCCATGATTGCACAGGCTTCGTCTTATCATTCAGGTATACAACCTCCTTCTATCCTGGTTGCTTCCACAGATGATTCTTGGGTTATAGACTCTGAAACCACCACCCACGTTTTAAGTACCTCTACCTTCTTTGAGAGGCTTTGTGCTCTTCCTGACCATACTTTTATTACCATTGTCGATAGTTGTTCGTGCTTTGTATCTGGACAAGGGGAGATTTAGGTCTCCTCCCAAATATGGTTAAACGACGTCCTATACATTCCTGACTTTACTTTCAATCTACTTTCTATTAGTGTCATTACCACTCAGCTACAATGCTTTGTGACCTCTTTCCTTTTCATGTTGTCTTTCAAGACCTTCAAATGGGGAAGAGGATTGGTTTGGGGCATAAATCTTCGACCACTGAAGCTTACGTCCTAGTCTGCGATCATATTCCCAGAGGGTTGACTGTTGGTATTGCTAGTTATGATTCCTCCTTCTTATGGCATTGTTAACTTGGACATCCTTCACATTAGAAATTGTGTCAAGCTCTCCCTTGGATTTCTGTCCCTTCTTTCCAATGCAAGTCGTGCCAGCTAGGAAAGCATCATCGTGCTACTTTTAAGCACCTTCATCTTGCATCTTCTACTAGTTTGTTTGATGTTGTCCATTGTGATGTTTGGAGCCCAAGTCATGTCATATCCCTTAAAAGGCACAAATACTATGTTGTCTTTGTTGATGACTACTCACATGTCTCGTGGACTTACTTGTTAAAGTTATGGAAAGACCTTCTTGATGTTTTCAAAAGGTTTCTAGCTGAAATTAAAAATCATTTTTCTATTTTCCCAAAAGTTTTACGCACTGATAATGCTCTTGAGTTTCTTCATCATGATTTTCAAAATGTTTGTGTTACTTACGATATCGCCCACCAGACCACATGTCCTCATACTTCTCAACAAAACGAAGTTGCTAAGCGCAAGCATTGTCATATCCTTGATGTTGCTCGTACACTAATGGTCCACATGTAGGTTCCCCACTATTTTTGGTCTGATGTAGTCCTTACCTTTGTTTTTCTGATTAATCATATGTCTTCCACTCCTTTAGGCGGGGTTGTTCCTCTTAGTCGCCTCTGCCCTGATAGAGATCTCTTTCCTATTCCTCTCAAGGTTTTTAGTTGTGTGGCATTTGTCCACGACCACACCCCTGGACTCAACAAGTTATCCCCACGTGCTATCAAGTGTGCCTTTGTTAGATATTCACTCAATCAAAAAGGGTATCGTCTTTATCATCCTTCGACCAAATGCTACTATGTCTTCATGGATGTTACCTTCTTTGAGTCTTAGTCCTACTTCAGTGACAGCTCCTCTTCTAGCATGTCTGGTCCTCTTCTCCCTGATATCCCCCTGTCAAGTGATACTACAAACCCTATCAAGGAATCTCTTCCCACGTATACCAACCAATCTGACACTCTGCAAGTTTATTGTCGTCGGCCACGCACTCCTCAGGTTGTGGACACCTCTTCCAACTCTAATCTGATTACAGGTTCCTCTTCCACTAAGGTATCACCTTCTACCTTACCTTTGGATGACACCAACCTCCCTATTGCTCTGCAAAAAAGAACCCGGTCGTGCACCCAGCACTCTCTCTCTGATGTTATTTCTTATGCTAGTCTTCCTCCTGATTCCCAAGCTTTTGCACTTGTCATCTCTGACGAGTCCATACCTAGGGATTATTAGGAAGTACTTCAGGTTCCTCACTAGAAGGCTGCCATAGATGAAGAGATGGATACCTTTCTCTCTCGTGGTACGTGAGATCTTGTTTCACGTCCCCCAGGAGCAAATGTAACTTCCTACAGATAGGTCTTTACCATCAAACGCAAGTCTAATGGGTTCATTAATCGCCACAAAGCACGCCTGGTTGCTCGTGGTTTCACTCAAGAGTATGGGATTGACTACTCTGAGACCTTCTCTCCAGTGGCATGCCTTGACTCCATTCGTGTCTTACTCTCACTAGCCATCAACTCCTTTTTGCCCCTTATACAGCTAGATGTCAAAAATGCTTTCTTGTATGACAACCTAGATGAGCAGGCTTATATCGAGCAACCTCCTGGTTATGTTGCTCAAGGGAAGATGCGTGTCTGTGATCTTCACAATGTTATTTATGGTCTCAAGCAAAGTCCAAAAGCGTGGTTTGAGACATTCTGTAAAGTTATGTGGAGCGATGGATTTCACAACTACAAGGTGGACCATTCAATCTTTGTAAAGCACATTACTCGTGGGATTGTCATTCTAGCAATGTATGTAGATGACATGTTGCTGACTAGTAGTGATGTCCAAGGGATTGAGGATACCAAGCATTTTCTACGTAAATATTTTGCCACCAAAGACATGAGGACTCCACAATACTTCTTAGGTATTGAGTTGGTTCACTCTAGTGAGACTCTATTTTTGTCCCAAATGAAGTATGCATTAGATTTGCTCAAAGAGACATGACGTGAAGAATACAAGCCAGAAGAAACACCCATTGAGCAAAATCACTCATTATGGAACACCGAGTCACCCATATTTGATGATCCAGGTAGATATCGCAGGTTAATCGGCAAGCTTATCTAACAATGATCAAACCTGATATATCTTATGTTGTGAATCTTTTAAGTCAATTTATGCACTCTCCCAGGGAAGTTCACTAGCGGGGTATTCTCCGCCTGCTAGCATATATCAAACGCACTACAGGAAAAAGGCTTCTATACAAGAAGTATGGTCACATAGGTATTGAGGGGTATTCTAATGCTAGTTATGCTGAGGACAAAAATAGTAGGAAGTCTACTTCAAGCTTCCTAACTTTTGTTGGTGGCAATATTGTCACGTAGAGAAGTAAGAAACAAAATGTTGTTGCAAAATCAAGTACTGAGGCTGAATACAGAAGTATGTCCAATACATCTGCAGAACTAGTGTGGCTGAAAGCCTTACCTTTTGAGTTTAGTTTTGAGCACACCGGTCTTATGTCAATGTATTGTGACAACCAAGCAACTATACACATTGCCACCAATCCTATGTTTCATGAGAGAACCAAGCATGTGGAAGTTGATTGTCATTTCATCCAGGATAACGTCTAGAAGGGTGTTATATCTACCCTTTTTATCAAATCCGAAGATCAAATGGTAGATATACTCACTAACGGCTTGAATGCCACTCCTTTTAAGAAGCTTTGTTGTAAGTTAGGCATGTGTGATATACATGCCCTAGTTTAAGGAAGAGTGTTAGATGTTGGGTATTTGATGTAAGATCCGTTTATACCCCCCTCTATGTATGTATGTACTTCCAGTAGTGTGAAAAATATGCATTCTTTTCCTTCTTCTTCTTCTTCTCAAGCGGTAGCATGTTTCCAACTTATGGCATCATGCACATAATTGAGATAACTAATCATTTTGAACCTAATTATAAAGTTAAGTGTAACGTTTTAGACCCTATGATAGAGATGGTTAGTGAATGAGTGGTTCAGACTTTATGTTCAACGTGGTTTTGATATGGTATGCAAATGGAAATGAGCTAAGTTTTGGTGGGTCATTTAAGATATTGCATTCATAATAGAAAATGTAAGTTTACTAGAATAAAAAAAATGGTGTCATATCGGCACGATCATATACAAAATTTTGTTGGTTTCTTATGCAAAAATGACGTTTTTGTTTATGTATTTGCATGAAAATAATTTTTGTTACTCTTTATTAATATTTGTTCTTGTATAATAAATAACTACTTCTAATAGAGGAAGGGGTAATAAAGGACGAAGTTATATGACTTAGAATGTTAATGTAGATGCATTCTTTTTAGATATTTTGTTAAATAAAGAAAATAAAAAAATCCAAGATGGGAAGATAAAAGGGAGCACTTGGGATATAGTTGAAAAATACAATAATAAAAGAAATGCATATATTACAAAGAAGAATATGGAAAGTCACTTAAAGACATAGAGACAAATTTATCGTAATTACTCTAAAATTACAAATTATAATAGATGGTGATGGAATTTCATACAAGAGTATACTGACATAGATAAAGAGATATAAAAGGAGTTTATTAAGGTTTGATTTCTACTTACATACTTTAAGATTATTAGTTTATGCAATATAGTTTTTTTAATATATATTGTAATTTTTTATCAGCACATCTAGAGTGTGAAAGCTACAAAGAAAAATCATGTTTGATTTATGAGCAATTGCAGTTAATTTTTTAAGGTACTATGACTAATGGAAATATATCTAGACAGGCAAAAGAGGTAGATATTATACTAAATACTCAAGTTCTAGATACATTTGCTCCAAACATTACACAAGATAAAATAGATATTGATTTTGAAATACCTCCTAGTTCAAGAGGAAGTGCACATACTCCATTAGAACAAAGGAAAAAAGGAAAGCGAGCACATCCTCATGCAAAATCTCAGCAAATGATAGCAGAATATTTGAAAGATGCATCACAAGTTTCTCTTACTTTGTGTGAAAAAGATATTGCTAATGATGAGATACGTAATGAACAAATAAGAGAGATAGCATATAAAATGTTTGCATGGAATACGAAAATGTTTGCATAGAAAAAGAAGTCTCAGTCTTCTTTAGATGAAGCTATTGCAACAATATTTGAGATTAAAGATCTATCTGTGACTAATCGATATAAAGCTAATCAATTATTTCAAAAGCAAGAAATTAGTAAAATATTAATTAGATGTTTGATGTCATGTACTTTTGTTTGGACTTGAAATGTGAAATGATATTATGTCGTTTGTTTATCATATTTTGTTATGTACTATTAATTGTGGAATGATTTCATGTAATATGTTTATTATTACACAACCTTATAATATGTTTGAACATAAAATTGATGTTGATGTCCTTCTTTGGTCTATATTATTTTGTAGGTGATGATGAATTTTGAAGAGAATTTTCTCAAACTAGTAAATGACATATTGATATTATTTGAAGAAAAGGAAGAACAAGTTAAAAGAAGGCGAAGATGTCTATTTGCTTTTTAGAATATTTTAACAGAAATTACAAGTACCTCAACTTTGTTTTCAAATACAAGTCATATTTATAATAAAAAAGACACAAAATATATAAGAAGATTATTAGATACTTCTTTACCACGTCAAGTTTACAATTGTCAAAAGATTTATAGAATGAGCAAAAGTATTTTCAAGGGTTTTTATGATTTAATGAGGAAGGGAAAAGTCCTAAAAAATACCAACAATATCAATGTAGAAGAAAAGTTTGTCACGTGACTTGTGATAGTTGAGAAAAATCAAAAGTACAGAATAACTATAAAGCAATTTAGTCGATCAAGTTAGACAGTTAGTAAATAGTTTAATGAAGTCTTGAATGTTGTAATACGACTAAAACAAATATTGTAAATAGTTAGTAAATAGTGCTTCTAACAAAACATTCATTTGAAACACCAAGTCGAATTTGTCAAGACTCAAATGTGTACCCATATTTTAAAGTATATTATTACTTTTGTAGTTTCCTTATCTTTAATGTTATTTTAATCAATATCAAAATAAAATTGCATGTTTACAAGATTGCATTGGAGCTATTAATGGTACGTATATCAAAGCAACTATTTATGGATAAGAAACAATAAGATTTAGAAATAGGAAAGGTGAATTATCTCAAAAAGTAATGGTGGCATGTAATTTTAATATGGAATTTACATATATTTTAGCTAGTTAGAAATGATCAGCTGCTAATACTCGCATTCTCCAAGATGCAATTACTAGACCTAATGGTTTTCAAGTTCCATCATGTAAATATGTTTTCTACTTTTAAAATTTATGAAGACATCACTATATCAATTTTTTTTTTATACAGGTAAGTTTTACTTAGTTAATGTTGGATATCCAAATCGACCAGAATATATTTATTTATATCGAGGTGTAAGATATCATCTATCTAATTATGTTAATAATAGAGTTCCTCGTAATGTTATAGAAAATTTCAACTATAAACATTCACAACTAAGAGCAGTCATTAAACATACGTTTGGAGTTGTGAAACATTAATTCTTAATATTACGCAGTTAGATGTTATATCCACATGAAACACAAGTGAAAATTATCATCGCATGTTTTTTGCTTCATAATTTCATTCGTAAGACTGGTAAATAAAATTTACTTGAAAACCTACAAGATGAGTTGGAAGAGTTAAAAGAACAAAAAAAAGAAATGGTAGATAAGATGCGCGAAAATATGATGATGACAATGTGAGATGAAAGAACTATTTTATATTATCTAGCATTGTAATATTTGAACTGAGATGTATTTATACTTTTCGAATATTATTTGTAATAAATAATTGAATTGTTTGATTGATTTTCTTCTTTTCATCATTTCTTTTCGTCACATACTAACCTTTCGTTAGAATTTCTGTCGTGTACTAACCTTTCCTCAGAATTTTCCATCGTACACAATTTTTCGTCATATACTAACGGCCCCTAAGGATCTTAGAGAACGATTTCCTTGATTTGATTTACACAACTAATTCCCATAAGTGCCAAATTTATTTACATGATTATTTAGGGACCTTGATGAGTGATTCATGTGAGATTTGAATTAGCCTTGTGATTGAGTGCAATCAAAGGATGTGGGATTTACTTTCCTTGTTAGAGAATTTGTCCCTAAATTTCTATTTTCAAATTCATAAACACCTTGATTGTCTCTAGGGATTTAATTACGTTTTTAGTGCATTTTTATTGGTCATTTTCATGTCTAGTTCTCAATTTATTAATTGAATTTAGTGAGGATTTTCTTAAATTAAATTATACAATCCTTGTGGAAATCAACTTGTACTTACTAGTACTTGTTACAACAATACCATGCACTTGCGGTATTACTTAAAAAATTAAATATTCTTAATCATTGTGCATTTGAGTATTCAAGTATACAGATTCTATAAGGGAGTGTATCATTCATATAAAACCCTTTATATTTCCTTCTCATGAATGAATCTCCATCTTTTCACTCTCCGCATAGGATAATCATATGTCACCACTACAAATAGGTATTCTTCTCATAACAATAACACAATTCTATCATATTTTCAAAAATAATATAACTTTATCATATTCCCTCATCATTTTTTTATTAAACTCTTTCATCTATTCATGGGACCGGAGCTCAAACAAACCAAAATAAAAAATGCAAGGGAACTAGGCCAAAACCCTACTCAAAAAGAAACAATACAATCACAAAAAAAGAAAGCAAGAAGTGATTGACTCATACACTCAACCAACCATCCAAAATTTGAATTCCTTTGACTTACCTAGGAAGATTATCAAATTTACCAAAAATATACTAACCTTTAGAAATGGTTCTCTCCTTCACAAAAGAGTCTACTACTTGTTAGTCTCACAATATACATGCTTGAAAGACTAGACCTATCTTATGTAGCAAACAAGTAAGCACCAACAATTAGCAAGAACAATTGCACAGTTATCATCAATAATAGCCTTGTATAACACCATGGAGTCAATTTCTACTTCCACCAAGCTAAGCACTCTCAACTAATATGCCTAGGAGCCTCCCCACCAAGGATTGTTGAAGCTCAACATGGATGGTACTTCATCTACCTCTCTTTCAACAAGTAGTGGGGGCATTGTTAGAGATGAGCACGTGAATATTATTGTGACTTACTCTAAATTCTATTGGAAGCTTTTGCCTGTAGCTGCAAAACTCAGAGATGGGGTTAAATCTAAACAATATCATCACTAAATCTAACTCAAAATAGGTCATCCAGATAGTTTTGAAAGGAGACTCTTCTTATAGGCAAGCTCACTCCTTTTGAGACCAAGAATAAAACCTAAGGAGACAAGTGAAGTCCACTCATCATGCTTTTGGGAAACTAATGCAATTGCAAATGCTTTAGCCAAAAGGGTCCCAAAGCATAGATCTATAAGGGTTTACAAATCGCATGCCAATCTTCTTCTCTTGATTGATAATCTCACCACTATGGAGGCAAACTACCCAACCAACCTTAGGGTTAATCATGGATGTATCTATCTTGTTTTCAAGGGTGAGACCTAGTCCCCCCCATGTACCCTTTTTTATTTATGAGTCCCCACTCAATAAATTGATCAGGAGTTTTCACCCAAAAAAAAAATCCTGTTATAGGCCTTCTCCATATCTAGATTCAGAACTATATTTCCACCCTAATAACCTCTGTCAAGCTCTTGAATTAGGTCTTGGGATAATGTCACATTGTCAAAAATGTTTCTATCACAGACAAAAACACTTTTAAGTCTTCGAAACGAGGTTGCCCAAAAGACTAGCAATTTTGTTAGATAGGATTTCTGCAATCCTTTTGTATCTAACATTGCATAGGCTTATAGGTCTAAATTCCTTGAAGTCATTTGGGCTATTTATTTTTGGGAAGTTATGTGGACTATTTTATTCCCTCATCATTTGTTGTGTATTAAATTTTCATGATATCTAAAATTGATTGATACAAAATGTATTGAATTTTTAGACCTTTAAAGCAAGGGTTACTACTTAGTACTTCTTTAATTCAAATAAAAATATTCAGTATTATTTATAAATATCTAATAAAAAATTATAGAATGTATTTATTTGTAGAAATGAGATTGCCTACACACCCAAAAGAAATTGGACCCTAAGATGTCCAAAATAAATCCATCCCAAAAGGCTTTGGGCTTTAATTATCTAACTAGATAGCAATTGACATCACAATGAATATATAAAAGCCAATGTACATTATGAAATTGAGTGCAAGAATACTACTTGAATTAGACTAGAAATTCGAGCAACACAACAAAGCTCCAAAAAACCATGGCTTTTTGTCATGCTAATATTTTAATATGATTTAGCTATGCTTAGAAGTCAATGTCCATTATTGGAAGTTATCAAACCATTAAGAAATCTGGTGTGATCAAATCAAAGAAGAAATACCACGAACCAAAAACTAATGAGAATGGATATAACACATATATGACACTAGAAATGCTACACAACTGCACGATCTAGTAGGCAATAATGTGTACACATTGACACAAATAACCAGCCAAATTTGTTATGGGAAGTACATGGTGAGAATTATAGCCTATGGGTAGTACAGAAAAAAGATAGACAAGGGTTCATTTTCCATTGTACTAGGGCTAGTTTAGCAGCTAATATTACATAACAAACTTTCCCACTTGAACATAAGTCAATATTATAACTTATAGTCCTATTTTTTATCAATTTATTTGTTTATTTTATTTGAGCATGCATCTGCAAAAAAGAAACATTAGAAATTAAATATTAACTGATTGCAAGAGAAAGTGTCAAGAAAGGACAGGGAAAAAACCTTCTTCGTTTCTCCCAGAAGAGGTTCTTTGGACTGAAGGTAATGATCTGTTTCAAGGAATGAACCCAATGGATACTGAAGCGATTCTCTTTTCTTAACCCACAGTTGTGCGCATTGGCGTGCTAGGCTGTTCATGAAATAATTACATGAAAATGCTGCAAAATGTTGCTATCATGAATAAACATAAGACATGAATAAATGAAAAATTAAATAAGATACAAAGAAACTTTTTTCTTGGGCAGTAGCCAGTAAAAGTAGGATCCTTTTCAATACTCAGAAAAGTACAATCACAAAAAACAGAGAAATGGACATATCCAGAAGATAGAAACACAAGACAAAATACTACAATAATTCCCACCATCAACAAATAGAAGAGAAAATTGACCAGCTAATAAAAGATTCTATAAAAAGAAAATTCTATAAAACTATTATTCATCCATAAGACACTCGCCCTCAAGTGTCAATCATTCGGCATTGGCAATGCCATGAATATCGGTGATCTATAATGAAAGAAGAGATGATGGTATCCAGAAATGGAACTAGGGTTTCTTCTATCTTTTCATTGCTTTCAAGAGGTAGCAATCTCTCCACAAGTTCAACACTTGCAAAATGACTTTGATGCCCCTCCACTCATGCTAGTCCCTTAATATTACAACTAGTAATGCAACAAAATAATACAAAATTAATAACACAACAAATATCAAGCTTTGGGTTGGGCTACTAACAACAAGTGTTAGTCGATTCTTCACAAGGCTTATTACATCACTATTGATCGCATACCCAATAATTAGTATCAATTTCACCACATTTCCTACACAAGTGTTTCTATTAATGGCCCATTTTGAGCATTTAGGCACTCTTTCAACCTTTTGGTCGACCCTTTCAACAAGTAGGCTCTTGCCCATGCAAGACCCAATTTAGATTATGTTAACTTTAATACCATTTGTTACAGACTTACGAGAACATGCCCCACAAACTGATCTTTTAAAATGGGTTTTCCCAAACCCATAAGTGGTATCAAAACCAACGAAATCCACAAGTTCCACCTTTGTCAGAATAAGCAGCCTAAGGTAGGACAAGAGAGAGACTACCAAAAGCATAAGGTAAGTCACTGATGGAGTCAATGATTTCGGAAACATGAGAGAATGTTACGAAGTATTGGTTGAAAGTTCTCCTTCTAATAGTCCCACATCAAGTAAAAAGAGAACCAATGTAGACTTGAAGTAGAAATAGACTCTCCCCCATATCATACCAATCTTTTAAGGTGGGTTCTCCTAGACCCATAATAGTCTAGCTATAGTTTATGATTTAGATTACTGAACTATAAGATACGATCATATAAAAAAAATTAATGTTGCTAAAATACATATGCTTAAATAAATAAGGGACAATACTTTAAGAGAAGCTAAAAAATGATTTTATTCAGAATGAAGTAAGAATTGTACCAATTGAAAATAAGATAAGAGAAAATCAACTTAAATGGTTTGATCATATCATAAGGAAACCAAGGAAGATACTAGTTAGGATAGAGGAATTAATTAATGCAAGAAAAATTAAAGTAGAGGTAAACTTAAACTATTTAATTAAGAATTGTAAGAAACAATTTAAATTTATGTAATTTAACCAAAAATTCAATTATAAATAAAAATACATAGAATAAAAAGATTCATGTAGATAACCTAGTAGGATTATGGCTCAGATTGTTATTTTTATTGTTGTATCAACTAATAAAAAAGTACCCACAGAAAAGATGACAAACACTCTCCTCTATGAAGCAAAAGGTGTCATCAACTTTAGTTGAAGTCCTTTCTATAGCTTAATTTCAATGGATATCCCATCATCCCAAATTTACCAAACAAAGAATTCTACTTTTGTAAGAATCCAATCCAACTAATCCATAAAGAGCCTCCATGATATGAGTCAAACACCCCTTACATTCATGATGTAGTAGATCACTTTCACTGAGAACTTCCTATCCTTGCTCCATGAATATTTTTATAGCTCAATCTTCATAGATATTCTACCATGCCAAATTCACCAAGCAAAGAATTGTACCTTTCTTAGAATCCAACTGGTCCAAAACAACCTCCAAGATGAGTCAAACAACCATTAAAGTCATGATGTAGTAGATCAATTTCACCAAGAATTTCTCATACTTGCTCCAACTTTATGCATATCAATGAGAATTTGTTGACAATAGAGAACCATGATTATGAAGAAAGGAAAAAAGTTTAACATGGTTAGTAAATTCAATATCCTTCAAATTCCTTCTAAAATGAATATCTCACACTATCTTTGTCAAATAACACTCAATTCACCTACTGGAAGATGCAATAGGAATCAAGTTAGAAATCCTTAGCTAAGGGGAGGTTTCATTAACATACCTTTCCTACCAAAACCTAACCCAAAGTACCTACACTTATAATCTCCTCAACACTTAAAATACCTTTCCAAAGGCTGGTTACCCTCTCAAAGTCACCTCATCCATCTCCTTCAGTGTTTACAGTTATACGACTTCATCCCAATGATAGTTACCCATAAGCATTGAGAACCCACCTTAACTTCACTTAGACACCATTGCCATTTGCTCAACAATGTCAAATAAAGAAAGAAAAATTGCATAGACCAAGAACAGCATTCCATTTTGGTTTGCATATATTTTTCCTTGAGACCAAGTGAAAATAACAAGGATGCGACTCATATCCACCTTTCCAAAGGAATTGGCATAGGATACCTTTCAGCCATCTAATTGCATTGATAAGGATCCTTAAAGAGAAAATTTAGTACATGGGTAGATTGAAAATAACCAAGAGATAGATAGAAATCAACCAACCTAACTTGATAAATGCCTTTCAAATCTATTCACTAGTCAATCTTTAGAGTCTGTTTGCGCACTTAAAATTGAATTTAACAGAATTTAAATTCTGATGAAATTTGAATTATACAAAATTTAATGAAAATGGAATTTGAAATTCAAATATTTGTGTATGTTCAGGAATTTGAAATTTAGATGTTTGTACACATGATAAATTGAACAGAATTGAATAGAATTGATTTTTAATAAAGTTCGTTATTAATGAACTAAAATAATTAGTCAAAATGTAATTAATCAATGAATTAATTACTTACATTAATCAATTAACATGCTATAAAATTAGATTTTTATATATTATTTATCAATTAATTAAGTAATTATCATTTATCAAAACCAAGTATATACAAAAATATAAATATATATCTACATCCATGTATTCCATGATTATTCTTGAGATCAAAAAATTCAAAAGTAAAAGATCTTAATTGAAATTGTAAAATAAGATCTTAGTTAAAATCATTACTTCACGTTTGAATTTTAGAAGATTTCAAATTCAAGATTTTTTTTCCCAAAGTTCAACTAGAGACGGAATTTATTTTTCGTCAGAAAATGAATTCATTTCCATCAGATTTCGGTTGAACAAACCCTCCCTTAATCTTTCTAAGTGAGAGGGAGCACCAAGTATTTAAAGGGGAAGATTTCTATTCTATACCTTGTTAGTGAAAATAATATATTACACTTTTAGAAGTGTGTGGATTTAGTCCTACATTAATAATATTGTATATGCCTTCTTTACATAGCTTCTATATATAGAGATCTTATTTTTTTTATAAAAATAAAATCAACTTTCACATATTCCTTCATTACAACATAATATCAAAACTTAATTTTTGAGGGCCTAAAAAGTGTGAAAGATCCAAATAAGGAGGATAGAAACCTTAACTACCATCCTCTTCCCAACCACCAAATCTCCATTCCCTCTCCTGCCATCTACCTAGTTTTTTTCTAGCACTGCCAACCATCACCACCCTTCCCCCACAACAGTCCAAACTAATACTCATCCTTTCAGCAAATCTTGAAAAATACAATAGAAATGACAAAAAGTAATTGAGTAAAAGAGCTAAACTTGATCAATAGTAAAATGTTCTTCAATAGATTGGTCTCCCACATGTAAAGAGAATATCTGCCCATAAATCTCATATATTTGTACAATATGTTTATCATTGTCATACATCAATTGCAATGTGTCTTAAATTTTCTTAGCATGCCACAACATTGTCATACTATATGCAACATGAGGTTCTCAACTATTTTCTATCCAAGTCACAACCGTCGAGTCACAGGCATGTCAATCATCATAGCCAAGGTCTTCTACATTGAGAGTTGGTTATGTGAGATGCTTCACTTTCTGTTGGGCAGCAATAGAAGTTTAAAAGCTTTGGGACCCTAATAAAAAGTGTTACCATTCAGTTTCTTGGAGGTTCCAATGAGATTTCTGATAGCAGAATCTCTAACAGCCAAGGTTGTAAACCAACCCATAAAAAAACCTGCCCAGTATAGTGGCTGGACAAGTTCGAAATTGTCTGAACAGATTAACAGAATTGCAGAAATGTAAAACCAGGGACTGACCCGTGCACACTAGCGGTCTGAAAAAGTCTGAGCAGTGGCTGGACACTTCACACAAGCTGGGACTGGCCTGCAGTAGTAAACGTGGCTAAAGTGGCCAGAACTGCCCAACCTGGTGGTCACAGTAGTAAAAGTAGTGCAGAACAGCTGGACAGTGAAGAAACGTCTAGAAATCATCCAATACCATTAAGCATAAGCCAAAAAAGAAACATATCAAGGATCGAGATGGTATCGGTGAAAATATCATACTCTCATATAAATGACTAAAAAATTCTAAATTTCAACTTCAAACTCAAAAATAAGATAAAATAAGTTATGATAAGCATATAAAAATATCTAGATAAATTTCATAGGCAATTATCATACAAAAAATATCAATTAAATAAAGATATAATAGTTGCATGCATAAGAAAAGTTTTCAATCAAGTACAAATAATAGAAAAAAAACTCATAAAAACCACTAATTTAAAATTCAAGTTACATTTCAATAAAATACAGGTTATAGTTGAAAATAATCCAAGTTATAGTTTAATATATTTTAGGTTATATTTTAATAATAACCATGTTACGTTTCAATATATATCAAGTTACATTTCAATAGAAACTAGGTTATAGTTTAATATTTATCAAGTTACATTTAATAGAATTAAGATTACAATTCATACATGAAACATAAATTAATAAGATTATGTATAGAATGAGAGAATTTCCATAATCTCCAAAATTAAAAATTTTATCAACTATAAGACTTTAGAGTAAATTATAAATTTTCATTCCTATAATGTAGTTAATATCTTTTAAAAAATCTCATGTGAATTAATTAAAATGGAAAATAAAGCTTGTAAGAACAAAAGATATAGGTAGAAGATGAATATTATTTATAAGAAAACATGATTTTTAAAAAATAAATGAAAAAATATCAACATTTTTGTGATTTTTTAATACTTCCAACATTTTTATGTAATTTTTTTTTTCATTTTTTTCTTCTCTCCTCCCATCTCTTGTTTTTCTTTCTTTCCCTTCTCTATAATCTCAATAATTAAAATTTTAATTGATTATAAGATTTTAGAGTAAATTATAAAATTTTATTCAAATAATGTAATTAACAACTTTTAAAAAAAATTCATTCACTAATTAAAAAAATAGAAAATAAAGTATATGAAAGTACAAGAGATAGGTAGAAAATGAATGTTAACCACAAGAAAACATAATTTTAAGAAAAATTAACAAAATTAGAACTTTTTGTATTTTTTTTATACTTCTATTTTTTAAAACATAATTCTTTATGTAATTTTTTTTTTCTCTTTCCTTCACTTTTTTTTCTTTTCTTCTTTCACTTCTCCCTTTTTTTTACACTTGTTTCTTTTTTCCTCTTTCTTATTTTCAAACATCTCTCTCTTTTTTTTTTACTTTCACGTGTGTCACCTCCTTCCTTCCACCTCTTGCCATTTGTTCCCCCCCACCTACAAAACCCTAACAGATTTCAATGGTGGGCAATGACAATCAGACGTTTCAGCAAAGGCTCCAACACTTAGGTAGAAACTTCAGTGATTGGCAGAGAAGTATTTAATGAAGGTTTTGATGGAGAACCCATCTTTGGATCGATTGATGCTTTTGACAGATCAATCGATCTATGCTTTGGTCAGTTCAAAAAATGGTTAAACCCTAATGATCCATTAATCCACCACCAATCCTAGGTGTGGGATTGTTTGAAACATGACATTTTCAAAATATCACTTGTTTTGAGATCAACCAATTAAGATCATTGATATTTTGCTGATCCAGATCGATCTTTTAATCTTTGGTGGTAGCACTAGTACACCTTTAAATCATAAGGAGGCAAGAGCGGTAGATACTCAACCATATCTAGGGCTGAGTAGACAAAGAAAAAGTAGAAGAATGGTCATATTTAAGGCATCCAGTAGCAACAGCCTGGAAAACAACCTTGTGGGAGACTACAGTAGGTCTGTCGACTCTAAGGAAGCTAGCAGGACAAGATTAAGGCCTGTAGTGTGGTCACCAATGATCAAGTAGGACATCAGAAGTGTTGGCAGTCTACAGTCTTCAAGAGAAGGCTGAATGGTGGAGACAATACACAGGTGAGGACATACCCTGTGATGGTGCCGAAGAGGGAGGTGGAGGAGGATAGTGAAACAATTCATATGTTTTATTTGCAATTCTGATGTCTCATTGTTGTCTAAGTCGGTGGACCAATTTAGCCATCTGGTTCAATGCAGTTTGTTAGGTCGATTGTGTCATCAAGTTGCATTAGACAAGGATGTTAGGGATTTAGGGAGTTAGGGTTTTATTACTTCCAACGTGTTGTATTTGAAGAAAGCCACCTCTCAAACAGTAGCACCTATCTCAATTTCCACCTTGTTCTTTGCTTCATCCACCATACATTTGAAGTTTATCAGGTGTTACAAGTGTTGAACATCGTCACACGATCATTGGACACTACAGACAGTGATGGTGGTGGAGACGGATAACTAAGGTTAAAGTTAACAGTAGTGGATAATTAGAGTTACAGTTTCAATCTGAACTCTGATACCATATAAGAATTAAAGGAGAAAAAAAATGGTCTTTCATTAGGTGAGAAGCTACAATATATATATATATAGGAGAAATGGACTACTATACAAATGGATATCCATTAACTCATTTATTCCCCATAAAATATAAATATAAACATATTATATGAATCACTGACAACTTGATTAGGAATGACCACTACCAAGTTCATCATAAATAAATTAACAAAAAAGGAATAAAATGCAAGCACAATTTATTCACCTTCTCATACGACCAAAATATCTGGCACGTTCTGTTACACCAACAAAGCCTCTAGAATCAAGAATATTAAAAGCATGTGAGGTTTTCAACAGTTGATCGTACCTAAAATATTTCAAAAGAAAAGATTACAATTAAATAGTCATCAGGCAATATTGATACATATACAACACAAAAAAATAGTTCAATATTAAACATACGCTGGAATAGCAAGACCATCTGATAACATTGATTGAGCTTCTTCCTCAAAATTATTAAAGTTTTTCTGGATATGATCAACATTAGCATATTCTAGATAATAAGCACTCATCTCTTTCCTGCGTCACATAAAATTCAAGTTGGTGAGTATTCCAAATTACAAATTTTGACTAAGTCAACAAAAATAACAATCAATGACTTGATCCACTATGTAAGGAAAAATTTCAAATATTCAACTCGGCAATTGGTTTCAATTATCATGACTTTTGGGAATGAGACATGTCTTGGTAACAAGGCTAGGAAGTAAACGAAAGGACTACATATATATAGATATGAAACATAAGTGCTAGGTAAGAAGCATAAAAAAAGAACAATATTTCAAAAATAGCTCAGAGGGAACATAACCAGACTCAAGGAAATGAGAGAGCAATCAAAAAAATAGGATTTCTTTGTCAACCATCTGATCATTATATGCTGTAAAGGATGTGCAGATGTGGCTTTATTCAATCCACAAAAAGGCAGAAAGACATTACCTGCAAGCTGATAGCCTTATTGATTAAAAACAGCATTCAAGTACATTAGCACATGCATTAAATATTCAACATTTATACACTAAGAAATTCCAATTCAGTAATTCTCCAACCAGGAATCATTAGAAAAAGTTACCACCCCCAAAAAAAATAGCCTCATGATTTGTATCGTTATTTGTGAGACAGTTCACTTGCCCTTTGTTAATTGTGGAAGTACACCATTATACGCTGGAAGGCATTCAATGGAATTTTCCAAACAATACTGGGGCAACCAGGAGATGGGATTGATGGTACCAATTTTTTTTCCTAAATTTAATTTATATGTATTTAAATGTGTATAATGCATTAAAAAGCAGGAAACAATAGGTTCAAACAGACACTATAATAGCAAATAACTGAAATGGAAAAGGGTTCCAAGAAGGAAACCCAACAAAGTGAAACTAGAAACCATTAGGTTATTAGGCTGTGAGATGTTATTATATGGATGTGTGTGTGTTTGAGGTAAATGGGCATCCACTTATTATCCACCCTTATTTATGTAATCTTGTCATTAGCAATGATAATCTCTTTGACTTTCACCTCACATGATAATCTAGTCCATAATATTCATCTATTTGAGTTAGTATATTGTAATGTGTGGATCCAATTAGATTTTCATCCATGTCAAGTTATAGATATTATAAAATCTTTATTGATGATTTCTAATCAAAAAAATTGTTATTGGAATAACAAATCAGTATTTTATTATTCAAAAAAAAATGTATTGATAATGCTTTGAAATTTGTTTAACATGATCTTCAAAGTGAAATTTGTTTAACATGATCTCCAAAGTTATTACAAGTCCCTAGATGTCATGCATTAAACCACATACCTACATATATCTTAACAGAAGTGTTGTTAAACATAAATGTCAACGTATCTTAAATGTTATGATTATTATGCTTGAGATAATGTGTCTAAGTAATTAAGCCCAATAATGTCATCACTGCCTCATACTTTATTAACTACAAGCCTTCAACGTCACTTGGGACAAAGATTGCACTTCCCCCATGGGCATTTGGTTGTGTTTCCCTTATTCAAGTCCTAACTATAAATCTTGATAAGTTACCTCCACGATATATATGGTATCTTTTTGTTGGGCATACATGAACACAACATAGGTATAGATATTTCATTCCCACTACCAAGAAGTATATCATGTCTATTGATATCACTTTCATTAGGTCTCAATGTTTCTTGGATGTAGATGGGCCTCTCCCTAAAACCTTCCTCTATCTACTCTTATTGTCATCAATGATGATAAGTCTCATAATACAATCAGTGATGATTTGTTTACTAAGGAGAGAGAGAGGCACATCATCCCCTATAAGTTTATGTTAGCACCAACAAAGACCTCTTGATTGTTAAATGACTTTGACAAAAATTTGATGTCTATAAATTTACTACCTTCGTACATAAGACCTTCCAATTACTCTTTAAAAGAATACACCACCATAAATCACTTCAATTCTAATTTTGCTACTTATAATAATTGTTGGAATATAAGAAATGGGTTGGAAATTGTGTTGTATTTCGTAATCAAATATAAGGTCTCTATATATAAAGACTACATAAAGAAGATAAACATAAAATAAGTAATGTAGAACTAAACCCGCTTACAACATAAAACTAGACTAATTCATATACTCTAATAATCCCTCTCAAGTTATAGCATCTAACTTGCAATACACTTATACATAAGTAAACTAGAACAAAATAAATAAAAAGTTATAAACAAATATAACTAGAAGTAGAAGCAATATTATGCAAACAAAATGTAGGAGTTAATTATCATTAAGTGTTTTAAGAATTGTTATTCCAACATGATTGTTGGAGTTTCCCGTATATCTATTAGGATTCTCCATGTGTCATTAGAATTCTTCATATATCCATTGAAGTTTCCCATGTGTCTATTAGAGTTTTCCATATGTCCATTGAGGTTCTTCACATATCCATTGATTCTACTTGACCTCTATATAAGAAGGTTTTCATTTTCCTTTAACAATATACAACTTTCTTCTTTCACTAGACTCTTTTTCATAACTTAGTATCAAAGCAAGGTCTATTAGGGTTTGGGGTTTCTGACAATCACTTTCAACTCTAGCGTCTTTCTCAACATAAGAGTCATAAGTTCTCACGTTAAGGGTTGACTTCAAATCTTACACACTCTTATAAAGTTGCCACTAAAACACAATGTCATGTAAGTCGTCTCTTGAGTTCACTAACTTCACTAGAGATCATCCTTCTTTTCGATAGTAGTCACTAAAGCTTCAATGGCATCATCATCCTCCAATACTCTAATAAACTCCTTCAAGCTTGTAGTCATCAAAGTTAAATTCGACAAATTCAACTATCATCATTGGGCTTATTCCTTTAAGACCTTTGTCATATCACAATGGCAAGAGACTCATCTCTTTGAAAATCCATTGAACATCAAGTCAAAGGCCTACATAGATTGGCGAGCAACCAATGCTACAGTGGTATTATGGCTTATCAATAGTGTTGATAAGCAAATTGAGAGGAGTTTCTCCCAGATTCACCTTGTTCATCGGATTTGAGAGAACTTACACGACATATATGGGAATGAGCAGAATATATCTAAGGTTTGTGAAGTTTATGAAATCATTTTCAACTACAAGAAAGTGATGGGATTGTCCATGCCTTCTATACTTGGTTGTAGACTCTTTTAGGCAAGCTTGATATTTATCAACCTCATACTCCAAATCTTGTCACCCAATGTTACTACAAGGAGAAGTTGAGTGTTGCATTATTTCTTGTTGGCCTTTGTCCCAAGTTGTTGTCTCAAATTCATGGTCAAGTCCTTATCATCGATGTGTTACCATCTCTTTAAGCAACATTCAACAATGTATTTCATGTTTCTATGACTTCCTCAAATAGTATTACCTCGACTTCTATCTTTACCTTAGCAATTGCCTCTAGTGCTTGCCCCCCCTTCCAATGGTACTTTCCAACATGGTCGAGGAAAGTTCAAAAGGCACAATTAAATGTGGGCTCCATGCATCTACTACAACAGGAAGAACCACCCTTTCAATCACTATTAAGATAAGTTTAAACATCCATCCACTCCTCTAGTCATCACTCATTCTACTACCACACAACCATCTCAAGAGCACCCACCTATTGCACCATCTATTAATTCCAATTTGATCTAGATTACTTAGCCAAATTTTGATGAATTGATAATATATCAAACTTAACAAGGAGAAGCTTTAGTGACTTATGTCTTAGGTATATCTACACTTCATGCATCTACTATCTTTAGTTCTTCTTAGATTATTGATTCAGATGCTTCTAATCATATTACTGGTAATGATTCTCTATTTTCTCGTATTATAAAATCTATTATCATTGCTAATGAATGTAGTTGCCCTATCTCGAGTGAAGGCACTACAACTATTACTTCTAATATCACCTTGAAGAAAGTCTCATATGTTCCTAACTTTCCAATAAATCTTCCCTCCATTAACGCTATTATTAAACAATTATATTGTTTTGTCTCTTCTTCTTTTTTTCATTCCACCTTTCAAGATCTGCAAATAGAGAAGAATTGGTGCCAATCATGATTGTGGTCATAGAGTTTACGTTTTAGCCAAGGATGATATGTCTTACAGTCTTGCCTTCATGGATACCTCTAATGACTCCTTACTTTGGCATAAATGTCTTGGTTATTTTTTATATCACAAGCTCTAAGAGACTCTTCCTTGAATATCTATTCTACATTTCAATTATCCTTTTTATATCATAGGCAGGTAATTTTGTGCTACCTATGTTAGTCGAGAATTGTCTTCCATTCTCAAGCTTTTTAATATCGTTCATTGTTTCTAATTATCATTATTATGCGATCTTTGTCAACAATTTTTCTAGAACATCTAGATTGTATCTATTGAAAAATCGTCAAACAATGTTGAAGGTTATTCATTCCTTTTACAATAAAATTCAAAAATAGTTTGATATTATTCCTAAAATATTTCATTCTAACAATGCACTTGAGTTTACCCAATTTGATATTTTTGCTTCTTTGTGTGTTGAGTATAGCATTCTTCATCAGATGACTTGTGTGCATATATCTTAGTAAAACGGAATTGCTAAGCATAAACATCGACACATCCTTGATATTACTCGCTCACTTTTAATTGAAATGTATGTACCAAAATATCTTTGATCTGATGTTGTTGTCATAGCCTCTTATATAATCAATTGTTTGTCTTCTAGTCCTTTAAGAGGAGCAATTCTTTTACAACATCATTAGGAATTACTTCTTCTTCCTCTCAAGGTTTTTGGATGTACTGCTTTTGTGAAAAATTTAACTCCTAAGCTTGATAAGTTTTCCCTTAGGTCCATTAAGTATGTGTTTATTGGATACTCTCGATCGTAAAAAGTATCATTGTTATCATCCTCCTACTTAATATCTTATTTCAACCAATGTTGTTGTTTAAAAGGATATTCATTATTTTTCTTCATCTATTAAGACAACAACTCCTTTGTCAACTCAAGATTCTCATCTTGATGTATCATCCCCTGACATAAAGTCTTCTTTGTTGTCAAAGGAACCACTATCATTACCTCCTCCATCAAAGGCACCATCATCACTCTCATTGTTATCATTACCTATTTCTTACGCAAAGATACTTGTTTCTACACTTTATATCCTATATCCAATTATATTTCTTATAATGTTCTATCTCTTGATTGTAAACATTTTGCCATTGATCTCACATTTGAATCTTTACACAATGATTATCAAGAGGCACTTACTCTTTTGCACTAGAAGAAAGCTATAGATGTTAAAATGTAGATACTCCTAGGTCAATGGACATGACAGTTTATTCCTCCATCCAAAGATATCCTAGTGGTTGACTATCAATGAGTTTTCACAGTGAAATATCACCATGATGGTACTATCGAGTATTATAAGACTCACTTGGCGGCACGCAATTTTACTCAAACTCATGGAGTTTATTATTATGATACATTCTCTCTAGTAGTTTGTCTCAATTCTATTAGTTAAAGTAAAGTGTAATAGTCTATTGATTGTGTGATAAACAAGAACATAAGAGGATATATATATACCCAACAAAATAAATGGATATCCATTTGGACTTTAAATGGATCTAAGACATAACACAAACATTAATACTCCCCCTCAAGCTAAATTATATATATCAAATAGATTCAGCTTGTTACATAAATTTTCAAAGATTCTAGTCTCTAATCCCTTTGTAAGGATATCAATCAATTGATCCTTGAATCGAGTAAATGAAGTAGATATAACCTTTTTTAAGACATTATCTCTTATGAAGTGATAGTCAATTTCAATGTACTTGGTTTGCTCGTAGAACGTAAGATTACTTGCAATGTAAATGATAGTTTGATTATCACAATACATAAGCATAGATCTATGGACATCAACTTCAAGCTCATGTAACAAGGCTTTTAACTAAATCATCTCAGATGTGACTTGAGACTTTATAAATTTGTTTTGTGACTAAAGTTAAGGATCACCTTGAATATTTCTTAGGTTGTATGATACTTGTAGTATATGTAAATGATATTTTATTAACAAACAATGATGTTAAAAGGATTCAAGAGACTAATAATTATTTAAAGACTCATTCTGTCACCAAAGATATAAGTTGCCCTAAGTATTTCTTGGGAATTGAGTTTACATTTGTAAGAGATAGGATTGACTTTATCACAGAGAACATATGCACTAGATCTTTTGCAAAAATTAGACCTTTAGGGTGCAAGTCAAAATCTAATCCTTATGACTAAAGTATTGATTTCTAAGATGATCCATATCCCCTAAATAATGTTGCCAAATGCAAGTGATTGATTTGGAACTTAATTGACATATCACTCAACTAAATATTGCTTGTTTTGTAGGCATACTCAACTAATTTATACATGACCCAAACATAGTAGTACATTGGTAAGGGGCCATGTGAGTATTGACCTATATTAAAAATGTTTTTAGGAAAGTAGTTTACAAAGAGAATGGGTATGTAGGTATTGAGAGTTATTATGATTCTACTTAAACACAAAGGTGATCGAAAATCCACTTTCAAATACTGTATATATATTAAAGGTAATCTAGTGACATGGCACAACAAAAAGCAAAGCATGATCTCCAACTTCAGTACTAAGGTAGAGTGTCATCAATTCATGGCAGGAACAGCTTATAAGATGATGTAACTCTATTCTTTTTTAACTGTTCTTGACTTTCTGTTGACACTCTTATGCCAATGTATTGCAATAATTAGGCTACTGTTTTCAGTACCAATAATTTTACTTTTCATGAGTGCACTAAACACATTAAGGTAAATTATCATTAATATTAGAGATATAGTGATGAAGAGAATGATTTCTACACTCAATCCTCTAATTAACTAACATCCTCGCTAAAGGCCTTAGTTTAGGATCATATGATTTTTTATGTATTAAGCTGAAGATAAGTAATATATATGCTCCAATTTGAGAGAAAGTATTAGATTGTTATGCCGTGAGATATTATAATACAGAAGTGTGTGTGTTTAAGGTAAATAGATATCCATTTATTATCTACCATAAATATGTAATATTGTCATGAGCAATGATAATTTCTTTGGTTTCCTTCTCATTGAAACAGTTGGAATATAAGAAATAGGTGGAAGTCGTATATTTCATAAGCAAATAAAGCCTCTATATACAGAGACTATATAAAGAATACAAAAACAATGTAAGACTAGACTCTGTAAATAGACATTGTTTTACACTTCCCCTCAAACTAGAACATCTAGTATACAATAGACTCATACATAAATAAACAAAGAGATACATAATAAACAAATATAATCAGAAGTAAAAGTAATATTGTACAAATAAGAAAAATGGTCAAATCCTAGTTGATCACACTAAAATAGCTATAGATACTAATACATTATTGACATCATTAAACTTAGTCAACATATAAATATCTACACATATTAAGAAGACTTATACACAAACAAATACTAGCAATCGTCTAATAAAGATAAGAATTGTTATTTGAGGTATTCTACAAATCCCACTACATTATTACTTTAAGGTATCTTACATACTCTAAATCTCATGAAGAGCACTCAAACTTGAATGGAGCAACACTGTTACAATGTTGAGACACACAAGTAGAGTATAACTAATTAGTTGAAGATAAAAAATGATTAAACACCTTTTTGTTTTTTTCTCCTTTTTTTTCTTTATTCTTTTTTTAACTTCCACCATATTTTTTCCATTTTTCCCTTTTTATTTTCTTCCTCTTTCTCCATTGTCCTCTTATCCCCCTTTTTTTCTTTTCCTTTTTTCCTATTTTCTTCCTTTCTTTTCTTCTTTCCACTATTATTTTCACTCATCTATCTACCCCTCTGCAATCCTAATGGGTGCAAACAATGATGGAGATGGCTAAGTTGATAGCTTCAACCCTTTTATCTCAAAGCTTTTGACAAAAAAATGTAAAAAAAGAAGACATTGCCATCTTAATAAAGACCTCTACCAGCACTTTGTTTCTACAAGCTCAGGGTAGGTAGTGGCTTAGGGTTTTCTATGGTGTTTTGCATCCACAGAAATGACAAAGGCAAAAGCCATTATGACGACGTACTTTGGGTGCATGTGGGCTAGATAGATGAATTGCATTTCCATCTTTTTTTTTATTTCAGGTACAATTTACATCATTTAGAACGATCTCAACAGCACAAACACCTACAACAAAATGTTGTAGGTGCCTATAGCACCACTTTTACCTATATATATATATATATAAAATAAAAGTATATAAGTCATGCATAGCATGCATATGATAATGCATAGATAATGTCAAATGACTTTAAATTGTTCTACCTAAATAACAGTGTTTAGGAACTTAAATCCTTAGTACAACTCTCAGTCAACAACTATATTATCATTAACATAATTACAATTAGCAACAATTACAGACACACAATGCTAACAGAAGTTGCAGGTAGGGCTGGCCAGCAGAAGAGAAAGTGAAAGAAAGAGTGGCAACTACTACTGTAGATAGTTATGGATTTACAGTTTTCTAAATGGGTTTTTACCATCTAAGTCCATAAGTTTTCTTTAAACAAAAAAAATATGTCCTGAAGTGACCCCATTGAAAGTCCAAAATTTTTCTTTTCCAAGATTACCATATATCCATGTGACATGTGCCCCACCATATCCAAATTGTGTCCATATCAGAAACATGACTAATGCAGGTGCAGTGGCCATTTAGAAGAGTCCATGTTTCCTAGCTAGGTGCCATGACAAAATTTGGCCAAACCTAGGTACCATCATTGTTGTAAAAAATGGAAAAAAGGGCATTAAATGCCACACTGTCTAAAGGATTTTCATACTAATCTGTTTTGTAATTTGGAAAAAACAGTTATTTTTTGTTTAAGCATCTATTTTTCCTTTTTTCTGAGGAAAACACCCTTTTTAATCTACAACTACACATAATAAAAATGGCCACTTTTCAAATTTCTTTAGATTTCATCTTTAAGGTTGTTTTCAGATATAATTTCGTTATTTTGATACTTATTTTGTAACTTTCATATATTTACTTATATTTTCAATTTAAGTATATAATCTTAATTGACAACTACACATAATAAAAATATGTTTCTGAAAATGCATTATCGCTAATCAAATGATAATTTATTTTATTCATTTATTTTGATGATTGTGATGCTTGTATATTTGTAAATATATTTATTCATTTTTTATTTATACCATTTTTCAAAGAATTTCAAAACCTTTTTACAAAAATTAATTTCCAGTCCATATAATGTCCTTTTTCCTTTTTGTAAAGCAATAGTTGTCATGCTTTGGCCATCTTGGCCTTTAAGTAGTTACCTAGGTGCCTAAACTCCACCATGATAAGTATGAAATCAACAAACCTCGTGTTCATGAGAAACTCCCCTAACCAGACTTATATCCTTTCTTCAATGCTATAAGACTTCACATAATATATTCCATTTTAGCAGAAGCACATAGTCAGAGAACTAGCCGACAATTCATTCAGATGAAATTTGACCTTAATGTGTTGGTTTCTCAAAATGGGGAAACAGCTATACTAATAATCCCAGAAATCCAAATCTATATTCAAATATCACTGATATTTCTACATGTCAAACAAGTCAACCAGTACTTCTACACATGGGTGGGCCATAACAACTTGACAAGTGGCATGGTGGTTTTTGAAGCAATTCTCAGCCCAGGCATCTTCTTTTCTTATTTCTACAGCTACTCTAGTCCTGTCAGCATGCTATCTGTTGAATTTTATTTCCTCAAGTGTCATAGCTAGAAATGATGATGATCATAACAATAAACAGAAATAAAGTCAAAGCACACCAAGTTAGATGCATGAGAATTAAAGCACTAAATGGTAAGCATCCTAACTCATTTTCTAAAAACAGCTCCCCATATGTAATTTCATCTGAATATTGAATTTTCTTGAAATGATCAACACCCTGCCATTTGACACATGAATGAAAGTAAGAATCCCAAGTTCAAAAGCTTAAGGAAACAGCTGGATTCAAGAAATCATTCTAACCTGAAGCAACATGAGAATACGTTCAAGGCCATAAGTTATTTCAACAGAAACTGGTTGCAACTGAAGACTTCCAGCCTGTTGAGAATGTTGAGAATAAAGGAAATTAAAATATTAAAATTATCTGTTTATCAACAATATAAATATTAGAATTGGCTGCTCAAATGATTTAAACTTGTCTTTATTGAATACTAACTCTTTTTTGGGGTAGATTTTGTGAGAACTTGGAAGCTCAATATGAAGAAAATTTATACTAGCATTCTTTAATTTGCTTCACTATATCATATTCATGTGAAAGTGTGAAATTAAAAGGAAACCATTATTTATCTGCACCAGGCAATTTACAGCTGATTAGTCAGAAACGACAGCATACATTACAGCTTCTAAAAAGTGAGTATTACTTATTGGAAGTTTCCTTCATCGAATGTGTTTGCACGTGATGGGTAAATGGCTACAGATGGATGATATCAAATATCCATGAGCAAATGTTCTTGCCCCTACTCTTCCAAGACATATGTATGTGAGGCAAGTGTCATTATTAAGGCATTAGACTGCACATTAGAATCCGTGTATCTTGTTAGACTATGTGATCTTTATTTATAGAGGTTTAGTAATAATCAATGAAATAGGAATCTTTGACCACTCTTGTCCTCTACTTGGACATTGTTTCAAAGCACAAGCTTTTAAGAGCAATGTTGTAAAAATGAAACATAGGCATTATATGAATTGGAAATACAAACACTTTACAAAATGGGATTTTAAATGGGTGTTTGGTGTTGAAAAGAATGGTAAAAATAAAAAACAAATAAATATAAATATATCTTCAAATATAGAAGCATCATAATCATCAAAATAATTGAATAAGATAAATCATAATTTAATTACATATACCACTATCAAATATAAATAAATATACAAAATGTACAAATAAATTTATAAACAAAAAATAGATATCAATATAATGAAATTATGTCAACGAAAATAATGCATAAGATGTGATGGAATATAAGAAATGGGTGGAGCCAGTCCTTTGCAATACGTACATCAGACTGACACTTCTCTTAAGGGTGTCTGTGCTTCCTGTATTGCCAGATGAACCAAGAATATTTTTGTATCCAATGGTTAAATCCAAATATTCAAGGACAAATTCCATCAAACAAATAAGTTACCTGCTGGAAGTATGTAAATTGTGTGATTTCCATTCCATCCAGCCAAACTTCCCAGCCTAATCCCCAAGCACCAAGCACCTGTACAAGTTTTGTTGAAAATGAAAATTAGCAAAGAACAAAATAAATAGGCAGTTGATTGGTGGGATATAGTCCTAGAAGGACCTTTTCTGTTTCTTTGTCGACTTGAGGAGCAAAGCTTCGGGTTTTGAGGTTCAGCATGTTGAAGTGGCTGTGGGGATTAGAGTTGCATACAAGCAGTTTTGGTGCGTAGGGAGTGGGTATTTCTTTTTCTTTTCTGTTTGTTCTTTCATATATCTCTTCCTTTGACTTAAACAATGGCATGACATTTATTTAAAAATATACAATTGCTAAATGAATTATCCGTTAGCTATATATTTCCAAATATAGACATTATGCTCTCTCAGTTTCTTATTTACTTATTAATATTCTAGTACTATACAAGTATAGAAACATGAGAATAAAATACAAATGTGGGCCCTTTACGCAGATGAAAACTTACAGGGCTTTCCCAATTGTCCTCCACAAATCTGATATCATGATCTTTGACGTTAATGCCTACAATATGAAACATTGTTGTAAAGTATTTGACCTGCACAACAACAATATAATAACCCAAAAGTTTCTGATTACAATGCAATGAGAACCTTCCAAATTAACACAATGAGACCCTGCCAAATTAACAATGTCAACAACTGTGTAAGGACTGGATTACAATATCAAACTGACATTAAGATGGAATGTCTCAGCAGTATTTTGTACTTCATTTGCGAATGACTTAGAACAGAGGAAGGAAGCATTACTGAAGTTGAGAAAGAGGCAGTGAAGACACAATAAGATAAGATAGCCACACACACTGAACCATTACGTTTCAAATGGACAAACAGCCAAGAAAGTAAGAAAAAGGGATTCAGAATTAGAATCTACCATAGCAGGACTTATTTCATTTCTTTAATGGTAGATGTTTCTTTTCTTCTAGGAATCCGAGAAGGATACATATCTTGCTGGAAGGATAACATGGATGAAGAAATACAGGTTCTAGCTTCACAAGAGAATTGGGAGTAAATTGATATTCTAGATTCACATGAGAATTGGGAACTAATTGATAAACTTGCTGATGCAGCACCGCATACAAGTTGCGCATGAGTCTTATTGAAATATGTAATTTCTTATTTTCTTTTGTAGTGAGATCACAGAAATATGTAAACTGGTAGGCACTGTTGATTGATTCAAGCCCTACCTTCAGGACGAGAGTTTTTTACAAAAAGCCAAATGACTAGTTTGCTCTGTGCTCACCATACAGCTTCATGAGTTTTATACAAACTTAACCTTGGTTATTGTGAGCAACAAATAAAGTATCATATCTCGTACCAAGGATTAGTCACCCAAGAAAATGAAATGTGTCAAAGATAGAAGATTGTACTACGGGTAGAAATACAATACCTTTATAGAAATGGCCAGAAAACATTGAATGTCAATTTGGAACTCGACGATAAGATAAATCAAAGCTATAATAAGCATATAAAAACACCTAAATAAGTTTTCCAGACAATTATAACAGATAAAATATCACATACATTGAAATACTGTATTTGTAGGCAAGAAAAAGACATAAATCATACAAAAATAGTAGAAATATAATACATAATTTCAAGAGATTTCAAATATAATGAAAGCATACATGAAAACACATTTTACACAACATATCTTTATTTCATTCAAAAAATAAATCTAAAACATAAATTTCAAATAAAATTAGGGATATTACCTAAAAATTCTGATAATGAGAAAATTTCAGTGTAAATCACAAAAACAAAAATTTATCAATATTTTGCAAATTTATGTGAGATGTATTGGTTTCATTCTTAAAATCCATAAAATCCCAAATACTAAGACAAAATCACTAAAAATTATACAAAATTTGAAAATCACAAAAAACATACAGAAATGTATAATATTTAACATAAATAAGCAAGATCCATAGCAGATCTAGCAAAGAATGAGGATCTTCTTAAGGATCTGCAGCTTCCTCAAGATGTCAAAGAAGATACCCAACTCATGCTTGTGAAGGTCAATGAGAAAGAGGGCACATTAAACTGGTCGTGGACTCCTAACAGTGAAGTGACAGTAAAAACAGCCTAAGAGGTGATTAGGAAGAGGCATGATCAGGTGCCTAGGTCTAAAGGGATCTGGGATAAGTACATCCCTTCCAAAATTTTCTTCTTTCTATGGAAACTACTGCAAAATGGTCTTCCTACTGAAGACAATATTAAAAGAACAGGGATATAAGTTATTATTTATCCTTGTTGTTCGACTAATAAGAAATTGGAGTCAGCTACCCACCTATTTTTTAAAGGATACTAGGCCTTTCACTATAGAAACTAGTTTGGTAGGTCGTTCAATGTGGAATTGCAAGGCAGAGATAGTTGGAGAGCTTGGTTAAGTACTCAAATCTACTACTAAAGACAATTATGTTACCACCTTAAGTAAAGTGATAGATGCATAAGTGCCTCTGGAAAAATAATGTAATTTGAAATATATCAATAGCAAAGGTAGTTTTTCTAATATTAAAAAAGAGGTGAAACTACCCATTTAAAATTTTAAGCAGATGGCCTCCAAGTTGAGATGCATATCTTATGCTAATAACATGGTCTTTGGTAATCTACATATTATGGATGTTCCTTAGCAATGTCTGTTTTATGTCAATATTAAGTGGATTAGGCCTATTAAGTGCTACCTTAAACTCAACACCAATGGGACCAAGCGTTCCAAAAACAGAGCTAGAGGTGGTGGGGTTGTTAGGGATTGGAGTGGGTGCCTTATTTTTGCATTCTCAAGTATTTCACATTCTCGTCAGTGATTATAGCAAAATTATGTCTACATCATGGAGGGTTGATGTTATGCCATCAACAGGGCATGGGGTTTCACAGCCTGATCATAGAGATTGACTCTAAAGCAATGCTAGAAATGTTTAAGTTGGGTAAATATTATAGATGGCAGGGCTTCTCATTCTCAAGTCAGATTATGGACCTAGTAAATATTATAGATGGCAGGGCTTCTCATTCTCAAGTCAGATTATGGACCTAGTCCAATGTACTCATTCTATCAGGCACAACTACAGGGAAGGCAACACCTTAGCAGATCACCTGGCTAAGGAGGATGCTCATGCTAGGGTGTCTAAAATCTATGGAGATGTTAAAGACTTTCTTAGAAAAGTTAGAGGTTCTTGGAGGTTGGAAAAGTGAGGTATCACCCTAGTCCAAATTTTGGCTTTCTATACTCTTTTGTTTTGTTGGAGATTAGGCATAGTCCCCCCCTTGTAATCTCTTTTTCTTGAGACCTCACCCCAAAAAAAGATAAAGGAGTTTTTCCAAAAAAAACAAAATCTGAGTTATAAATATACAATAAGAGCTAGATTAGAGAAATCACCTCAAAGTAAAGTTGTATATGAGAAAAATGTTGAGTTTTTTGAGGGAAAACACCATCAACTGGTAGATTTAGGCAAGAACCAACAATATCACATCTTCTCTAGTAGATCCATGGAGATCGATGCTTAAGAGGGGAAGAAACAAAGGATTCCATTAGCTTCCATTCTCTGTAGCAATAATTCAAGTGGGGTTCACATGTTTCGTGTGAAATAGGCATGGATTGCACAATCGACATCAATGCACATTATAAAAATATGTTGGGTCCATCAATCTGATTCACAATCCGACCCAAAAATCAACTGTAACATTGTACTGGCCGAAATTCAGGCTAGTATCGTATCAAGATTTTGAGCTTCCAATCCAGATCAGAGATTTTTGCTGATCTGGTTCAATCCAAAATTCCATGATTGTGGCATTGCAGTCCTTTCAGTGGATGTAGATGACATTTCTCAGATAGTCAAATAGAACAAGGACTGCAAATACCAAATAGCATCATAAATGACACTTTATTATCAAGCATATGGGAAAACTAAGGTACTTTTTTGGGATATAATTTAGTTATAACAAGGATAAGATTGTGTTGATTATTGATCTATGTTATGTTTGAGAGTAAAAGAAGCCACTTCATATTGGAGGGTTTAAAAGAATATATAGGGAGTCATTTTCCCTTACATGAATTCATATAGCCCGATTACAACAAATAAAAGATAATTCTAACATCCCTAACACTTTCCCTCAAGCTAGAGCATACAAACCATGCATGCCCAACTTGTCACAAAATCTTTGAAAGGCATTGGCATTTAACCCCTTGACAATTTACCAAGATGGATAAGTCTAAGGAATGTTGTTCACATCAACAAAGACTAATTCATGAATATGGTAGCAATCCACTTATATATGTTTGGTGTATTTATGAAAGACTGGATTGCAAACAACAAAGATGACAATCTAATTGTCACAATACATGTTAGGGATATTAGCTTTCAGATCTTTTGCCTTTGGCTTATTAGCTCAAAATGAGATTGAAAAACCAAAAATTCAAAAGCAGGAAATGTTAGCTTTTACAACTTTTGGTGCATTGGCTTTTGAAAATCTATTTCACCATTACTTTTTCAAAATTAAAAGTTTTTTTAAAACCTTCTAGACCTTGAAAAAAGTTTCCAAAATGGGTAATGCAATGAAAAGCCAACTTTTTGAAAAACTAAGTTTTTGAAAAGCATAAAGAAACTAAGTCGTAGTTACAAGAAGAAAAGAAGTAGAATAAATCCCATTATATGAGGTCAACCACATGAATCATTTTATTTCATATATTTCTATCCATAGTTAAATCTTCAATTAATACATAAAGTTAAATCATTTTTCAAAATTTTTGAGCCAAGTAGTTTTAGGTCTTCTTCTACCTCTTTTGATTTCTTCTACAATAATTAATTCTTCTCTACTAACTTGTGCCTCCTCTGGCCTCCTAAAGATATCATCAAATCATTTAAGCTGATTTTTTCTTATTTTATCTTCAATTGGTGTAACTTCCACTCTATTCGTAATAAAATCACTTTTAACTTATCCCTTATAGTATTTCCACTCATCCATCTATATATTTACATCTCTACAACACAAACTTTTCCCAAATGTTCATGTTTGACACCCCAACATTCAAAACTAGAAAGTATAGCCAAATGACTAGCAGTTTAATAAAATTTTCCTTTTAATTCTAGTGCTGAAATATTAATCTATGGCTTTAACAATTTGTGAAATAATGTGGCTCAGATCTTTCTTATTTGAGCTAGAGTTTAACATAGAGACACCAATAATTATGAACTATAGCAACTAAAATGTGTTTTTATAACAATCTTACATTTTGTGAGTGAATGAAACACATTGAAATCAATTGCCATTATGTCAAAGTTCAACAAAGAGATACCAATAATTATGAACTGCAACAACTAAAATGCTATTTTTATAGCAAACAATTTCACATTTCATGAGAGAACAAAATACATTGAGATCAATTGTCATTATATCAAAGATAGTTAGAGAGGTTATTTCTATTCCCTACACTCAATCTTTCGAGTAACTAACAAGTATATTCACCAAAGGACTAAGCTATGTTTCTAAGACCTTTTGTATTAAGTTATGCATGGTTGACATATATGTTCCAACTTAAAGAGGAGTATTAGATTATATTGGTGTTAAAGTTCATTTAGTGTTTTTTGTTATGGATTAACAATGTCATTCAAGGCATTCTTAATAAAGCTCAAACTTGCAATGAAGTTTCAAACATAAAAACATTATGGCAATCAAACAACAATATTAATTGTTGATAATTTAACATTTCATGAGAGGATAAAACATATAAAGGTGGATTGTAATTGTGATCAAGAAATAGTTATGAACGGGTTCACTTTAAATTTTTATACTCCATTTAAATATTTTGTTGGCATTTCCACAAAAGGGATGTTATTAAGAGTGTTTTGTCTCTTTATAACAAGATAGGTATATTGAATATATATTCCTCAATTTGAGAGAACATTATAATAAATAAACTTATACTAGAAGAAAACATGGTGAGTAATCTGATACAGAATAGTTTTAATCCTCTAACAAACTATTTTTAAATATTCTGTTATTATTTGATTGTTTCATACTTGTGTAAAATTTCAATTTAAAACTAATGATAAAAAGTAAAAGGAATCAACAGATATATTGGTAATAAGTAAAAGGAATCAACATATATATGTCTAAATTTAATCTCTACTAAATAATGTGGAACTATTTCCAACAAATTCAATATTAAAATACTCTATAACATGTAGTTTGCACGTCATTTAACCACTCAACACACAAAAGAAGCAAATGAAATATGCCAAACCTTGAAAAACCAGCATTGAACTAAACATTACAAGAATAGCCTATATGTGAGTTATCCATACCTAAAGCTGAAAGGCTGTTGATGAATAAATCCTGTGAATTACCAGGATCAGGCTTTAAAATCACCTAAAAGCAATCACAATGTATAATAGATCAAAAAACAACATAGAGACAAATTAGCAACATCTTCGTTTTTAGTAGCAATTCTCTAAACTAAAATTTATCACACAAATTGACCTGAAATTGTGTATGGCGTTGGAGTCTATTTGGGTTATCCCCATATCGACTATCATCAGGTCGTATGCTAGGTTCCACATACCTTCAAAACCATCATGTTGTTGATCAATTTAAGGAAAATCCACCATATAAAAATGAAAAAATAATAATAAGTGTGAGATAATTTCAAAATAAAATTTGTCATGAGTTAGGTTATTTTTAGCAATGGAAAAAAGAAATATTTTGATCTCAAAGTTACACTATCATTTAAATGAATAGATTCTAACTTGAAACACAGATTCACCGAAAATATTACAACATATATTAATGAAGAGATAACAGTGACACATTCTTAGACAAGGATAAGAAGAAACCATTTAGCAAAAATAAAGCCAGAAGCAAATAGAAACTGGTAGGTCGCAACTGATTTCAATGAACAGCTTCCTGTCATGCTATGTCCCAAACAATAATGAATAAGGACACACAAATGCTATAATATGTGGAAATTGTGTTGTATATAATTAATTGGAGATATTTTGGTATTTCAGGAAATTATATGTAGCTTTAATCACATTTGTAATTGAAATATGAATAAGTCTAACAATTACTAATTTTAATAATGTTAATATTATTAATATGAATTATAGAGTACATATAGGATATATTAATATTATAAAATACACACATAAAAGAGCAGTTACCAACATAAAACTATAGGAGGAGAAACTAAGGACCTTCTTAAATTTGCATGATTAGAAATAGAGTAAGAGTTAAGGAAGAAAATTAGCAAAAATTAAGATCATTACCTTAATTATTGAATTTCCTTAGTTATTTCATCAACAATTAAGATGAACAAGTAAAGACTCATAAATGAGCTTTAGTGTAAACTTATATTCATTGAAAATTTTTGCCTCCTCTCTTATAAGTTTAACACTACTTACTTGTTAAGGCTAAGGCAAGTGTGGAGTATGCCACAAGAATGTCAAGAATTAGTCAAAGAATTCAAGTTTCTGAAGTTTGCTCTCAAGGTAATGAACAATAGGAACCAGAGGATATGCTAAATCTCAAGTGTCGAAAGACAGGTCAAGTTATCTCTTAAGTGTCTGATTGACAACAAGCAGTTAAACGATTATCCAACTAAGTGTCCAAAGGTGTCAGATGTTTAGCTGAAGATGGAGGGCAATAGACAGCAAGTCGTTAAGGTGTTCATTGTCAGACACTTAAGTTGCCAAGTAACCGAGAAACCAGGAGAAGACAAATAGTTAAGGTGTTAAGTGTTAAACATGTCAGAAGTCAAATACTTAAGGCATTAAGTGTCTAGGCTAGGCAGACGGTTGTGCATTAAGTGTTTGAGGATTATAAAAGATTTGATGACAAGTTGTTTTCAACAGGTGCACCAGATTTAAGCACGTGAAGAGTTTATCCTCAAATGATTGGGATTTTTTAAATCCTATGTAATCAATGGTTCATATGTATTAGGGTTTGCACACCTTAAGATTTGGCTATAAATATCCAATGTAACAATACCATAATAAGTGAGGTTGTAACGTTCAAAGAGACTCAAACAAAGAACACCACTAGATCACCTGTGGACATAGGCTATTATCAAACCACATAAATTTCTCTTATTTTCTTAAGTGTTCATCTTTATTTTCTTTCACCTTCTTCGTCTTGCATGAGAGTATAACTTGGTGTGTTGTTGTGCATCAAATTATTGCTATTTTCGTTGACTTGACATCACAACATTACTACCATATTATACATACCCCTGATGATATCAATATAAATAGTAGGTAATTCGTTCTTTTCTAATTTCCACAACTATAAGTATATAGATACTAGAATCTGTTTATCAAATCAGTGGTAGTGTGAGGTTTTCCCTTAGAAGACAATTGCCAAGAAAGTGTCTTAACCATTAAATGCACCTACACAACAGAAAGGTTGCCACATTGTGATCTATTGATCACAATTCTGAATCATAGGAAATGGCATCACATGTATAATCTAAGGGTCTATTTAGGAACTTTTTATCCTTTAGATTTTTAAATAAGTGTATTTCTTCAATGAGTAGCTATAAGCATACACATAATCATAGAATTGAAATCATAGAAAATCAATTTGAGTTTAAATTGGATGGGTCAACAATGGAAGCTATACATTTACTTAAACAACCAATGGAAATTTCAGAATAAAGAAAAAAGACCTCCACATGGTTTTCATTAATTTAGAAAAAATTTATGATAAAGTACCTAGAAACCTATTGTGGTGAGTTTTAGAAAGAAAAGGAGTACTCATAAGATATATAAATATAATAAAAGACAAGTGAAATAGCAATTGCTAATGTTAAAACTAAAAAAGGACAAACCAAGAAACTTCTAATGATCATAAGATATATTGATATTATAAAGAATATATCAAGTATCAATTATCAATGCTAAAATTATAATAAAAGAAACTAAGGAATTTGTAATAAGTTTATGCTAAGGGTCCTCTCTAAGTTCATATATATTTGTCTTGATTATGAATGAAATAATTAAGGAAATTCAATGAAAAATATCCTCTGTAAGCTATTTGTTGATTTCATAGTTTTAATTGATGAAAGTAAGTTAGGAATTAATTCCAAATTAAAATTATGAAAAGATATTTTAGAGTCCTAAAGATTCAAATTAAATAAGTTAGAAATTAAATATATTGAATGTAAGTTCAATGAAAATAAGAATAATGATGAAAGTCTATACTTGGTGATCATACGATTCGTAAAATTAAGACTTTTAATACCTAAGATCTATAATAAATAGCAATGGTGAAATTATAGATAATATTATTTAGAGGATTAAAGCAGGATGTATGACATAAAGAAATGTTTTTAAAGTATTATATGATAAAAGGATACCCTTAAAATTGTTATTCACCCAAAGATATTTTAAGGCTAAGAATATTAGTCTATAAAGCATGATCATATGCAAAAAATTAGTGTTGTTGATATGCATATATTTAGATGAATGAGTGGTAATACCATAACAGATAAGCTAAAAAATAATTTTACCATGAATAAAGTACAAATTGCATCAATTTAAGATGCAATAAAAGAAAATCAATTTAGGCAGTTTGGTCATATTCTTAAGGGACCAAAAGATGCACTATTTAGGAGAGGAGAACTAATTAATATAAAAAAAATAAAGAAAAGTCTAAAACTATTTGGTTAAGAATTATGAAAAAGATTGAAATTTATGTAATTTAATTGAAGATTTAATCATAAATAGAGATACATGAAAAAAAGGATTTATGTAATGGACCCCAGTTATTGAAATTATGGCTCATTCTTGTTGTAATATGTTAGAATACAAGAAATGAGTGGAAGTAGAATGTATTTCATAAGAAAACATAAGGTCACTATATATAGAGGTTATATGAAAAAGCCAAATATAACTATACCAACGTGGGACAACCCACACACACCTAAAACTCTAATATAATATTTCTTTGAACACTTCCCCTTATGTTGGAACATTTAGCTTGCAACAAACTCTTGCATAAACAAATTATAACAAAATAAACAAAGAGATACATGACAAATAGACATAATTAAAAGTAATAGTAATGTTATGCAAGCAAATCTTATCTGTCATAATTAAAATGAGTATGCTCGTAATTTCATAATTACATAATTATTTTGTCAAAAAAAATTTTGTTCATTGATGGCCATGTTTTGTTAGAGTAAAAAGCAACATCAACACTACTTGTTAAAAAAAATTTTAAAAAAAAAACTGGTTTTGTCCACTGATCTTTGCATATTATTCCTTACAACTTCAAAATGTAAGGGGCATAGAGTTTTGTTGTATTTTTATAAAAGATAGTTTGGTCTTTCTATAAATGTATACTTGAAAATCAAAGGTTAAAGATGGGCCATATAAAATTGTTACATCTATTTTTAATGAGATAGCTTTTTATGCTAGTCCAATAAGCTAGTTGTTTCAATCAATAGGCAAAGGAACCCAAATGCTCCATAAAATTGGATCCTTTCCAAGCCCTACAACCCACGTAGGAGGTAACCTTGTGCATTAGCTCTACTTTTTTATTTTTTAATAAGAAAGGAAATAATAATATTCTTCCTAAACTTGCAAATGAAAATACAAGTCTATCAGTGATACATGTTTTTGATATCATTGACACTTGACAGTCATGCACAAATTGAAATAGAGTTCTCTTCATAATATACGATAGTTAAGGAACTATTAAATGCATAAAAAAGTTATTCATAAAAGAGGCCACTTACGCAACATTCCATGGCTCCGGACCAAGAACCCTAAGGAACGTTAAAGGATTCATGGTGCCAGCTCCAACCTAAATCATTCAATAAATAATCAATGCTTGCTTAACAAAAAAATGTCATGATGTTAGAATTTGAAGGTAGTCGAATACCATTAGCCTAAGATAGGAATTTATTAGAGAAGAAATATAAATGTTTCTAAAAACACAAAAAAATCTAGGTGGACAAGGTTATTTCTACTTAATTTGGGTGCTTGATTAGCAATACACCTAAACTTCTAGAATTCATACTTTTTGCAAAGTGCAAACATAATACCTTGTAACATAATAATGATGAAATAAGCTCAAAAAAAAAAATGCAAATAGAATTAGGTCAATTATCCATAATACAATCTTTAATACCTAACCCATGCTTGCTTATCAAAAAAATGTCATGATGTTAGAATTTGAAGCTAGTTGAATACCATTACCCTAAGATAGGAATTTATTAGAGAAGAAATATAAATGTTTCTAAAAACACAAAAAAATCTAAGTGGACAAGGTTATTTCCACTTAACTTGGGTGCTTGATTAACAATACACCTTAAATTTCTAGAATTCATACTTTTGCAAAGTGCAAACATAATACCTTGTAACATAATAATGTTGAAATAAGCTCAAAAAATAAAATGCAAATAGAATTAGGTCGATTATCCATGATACAATCTTCAATACCTAATCAACTAAGCCTCAATTAGAAGAAAAAAATTAATCTAAGGGAATTCCCTTGAATGCATGGAAACCTAAGATAAACAAAAAGATGAATTTTTATGAAATTTCCCTTTCACTTGAGAAGGTATGCAAGAATTGGTGTTATGTTTCTCATTTGTTTTCTCTATCATTAAGAGAAGCTAGTTCTATGGTTTTAGTATGGTTAGGAAGATTGGTGAAATTAGAAACATATGAAAAATATTTCACATCAATCTAAGTTGTAAATTAAAAGGTAGCCTTTGGAAGAGACCCAATGTATGATTAAAACCTACTTAAAGGGAAAACCAAGTGATTGAAAAGATGATTAAATGACAGCCAATTATAGCTATCAAATGTATGATGGCTTGCATGAGTCAATCATACAATCTTGGAAAATAATAGTCAAAGAAACTATCAAAAAGGCACATATTCTGATGAACCACCATCTAATTAAGGTGTACGATGGAAAATTTATTTGTTGTGTAGTATAATGATGACTAACAACCATCAAACACATGTATGAAGATATTACAATCTAGGAAAACTTATCCTAAAAGATCGATCTAATGGAAAAAAAAAGGTTTATCCTATATCAAAATCATATTACTATCTCATACCATCAATATAGGATTATTAAGTCTCGTACCAAAAAATTCATAACAATTTCATCACACTTCCTACACCAACGTCCATGTCTGTAGCTCACAGTGGGTGTTTAGACACCTCTTCAATCCTTAAGTCATCTATTTCAATAAGTAGATCTTTAGTGGCCAATGCTAAGTGTTTAGGCACTACTTTAACTCTTAGATCACTTTTTCAAAACCTAGTTCAAATTGTATTGACTCTCTTTTTCTTTTCTTTTTAAGGTTTTTTATTATTATTATTGTGATCTTCTTTAGACACTCAAACAACCTAGTATGCATCAAAAGTATCTATAAAGATGATGACAGGTAACCTTAATAAGCACTCAAACAACCTGATATACATTAGGAGTATTCAATGAGGCGAAAGCTCGTAGAAAGCATTACTAAGCCCCAATATGGTAAGCTTTCTCAAATACCTATGCTTGAACAAAACCACTACTATTGCCTATGGACACTACATGAGAACTTCCTAGGTGATCACCCATTTTGATACTACTCATGTCTAAACACGCTTAACTCCAGAGTTCTTATAGGAGTAGGTGCTTGGTAGTAAGTATAAATGCACTTAAATTGTATTGACTCTAATACCACTTGTTATAGTCTAAGAGAACTCACTCTAAAAGATCCATTTAACAAAAGAAAGAATTCATCCTATATTAAGACCACATTGATGTCTCATACCACTAATGTAGTACTTTAGTCACATATCCAAATAATCTATAACAAAAGAATAGTCCCACATCACCTATGAAAAATTAGTGGTCAGCAATGGGAGCTTATAAATAGGGCTTGCCAAATAATAATAAATAATAAGTAACAAGAAAAATGAGGAGGGAAATGTGAACTTCTCACTGCTAGCACCTCAAATGAGTGTGTAATGGTCATGAGAGGAGCATTTTGGTGGTTTAGCAATTAGCTTAAAGAAGAAAGTCACATGAGTTAGGTATGCATCCTTTACATTATAATCTTAATATTTTCATGATTAGGTCTTATTTTGAGTAGACATGCATGATTAAGTTTTAATTTGAGTAGATAATCATAATTAGGCATTAATTTAAATTGACAATCATTTTTAGGGTTATAATAGTAGAAAATTGCTAGTAAACTAGTAACAACAACTAATCATGCTTACAATTTGATAATGATTATGCAAATCAAGTGGAGAATTTGTTAATGATAATGGCATGACAAAAGTATGTATGGCTTGCAAACAATTACCATAAATATAAGCATATGATGAATAATATCATATGTGACAATTAAGAATGCAATTAACAAGTTAAATATGATAATGAGATAATTATGTATGACTAATAAATGTTAGTTGAGTATGGTCTTTTACATGAAATAATGCATGCAAATAACTAATATATGGACTTATGTAATTTGTATGAGTGACCTCTTTCAACATCTTATATGGGACAACTAACCATTCAAGACAACTCATGATCCAAAGCACTTGTGTGTGAATTAAGTGAGGAGCTCAAGGTAGTAGGGTATCTAAGGACACACTCTATGAGCTTTGTGTCTTTAAAAGGATCACATTGATTAATGGAGAATTAGACACCCCTCTATTAATAAACTGGGGTATTATTAACTACCAGTGATCAGATATCCTAGCAAGGAGATCTCTAACTACGTTTTGAATACAACTAACTTAAGGTTTTAGTGCTAAGAAGCTCCTATTAATCTTAGGTACTAGGAAAGGTTGTCTCCTTATGGGGTAGAGCATCCACAATAGTGTTAATGATTCTAACCCACTATTAATAATCATGCCCTTTTCATTTATACATGAGTGAATTGACAATTGTGTGATAGCATGTTCCACAAGATCCATAGTTATTAAAGTGAGCACCTAAGCACCCTAGCATTTTTTGGGCAATGCATAAGCACACCCAATGCCTTGTAAAACTTAATCAAATCTTTTTTAGATCCAATTAAAAATCTAAGACTATGCAATGTATTTTTAAAGTTTTCTATCAAAGATTCTTTTATTTTAGTAACATTTAGACTTTGTATAACTTATTTTATTATTGTGTATTGATTTCTATCGCATCTTAATTTAGAACTTACAACTTTTAAATATTGTATTATTGTGTTTGTTGTTTAAGCATTTTTTTATAAGTTAGTTTACAATATTTGTTTATGTATTTTAAATTATTAATATATAAATAATTATGCATATACATATTTTAAAATTATATATATATATATTAATATTAATATAGGTTCCTAGGCATCCAAGGGTACCACCTAGACACCTTGGAGCCAATAATAACCTTGAAAAGGTCCATTATAATTGTTAGAGTTTTATTATGTGTTAAGTGTTGTGTGTTAGGTTATTTGGGTATATGAATCATTCACCCTATATAATTACCTTGATGTATCTCCTGTAATTTTATCAAGAAGATTCTCTTCTCTTCTTGACCTCTTCTCCTAACATGGTATCAAAGCTAGGTTTTGGTCCTACCTGGGGAAGCCATCAATGCTTGGAGGAGACATCTACACTTGGAGAGCAACTTGAAGGAGGGTCGTCCACATGCACACACAACCTACGCACATCCTGTGCGTAGCATCCCACCCATCCGCACACACACCCGCATATAGCACCCCACTCGTTTGTCCCACGGTAGCATCCCGCCCGTCCCACACACTCGATGCAGGTCTTGCCCTACACGTCGTTTTGCAAGAAACCTTCCAACCCTACATGCATCCTGCATGATCAGGCATCCCCTATACGTCGTGTGGAACTAGGGATGGATCGATGAACGTGTGCTACTAACTGTGACGAATGGAGCATTAACGGAAGGGGGTGGCTGTCACCTTGGATGGTGACTAGTGGAGGTTTCTAAGTCAGCTGGAGTTGCTGACCTTGGTGCAAAAGGTGGTTGCTGAACTTATAATTTTTGTTTAAGATCACTTTTAGGGAATTGATGATCTGTCGCTTATCTAAAACTATCAGTGAAGCTCAATGAGCTCAATTATCATACATGATCCTTGAGCTTCCTTACCTTTGTGGAAGCATAAAGGAAGAACAAGCATCTTACTCAATCGTTGGTCGACATCAAAAATGTTGTGTATGATGGCTGGTTTGTTGATGATGCTACTATCATCACTTGGTTGAAAACAGTATTGAACTGTCTGTTGCTAAGGGTGTGATGATGCTTCGCTCGGCCAAGTTGATATGAGACACTCTCAAACAGATGTATACAGAGGAAAGAAATATTCTAAAGATTTATGACATTTATGAGTAGATTTTCACGCCCAAGATGGGTAGTTAGTCTATGCAAAAGTACTATGAAACTATGAGGTCCCTCTTTAAAGAACTGAATGTCCTCCAACCACCAACCTAGCAACATTGAAGAGCTACAGGAATGATTTACAGGTGGTTGCCTTCCTGTTTGGCCTTCCCTAGGAGTTAGTATCCCAAGTCCAGTGTCATCTGCTAGGGGGAGATGCTACACCTGATCTAAGATCAACTTTTGTCAAAGTCTTACGCATATCTAAAGCTAGCAATCTAGCAAGTACTGAAACTTAGGACAACTTAGTTTTGACAGTTAAAGGAACATAGGGTAGACAAAATAGTTGTCCCAACTCAAGATCCAGTCAGAGAGGCATTGGGTGACGCAAGGTTCCTTGCACTCATTGTAGGAAAGTCAATCATCAGTCAGAAAAATGCTAAGAAAAGTTTGGTAAATCTGCTTGGGCAGGGGTAGTGATAGAGTCCCATGACGCTTTAGCAGAAAGTGGTACCTCTAGGAAAGCTTCTGTGGTGATCACTCAATAAGAATATAAGAGGTTGAAGCAGACACAGGACTTTAGTCCCCCAGCTGTTGCATCTTTGGCTTCTACTTCTAGCATGACTGTGAGCACTAATGAGGCCTAACCTTAGATTGTTGATTCAAGTGCATCTCAGTACATGACAGGCTACCCTTTTCTCCCACCTCCAGAAAATTCCCAACCTTCAAAGTGTCACTATAGTTGATGATCGCTCATGCCTAATATCCAGGTGTGGCATAGTTGATGTTACTCTTGATATCCGACTTGAGAATACTCTCATTGTTCCTGAGCTTTTTGTTAATTTACTTTCTATTAGTGCCATCACAGTTCAATTATCCTATTTTGTGACTTTCTTTCTTTTTGATTGCACTTTTCAGAATCTGCGAACGAGGACGAGAATAGGTTTGAGCCATAAAAGGAGCACAGGGGAATACATTTTTGCTCAAGATGTACCTTCATGTGGTCTTGTTGCCTCGTTATCCTTTACAATAAAGTCGTCTCTTCTCTGGCATCATCGGCTTGGTCATCCCTCTATCCATAAACTTCGGCAAGCATTGCTATAGGTCGATGTTTTTGAGTTTGAGTATGAATCTTGTTAGTTAGGCAAACATTGTCGTTTGTCTTATCCTTGTGTTTCTCTCAATAAAAGTCTTGCTATGTTTGATTTAATACATTGTGTTGTATGAGGTCCTAACCATGTAACATCTCCTAATGGTTATCGGTATTACCTTGTTATTGTCGATGATTTCTCAATGGTTTGTTAGGTGTACCTTTTAAAGGATAGAAAGAACATTGTTATATCTATTAAGAGTTTTGTTCGTGAAGTTAATACTCAATTTTCTATTACACCAAAATGTCTCAGAACTAATAACGCTCTTAAGTTTGTTAGTGTTCAATTCCAAAATGTACTTCTAATGAGATTATCAACTAGACGATGTGGCCTCACACCTCTCAATAAAATGGGGTGGCTAAAAGGAAACATCGTCATTTGTTGGACATCACTAGGACCCTCTTCCTCCACATGAATATTCCTAAATATCTTTAGGTTGACGTTATACTTACCGCAACCTTTTTGGTGAATCGGATGTCATCTTCTCCCCTTGGGGGGGAGATTCCTTTGCATCGTCTCTATCCTGAAGGTGAACTTTTTACTCTAATTTCTAAAGTGTTTGGGTACACTACCTATATTCAGGATCTTAGTCCTGACCTGAAGAAGCTTGACGTTTGCACCTTCAAGTGTGTGTTTGTAGGATATTCTATAACTCAAAAAGGGTATAAGTGTTATCACCCACCTACGAAATGCTATTACACCTCTTTTGATGTCACCTTCTCTAAATATCAACCTTACTTCTCCCAAAGAATTGATCCTTCAGAGGACCAACATCCCTCCAGCCTTTTTTTGCCTTGTTCTACTCCTATCTGTCCTGATGATTCCACTATGGTTGAGTCCCTTGGCATTGTTAGGGAGGACAACGTGGTTGAGGAAATACCATTGCAGGTGTATTAAAGGCAACAGCAACCTGAGGTTGACTCATTAGCTCCACCAAAGACCTCCTTGAATGCAGATCCTACAACAACCTCAAACGAATTGCCCATTGTCCTTCACAAAGATACACGTACTTACACACAACACCTTATCTTCCATTTTGTTTCCTATGATTACCTTACCCCTTTCTATCATATCTTTGTCTTATCTGTCATGTTTAAGAATGTACCTAAGACATATCAGGAAGTCTTGCAGTGTCCCACTTGGAAACAGGCCATGGACCAAGAAATAGAAGTTTTGTGGTCACGTGGCACATGAGAGTTAATTCCTTGTCCTGTTGATGTCAATCTAATCTCTTGTAAGTAGATCTTTACTGTAAAGTTTAAACGAGATGGTACAATAGAGAGACACAATGCACGTTTTGTTGCTAAAGGTTTTACTCAAAAGTACGACATTAACTATGCTGAAACCTTTTCACTAATAACTCGTCTCAATTCTATTAAAGTGTTACTTTCTGTGGCAGTCAACAGGGGGTGGAAGCTCAATCAGCTTGATGTGAAGAATGCATTCTTATATGGAGATCTAGCTAAGGAGGTATACATGGTCCAACCCTCAAGATATGTTACCCAAGGCAGGCAGATGGTTTGCAAACTAAAGAAGGTTATTTATGGGTTGAAGCAAAGTCCACAAGCTTAGTTTGAGAGACTAAGTGGTGTCTTATTTACTGAGGGATTTCAGAGATGTGTTGTTGATCACTCAATCTTTATTTGCAGATCTGACAGGGGGTATACTATCTTAACTATATATGTTAATAACATTCTTCTCACAGGTGATAATAGTGAGAGCATTGTCAAAACCAATGAGTATATCACCAAGGTCTTTGAAACTAAGGACCTAGGACGACTAAGATACTTTCTAAATGTTGAGTTTGCATACTCCAAGGAGAAGATAATGTTGTCACAGAGGAAATATGTTCTTCACCTATTAGTAGAGACAGGTACTCTAAGGTGCAAACCTTAGGCCACACCAATTGAGCTAAGTCCCTCATTTTAGGACTCATCATCAAAAGAACTGTCAAATCCTAGTAGCTATCGAAAATTAGTGGGCAAACTCATTTATCTCACTATTACTAGGCCCAACATTGCATACACTGTAGGACTACTTAGCCAGTTTATACATCAACCCAAAATGGTGCATTAGCAAGGGGTCCAAAGGATGCTTGCCTATATCAAAGGCACTCCAAGGAAGGGACTATTGTATTAGGATCATGGACATCTAAAAGTTAAAGTCTTCTCAGATGCCAACTTTGTAGGGGACAAAAGAGATAAAAAATCCACTTTGAGGTATCTAACCTATGTAGGGGGAAATTTAGTCACCTAGAGGAGTAAGAAGCAGAGTATGATATCCTGCTCAAATGCAGAAGCCAAATATAAAGCTATGAGATTCACTAGGTGTGAAATAGTATGGTTCAATTCTCTGTTGCTAGGAGAACTAGGGTTGGAAGTTAAAGAACCAATGATTATGCACTGTGACAACCAAGCTACTATTTACATTGCCAAGAATGAGACCTTCCATGAATGCACCAAGCACATTGAGATAAACTATCATTACATCAGAGATTTGGTCACAAAGAGAGTTGTTCGCACACCTCACATCTCCTCCATTGAAGAACGTGTAGACATTCTTACCAAGGCTTTGAGTCATAAGTTTTTTAATTATCTTTGTAATAAGTTGGAATTGACTGATATATACTCTCCAACTTGAGGAAGAATGTTAAAGCTTTATTATATGTTAAGTGTTGTGTGTTAGGTTATTTGGATATATAGATCCTTCACCCTATATAATTACCCTGTTGTATCTCCTGTAATTCTATCAAGAAGATTTTCTTCTCTTCTTGACCTCCTCTCCTAACAATAATAGATAAGTAATTACTCTAACTACATATTTTAGGTAGTGTTTGTTAAACTGAGTTGCTTAAGCATGACATTTGTGACCCAATGGAGTGTTGTTTCTTGCAACAAATGATGAAGGAGATCACATGGTGTGACACCTCCATCCAAACTTTTTGCTATTCAAATGTAGAGGAAAAGTTGGTTGTAAGCAACTAGCCCTAGTAATGGTCAATTTTGATAGGTCATGAGCAATTCCACTCATTCCACCAGGCATGCTCTCCACTCACACTTAGCAAAGAAATCACAAGATGCTCCCACAATTGTATAAATAGTAACCATTCCCCACTCTCCTACAATGCATACAAATGCAAATAAACAAGACCATAGTAAGTGATTAGAGCATGCATCTAAACAATATAATCAGGATGCACCTTTCCTTTTGGTATTTAGAAAAGTGATTCAAGAGGTTAGACCCCTTAAAAGGAAAAGTGGTTATTTAGGTAGATCCTTAAGCGCAAGGAACCAAATACCTTCCTCCATTGATTTGACCAAATGGTTGTGGGAAATTCTTGATTTAATTTAAAAAAAAAAAAAAGCAAAGAGCATGTTACATACATATGAATATAAGAAATAAATGGCACATATGGGTGAGGTGTGTAGTGAGTGATCTTTTTAGGACAATTACTTCTGTCGTTTCTTTATTGTGCAAGTATGGAAGGAAATCAACTTTGATTGCACGTCAGATCCTGATGTACATGGATGGCGTAATTGAATTAAGCGAATAAGTGAGAGTAGAGACTGATGCATAGTTACAGGAGACCAATCAGAAGATCTTACCATTCGCATGACTAGATATTCTCACTGAAAATATAACAACTCAACAACAGAAGTCTAATCATGTTTTGCAGCTCAACATTCACGTAATATTTGTAATTAATGATGCTCAAATAAATGCAAGAAAATCCAAGCTAAATACGCCAACGGAGAATCTGCCACAGAGACAGACTTTCAACAGAAATTACCTCGGTATTACTACACTGCATTATAGAGCAGCCAACAGAAGCCCAGTATTCCTGAGCAGCAAAAGGAGAAAATCAATGTGTGTATAGATAACCACCGCAGCAGCAAACACTGACTATGAGAATTTAAGCAACGAAGTCCGATAGATAAGAACAAACAGCCAGCAAATGCGGGGAGAGATTAGACATATTGCATAAATCATAAGAACTCCAACTTTTTGCCGCACGGCCCACCTGGAGCCGCTGTACGGCCTTCTGGTAAGTGAGGACGGAAGGATCCGCGGCCTTGGAATGGAGGGGCGACGCGGCGTACGGTCTCATCAGTGAGGCTCCGTTTCCATCGGCAGCGAAGGAGGCGGGGTGGCTGGATTGGGCCGAAGACCGAGAAGACTTTGGATTTCGAGTGAAGAAAATGGGGAAACCGAAGAGATTGTTTCGGACATAGGAAGAGGACAGGGGTAACGCCAGAGCAGTTGTCGTCGCCATTGCCGCCGAGTGTTGGATTCTGGCGGTGTGGATAAGAAGGGTGGTGGGAAACCGGCGAGGTGTGGATTTGATTTGAACATACTGGTATATATATATATATATATATATATATGAACATACCAGTATTTTTTAGCATACCAGTATGTTCATGCATTCGTAATTTTCAAGACAAAAGAAAATTTCTGATAAAAAGGAAAATGAAAATTTTGATAGAAGGTTAATATATGACAGAAAGAAAATAATAAAAAGAAATAAATTAATCAATAATAATAATAAAATAAGTGATAAATTTATTTAAAAGTATAGATAATTTAATTAATTATTAAGAATAATATTTAAAAAATATAAATACATCTCAATTCAAATATTACAATGATAAATAATATAAAACATTTCTTATATCTTATATTATCATCATTATATATTCGCACATCTTATTTGTTATTTCTTTTATTTATTTTTAATTTATTTCAAATTGTACATTTCTTTCCTTTAAATAATATGTTTGTTGTATATCATTGATAATATTTAACTCTTTTAATTTATCTTGTAATTATTCGAGTAAATTTTTTTTATCAATCTTACAAATAAAATTATGAAGTAAAAAAATGTGATGATAATCTTCACTTATGTTTTACATAGATATGATATTTGACATCATATATATATATATATATATGAACATACTAGCATTTTTAGCATATTGGTATGTTCATACATCTGTAATTTTAGAATTTAAAGGAAATCAAAAGAATTACAAATTCTTGAAACGTATATATTTAAAATTAAATGAAATTTAAAATTTTGATGTTTGTATATATAATGAAATTAGATAAATTTAAATTTTATATTTATTTATGATAATAATGTAATATAATTATCTTTAATTAATTATATTAATCAATTAACATGTTACAAAACGATATCAGCAGATATTCATGTCATTTATCAAGAACCTTAAGTAATAAACATCAGCGACAAAGTCTAAATATTGAAATATAAATAGATAGTCATATTTCTATTTCTACCATCAAATGTTGTTTTTATATTTCTTAATAAATTGTAAAATTAAAAAAAAAAAAACATATTAACTCATTTAATAAATTTTCTTACAATTGTATAGTTAATATAATAATGAAAGATTTAATAATTTTTGTATATTCAAACAATAAATGTTTCAATTCTACTTACAGCAATTTCATATAAGAATTTTCATGTTATCATTATCAACTTCTTCTTTTCTTTTTATTTGTTCTTCCTCCTTGTTAATAATCAACATAAAAGACTTCATAACTTCTTGTTTACTCATCTATACGTGTAGAGAATATAAGCATATCAATAATAAGAAACGTAACATACATTACACGTAACATATAACAATAAAGGATGAAACATAACACATACAACATTGTTAATAACATAAATTAATTTAACATTGTCTATATCACAACTACTATAAATGAAATAAGCATATAAAATTAAAATTGTTCCTTGCAACACAAAAGACAAACGAAAGTAGTAAAGTTCATATAATAAATACCCTAGTATAAAATAAGTAACACATCAATTTAAGTTGAATTTCAACTATGAAGTTCTTATATTATTTGGTAGATGCTTAAATTAATTTCTTTTTATTCAATCTCCAATAATTACATTACTTTATATTTTTCTTCTTATGCAAGATATAGAAGTAAATGTAAAATTGGCATCGCGTCATCTACTTCACTTTCTTTTTTCCTAAATAAGTCATTTTCTTCTCTTATACATATATCATCTTCTATTGCACCAAAACAATATTCTCTTATACTTCTATCATATGAAAACCATCTTCTTCTCTTGCACATTTAATCATCTTCTGTTACACTAAAGTCATCTTCTTTTGTTATATGCTTCATCAAAACCATCTTTTTGCATTTTCTTCTATATCTTCATTGAAATAATTTATAATTAATGCACTTAACATCTTTCATGGTAACGATCATAAGTTGTAACTTAGCAAGTGGATGTGAATGCATTCCTTTTCTACGTAAATCTACATTATTTACAAATGAGGAGTGTACTTAAGTTTCAGACTCCTCAATTTCGAAAGGATTTTGAGTAGGTATTATGCTCTCAATGTCATTTATATTTTCATTCAAATTAATAACTACTACAAGATTTGTTGTATTGATCCTATTTGACTTTATTGTAAGATTTCCTTTATGCACACTTTGGATAAATTTATCACAAAAAATTAAATAAGCGTGACACATATAGTCATTTTATATCAAATAAATATTTATATAGAACTAAACTAATCTTAACAAAATCATTCCAAAATTTTTTTAGGATATCAATATGATCATAAACATAGTCTCATCCCTAGTTACTTTATGTACTAATTTTGATATAAATCTTGTATATTTATTTTCAAATTTTTATTTAACTATCGATATATTTTTTAACATGTTACTTCTTATATCTTTATTGTACTTATTTGTTACTTTCTTCTATATTTCTATTTGTATATTTTCATAAGGAGTTTTACTATTTCCCTTTTTAATGACTTCATATAAAATGTTTAATATCATATTATCTACTTAAACACTCCAATCAAAATAAGTTATTCCACAACTTTTTTATTTATTCAAATTTGCTATTTCTTAAATATGTATATTTCAAAATAAACAAAACTTGTACACTTATAAGTCATACATGCACTTTACACTTCAAACTTAAACCAACAAATAACTACATGTGTTTGATGACTTTTATACAAAGGTATAATTATACAAGCTACCCTTTATGTTAACTACATCTTTTGTCTCATCTTTCCATTTCGTTTTTTTAATCACATGACAACTTCCACCTTCGATGTGGACTCCCTTACAACGTCTTCAACTTACATCTAATGCATAGCCATTTCTAAATCCATAGTCACGTACAACTTGATTTAATGGTGTTTTCTTTATATTGAGAAGTAATAGAAATTGATATAAAGTAATTAACAAAAATTATGAATGGATAAGTGATAGATGAATTGAACTAAACTGTTCTATGTGAAAATACTAGAAATAATGAAATTGCACGAGAGAATTTTATAATGGTTTACTTAATTAGATTATGAATAGATAAGTGATAGATGAATTGAACTAAACTGTTCTATGTGAAAATACTAAAAATAATGAAATTGCACAAGAGAATTTTATAATGATTTTACTTAATTAGATTACATCTATTTCTCAAATGTCTCACTTAAATCTCAAGTGATGCACTTTTCTCTTACCAACATTCTACTGTTACAAACTTCCCTTCACAAAAACTTAACCAAGCTTACTGGAAAAATAAGTATACTAGAAAAGTTCCCAATATTAAAATCCACTTATATAAACGGCATTTACACGATTTTAACGAACATCAAAATGTTTTCATGACGTATTTTTTCTTGATGTTTACTTTAATATTATTGTTGTAATTTACGATCACTTTATTTTATGTATTTATTTTAATTTTTTTATCTTATTATTTTACATTCTCTTTCTTAATTTTTATTACATAAATATCTAAAAATATTTCATCTTGTATAGTACTCTAGTTTACATATTTATTTCTTTCAAAAGTCATGTTGCTCTAATATGATATAAGCATTTAACGCAAAATCACGTAACGAGAAAACTCTCATTTTTTTTGAATGTTTATGGAAAAAAAAAAGGTGAACGCAACAAAGAGATGATTTTGAAAATACTTGACGAGAAGAGAAATGTGTTAAATGAAAACTATCAAAGATTGAGTGATAAGTGATACAAACTTGAAATTTCCTTCAAAGAAAATACAATTTGAATTGTAGGAATTTAAGAGATGGTAAGTCCTAGATTTAACATAAATTTGAGGTGTTAATGGCATCTAAAAGTTTAAAAAATAAAGTTTAGGAAAATCTGAAAAATGAGAGAAACAAAAACCTAAGGGGTGTTAGTGACATTGGAAAATTAAATAAAGAAAATTCAGGAAAATCTGAAAAACAAGAGAAACAGAAACCTAAGTGGGATTAATGTAGGCCTGAAAATGAGAGAAAGTAATAGTAAAGGAAACTTAGGGAAAACAAAAAAAAAAATTTCTTGTGTTAGGTAGCTATAGGAAACTTGAGGAATTACTTTACCTAGGTTTCTAACTCTTTTACCGAAGGAATAAAAAAATTTCTCACCTTAGAAGTGAGAAAGCTCCAAAAACCTAGGGAATTACTTTCCTTGTGCATTGCTTGCCTACCCTCGCATTGCCCACCTTCACTCGCCCACACATCGCTCACTCACCCTTGCTTAGTGTAATATTTTTTGAATAAAATATTAAATTTTCAAAAATATTGTGAAATTTTTTATACATTAATTAACAATTAAATATTTTTAATAATAATATTTGTCTTTATTATTATATTAAAAATCTTTCTAAATAAAAAAATATTTATTTATAATTTGTGTTACTTTACTTTCTTTCACTTTTTGAATATATACTAATACTTTCAAATTTTTGGAATTTCTCAATCTCTTCTAAACTTTCTAAACATGCATTAACACCTTCAAATTTTTTGAATTTCCCAAACTTTCTCTAGGTTTTTATTTCTCTCATTTTCCATATTTTCTTAAACTTTTTGATGCCACTAATACTCCCTTAGAGAAATTTAGAAAATTTGAAGGTGTTAGTATACATTCAGAAAGTTTAAGAAAGATTGAAAAATTCCAAAAATTTGAAAGTATCAGTGCATGTTTAAAAAGTGAAGAAAAGTAAATTCAAAAAGTGAAGGAATGTAAAGTAATATAAATTATAAATAAATATTTTTAACATTTTAAAGGATTTTTCAAGATAATAATAAAAGATAAATATTATTATTAAAAATATTTAATTATTAATTAATTTATAAAAAATTTCACAATATTTTTGAAAATTCAATATTTTATTTGAATATCTTAAATATTACAATATATCAAATCAAATAAAATGTTATAATAATGTTCGAATACAAATGAATTTTAAACAATTCAACTTTTTTGTACTTCTCACATAGCATTCATGATATTTTTCTGCATTGTATTAGCTATTTCTTTATTCTCTTCTTGAGACATTCTAATAATATTTTTTATTTCTTCTTTGTTAGTTTATTATTTTATAAGTTAATTTTGATGATGAAAAATGTGTATTTAGTATTTTTGAAATATTTTTAGTAGTCACTCTATTGAAATTGAAATTGTCTAACTATTATATATTTAGAAATCTTTTGAAAATAGATTTTAAAAGGTTTCCATTTTTATCTAGTGGTTGATTGGAGAGTTACAATGCAAGTCATTGAAAAAAAAAAGGTAAATCGGATAGTTAGCTTTTTCTCTTAATTGATTAGAGAGTTATTTCTATAACTATTCGTAAAGAATTTTTGTTCGGTGAGTTAAGTTTTTCTCCTATTCGGATGATTTTATTTCTAAGTATCTGAAATGTCTTTGTTTTCGAATAGTTAAGTTTTTAAATTTCGGATAATTAGCTTTTTATACTTTAATGTATTTTTAGTTACTACTTTCTAAAGGACACATGTCATGCTCTTAATGCATGACTTAAGTGGCTTTTCGGAAGGTTACGAATGTAACTATCTAAAAATCTTTAAGAATCGGAGAGTTATCTTTAGTAAGTATCCAAAATATGTTTTAACATTTGGATAGTTAATTTTAATATTATTTCTAACTGAAGTGACTTTTTAAAAGATTATGAATATAAATATCCAAAATGGCCTAAGAATCAGAGAGTTATCTTTTATAAGTATCCGAAACATGTTTTCTTTATCGGATAATTTATTTTTTTAATGTTTTATGCTGCTATTTCAGAAGGACATGTGTTTTAATTTAAATACATGACTTAAGTGGCCTTTCAGAATGTTAGCTCTAAACTATCCGAAATGTTTTTAAGTTTCGGCAGGTTAGCTTTTTAAGTCTCCGATTTTATAAAAACCTACAAATATTTTATTTTTACAGAATCTACAACTGCTATTTATTGACTAACTGTTTTGGCAAGATATCTCTTGATTGCATATCTCAATTAATTATGATTGAACATTGCTAGAAATAGATTAATGCACAAGAAATCTACTTAATTCAGAATCCTTTTCATATATGCAAATCTCGAAGTAAGAATAAAAATGATTTGCAGAAAACAGAAGAATAGACAACACATAAATTATTTAGCACATAGAAGGAGAAATTGGTTTTTCAGCAATCTTATAAACATTTTGAAGATTCATTTACAACAAATCACTAAAGAACAAAGTTTGCAGATCAATCAAGATTTCTCCTAGAGCTTCAATAATCAACTCTTCATAGAAGTTATTTTTGTGTTATGTGTGTTTTAATCATTTTAAGTTAATGACTCTTGCACTTAAATTGTTTTGTCATCTGTTTGAAAACCTTAACTCATAAGGATGTTGTGAGTATACATTCACAAGGTTAGGATATTAGTGAAGAGAGTGAAGTGTGATACTTCACTTGCTTAAAATTAAGGTATTGAGTACACAAAATTGATGCTTTATGTATGGTTATTGTTTAGCTTGTAAAAATATCTATAAGGTTATTGTTAAGCCCGAGAAAAACAACGTCTGTAAAGTTGTTGCTTAACCTGTAAAAATAAATTGTTTAAGGTCTGTGCTTAGCTTCAAAAATACTTAGTGAAATTCTCAAGATTGTGATATTGAGGAGTGGACTACTCAATTTTGAAAAACCACTATAAAATCTTTTGTGTTTTTTCTTTTTTACATTTTATTTGATGTTATAATTCAACTAAATCAAGATTCATTAGTATCAAAAACTTTTAAATTTTAAAAGTAACTTAAATTTAATCAGAATACTATTCACCCTTTTTTTTAGTGTATTATTCGATCCCATCATTTTTTTCCTTCATTTGTATTTAATATCTTATTAACAATGTCGACCTTTGTTAATTCATTTTATAAATTTTCAAAAAAATCAATTAAATCTACTTAAATAAAATTATAAAGTAAGAAACATACATAATATGAAAATTACACGTAACCACGTAAAATTATAAATCAATATTTTATAATCTCAAATGTATATTTAATCACTATACCTATAATTAAAATTCTCAATAGCCATCTAATATACGTACTTGTGAACGCCTGTAATCAAATATACTTGTCAAGTAGTTGCACCCTGTGTATGAGATAAATATTTGCAACCTGTACATATTATGTGCCATCCAACGGCCGCCGGCCACGGTTGAATCGTAGTCAACCATCACAGCGCCAACATTTGAATTGTTCCCGGTCTGAAGAAGAGAAATGCCATTTCGACAAAAGGATCCAGCTCTACTCGTCGTCGGAAGAGGCTGGTCATCATCGAATTCCGACGTAATGCAAATTTACAAAATTTAATTAATCGTACCGCTCTTCTTCCCGGTAACCAATGGTTTATAGTGATTTTAATATTACAAAATTTCAATATCTAAAAATATTTTCATTATGAATAATAAAAAGTATTATCAACGAACTATCATAATAATAATCTATAATTAACTATTATTGAAAATAAAAATGTATTTATTGATCATTTCTAATAATAATATTGATAATTATGTAAATTTTATTTTAATTTTCTTATCAAATATTAATAATCGATGGTATTGTCACTTTTTTTGAAGAAATTTATCTGACAGTAATAATTATTATTCACGTCATTATTAGTTATTAGTAATACCTATTCTTATCAATATTAGTACTTATTATTATTATTATTATTAATGATAGCCATAATCTTTATTTAGATGTTTTGCTATCGACATTTTTATTGGAAGAGCACGTCATAAGATATTATATTTTATTCTCTTGCATTAAAGATGATAATCAAATTTTAAAGGTAAGTTTAAATTTTCTTTCTATTAAAGATTATATTTTAAATTAAAGATTAATCGTTATTATTATTATTTTTTAAAAAAGAAGAAGATCTTTAACAGGCTCATTTGACTTAACTAAATTTTTTATAATGTATTTATGGTAATTTAATAACAAAATATGTATGGTTATAAGAAAAAAGTTAGTTAATATAAAAATTACTTCATATATTATATTATTTTATTTTCTCTTCCTTCCTTGCTTCAATCCTCTGCGCAGCCACTACACCTACACGGGAGGAAAAGGGCGTCGGCGTCGATGAGCATCCCTGTTCCTCCTCAAGCCTTTGAGCGGCGGGCTCAACCTCCCCATCGTGCGAGGATTTGAGATGATAACCCTGCTTTTGTCTTGATTGTCCAAAAAGAGTCTTCCTCTCCCGTCTGCACCGCTCATCGCCGCTCTCTGCTTCGTTCCCGCTTTCATATTATCAAGAGTGTAGGCACAAACTCCCATGTTTCGTTTTATCCTCGTCCGTCAAAGGTACCACTCGCTCTTGCATTCAACTAATTCCCATTTTTTCTACCTTTCCCGTCGATTTTTACTTGTTCAGTTGTTTTTATGGACTACGAAGCGTTGTTTTGGAAAAAAAAAATTGTTATGCTTTTGGTGGAGTAAGTAAGGTCATAAAAAGCACTCTTGCAGGTTACGTGCGTTACAGAGGAGTCGCAGTGCTGCATCTGGCTACAGAAGGGCTTACTCGACAGTTGGAAATCATGGAAAACCTGCTGAGACTGGATTACCTTCCGCCTTATGCAGATTATTCTCTCAATTTATGGTTTTCGGAAACAGTGGACGTTCGTCTTTTGCAACTCACATCACCAATGGCGCTTTGCACCGATTTAACCATGTTGGGTTACACAACATTAGGACAATCCGCATACCATTTGTCTGGAAGAAGCTTTCCTACGTGTATTCCTACAGAGCACCAGCTTTTCCACCTATTAGCAGGATTGCCTGTGCACTGAGCTTCGGTGTAAATAGGTCACACATAATTCCTGGTTTAGTGGTATTGATTGTGGGAGAGGTAGCTTGTATCCAGACTAGTAGTGCAGATGGAGAATACCTGCCAACAATGGATGCCATATGTACACGAGCACATGATAGTCAGATATTTCTAACTTCGGTTATTAATCTTCTCCTGGAGGTTTTGATTTTGATTATGAGAGTAATTTACTTGACAATCCTCTTCTCTCCTGCCCTGGCAATGGCACCACTGGCTGACACTTTTAACTCCGAATTCCGGGAAAGATGGCTTCATGTTGTTCATGCAACTCTAGAAAAGGCAGGCCCTGCGTTCATCAAATGGGGTCAGTGGGCAGCTACTAGACCAGATCTTTTTCCTGCGGACCTCTGCAACGAGCTCAGTAAATTGCATACAAAAGCACCCACTCATAGTTTTGCTCACACTAAAATGACTGTTGAGAAGGCATTTGGCTGCAGGCTATCTGAGATTTTTGAAAACTTCGAGGAAGTACCTGTAGCTTCTGGAAGCATTGCTCAGGTACACCGAGCTTCACTGAAATATAGATATCGTGGTCAGCATGTGAAACCAACTTCTGTTGCCGTGAAAGTTAGGCATCCAGGTGTTGGTGAATCAATCAGAAGGGATTTTGTAATAATCAATATTGTAGCAAAAATGTCGAAGTTCATCCCTGCTTTCAACTGGTTGAGGCTTGATGAAAGTGTGCAGCAGTTTGCCGTTTTCATGATGTCACAAGTTGACCTTGCTAGAGAAGCTGCTCATTTGAGCCGGTTTATCTACAACTTCCGTAGATGGAAGGATGTATCTTTTCCAAAGCCTTTGTATCCCCTTGTGCATCCAGCTGTTCTGGTTGAGACGTATGAGCATGGAGAATGTGTCTCACACTATGTTGACCAGCTTGAAGGAAATAATAGACTTAAAAGTGCTTTAGCACATATTGGAACGCATGCCCTCCTGAAAATGCTTTTGGTATGTTCTTTACTGAGCCTTTTAAGTTTTGCCTTTTCTATCTCATGATGACAATTGGGGCGTATGAGCCAATGACATAGGGTCAGCAATATGTCATCTTCACTGTTTCACTGCTTCCTCTTTCAGGTTGACAATTTCATTCATGCTGATATGCATCCTGGGAACATTCTGGTTCGAGTATCAAAGAAGAAATCTTCAAGGAAACAAATCTTCAAATCAAAACCTCATGTTGTCTTCTTAGATGTTGGCATGACTGCAGAGCTTTCTAAAAGTGATCGTATTAACTTGTTGGAATTTTTCAAGGCTGTTGCTGTTCGAGATGGTCGCACTGCTGCAGAGTGTACTCTAAGGTTATCTAAACAACAAAACTGCCCAGATCCAAATTCTTTTGTTGAGGTAATTGATGATTCTCATTTTTGCTTGACAACTCTTTTAAACAATGCAGAATTTCTGCCTCATTGCACTTAATAATTGAATTGTTCCTTCTTTGACTATGATGTTTTTCTTCTAGACTACATCATACATGTTTCAAAATTCAAGCCCTTGCATCCTATGACATTTACGTATCCGATTGAATGGAAAATAGGAGAGGGATACTTGCTCCATTGCATTAGTTTAATATGGCAGCTGTTTGCTGTTGCCGGCTTTATCATTATAGGTTCAATTATCTGACTAAATGGGAAAAAGGAGAGGGATGCTTGCTTCATTGCTTAACATGGCAGCTGTTTGCTGTTGCCAGCTTTATTGTTTTAGGTTTGATTTTGCTATTGATGGAAGTCTTGTGCTGACTTTCCTCATATTTGGGTGCAATCATACCAAGACTTTGTTCTTGGTCAACCTGTTTGGGGGAAACATATCCAATCTTCAATAGACCCGAGTTATTGTTCTCTCTAACTTGATTTATTGAAGAATTAATTACTCTTAATCTTTTTTGTAGGCTACATTAAATATTCTAGTGGTTATGAAACTTTACTTGTGGATGTTTCTTAATTTATGCTTTTGCTAGATATTGACGTGGGATAATTTTTGTAAATAGGAACTTGAGGCAACTTTTTCATTTTGGGGCACCCCTGAGGGTGATGTGCTTCATCCTGCTGATTGCATGCATCATTTGCTTGAGCAAGTTCGTCGTCACAAAGTAAACATTGATGGTAATGTGTGCACCGTCATGGTGACTATGTTGGTTCTTGAGGTATTCAATCTAGCTTTCAGTCTATTATTGATAAAAATGAAAAATTCATTCAGTTAGGAAAGAAGAATCTTATGATCTATATATGGGTTGTCCCTTCTGTTTGCTTTGCCGTGACGATGGTTTCATTGTTGTTGGTTTGTTTCCACTCATTCTTCAAAATGTAGTAATTAGGTCTGAGAAATCTCTAATCTGTGTAGTCTATCCTTGATAGTTGTTTAATAGAGAGAAAGAGATAATTGAATTATGGTTAATGTCAGACTGATTAAATCAATCCTTCATTGTTGTTCTTCCTAATGTTATATGAGCCAATTAAATCGAAGTACTGTAGATTAAGATGTTTGCTGATATAATCTATAACATTCCCTCTGAGGCATTGCCACAAAATTGAAGAATCATTGGATGGAAGATCTTCTTGGGCTAATTGAAGTAGGAAAAAAGTGATTTCAGCCTATGAAAGTACAACATAAGGGAGATTGGCTGTCATATCTACCTCTTGTCACATGGTACTGCTGGTTCAAAGGTCTTTTGTAAAGTCAGGAAGCTGAGAAGTTAGCATCATTGCAATATGCTGATTCCTTTTTGTACTGTAATACTGCTCTACAGCTGGTCTTGAAAAGATTGTAGAGCTAGTCTTCTTCCTAAAATGTTTTGGCATATTGCGTGATCTGTGGCGGAGGACTTTGCATTATTTTTGAGAGCAATAGACTCATGATTCAATGCAGGTGATGAGGTGGTGTCTTGGCTCATAAGTGACAAATACCTTTTTCCATAAAAAGGGAATTTCCCATGACTTAATTGAAAGCGAAATTACCCAAGATGAGGGATATAGTGTGGACCAAACATTGCTTTTTTATTGTGTTTCTAGTAAAAGTCTGACTCAAAACTAATTAGCAGTGAATGAAAAGCTTTCCCTTTAGAGAATGGGGATTTTGAAAAAGAAAAAAAGACAAGTCTTCCCTCATATAAGACTAGGTTCTTTCTCTTTCATACTAATGTGAGACTTTTTCTTTCTCCTTTACTTTGTGAATTTTTATATTTTTTATGTCTACAAGTGGTTAACAATAGAAGCCAACTTTGATACCAAATAAAAGCTCAATTCAAAAGTAAGTGGTGGGTTCTTCATATAAAGCTAGGTTCTTTCCCTTTCATACTGATGTGGGATTTTGTCTCAACATTTTTGACGACACTAACATGATATAGAAATGCTCACAACTTGCTAGTAAATTGAAAGCTAGACATCTTTTGGTGAATATTGGTTACACATGGCAACATTTGTTACCATGGTAATAACAAGAGGCAAACTTCTGCGTCTACACTTTGAGTTATGAGGCATCTCTTGCAATTGTATTTCATGCATTGTTCTCTATCTCTTGGCATCAAGATGCAAGGCTTCTAAACTTTGACATTGGAATGAGTTCTTGGTAGCATCTCTGAAGAATCAATTTAGTGGGAGCCTTTGCACAATGGTAAGGTTCATGGGAAATAATCTCTATACTTGTGGACATAGATTGCATATAATTCTGTTAAGGTCATATATTAATGGGAGCTTCATGCATTAGGTTTTCCATTCTAGTGATGAAATATTTATATGGTAGATGCCTGATAATACTTTCAGAGATATATTATGGTTCATTAGAAATTGAGGATAAGGGAAAATTTTTCTTATATTAAGTCACATTAAAAATGGATAAGTGCACAAGGAGAGAAACAATAAATTTAGATGAATTTGGTAGAGATAAAACAGTATTGGTAATTACATGCCTAGAGATAGTGAAAGGTTTTTGAAGTTACATATTGTAATGGAGAAATAGTGCTTGACGTAAGTGGAGAGAAAAAAATCATGTTTTCAATTGTACATATTTGATTGAGGTTTGATTGTTGTAATAATGTATTAGGCCATTCTATCAGAGTAACATAACTAAATGAATGATGAAGTGAAGCTTTTTTGGATATTAGTTCTTGGATCTCCTCTATACAACTCTACCTTTACATCTCCAGCTGCAGATGACAACCAAAATCTAGCTTGCGAGACTATTCCTTCATTTGTAAAATCATGATTTCTCATTGATTTCAAGACAACCAAAATTCTAAGATTTATGTATACCATATAAACTCTTGTTTGGATTGGAGGACGAACTAAGGATTCTATGAAGGTTTACATTCTTCAAAAGGTTGTTTTATCCTTCTTATCTCTTTCATTTTCCATATCCTTTGACAACATTAACCTTATTTGTGCTTCACCTAAAAGTATAACCTCATTTGACCGCACTCCTATGCATAAGCAGTTTGAGGAACCACACTCCTTTGCTCTACCACCAAGGTTACACTTCAATACCATCTAGGTTACAGTTTAATGGAATAGAGGTTACACTTCAATACCATCTAGGTTATAGTTTAATGGAATAGAGGTTACACTTCAATACCATCTAGGTTATAGTTTAATGGAATAGAGGTTACACTTCAATACCACCTAGGTTATAGTTTAATGGAATAGAGGTTACACTTTCATAAAATCCAGATTACAATTTAACAAAATTGAGGTTACACCTTTCATATAGTCTAGGCTACAATTTAATGGAATCAAGGCTACACTTTAATATAATCTAGGTTATAAATTAATAGAATAGAGGTTGCATTTTCATAAAATTCATGTTACAACTTATTGAATCTAGGTGGAAGACGCTAGCTAAACTAAATGGCAAGTGCATCCAATTGAGAAGGGGTTCTCTTGGCTGGTACGCTTGGGAGCCCCCCCAATAAAGGATATCTAAAGCTAAACATGGATGGTGCCTTGTTTATGTCCTTCTTGGTGAGATATGGTGGCATTGCTAGAGATCAGCAGGTGAATGTTATAGTGGCGTACTCTACTTTCTATTACAACCTTTTGTTTGTTGTTGCAGAACTTAGAGCTATTGTGGATGTCATCCAAATCTACAAGGAGATGGGGATGAATCTATCAAACATCATTGTATAATCTGACTCAAAACAAACTATTCAAATGATTTTGGGAGGGAATTGTTCTGGTTGGCAAGCACACACATTCTAGGACTAGTTATATGATTTAAGGAAACAGGTGAATACTATCCATCATGTTTTTAGGGAAGCTAATGGGAGTGTGGATGCTTTAGCAAAAGGAGCCTTGAAGCATAGATCCACAAGGATTTATAAATTGTGTGCTAATCTGCCTTGCTTGGTTGATAATCTTGTCACTATGGAAGCAAACTTCCCTACCAACCTTAGGTGTAATCAAGTGGATGGGTTAACTAATGTATTTTCTAGGGTAAGGCTTAGCCCCTCCCCTTGTATCTTTTTGATTTACGGGTCCTCACCTCATGAATAGATTGAGGGTTTTCATCCCAAAAAAAAAAAAAACTTAATCAAATCTAGGTTACACTCAAACACAATTAGGTTACAAGTGTATACAATCTAAATTACAATTTAATGGAATCAAGGTTACACTTACATATAACTAGTTTACGACAACATATAGTGAGGTTAAAAAAACTTTTGGATGGAGGAATTGTCTAATTACAAGTTGTTTTATTGGATTGCAAGTATTTCTTCAAACTATGGTCAAAGAGCTGTCTAATCAATCTATAATTTTGACTATCACATCAGCCCTGCTGTAACTAGATGAACCTCCTTTCAGTGAGATTCACCCTATTTCCTTTCAAACAAAAGTTTTATTTGAGTGTATGGTTGGCTAAAAGAGTGACTACATATTGAATAAGTTATTTTATTCGTTGAAAATTTATCAAACATCACCTGATAAGGCATGAGACCTAGTCAAGATTTTTTTTAAAAGATGTTGGCTTGTTGGTTAGGGATATCCTTAAAATTAGAAGGAAAATTCTATAAAATCATTATTCATCCAATTATACTTTATGATTTAGAATGCTAAGCTACAAACAATGCATAATCCTGTGCAGAAGGTTAGTGTTGTAGAAATGTGAATACTTGATGGATGAGTGGTAATATTATAAGGGATAAGGCATGAGAACTGGTCAAGATCTTTTTTAAAAGATGTTGGCCTGTTGGTTAGGGATATCCTTAAAATTAAAAGGAAAATTCTATAAAATCATTATTCATCCAATTATACTTTTTGATTTAGAATGCTAAGCTACAAACAATGCATGGTCCTGTGCAAAAGGTTAGTGTTGTAGAAATGTGAATACTTGATGGATGAGTGGTAATATTATAAGGGATAAGCCATGAGAACTGGTCAAGATTTTTTTTTAAAAGATGTTGGCTTGTTGGTTAGGGATATCCTTAAAATTAAAAGGAAAATTCTATAAAATCATTATTCATCCAATTATACTTTAGATTTAGAATGCTAAGCTACAAACAATGCATAATCCTGTGCAAAAGGTTAGTGTTGTAGAAATGTGAATACTTGATGGATAAGTGGTAATATTATAAGGAATAAGGCATGAGAACTGGTCAAGATTTTTTTTAAAAGATGTTGGCTTGTTGGTTAGGGATATCCTTAAAATTAAAAGGAAAATTCTATAAAATCATTATTCATCCAATTATACTTTATGATTTAGAATGCTAAGCTACAATGTATAATCATATGCAAAAGGTTAGTATTGTAGAAATGCGAATACTTGATAGTTGAGTGGTAATATTATAAGGGATAAGTTAAAAAATGACTTTATTAGGAACAAAGTAAGAGTTACACCAATTGAAGATAAGATAAAAAATTCAATTTAGATAGTTTGGTCATATCTTTATCAGGAAAGGAGAATTAATTAGTGTAAAAGAAACTAAAAAAAGTAGAAGAAGAACTAAAACTACTTAGGAATTTTAAGAAAAAATTTAAATTTATGTAATTTAATCAAAGATTTGACTATAGAAATATACGAAGAAAGAATTTGTGGCCAACTTCACGTAGTGACATTATCATATGGGTTGTTTTGTGTTGACTTGTTGGTGTTGTTGAACCTCAGTGCATAAATGTGCTAACTGCACTTTTCAAATTATCTGCAAATTGCATAATTGGTTTTAGATTTGGATGTGCAGGTTAATGTATCATAAGCAAAACATTCATGTCAGTTTATCTAATTTTTAATATGTGTAGGGTTGGCAGCGAAAGCTTGATCCAGACTATGATGTGATGCATACCCTGCAGACATTGTTGTTCAAAGTTGACTGGGCAGAGTCACTTTCCTACACAATTGAAGGACTTATGTCGCCTTAGTTTAACCTTCAACGTTTCACACATCAATTTTGACAGAATTTTGGTTCTATTTTACAGCAAAAGATGTTAAACAGGGTGAAGTTGGTATGTTTCCTCTCTTTTGCTTAAAATGTTGTCAACCATTGACTCATTCTTGTTGCTCTTTCCTTGTAGGACTTCACACAAGCCACAAATTATTATTATAATTATTTTTATTTTTTTGGATCCTTTTTGTGCTTAGAATCTTTGAAGTAGCTGCTGACAAAGGAAGTATCTACGCAGCAGTAATAAGTGGAGGTGCTGTTTGTGCCTCTTATTCCTGTACATTTTTCATGATAAATGAAATTTCATGTACTGATTTCATCCAACGTTTATATTTCCATTGCTAATTTTTCGAGCAGAATGGAGACAATCACTCGTTTTTCAATTCAAGGAACCGATATGTGGATAATTGTTTCAAATGGTTATTATGAAATTATGGTACGAAAGTTAGCAAGCAAAACAATTGGTTATACTTGGTATTCACACTATTTGAACTGTGATTTTCCATTAACATCGGACATTTTAGACATACATTCCAATTTTTATTGAGTTTGTTCTTTACCCTATTGCCTCTCGTGCCTCATCTATTGTTTGTTTTCGTCTTGAACCTTTTGTTATCGACTTTTGGGGTCTCATGGGCTCAGAACTTTCAACGGTTACACATATACATTCCATAACATTCTTTGCTTCTTCTTCCTTGTATACAACAAATTTAAATCTTTATTCTGGAATACCAGTATTATTGCCAATGTAGGACTAATGGTACGTATCCAGGCACATGAATTTGTTTTTCGAACTCTACTCGGTTTTCCTTGCCATCCCTCTTTTGATAATAACTTGGCTGAAAAGAGGTTTTATTTCTTAGTCTAACTATGATTTCCTGGAATCAAGCTTTTGATGGTGTTTTATTTCTTAGTGTAACTATGATTTCTTCGGCTAATTTATCTATTCAACAAATAAATGGATGTTTTATTTATAAATATATACGGTCATGGATTATCAATAATGAATTTTCCTTAGAGTTCGATGAGAATTTGTATACGGCATGGGAGAAAACCTATTCATATTTTATTATATTTATATAAAGTTAAAATTATATAAAAATGAATAATTATTTGTAAATTTAAAATAAATAGAAATATATTATATGTATATGTTAAAAATAAAATTTGCACTGATTTGACGCCATGGACGGGACCACCCCATGATAGCATGTTGTCCCAAAGTATGAGCTTTCTTTATCAAGAAGAGTCCATGCAGGATTTTGTGAGGCCTAAATAATTATGTAATGCATCGACAATTATGAACTTTTTCTTATCAAGCATGTTGTCACGTGATTTTTTTTTTTTTTTTTCAAGTATTTTTGTATATTGTTAAATCTTTAGTTAAATTAATTAAATTTGAAATTTTTTCTTATAATTCTTAATCAAGTAGTCTTGGGTATTACTTCTTTTAATTTTTTCTACACTAATTAATTCTCTTTTTTTAATTGGTGTATTTCTTATATAGATGAATGGTACGCTGAATGATCAATTTACCGTGGTTGAATGGTTGCTTGTGAAATGATAAATATGTGGTTGAGTGATATGTTGTTATGCTTACGTGTATTAAATGATATGTTTTACGGGGAGATTTAAAAAGGGAACAAATATTTTATAACATTTTTGCTGGGAACAGGACGGAGATTAGATTTTTGGTAAGGACAAGAGGGGGAAATATTGTGACGAATAATGGATGATATTTGTGATCGTGAAATTTTTTGAATATCTTGTTTTGTTAAGTTTTGTTATCTCTAAAGAAGGAGAACTTGTTAGAAAAATTCATCTTAATTGGTTTGATGATAAATATGTAAGAGTGTATATTAAGTTTATTGTAAGAAATATATTATAAAGTATTACAACCAAGAAATTACAAAGAAAATCATGAAATTGGTACATTGTTTCTATAAAATAATATATCGATTTCTATGTTAGAAGTATAACAAGACTTTGGATTTAGAATGAAATATCGATTTTAACTTCAGAATATCATTTTTATCAATAATATACTGATTTATTTAATTATTGTGGAAACGACATACCAAGGTGATCAATGTTGAAGAGATCTATTGAAAACCAAAAGTACTTCAATCCTTTTTTACTTTTTCTTCATCTTTGCTTGACCTTACTTAATTTTCTTAAGTGCTTTGCTTGATTTTCCTTTACATCTTTTTCTCTTATGTTTTGCAACAATTTTAATATATACTAGTACATATTTATCATTACATTTTATATTATTAAAACTAACTAACTAAAAAATATTTTCTTAACACATGCAATCTTGCATGATTTAAAACATCTATATTCAAAGAAAATGATTATATGAAAATAAATATTAAATAGTAATATAAAACGAAAATATATGCTGAAGAAAAATACTTAATGTAACAATCATAGTATTTACCAATACCTAATGGTTGAAAACATATGATAAACTAAAACTGTGACCACTATGTTGCTTTAAAAGTTTTGTCTAAGCCTAAATACAATTACCAAGCTACGTGTTGAGCAAATTACATGATATATGATTTAACAAAATGAAAAGTAAAATATAAGGCCATTTTGTATTCAAAGCCTAAATGGAAAACATTTTTTGATGATCATAATAACGGTTTTTATGTTTATCAAAATTCAAACCAATTAAGCTATTGCAATTAACTTTAAATAATAATAAAAATTTGTCTATTTTTTTTGGAATGAAATGTGGGATGCAACGATTTTGAGTTTTACTTTCAAAGCAGTTTAGGATTTAAATTTAAGATTCAGATAATGTTTATAAATTCATAAAATCACATTTTTATTAAGAAAATTTAGTTTTGCAAAAGGAATTTTAAAAAATATTAATTTAAGACATTTGGTTACGAGTAAAAACTACATTTGGAAATGATATTCTTAAGCAAAAAAGAAGTTTGAGAACATAAAAAAAACTACATCATTTCTAGCACATTTGAATATAATATTGTTTCACAAAAATCAAAATGCTAGATAAAAAGAATTATTTTAAGGCATTGTTACATCTAAATATAATTTTAAAATATCTAAATATACTATCATAGGGTTTAAGATTTAGATTTAAAATTAAAGAAAATATTTACACAAACTCTAAACCCTAAATCTACAACGTTTAAAAGGCCATGGGCTGGACGAGTGATCTTTCAAAGCCAGCCCACCCCACCTCCAACCCTATAACCATAACCTGTCCTCCTCATCCATTCGTATCTCTCCTCGTCCACTCCTAAACCCTTCGCTCGGCCGCTGAGCTCCCTCGCGTCGGTAACGATTCCTCTCTCTCTCTCTCTCTCTCACACACACACACACACACACACACACACACACACACACTCTCTCTCTCTCTCTCATCGATTTCATTCTTCAGCCTTGCGTGGATAGATTAATTTGCTTCTCTTTGCTTTCTACTGAGATCTCTTACGGTTCGGGGATGGATATCTGTTGAAAAGGCTGATTTTTTTTTTGGCTTCTCTTATCCATTTACTTTCACTATTTTCCTATGCATCTTATCGTAACAGCTTGTTTTATTTGATGACGATGGAGATGGTGCTATTCTTGTGTTCATATTATGCATGCCGTGTCGTCCTCATTGAGACGTGTACTGTGATCCTTGGGATTTATTCTGCTCAGTGAATGGGTCTGTTAGGAAATTATAATAATGCTCAGGGTGTGTGTAATCACAAGTTTCGAATTTTTGTGAGATTTTTATCTATGTAAATGCTTCCTTAATTCGTCCGTTGCCTTTCTCTTTCCTTAGTCATTAATTTGTCTCCCTTTGTTTTTTCTTTACGGATAGGGAATTAGGTTCGTCTTCATAGTTTGGTATGGTCGTTCTTCAATGTATCTTGTTGGTCCCTATCAATGAGATTTACACTTTGTTTCCCCAAAAAAGAGAATCCTAGTCGCTCGAATGGCAAAACAATAAAGGGTGCAAACAGGGAATAATTACAAAGATTATGAAGCACATTTTTGCAAGATGAGATTTGGCGACATGAAACTCTCACAATAGAAAAGGATAACAAAATGCTAATCGCAGAATTATGGGTGCATAAATTCATAAAATCAAAATGCCAAAGAAGAAAAGAAAAATATACTGATTGACTTGTGAGTTTGGCGGAGAAGAGACAAGCGGCTAGAAATCTAACTGCTTGCTAGCCTGGCCTGCAGACACTAGAGGTTGAAGAAAGCACAATGTAGTGGGGCAAGAATGATATGCGATGACACCAAGAACAAATATACTTTCAATCTATATTTATTGCATCACAAACAGCATTTTCTTTTGACAATTTTAAGTTATTTGTAAATATTTTTTCCTATCACATATCATCCTGTACAAAGATTCACAACATGCATTCAACCTTGCCATGGATATATGGTAAAAAAATACACAATAAAAATGTTGCCATCCATCATTCCATCATTAGTCATATATATATTTTTAAGAATTTTAACAATAATTTCAGCCTTATTTGTTAACATACTCATCAATTCCTTCAATGGGATAGACTCTATATGTCAACATTCGTTGAGAATAACATAATTTACGTTAACCATGGCAAATGAAAAAAATGAGAAATGGTTTTACCTAAATTATATGGGGAAAATAATACACATGTAGCAGCAATGAATGCAAAATGGGAGATGAGAGGGGTTGGTTGGGGGACCACTAGGGTTTCAAAGCAAACCATAAATGAAAGTGAGAAATGAAGTTGGTCCATTATTGCAATTTTCATTAAGTGGCACATTCTTATCAGCACCATTATTAGATGATATTTTGTTTACAATTCCTCAAAAGTGACATCAAAAGCTTTTTTGTGATTCTCAAAGTGCTTAGTAGACATGCAGGCGAAGTTTAAATCATTAGTATATACTTTTAGAGTAGATTACAGTTGTAAAGTAAAATATACAATTTATTTTGAATCATATAGAAATCATGTATCTTATAATTGTGTCATGTCCAGTTCATGCAAAAATAACACATATCTAGGACTTAAATCTTTGATTCAAACAATTTTTGTTGCCAGAAGTGATTTTCTTTTCTATTTTTGATGGTAAGGTTGAATTTAATCATAGGCAAAGACATTGATGAATTTTTATGGATTGTTGTAATAAAGAAATGACTAAGTATATGAGTACTTTATTTATATTTTTATTTAAATTTTCCAGTTAGTACACATCGTAAATAAATAGTCATAGAGAAGCATATATTATAGTAGCATTGCAGCCTTATGTTAGAATTTTAATAGAAACAGAAATAGTAAATCTACTAATTGACATTGAATTTTACTATTTATATTAAATAATTAAGTTTTATTATTAAAAAGTCAACTAATTCAATAAAATACTACGTTTGTTTATAAGATATTGCAACAAGCAACTAAAACAATAAGAAGCTGAAAAGAAAAACCATAATTTTTTTTAGAGCAGCAAGTGAGGATATGTTAAAAAAAAAGAAAAGCTATAGATTAAGATAGAAGAAAGTTCAGGCCCCTGGTAAAGCAAAGGAGATGGGATGACAAACTTAAAACGTGGAGCTGAATAGTCAATGAGCAAGTGGTTAGTGACAAATGATGTGTAATGAATTAACATATCTCTTTACAAATGGCATTCAAGAAACCATGTAATCCTCCATGCAGAGTAAGTGAGAAATATAAGGGAAGTCAAATTCTTGGATCATAATACAAACAAAATAACAATTTAAAGTTGTTATGAAATTTGTTAAAAATCATGGATAAATACTCTAGTTGTATGTTTTGTTGTGGTATATTTGCAAATAACCTATAATCCGAGGAGGAAAATGCTATTGTAGTGAAGTGGTGAAGATAATAATTGAAGGCATACTTGTTCTTGGTTTTATCAAATCACGTCGTTTGTCCTTCACTGTCTTGTGGTTTCTTTACTCTCTAGTATCTATAGGCATGCTTGGTGGCAAACTTTACAGCCACTCATCCCTTCTCCTTTGGGCTTGCACAAGTCAATGGGTCAGTTAGTTTGTTTTGCTTTATTTTCATCATAATATTTGCAACTGTTTGCTATTTGTTCCCCTTATTGATTAAAAGCAATGAAATCAAAGATATAGTTTCATTTTTCCTGCATGAGCGGCTGGTTTCTTTTTTCTGAAGAAAGGGTCAATCTCATTAATAGGTATTAGTAGGATACATTCAAGAACAATGAGTGATTGGACCTCTGTACATCAATCATTCCTTCCTCAACTAATGGATTTTGTTCTCTCTTCTTGGGCAGTTTCAAATTGCAAATTTTTTTTAAATGGCCAATATTCTAAGTAGTGGAGGGACGCTTGCAGCATGTCATTGGAGAGTTCAGTCACAACTTGCACCAAGCTCTTCATCTTCTCGGGTTGTGGCATGTTGCTATGCAAGAAAAGCACCAATATCAAAATTTAGGTTTGTAGTTGTACTTCCACTGCCCCCAAAATCATCTGCACTATTGTAAAATGATGAATATTTTTTGTTTGATGATGTTTACATTTATTATTTTTGGTACTTGCATTCTTCTAGCACTTCTAGTTCTCATTCATGCATGTTTATGTATGGTCAGTGAGCTCTCTTCATACATTCATAGTTCTACTACGTAGAGTTGGCTAATTCTGCATCCTACTACTATTATAAAAAACTGTACATTGAATAAATTTGAACCTTGGTGTAACACCCTTATTGTTTGATTTTTCCAACTCTGAAGCAATCATTTAATTGTAATCCATGTACCATTACTGCAGTATGCATGTGTAAGTGTTTGTTTCTAACTGCAATGGATAAATATTTGTTCTTTCACTGCACAGAGAAAGAAGACTTGGGTGTGAATCTTGACAATAAAATTACCATTATCATAAGAATGTAGGCTTCAGAAAATGACACTGATCTTATAACTGAAATGTAGTACAAGAAATTGACAGAAATAATTTGTTATGTTTTATCTTTGTTTACCAATGTTTCATGTTGGTTTGCAAGAGTGTGGGACGGTACCACAAGTAATTTTTTTTTTCTGTTTTGCAGTTACCAAACAAAATGCCTATCTTCGTCCCATGCAAGTTTGTTTGGAAAAAGTTTATCTTTTGTTCTGTTTAATTCTAGATTGTTTCAAAGTCACCAGCCTCATCGAAATTCACGTTTTGTTGTTAGAGCTGATGCTGTGAGTATAATTTTTGATCTGTTGTTTTCTGATTATTTCTCATTTTTTAATTCCTTCAGCTGATCGTTTCCTTATGTTGTTTAAGTTGCAACTTTTATTGGTGAAAAACTTTTACATCTGTAGATTTTCATACTCACAGGATTACTATTCTGTCCTTGGGGTATCCAAAAATTCAAGTAAATCTGAAATTAAAAATGGTAGGTTCTAATAGTCTGTCTAAGTTATTATTTAAATTATTTCATACTGCTGGAAAAGCTTTCATATAATTTATAGTTTCTTAAACCTGGCCATGCTCTAACTTGTCTGCATCTTGTGAAATGCAGCTTATAGGAAACTTGCTAGGAGCTATCATCCAGATGTAAACAAGTATATACCTAATTTAAGTTTGCTTGCTATTTACTTTTTCTATATATTGAGACAACTCTAGTTACTATTTCCTTTTGCAAGGGAGCATACTTTTTTGATAACCTTGTTTTGAAATGAACAGCAGATGTGAAAAACTTGTAATTATGTTGTTGGATAGAATAATTATGTTGTCAGATAGAATCCCCTCCAACATGTACATGCCTTGAATGTGGGTTGTACATTCTACATGGATATACACCATACAAATTTCTCTTACAAGTATTAGTTTCTCAGGGAATCTGTATTTGTTTACAAATTTCTTTATTAAGGTCTGTTGTCAAATATGTTGAAAAATTATAAAAAGGGAAAACGTTGTGCACAAAGCTACTACCAATGAGGAGAGTGGTTTGGAGAGGGATCAGTTGTACATGGCATCATGTACACTAATGCTAGAACCATATAATTGCAGAAAATATAATGAACAATATAATTATATTTTGAGGAACAAATCTATTGTCCTGCGAGCAAATGTTCTCATGTTAGGGTCAGATGGTCAAAATGGTAGTGCAGTGCATGATTTAATGCTTTAATTAATGTTATAAGCACCAGAGTTATTTTCATGTTGTGGTTATGAAACAAATAGATTTAGCTAACAACAACAACAACAACAACAACAACTCGTGCCATAATTCTACTATGTTGGGTCAGTCAATTTACATTCAGGCATTCAGCGAACATGGTATTTTTTTTATAGAGTAAGTCAAATGTTAAATTAGCAAAAATGAATCACTTATTATTTTTTTACAAAAAAGGGCCACTATCCACTTGAATTTATTGTTGATGCTTTCATCCTTAACTATTTCAACTTTCTAACAGCTGTATAGACCAATCTACGTCACTTTCTATTTTGAAACATATCATCCATATCACTAAAGAATCACATCGTAAATGGAATCATATAACCTTTCTATTGAAAAGGGTGCCTGTCATGGGGGTTTTGCTAGCATGTATCTGTTGTAATTGTAGAAAAATATGCGAGAGTAAAAATGATAGAAAAGATTCGTTTTACTTTCTTATGATAAGTGTTCTATAAGTCATCAAATGAGTGTCAGGGTTGAACATACTGTATAACATCTGGAACTGTAATGTTCCGAACTTCTTTCACCTATGATATTGAAAGAATAAATGATCAATTGGTTATTCAGAGGAACTGCAGGGAGCACTTGAAGGATCTGTATCTGTTTTCGTCTTTGATACAATTTGGTTAACATTTGGCTCAAGCAAAGTTGCTAAACAAAAAAAAAGCATCTAAAAGGTAAGTCACGTTGGGCAATAGTAGATCACCTTGTCTAACTCCTTTTGCATATAGAAATTGGCCTTCAATGTATTATTTGTTTGGACCAAACATGGCTATCAATGTAAGTGACATTGGGCTAGTCGGCTAGGTTGGGTTACCTTGATAAGGGTCCTGATAGTTGGATTCAATTAGTTGATCGCCTTAGGTGTCTTTAATGTGCTTTCATCGCTTCATTGCTTAGGCCATCTTATTGAAATTTGATACTTTTAATCGTTTCTTTTTATCATTTGGTATTTTATTTTTCTCCAATGTTCTATAATTCTATTTTCTATTTTAGATAGTTAATGTACTTCTTTTTCCTTCTATTCTTTTGTTTTATTTCTACTCTTTTTTGCATACTTTATTTTTTTGAAGGCAGTCTTCATCCCTTCTTGGTGCTTATTTCTTGACTCTCTTCTCTTCCTTTTGTCTTCAACTTATTGTTTTTCATTTTTCATACAAATACATGAATTTATGTTTTATAATTCCCAAATACATAGAAATACATCCTAGTTTTATCTCCTATCACATTTTCTATCTACACATGGACAAGAAACTACATATATCGTTGAAGTCAACTTTGATATGTGCCATCAAAATTTTGCTGGCAGGTGTAGGTTTTTGAAAATGTTGATGCAACATATTCTGTGTCTCAGTAATAACATCGTTTTGGTTGACGTATCAGTCATGTTTTGGTGCAAAAGCTTGTGTCAATGGAAGTTTGGTTTTTTGTGTACTAATGTCAGCTGGCATGGGTCCTTTTCTCTGTAGAAATCCAGAAACATATCCTTACCTCTAGTTTTTCTCTCCAGATCATTTCTCTTCCCTGCTATCTTTATTTTTCTTCTTCAGTCCTGCAACTATTGTTGTCTCACTAGCCATGGATGCTGCCAAATTTATGATTTTAACCAAACTATCAATCCAATATTATTAGAAAATTTATGAATTCTACGATATATACTACTAAATCCCTCTTTATTTATTAGAAAATTTTGAATATTCAATATTGTATAATATGACTAGATGGCATTTTAAAGTATGATGTCAACATCCATATTGTATTGTTTTACGAATTATAGTTTTTATAGCATTAGATTAAATTATCCAGTTCATTGAGTTTATTATTATTGTCATGTTGAAATGCATTTCTACCTTTATAATTTATTGCCTTCAATCAAGATTTGTCATGCTTCGCACTCTCATTTTAGGCTTTTGAAGGGTGCGGCTTTGAGATTGCCTTTTGTTTTGATGACTATTGGACCAAACTCTTGCTTGAATGCTTTATCTAATAAGTCCACTTCTCTTGGAAACCATGATATTGCAACACTTCCCAGATCAAAATTCTGGCTGATGTTATCAAAAACCTTCTTAAAGTCAATCTTACTGACCAAACCTTTCTTCTTGTTCATGTGGTATTTGGATATGCACTCATGAGTAGTCACAAATTCCTTTGGGAGACTCCTGCTGCTGAGGAGCAAATTTAGACTACTGTAAGTACTTTATGAGTAGTTTACGAGGCTGATGGGTCTGTAGTCTGACTAGTCTCCAATATTCACAGCTTCATTCTTTTTGGGATTAGGGAAATGAAAGAAAAGTTAATAGCTTTATGACCATCTGGGATTTCATCCAACTCCTTGAAAGTAGCCATTAGATATCATTCTCCACTAGGGTGACTTTGAAAGAAGATAGGAATCCATTTTTTCTATTCAGTATTCAGATGTTTTGGAATCTGAATTAATTTGGATCCTTTAGGGAAATGAAAGAAAGGTTAATAGCCTTATGACCATCCGGGATTTCATCCAACTCCTTGAAAATAGCCATTAGATCATTCTCCACTAGGGTGACTTTGAAAGAAGATAGGAATCCATTGTTCTATTCAGTATTCAGATGTTTTGGAATCTGAACTAATTTGGATCCTTTATTACTTGGTTGCTTGAGGCCACCTTAGAGAGTGATTAGAGTAAATGATAGGAAGATATTCAACAATTACAGGAGGTACGTCTGGCCAGTTCTCACCGATTGGCACCCTCTCAAGTCTTCCTTATAATCTATTTTTCCCTGTCTGGTTATCATACCTGGATATGCAATTTCCTTCATGTTGAGGTTCACCCAAAACTGCTAACAAAACTCATCAGCTAACTGTTGATCATTTCCCTTACTACTGCATTAAGCAAAAGTATTGGCATTGAATTCCTCCAACCAGCCACAGATATATCAAATAGTTATTTCTGAAGTTTATCAGTTTAATCCATAAGTCCCTTCTTTTCAGTATGATATAGATATACAGAAGCATGTTGGGGTAAAACCCCTTACCTTCACTAGAAGTTTGAGGCATGTCCACTATCTTATTTCTATGCCATGGATGTTAAGGTGGGCACTTGGGCGGTGGCTGGGCACCCAAGCATGATATGGTCATACATTCTTTAAAGGCCCACCTCAACCTGTTTTAAGGGAATGGATCTTCAGTCATTAATTTTGAAATGCTGTCTTGTGACTAGGGGTTTAGCCTTGTCATTCAAGTGCATTTAATAACCTTTGTACAAATGTGAGGCATCCAATTTAAAAGTAATTGGTTTTGACTTATAAAGGGATTTTTCATCCTTTCTTAGTGCTTAGTTCTTGACTCTCTTCTCTTCTCTTCTTTTTGTCTGCTACTTTTCCCCCCCCTTTTTCATACAAATGTGATCCACAGCCCACTTCCCTTCAAGGAAATTCCTCCTCAAAGGGGAAGAGACTTGGGATGTGTATGGTGAAAGTCGTCAAATGGAAATGGTAAGGCCTTGTGTTGGGTGAAGGTTGCATGAGGGGAATGAGTGGTTTGCTGCACAAATTTCTCCTCACTCACATAGAACAATGACTAAACAATTAAGGGAAGGGTACAAAGAATAACAAGACTTGGAGAATTGTATTGGGCTTCTCTACATTTGATCCTGGCAACTATGATTTATGGAGCATGGGTTACTAATGTTGGCCTTTATGCTTTCCTTAGAAACTAAACTCATAGAACTCTACTTCTCTATGTTTTGCCACATTCTAAGGTCATTTGACTCCTCTAAGCCATGTTGGCCACGAAAGGGTTAATTTTGCCATGCCTCCAAGTGTTTATCGGATATCCCATGTTGCTAGCATCAATTCTCCATGATGCCATGTCATTTTAGGCTGAAATAACTTTTAACATATTCCTTATATTTTAAGCTTTCCAACAAATATGGATACCCTTAAAGATTGGCATGTTGGTAGACACCAAACCAACATCAAGAAGAGTGGGAGTTGCTGGACTATCAAACGTTAGGTATGATTTGGTTGACCTTGGTAAGGAATGTTGCTTTCAATATTGTAGGAAAAGACAATATCAAGTTTAATGAAAGCATTGTCTAATATGTATGAAAAATGCTTAACCTCAAATAAAATGTACTTGATGATACGTCTTATTTAACCTAAAGATGTTAGAGGGAGGTTTGGTTATAGACTACATCAATGAGTTCAACATTATTATAACACAACTCAATTTAGTGGAGATAGTGTTTGATGATGGTACTGATTTTGTTATCGTCACTTTTAGAGAGTTGGTCAGTTATTGTGATGGGTGTTAGTAGTTTGCTAAGGCACACAAAGTTAAAGTTAAATGACATTTAAGATTTGATTCTCAGCGAAGTTGAGTTGACATTGTTGCATCACTTGTCCAACACCTTACATAATCCACTCAAAGAGGATATGATTTGGGATGGGGTGATGTCTCTAATTCAAGCTTGCGCAGAAGCTCTATGGAGATGAGGTTCTTTTGCCTCCTAAAATCAATGAGAACTTCTACCACATCTTGCTTGACTTGCATAGCGGAGGTGAAAAGCCTCTCTGTACGCCTTGATGTTGGCAAGTGATTGACATATGTTGATGAGTCTCGATGGCTTGTTGTCTTGCCTGTTGACATTTTTGACTGGTCTGTCAACACATCTAATGGTCAAATGTCGATGGCCTAACTTGGTCAAGGATTTCTCAAGGTTGCCCAAAAACATCAAGTGGGTTGACGTTGGTTGATGTAGTTTGGCTCTCCTACACTTTGGGTAATGTGACTTGACTTTTCTCATGGTTAACCATGCATATTCCAGCTCTTTTATGGGTGGCTTCCTCCTTGGGCGAGATAGCTCCTTGATGATGTGATCAAGTTCTAGGTATGCCATGGCTTGTCTTCCATGCATCTCCCTCGCTTGCCAAATCTCTCCTAGTTGAGTTGGCCCCTATAACTACGGATTGAAATACATGAATTTATATTTTATGATTCCCAAATACATAGAAATACATCACAGTTTTATCTCTCATCACATTTTCTATTCATGCACATGGAAAAGAAACTATCTATATCATTGAAGTCAATGTCAGTATGTGTGTAAAATTTCACTGATATGTGTAGGTTTTCAAAAATGTCGATACAATATCTATTGTGTTTTGGTAATAGCATGTTTTCGGTTGGATGGGGGATTCTTCCCATGGCATAAGGTGTTGGGTGAGGGCAATTTGGACACCTAGGCATCATTATACGTGTTTGTATAGGCTAATATTTATACTATTTGAAATCAACTTTAAAGAATATTATGCTATAATTGAAACTGAGAGATAAACAACACAAGTCAAAACCTTCTTAACAGCTCCTAATTCTCTAAATCCAAATGATAATGTTGTGATTCATGAGTGAACTTCTAAAAGATTGTTTGCAAGTAAATGTCATAAACTTTAACATTGTCAAAAGGGTAAAACTAATCCTATTATTCCTCATTTACTCTCACCCTCTATTCCATTTCTTCATTAGATTCATCTTCAAATTCAAGGGACTTATTGTTTTCCCCCTGGACATATTCATCCTATACTTCTAATGGGTTCTTTTATTTTTCCTTGGATGAATGATGGTATTGAAAGGTAGAAACATCCATGCCCATGTCTCTGCATGCACTACCACAGAACGTTTACGCCTGTGCATTGGTAGGGAACCTGGAGAGAGTAGTAGTTGCTCTTTTTGATAGAACATGTCTCATGGATTTTGTTGCTCTTATTTTCTCATCATTAATTATCATGTACCCAAGTGACCTCTCTACATAAACAAACTCATGATAAGGTCTTGGTTTTCATAGCCATCCATTCTGATCTATTATTAAGCTCATCATGAATTTAGTCACCCAAGTGACCATTGCTGTTATATACATGGTCCAATTGAATTTAGACATGCAATTATACTTAAAAATTTTAAAAATACGAGGTCAAATGCAAATGTTCTGCAAAACCTGTTGGGAGAGAATTGGATTTTTTTTTCATAGCTAAATTGAAACAAGCATGAAGTTATAATGCAACTTCAGTGATTTTTGTGAAGTACTAGTATACCTGGAAGAGAAATTACATATATTTTTATCTCCCCAGAAAGACAACTTAACTATTTTGCACAATGGAGTCAACTCACTTTACGAATGTTGCCAACCTTTCATTAGATTGAAATATAAGCCAACCATGTGGATGGATTTCTGTTTCCATCAAGTACTTTCTGTGCCGCCCCTTTTATATAAATGGAACATTACATGATCTTGCAACATATTGCTACTGAATTCGACATTCATGTGCCACTCATACTTTGCGAATACATATAATTGCATGGTAGAACTCAAAAGTCCTATTTTTGTGGGATAGGTACAAATGTCAGATGATGACAGAATAAATTTTCTATGCTCTTGTTGGTTCCTATATGTTTTCTTGGCATGGTCAAATTTTCATTTTGCTATATTTCGTTACAAAGCTTACTTAGAGGTGTTGGTACAACTTGATTTCTTTTCGTACCAGAGAACCTGGAGCAGAACAAAAGTTCAAGGACATAAGTAACGCCTACGAAGTACGTTCCCTCTCTTGCAAATATTTGCAAGCACTTGGTATGCATGAATTATCCATTGTCTTACATCATTTTTCAGGTTTTATCAGATGACGAGAAACGATCTATGTATGATAGATATGGTGAGGCTGGCGTTAAAGGTGCAGCTGCTGGTATGGGCATGGGGGTAAGTAAGTTACTCCAAAGGATAGCTGGAGAGATACGAGAATAAGGGCATTTTATCCATGTATCTTGCTTGTATGGTACTATATAAGTCAATCTTAACCCCAAATGCTTCTTACATGTTCCAGGATTTCAGCAATCCCTTTGATCTGTTCGAGTCATTATTTGAGGGAATGGGTGGAATGGGCAGTAGAGGGGGATCTAGAGCGGCTAGGAATCGGCCAGTGCAGGGCGACGATGAAAGCTACAATATTGTTTTGAATTTCAAAGAAGCAGTATTTGGAGTGGAAAAAGAGATTGACGTAACGAGGCTTGAAAGTTGTGGAACATGTGATGGGTCTGGGACAAAGCCTGGTACAAAGGCAAGCAAATGCAGCACCTGTGGAGGTGAAGGGCAGGTAATATCCCAGGCCAGGACACCGTTAGGAGTGTTCCAGCAAGTAATGACTTGTTCCACTTGTGGTGGCACCGGGGAATTCTCTACTCCTTGCAATAGCTGTGGAGGTGATGGACGGGTTCGGAGAACAAAGAAAATAGGCCTGAAAGTTCCATCCGGTGTGGATTCTGGTACTCGTTTGAGGGTTCGTTCAGAAGGCAATGCAGGAAGAAGAGGTGGTCCACCAGGAGATCTTTACGTCTTCATCGACGTCCTGTCCGATCCGGTTCTCAAGCGGGATGGGACGAACATACTCTACACATGCAAGGTGTCATACATCGATGCAATACTGGGGACGACTACGAAGGTCCCAACGGTGGATGGGTTTGTGGATCTGAAGATCCCCGCAGGGACGCAACCTAGTGCAACACTAGTAATGGCAAAGAAAGGGGTGCCGTTTCTTGGGAAGCCCAGTGCCAGAGGAGATCAGCTGGTACGTGTTCAGGTGGAGATTCCCAAGAGACTGAGCAGCGAGGAACGGAAGTTAATAGAGGAGCTTGCAAGTCTTGACAAGACCAAAACTGCAAATAGCAGGAGGTAGTCGAGGATCGCTCGCTTGCCGATTCCCATCAAGACCATTCTCTTGTGCTCGAGCGTCTCCTTTTTCTCCTACCAAGTTATCGGTTTAAATTATCGCTCCAGTTCGTTGTATATTCATTCTTGTTGGCAACTGGATAAATTTAGATTTTTTAAATGTCACAGATGGTACGCTGTCGTTTAGAATTTTCTTAAAATTTTACTCGTGTTTTTTGATCTAACTGTTGATGTTAATTTACTTTAGGGTAGGGATTTGTTTGTATTTTCTCTGACGATACTCAAGCGAGCCCCCCTACTAATCCTAATGGAGATGAGGTCGTCGCGTGATTGACCTTCACACGTGTGGGTAGGTTGTCCACACTCGGGCGGGCATATCTTGATACTTAGAAATATCAACTTTAATTAAGTGGGTTTTCTATTTTGTACAAAGTGTGTGATATATGACTGGAAAGATGAAAAAATATAAAATACAAGATGTTTATATATTCGAGGGTAAAATGGAAAATGGTTTTGTTGGAGAGGATTTGAATGATGCTGCAATGTAAGCCACTTCAGTTTACTTAAAATATTATTTATGATATGTACAAACAAGTTTATTAATTCGTAAGGTTTCGAATAATAACAATCATGACGTACGTTACTTGCATTAAAAATTAGGAAATGTCCTACTGGTAATATGTTTCATAATGGAACATTAATATCGAATGAACTAAATGACAAAGTGATTGAACTAAATGTGAGTGCGTGTGCCTGTAGAGAGGGGGGGAGCTGAGAGTCAAGGATTAATTGTCAAGATTTGAATGAAATAAACGACAAGTGATTTCAATTGTTGATGAGTGATTACATGAATATGATGATTTTGTGGTAGAGAATATTCTTAGATTGGGGTAAATGTTAGAAGTTAAGAATTTAGGATAAAGGTAAAAGGGTTGGCCTAGGGCATACGTCTTAAGGCTAAATGTTAGAGTTTTAAGGTTTAAGGTTTAGAGTTCATGGTTTTAGAATTTAGGATTTTGGTTTGGAGTTAGGTTTAAGTTTTAAGGTTAAAAGTTTAAGTACAAGACTTGTAGTTCAAAGTGTAAGACTTGTAGTTCAAAGTGTTTAGACTTAGAGTTTATGGTATAGTGTTTAGGTTTTGGGATTATGGTATGGGGTTTGAAGTTTAGGATTTCAAGGTTAAAGTTTAAGATTTAGGAGGTATTTGTGCATTTGAAAAATGATAGAAAGAAAATGATAGAATATCATAGAAAATAATAGAAAGGAAAATAACAGAAAATAATGTAAAATCAATAAAAAATTAAGGTCTTTATGTATAGAATAGAAAATGATAGAATTTGAAATACGTGTATTTATGTATAAAATAAAAAATGAAGAAAAATTATAGAATGTAAAATATATATATTTATTGATAAAATAAAAAATGTTGAATTTGATAAATTAAATATTTTTTATATTTGTCTACAAGATAGAAAATAACAAAATTTATCATAGATAATATAAGCTAAAGTCATTTGTAACAATAATTACAACATAAAATACATTTCACACAATTTTATTATTCTACATATCTATTATAATGTCAATTCTCATCTACTAAGGACATAAACAAATTTTACATTACAATTACATGGTGTTAATAAATTCTGTGATAATTTATATTTTTCATCAGTTTTAGAGATCAAAATGTCAAAAAATAAAAGAAATTTTTTCTTATATATCGAAGGAAAATGGTAGAATATAATGGAAATTCATTTGGTACATAGATACCTAGAAAATAGTGAAATTTTTTTCATCATTTTTTAAGTGCATAAACATCTCCCTTAGAGTTTAAGATATAAGGTTTAAAATTATAATTTAAGATTTTATATTTTATGGTTTAAGATTTAGAGTTAATGTTTGACATTAAAGTTTTGGCTTACGAATTTTTGGGATTTAAGATTTAATGTTGGGGTTTAAAGTTTTGTGGTTAAGATTTACGATTTAGGGTATATTTGTTTGCAAATTGTAACTCTATGAAGCTATGCTTCTTTTTATTTCTCTTTGGCGTCACTCCCACTAATAGACGTATGGGATGAGGTATAGCGTTTAGCAATGTAACTCCTGTGACCCTTTTTCCAGAAATACCCTCACATGAAAAGTAATTGTTAGTCTAGTTAAAAAGTAATTGTAATCATTTCCCGTAGTTATTTTTCTATTTAATATATTTCTTGGTTTACCAAACTTACAATGTTACATTAACAATGACAATACAAAACTTATATTGAACCATTGCCAATAGCCACTAGCGAATTGTACGGTACAAAATTGCCTACTACGTTAACATTTTAACTTTAACATGAAACATGAGTGCGATTTGTGCTTTCCATTGAAAACTTACTCCACTGAGTAGAAACTATTGGTCTCGATCGTTTTATAATGTTTAAGATAAAGAAAAAATGAGATCCGTTGATTGATTACAAGAATCACAAAAAAAATCACAAAGCAGAAGACTCAATTGATGTGTGGATGCGCAAATATAGACATATACCTTCAGATCCCTCAACTTTCGATCTTGCGCAGAAGATTGGGACATTGATCTCCAACTTTCGACCTCGAATCCCACCGCGTGATGGCTCCAGTGGGCAACCTTGCATGGAAGCTCTTGCATCGACCTCTGCAATCCATGCATGTAGATCTCAAACTTTGATGGTAGCGAGTGATGATCTTATGGAATGAAAGACGCAGGGAAAAGTAGAGTGGGGCAAACATGTATTGTTCTCTTTGGAGCTGCAACTCTTGCGTGGGGGTGGTTGAGGTGCAATGCTCACGTTGCTCTAGAAAATAACTTGTGTAAATAGCTCATGGCACAACAGCTCCACTCTATATTTGTCCCTACATTTGTTAATCAATGTGATGACTTTAATGTTGTATGGTAACTTATATTGGAGTAGGTGTAAATAAACACATCCTTTGGTTTTCGTGTTTAAGGTACAATGTTTTGGCTTTAGTAGTGTTTAGGATTTTAATGTTTAGATTTAAGATTTTGGGTTTTTTGGTTAGACTTTAGGATTTAAGTTTTGTGGTTTTGGTTTTAGAGTTTGAGTTTTGAATTTAATGTTTTAGAGTAGACGATATTAAGTTTAGAGTTTAAGGTTTTAAGATATTTAATTGTAAACCAATCTCTAGATTGATTTGGGAAAAAGGTTTTTCTTTAATTTTAATTTTAATTTTTACTGTAAATCCTCAATCTATTGATAGGGTGGGAGCCCAATCAGAAGGAGGAGAAATACAAGTATAAAAGACCTAACAAATAGGCTAACAAGAACAGTTATAAAACCACCCATAACACTAGTGACAGAACACAACCAAAGTCACTTGCCTTAAAGAGCTCGTTTAGTAGGAATCATCATCCTATCCATCAATAGAAATTTTTGGCCTAACAAGGGTAAATCAGTCAACTGCCCAAAGATGGTACATTGTCTAGTCAACCTCCACTTTACCAAAAAGTTAGCCATCATCTAATTGGCCTCGCATAAAATGTGTTGAAAGGAGTGAACTTGCTGCACAAATACTTGACTAGATTGACATGGCCTGACCCACCGTGCAATTTTTTCCTTTGATTCTATTGTAAAGACATGGGAAATCTATCTCTACCTCCAAGTGGTCCAAAATGATACTGAAGTCTTTGCACATGGTTATTAAGCCCTTGCATTAGGCATAAAGTTCCACTAGCTGCACATTATAGGGACTGTAACCCTCGTGACAAGTCAATATCAATTTGCCCTTAGCATCTCTGACAACCCTGCATTCTGCCGCCAAACCATCAGTCAGTATTATCCTTTAGCCATAGCCTCGAAGGTCTCTCCCATGCAATGATTCTGGAGAAGGTTTATCATAGTTGTGTGTGAGGAAAAGAATTAGAGGATCCAACCATGTATCAACAATCGGTATAATGTCTTTTACTTATTCAACCATGATAAAGCTAGAAACATTCTTTATGGTTTGAGTTGTGAATAGATGCATACATAATCCATTGAAATTTCATTTAGATGTTGCGTGAAGAATCATAGGGCTTGTCAAAAGCACACTTGATCTATGCATTTTACCCAAGAAAGTAGTAAAATGCCAATTACTTAATTATTGCAACGTTGATTATATTGTAGATGATGATACTTGAAGGTCAACTTTAAATTCCCAGGCTCTACAGCTATTTCTTAGTAAAGTAAGCAATAACCAACGACAAAGGGAACAACTGAATTTCAACTTGCTTTATACTAAAACATGACCTACATTGTATGAAAATGTGATATAGACAGTTTAAAAATTAACAACTTGGTTTCTAGCTTTGTGGGAGATATGTTACGGAATTTTAACTTGATTTATATTATTAAAACATAACTTGGATTGTATACAAATATACCTTGATTTATATTAAAACATGTCTTAAACATTAGAAGTTGATTTTTACTAGACATATTTTAAACATATCTTAAATCCGTGTTGAAAAATAATCATCTTTTACTAGACAATAGACCAAATTCTTGATCAGAGCACGTAGAAGAAGATTCGTGTAGCCTTCTCCTCCTACTTAGCAGTAGCTTTCTTCCTTCATCATGACAAGCTGGGAAGAACGGCCCTTTCCACGACACGAGTCAGGTGAAAAGAATGGGCAGACGTTGCAAATCATGCAATCGTGAGAATTACAATACCAACAGTTGCCTCGTGTCAAGAAACATTTAGTTCGAATCTACCTTACGCAAACATTCTTGCATAAGATCACTAAGAATATTAGCATTACCCCCCTTGATGAATGTGTGAATCTCTTCTTGTAGATTTTTATCGCAACGAAACCCTTCCAAACGTGAACTTCGAAATATTGCATGTAAAATCTAACACCGGATAATAAGAATTATCGATTCTTCCAAAACATACTTCGCGCGTGTCGAATACAGTACATCTAAGATTCTTCAAAATTCTTTTCGAACAAATCTTGACGCATATTTTGCAAAATAATTTAAAATTCACGACATGAGTCGATAATTTAAAACATCTTTTAGGCACACGTCACTGATATAACATATAATCAATCTGTTTATTGTTACAGTATCATGTCGTGTGTGATTGACACATCCATTTTAATCACAACATTTGAATGTATCGCTTTAAATGCTTAAACATTAGTATTTATATGCATCATTCACTTAATGTAGTATCCAAGTCGAGTTGCGCCCTAAATTATAATAAAATTATTGAATCCCCAAATACAAATTGAGTTGTATTTGAATACCTTCCGGCAAGCATGTGAATGTAATAAAAGATTGCACAAAATAGGGGGTTCTACCACAATTGTCGTCCCAAAAGACGATGCTCAAGATTGATCGATGGTTTCGTCTACACAAAAAACAAATAGAGAAGGCCAACAGTACATGTAACATCCGAATCAAATGCACTCAAATCTTAGTAGTAGAGAACTTTCAAGTAGTTGCGACAGTACGTAAGGTAAATTTGCAGCACTGTTTCAAGTCGCCACTAAAAACATGAGAGCTAATCAATCATGTGTCAACATTGAGAACTCAGCTTCAAACTCCTCCCAACTTTTGAGCACCAAGCTATCGAGAGCTTCATCGGGGAACTTCCGAAGCCACATGTTATTCGTTCTTCTTTGATTCAACGTTGATTCAAACACAGAAGAATGAATGACATAAACGATAAATTAAATTATTAGAAAATAAATGAGAATGCTCACTTCATTTTTCAAATACGCTTACATGTAACTTACCATACTATTGTAATTCGTACAACTTCTAGGAATAACTTACCATACTAACTTTCGAACTTACTCATCTCTCATCATTTTTAGCTTTGCTATACATTGAAAAGTTCCATCTCATCATCAAGGGAATGATGAACATATGATCTATGACTAGAAGACAAATTGCTGTAATTGATATATTTGTGAAGAGAGTAGCAGGTGCTGACATGGAAATACCAATTTCCTCGGTCAAGAGGACAGATAAAATCTTGGTATTCTCTAGAAGGATGGGTGTTTCTGTTGGACTTCTTAATGTGATCATCATCAATGACATTAGGATTGCCATGGTTTTGGAGACAATCACTAATAGAATCCTCTTTAGAGTATTGTTCAAGATTGACCAAATCCTCCTGGATAGTCCTGTTGTCCTCATTGCCAACAACCATGATAATATTATCAACCTGAAGTTGATTGACGACATCTACATTGTCCCCTATAACAATAGAACTAATGGAAATTGGTGTGTTGATCAGGTTCAAACACATGTTGGTGAGTGTTGCACTTTGTAGGGGAAATGTCTTTTAAAAATGAACATCATGATTGACAAGAAATTTCTGATTGTCTACCTGAAACAACTAATAACTTATCTTAATGGATATCTAAGGAAAACACACCTATAAGCTCTAAAGTCAAAATTGATCTTCGGCATGAGATTAGTTGTATAACAAAGGCACTTTAATACTCATAATTTGCTAAGGTTGGGTTCCTATATTGTGGAGAATAGTAAAAGGGATTTGATTTTAGAAAGACATATGGTTAATAAAAAATAACACAACTTGGACACATTCTTCCCAAAAATTAATACAATACTAATATGAAATTCTCCTTTCTTTCTTGTTGAAAAAAACCCATTATTCGGCATGAATGCCCCCCCACGGTAAGTGCCGCTGGTCTTCTCCTATGATGCACAACATCCGAGTGGCAAGGCATTTCTAAGGTAGGATTGTGTTCATGGTGGATGGATACATAACACGTGCTCGTCTTGTCTACAAATAACATGCAAGTCGTTGGGAGTTCCATCTAGGTTGCAAACTGAGCGGCAGAGGAATGCCACCCTTGACATCCAGACAGCCTGCAGTGATCAGTCAGTGAATGATTGTTTGTTGATAGGCATACGAGACAAAAGTACCAGTATCTATAAGCAATATACAATAAAATAGTATGATACCCATAAACTACCTATAAGGTTGGCTAACTTTGAATGCTAGTTCCAACCAAAGCCTCTTGAAGTAAATGGAGCCAGAAATCTTGAAAGATCCAAATACGGTGAGAAAAATGAGTTGTGCATACCTATGGTGTACGGGAACTCAAAAAATGTTAGCCATTCCAACAAAAAAGCATAAAGAAAGAAGAATTATTTTACATTCAATTCATGCCTTGAGTTATCCTAGAATTTTGTAATCTGTGTAAAGTTTTTTTTGGTAATTTGTACTCTGCATAAAGTTGGAAATTACTTGTTACCTGGGTTTGACGTCATCCTTTTGTTGAGCAACTTCTACTGGGAAGATCTTCTGACAACAGTTCATGCAACAATTCTTGCAACCGTTTTGCCCCAGGACCTGGACGAAACACAGAATCATCACCTCTTAGTAAGCATGGATTTTCTCCATCTCCTGATGGACCCACACACCATGCTCCTGGGGTAAACTGACTGTCAGAACGCCCTAAGATTTCTCGATCAATCCTGTCTAGCACTGGATCACCTTTCTTGAACTTTCTTGCAAATGGGGCTCCACTTTTAATCATTTTATCAAAGTCCTTCATAGATAGAATCCGAGGGTGTTGCTTGGGAGGTGTATCCCAAGCAATGTAGTGTAAATCATGGCTCACAGCAGAGTGTCTGAACCCATCTGAGTTGCAAATGACAGTATGGAAGTATCCCTCTGGCGAGGATACAAAATTTACATAGTACATTAATATCGTTCGAGGAAGATTTTCCCATCCCCATATACAATACTCAAGGAAGGATCGGGTCAACATCATCCATGCAGAACCTGAGATAAAAAAATAGTACGCACAGACATGTAAAAAATTTGAGCAGGAATTTCAACATGAGATACAAGATTTAGTAATAATAATCAGTGAACTGACAACAGCAACTTAAAATTAGATCATTACTATTATTGCAAAAATGAACCAACAGTTATCACACCTAGGATTTTCTGCAGTTGAAAACTGGATATCTTTCAATTGATTTTTTTGGCTTTTCAGGATCAAAAGTAAAGTCAATGGGTAAAATAACAACATAGTTGATGGCATTGTCAAGAGAGTTGTAGAACACATGATCCCATATATAACTTGTAGGAAGTGCAATACCTGTAAATAACTTAAATGAACTTGGCAATTCCCGACGTTCAGTAGATACTACAAGATCAAATTTCTTTGATAAATAAAGACCTGGGTCAATAATAATTGGTTTTGCTCTCAGGTTCCTGTGTAGTTTGATATGTGTGATCAACAACTACAAATCAATTCATACAAGAAAATAATTAAGCTGGGGAGGGGCACTTACACTTTCCAACCAGTACTCTGGTTGTGTTCAATGAAATTCAGATTTCTTGGCAAGGAAGAGAAAACATGAAGTATGTCTGCACAATTCACAAAAGAATATACAGACAAGCCATTATAAATCAAGAAAACACAACCTTTTCAATCACATGGAATACATTCAACTGAACGAATAAATTAAATTAAGTCAAATAAGCTACAAAATAAAGATTCATTATAGAATCAATCCAAATACAGCATGAGATTTCTATTAATTTGGGATTGCATGCACTCCAAATTTAACTCATGAAAGAGAGATCTACAATGACTGGAAGCATTGCCTAAAATTCAAGTATGATGAACTAATGCTTAAATGTTTCCATTGGTCATTGCCTTACATGGATTTGCTATGAGTATAATGAATCAGTTTAACTTTGTCAAAGACGAATCTAAAATTTTACTCTTTTATTTCAATGTTATACACTCAAATATTGGATTCTTTGTAAATGGTCTTTACCATTGGAAACAAAGAGAACTGATCATTCACAGTTATCTACCAGACTAGTAGACTACCACAACCATCATCAGCTACGAAAGTATAATCCCAATTGGAAACAAATTTACTAGTTGGTGTTAGCAGTAAGAAGATAAAAAGTGTGTGCTGACAAGGAAAACTCTATTTGAAAATAACCATCATACCATGTTGCATGCCGTTAAAAGAAAAGTATATGGAAAAATGAGAATCCTATGATCAAAACAACGACAAGGTGGAAGGAAATGTAGTGCCTTTCAAATAAGAAAATAACAAATCAATGATTCCATGTCATAATCACTACACAACCACATAGATCAAATGCCAGAAATGAAATGATAAAATGAAATTCTTGGATGCTTGAAATTACCATCCTGTGTCATGAGAGGATAGTCAGATGCACTGAGGTTTATAAACCAGTCCCATTTGATATCCTCTTTGAGTAAAATTGCAATGGCATGCAGAGTACATGCAATCATAGTTGGGCCCTTATATGTCACCAAGTTCCCTGTTGCAATGACACGAACATTCTCAACTTCACGAAACACAGGATTACCCTTAACATAGATAGCCAAATCTATTCTTTCTCGAGGTGGTGCCTCAAGATCCAGATGTAGAATGTACTGATTCCTAGGATGGTATATTGCTTGTAAAGTTCTCCTCATTCTTAGACTGTCTCCCTTTGTTCCTGTAACAAGATAAGCTATACGTGGTGGTTCGTGGTCCACATTCTTGGGAAGACCATGAGAGCTATTGCTTACACCTAATTGCATAATAAGTGCATCTGTATTATGCTCTATTTTTGTATATGAAGCATAGTCTGAATATAAGTAATGGGTAGTGGAAGGAGAGAAAAAGAGCCTGAAAACTATGACAATAAACAATGTGATGGAAACAAGCGAGCTAGCAAAGAAGGGTAAAAGCCAACTTCTATCACTAAATGACCTCCCTGAGTGTACAATTCCATTTTTCCTCATTGTAGGTCTGCTCGATACTGAAACACCACCAGCTTCAACTTGTCCCAATTGTCTTCCAGGCTTGACGACCTGTGGGGATTCAACAAGTTCTTGATAAATCCAAGTAGAACAGCAAAAAGTAATAAGGTGCAACAAGGAGTATGGGATAGAAAGCCAAAATCTGCATATCACAACATTCACGCCACACATGACACCTTGACAAAGATCAGGAATGAGCTTCAGAAACAATGTGAAATCAGAGATGTGCAATAATTGACAGAGTTAATCCACAATAATGAAATCGGAGAGAGAAAATTAACTTAATGGAGATGAGAAGTAAGGCTCACAAACAGCAGAGATATGCAATAATTGACCATGGTTTTCCGTACGACATGTCATAATATATTATCGATACCACACTATATTTTAGTTTTCTGGCAAAGTCAAATAACTTACAAAACTTACCATTATTGTTCTGAACATTATGCCATGAATTAGGCTGGGAAGTACATATATTATACTGAGTAATCTAGTCCTAGTCAATTTACAAATCATCAGTTGTCATTTAATACTCCTTATTCATCGATATACACAAATGTGAATATACTCGAAGATTGGCATCAACTAAACCAAAAGTGAAATGATTACTTTGTCGACAACGAAATCCTGATGAATTGACATTAATATCATATGTCGTTCAAATAAACTACGCCAATTTAGTGAACCACGAAACCGGCGAGTACAGCCCTCCCATCGACATCCATGTAACTGGACTGAGAAAACCAGGGCGTGAGCTCCTCACCTGCGTCCGCGCTTAATCACATATGCACATGGTATAGCCCCGTCTTGACCAAACCAACATCACAAGAAACCGCAAAACAAATTCGACTACAAACAACAAAAGGTTTTCCCACCTATGTATGCCTAAACGACGCAGACGATGGGAAGATGCAAAGGTGATCTACTCAGTAGTCGACCTCCAAGATGACCAGACGCTTCTCCTCGATGCGTCCACCAAATCTCTTTGCCTCTTTCGTGATGTGGAAGGCAGGAAGGGGGGAAAGAAGGGAAAGGAAGACGTGGGAGTGCGATGCAGCAGGCAAGGCACAGGGAGAAATCGAATTAACCTTAGCTTCTACATATTAATTAATTTTTATCTTGATGAAATCATTTAAATCAATTTATTTATTTATTTTATCTTCAATTGATTAATTTGTATTCTATTTTAGTAAATGTTATCTTAAATGTTAAATAATCGAAATTATTTTTTCTAAGTGTTTGTGTATTGAAAAATGATGAAAAGAAAATGACAAAAAATTAGTAGAAAATTAAGATATTTGCATATAGAATAGAAAATGATAGAATTTGAAATACATGTATTTGTACATAGAATAAAAAAAATTATAAAATATAAAAAATATATATTTATTTATAAAATAAAAAATATTAAAATTAATAATTTAAATATTTTTTATATTTATCTACAAAATAGAGAATAACAAAATTTATCATAGATAATATAAGATAGAGTTATTTGTGATAATAATTATAACATAAAATGTATTTCACACGTCTTTATCATCACACATATCTCTTATAATATTAATTCTCATCTATTAAGAAAATAAATAATTTCTATATTAAAATTACATATGATTAAAATATTCAGTGATAATTCAAATTTTCTTTTTCTTTATTTTTCATCATTTTTGAAGATTAAAAGATTGGAAAATGAAAGAAAAATGGAAAAAATAATAGAAAATAACGAAAACTCATTTAGTATACAAACATCTAGAAAATGTTAAATTTTTTTCCATCATTTTCTTTTTTAACTTTTTCCACCATTTTATAGGTATACAAATACTATTTTAATTATATCTTACTTTGTACCGTTACTAAAAGATTTACTATTCATCTAGATAATTTTATTATTGCTTGGAAAACTAAGAAGCAACACACGTTATCTTGTTTTGTTTTGTTTTTTTTTTTGTTTATGAATTCTTTCACTTATGAATTAACTTTGGTTGAAATATCTTCTTTCTGATTTAGGTATTGAAACACTTTTATCTTCTTTCTGACAGCAAAGTTGCTCAACACATTGTAACAAATTTTATCTTTTATGAAAAGATGAAACATATCAAGTTTGGACTCTCACTTGATATATTAAAAAATATAAGAAAAACTTCTCAATACAGTTGGCGTCTTAACGAAGCCTTTATTGAGAAGGAGAGGCTTGGGGGAGACATAAAAACTTTTCAATGTGATGGTGGAGGGGAGTATTCCTCAAATGCTTTTAGGAATTTCTTGAATAAAAATGGGATTGATCTTTAGGTTTCTTACCCATATACTCTCAAACAAAATGGGAGGTCTGAACGGAGACATAGAAACATAATTGTAATGAGTTTAAGTATGATGTTTACTGTAAACATACCAAAACATTATTGGAATGATTCCATTATAATAGCTATATATATTATGAATGGTATATACCTAGTAAAGCTTGTATACAAGGACAAAAAGGTATGTTCCCTTTCTTTTAGCTCTTTCATAAACATCTTGAATATAATTCTTTGCATATATTTGGATGCTCTTGTTATCCTCTATTGAGAAATTATAATAAAGACAAGTTAAGCCCTAGATCTAGACATCACGTTTTTTATTGGATATGATTGAAAATACAAAGGATATAAATAATAATAAAATCTACATTAGTAGACGTGTGATTTTTAATGAAGATTCTTTTCCTTTTCAGATGGATAGACAAGAATCAATGCCTTAAGAAAGGGAAATATGGTATAATATTTCGATTATCTCTCAAGATACTAGAACTATGGTAGCAAAGGAGGATGGATGGTCACAACTGTGTTGATCTTGATAAAGATGAAAATGATAATAATAATATGACATATGTTACTGGAAACAATGCTGATAGTTTTGTTCTAGATAAGGATTATGATAGGATTAATCAATATAGTATACAAAATAACTCAAAAATTGCTAGTACAGATGTAGATCTTAATAATCAAAGTACTCTTGAGAATAATGGAAATAGAATACATGATAATATGGAGCATAATATACAAACCAGATCAAAATCTGGTATACATAATCCTAATCCTAAGTATGCCCTAAATTGTAGTGGTATTAATATACTAGATGTTCCTACTTGTTTGAATAAAGCACTTTGTGATCAAGGATGGAACAAAGCTATGTGTGAAGAATTTAAGGTACTAAAAGATAACCAGACATGGTAATTGGTGTCCCAAACAAAGGATATGCATGTCGTTAACAACAAGTGGGTCTACAAACTTAAGGTAAAAGCTGACAATATCTTAGGAGATTAAAGGCAAGATTAGTTATAATAGGATACAATCAAGTGGAATGGTTTACTTGGAAACTTTTCCTCTCGTTGCAAGACTTATAACTATCAGAACTATTTTATCCATTGTTCTAATTAAAAATTGCGATGTTAAATAGTTAGATCTTAAAAATGCTTTTCTCCGTAGTCATTTAAAGGAAAATGTTTTTATGAGACAACCCCTTGAAAACGAAGATAAAGATTATCCTAATCTTGTTTATAAGCTTAAAAAGACATTGTATAGATTAAAATAAGCTTCTTGACCTTAGTTTGAAAGATTTAGTGATTTTCTTTTTTAATATGGTTTTAAATTTTGTCATAGTGACTCATCATTATTTGTTTTTAGAAAAGAAGAACAAACCATGTATCCAATTCTCTATGTAGATGATGTGATTCTGATTGGTAATAATGCTACTTGCATTTTAGATTTTATTCGTGAACTCCGCAAGAATTTTGCCATGAAAGTCCTTGGAAAGTTGCACTTTTTTCTCGGAATAGGGGCTGAATATAAATATTTATTTTTATCACAAACTTCGTACGCTATTTCAATTCTCAAAAAATTTGCAATGATAGACGGTAAACCTGTAGCTACACCCCTTCCCGTGAAACTTAATAATTATTTAGCTAGATCATCACCTCTGAGAACCATATAGAAACATTATAGGTTGTTTGCAATTCCCAAGCATTACATAACCAGACATAAGCTTTGGCCATCAACATTTTAAGTCAATTTATGCATACACCTTCATTTAATCATTTTTTTGACCCTCAAAAGGGTTTTAAGATATGTGAAAGGCATGATTCATTACAATTTACGTTATACTAATCAGTCATCTTTAAACATTTGCACATAAAGTGATGTTGATTGAGAAGGATGTCTCTTCACAAGAGGATCAATTACAAGATACCGTATCTTTATTGGTGCTAATTGTGTGGGTTGGATGGCCCAAAAACAACCCATGGTTCCTCGAAGTAGCACGGAAGTAGAATACCATGCTATGGCCTACATGGTAGTAGAGCTAACCTGGATGGCACGCCTATTTCAAGAGTTAAGTCGCACATAACCTGGATGGACGTTTTCACAAAATCCCTTGGAAAAGGGAAGAATACAACATCACGTACACAAACTTGGGTCTCGTAGCAAGACAGCTTGAGGGAGCATTTGAATGAAATGGGCCAGCCCAATAGTCCATTAAGTTGATTGATACTTATAGAAGATATTAGTTTGTTAAGATTACTATGTATTACATTAGATTGTTAAATTCGTCATGTGTTCTAGATCAATTGTAACAATCACTGCATATAAATATGTCGTGTTACCATTTTAGGGTTGCATCGGCTTTTTCTCAACCACAACCTTGTTGCTTCTTTGCTTCCCTTCTTCTCTAGGGTTCCTCTTCCCTCGTTCATCCTAGGTGCACGGCAGTCCTTACAAACCTGCGATCCCGCGAGAAGATAAGCAGACGTCTGGCTAAGAAGTTCAAGTTATTTACGAAACCTGTTTAGGCAAAAAACCTAACCTGTTTGATTTACGTAAACACCAAAAACAAACATTTTCTTTGGGGATTTCTACTGCATATGAATCATAAATTTTTTCGAATTAAAGCCAACTCTCAGCCTCTCTGAACATAAATTACAACAACTGTCTCAACGAAATACGAACTCAGGCCAAATATCTGCGAACGTGAAACGACAAAAAACAAATCACAGGGGCAGCTCGCCACTGTCAACGATGACAACCTTGCTTTTGGGAGTACCGCTTTGACGTCCTTCAGCTTCGACCTTATAGACGACATCCATTCCGGAGATCACCTTGCCAAAGACAACATGTCTCCCGTCCAACCTGTTCTTTCAACAAAGAACATTAGAAACACCAAAACGCATACAATGAGGATCCATTAGGAAATGTAGCATTTCTTACCAGCTAGTGGTAACTGTTGTGATAAAGAACTGTGAGCCGTTAGTATCTGATCCGGCATTTGCCATGGACAGAATTCCTGTCACGTGGGGATGCAAGGTTTTCTTGCTTAAAAGCTCTTATGTACATGAAAATGAATATTTGAAGATGCAAGAAAAACACTTTGTCTGGCATACCTGGCCCAGTGTGCTTCAGCTTGAAGTTCTCGTCAGCAAATTTGGTCCCATAGATGGACTCACCTCCTCTACCATCTCCTAAAGTAAAGTCACCACCTTGGATCATAAAACTGGGGATGATTCTATGGAAGGAGCTTCCCTTGTAGTGGAGAGGCTTCCCACTTTTACCGATACCTTTTTCTCCTGTTATTTGTGATGCACTCGTGAGAAAGAAATAGATTTATAACTGACAGTAGCATTGTAAACCAATTGGCATTATATAGATAGTGGACACATTGGAGGTCCCTTGTTAAATACGTATTGTACAATAGATGAAGAGTTAATCAAAATCTTATATAGGATCATCTTGCATACCTGTGCATAGAGCTCGAAAATTTTCTGCAAAACAAAAATAACTTTACTTATATGCCAATCATGTATGGAAGGACAACATTATATGATAGAATGCTTAAAAAGGAAAAAAGAAACAACAAATGACAAATTTTAAGGGCTTACTTGTGAACAAATTTTGTCAAGAAATGGAATTGTGGGTTAATATAAATTAGAAAGTAAAGCAAGGTGATTACCCATTGGCAGACTTTTTTACTAGTGCCTATTCAAGAAAGTAAAGAAAATTGAATTTGATTCTTTTATCTCATTTTTTGCATTTATACATATTATAAATTACTGTTCAGTTTCTACATAATAAAGGAAATATATTAAAATTTATATATTATTAATTGGGTCATATTTTATGTAATTATTTGCTAATACACTAACAAAAATTACAACTATAACATATATAGAACATTAAATTACTTTGCTTTTAGTAATTCAAATAAATAATTACATAATTTTAATATAAATTGTTATTTATGAAAATGTAAATTTTAAATAAATAAAAAAATTTATAAATACTATAATTTTTTTTCTAAATTCTTCATATGTAAATAATAGCATAGAATTATTGTGTAAATGACATTTTCTTATATCTATATCTATATCTATATCTATATCTATATCTATATCTATATCTATATCTATATCTATGACAACAACAACAACCCAAGCCATTTATATACTATATACAAGTCTTTTTGTGAAAAGTATATTATCTATACTCATATATAAAAAACAAAATGTGATTCTGCTTTTTTTAGTTTCCCAAATTGCATTGCATTACATTACATTATATTATGTGGAAAAGAAAGATAAGGGAGAGAATGATGATTTTCATTAACAAAAGGATTGAGTAAAATATAGAGATAACAAGAAATAGAATCTTAATGTAATTTGTTAATCTTCAACCATCCTCATTCATCATCATTGACCATAAATAACATGGTACGATATGCTTTTTCCAACCCCAAAATCTAATTTATCTCTGTTCATTATGCTTATCTAATTTAAGCATTAGAGGAAACTTGATAGATCCCCATCTAGGTGATTGAATCTGCTATTTTGCAAGTCAAGATCCCTGACTAATTGAGTATGTCTAACAACCAATCCAACTCAATAAAAAGCAAATAAGTTGGCACCATCTGTAAGAAATCATGCATTCAATTGAGTAGATTGCATGGCTTACACATGCAAGCAATTAAGATTGTTGAAGATAGGGTTGCCAATATCATGGTTGAGAGAGAAATGTTAAGGTAGATGTCTAAGTAGATCAAATAGTTGATGGACATGAAGTAGTTAAAAGGGGAATGGGCAGCAAATGGTAGCTTGATTAAGGAGTCGAGCCAGCTTGTGGAGGAAAGTATTTGGAGGGAGCCACCTCCCCTAGTTGCATTTGCCTCAATGAGAAGGCAAGTCTTCCCGAGGCAGCCCTCTTTTGTTCATACAGGGGAGAACCATTGAGCCAAAATGGTTGACAAGAAGATGGTAGATCAATTAGTCTAGTTGGAAAGCAAACTAGAGGAGTTGGAGAATCGAAAGCCCAATGTGGCCAAGGTAGCCTTGGTGTTGGAGGAGCCCTTATTTGTGGAAGTCATCAAGGTCAAACCACTTCAAAAGGGATTCAAGATGCCAATACTGGAGACGTACATAGGCAAGGATGACCTAGTCAACTACATTTGAGTGTTCAAGGATCCCTTGTATGTCCAACAAGTATTAGATGTAATGATGTGTCAAATTTTCCCACTACTTTAAGGGAGATCACCTAAACTTGATTCACCAATTTTGCCCCCTTCCATTAATCAATAGCTTTGTAGAGTTGTAGATGTCCTTCATTGCACAATTTGCCAACTGTCAATGCCTAGATCATGAGACATCTACTTGTTCACCACAAGCAGAGGTTAGAGAAGAAAATGAGGGACTAAAAGGGCACCAAAAACCTAATATACTTTTATTCACTATACTTATCAAACTTAAACATCAAAGGAGACCCGATCAACACCCATTTGATTGGTTCAGTCTACTATTATAAAAATCAAGATCCCTGATTGACTTAAGCATGTCTAGCTGATCAGTCTTGTTCAATGAGAGGCCAATCATTTCGGATAATCACAACTAATTCTTTTCTTTTTTTTTTGGTATAAACCCTCAATCTATTCATGGGGTGAGGGCCCTCATAATCAAAAGGAGTACAAGGGGGGGACTAGACCTTACCCCTAAGAAAAAACATCAACTACAAACAACCCCTAGTTTAGAATGTTGGCTTGATGGTTAGCTTCCCAAGTGATAAGACTATCAATAGAGTGGGGAAGATTAGTGTGTGACTTATAAACCCTCATCGACTTATGCTCTAGAGCCTCTTTGGCTAAGGCATCCGCAATCCCATTTGCTTCCCTATAGATGTGATGGATAGACTTCACTTGATTCTTGAGGTCTTGTAGTTAGCCTCAAAAGGAATGAGCTAGACAACAAGAGCAGTTTTCTCTTAAAATCATTTGAATTGCTTGCTTCAAATTAGATTTGACAATAATAGTTTTAAGATCCACCCCCATTTCCTTGCAGAGTTTAATGTCATCAAGAATTGCCTTAAGCTCAACAACTATAGGTAATAGGTTTTGATAAAAGTTAGAGAATGTCATAACAACATTTGCTTGTTCATCCCTAACAAGGTTGCTACCACCCACTAGAAAGGAGGCATCATCAATATTAAGCTTCAAGCACCCATGACTGGGAGGCTTCCAAACATACCATTCCAATGAGCCCCACCTCGATTGGATGCATTTAGTGTTTAGTTTTGCAAGGATCTTCCAATCTCATGTAGATGTGGGAATAGGTAAGTTAGCATTATGAATAATCTCTTTGATCCTTGTAAAGGCCTTAAGTAGAATGTTCTTGAAGTTGCCCTTTTTCAACCCTATCTTGATTGCACACATTTCCTTCTAGATCTTCCCTAACATTACAACACAAATCTTTCCCAAAAGCCGGTAGTAGTTGTGAGAAGAGCTTTGTAAACTAAGCTTCACCCACTCACACTAGTAGATAGGGTTGGTGAATTGAATATCAAAACTATTCCCAACTAAATCCAATCAAGGCTAGCCCACTTTCCTTGGAAAAATAAGTGAAAGGCCAATTCCTCATTTCTGAAACTCAAGCAACAAGGGCAAATGGAAGCCAGATTGATGCTTTTGCACTTCAAATTCATCTTTAGTGGGAGCCCATTCCACATCAATCTCCACAAGAAGAAAGATAGCTTGGTTGGCAACAATTTGCTCTAGATATTATTGCCCCAACTCCTTGGATCTGAAGAACTCTTACATTGATTTGACAAAAAAAACCTCATTGCTAACTTCCTCATCCTTGATCCTGCTTAAGTTATGATTGACCTCCTATAAAAGGTTAGGTAGAAGATTGAATCTCTCTAACAAGGCATTTTGCATAGTAGCCTTTCTAATAAGAATAGATTCAATGCCTGCAATAGGTTGAACTTGTTCAATCAAGAAACCTAAAGGCAGCCAACTTGTGGTCTAAAAGCTCATCTCCCCCTTTCCCTCCTTCTAAATGAGAGATAGTTTCATGTCTTGCTAGACTTTAGCTAGCTGTCAGATTGTTTAGGGAGGCCGGGCTTGGGACAAACAATCTAACATACCATAAGTTGTGTGCATGAACCTGGCCCACAAGGATCCACTGTGCTACTAATTCCAAACTTGCTTCATCCGAAAAGTTCTCATCAATTTACCTAAGCTACAGATATCCAATCTACCTTTCGATAGGGGATTGCATATAACTTCCCAATGCACCCAATGCATCCTTCTCATTTCTACAGTACCTCCCCAAAGGAATTGAGCCATAAGTCAGGTTATCCTTTGAAGAATACTATATGGAATATTAAAGCTGCTTATGATGTGAATGGAAATGCTAGAGAGGACATAGCAGATAAGCGTGAGATGGTTGCCTAGGCTAAGAATCAAGTTATGCCACCTAGCCAATTTGTTTTGAGCTTTGTGGATCATCATCTCAAAATACATATTCCTTGCTCTTTCTTTAAAGATAATGCATCTAAGGTACTTGAATGGGATGGAGCTTTCCTGAAAACCTGTAACATCCCTAATCATATTACAACATTGGACAAGGGAGATGTTAGCTACATAAAAGCTACCCTTAGACTTGTTGATCTTCTGTTCAAAGGCCTTTTGATATTTGTCAAGAAATTTTAAGGTTTGCTTGTAGACTTCTTGCTACCATTCAAAAAAATTAGAAGATCATTTGCAAAGAGAAGATGCGAAATAAGAAAGTCATCCCTCCCAATAGAGTAAGGTAGCATGGCTTTGGACTCCACTAGCTTAGCTAAGCCTCTATTAAGAACTTTTTCAATAAGGATAAACAAGCAAAGCGATAGTGGATCGCCTTATCTCAACCTTTTAGTGCAAAAAAGAAGAAAGTAGGAGAGATATCAATTAGCACAACAAAGATAATAAATTCAACACAACCTCAAATGAAATTAATCCATCTATTGCAAAAACCATGCTTTCGTAGGACACTTAAAGGAAAGGCCACTCCAATCTATCATACACATTTTTCATATCAATGCTGAGAACAAGATTCCTGCCTCTCCTTCCTTTATCAATTCTTTGAACTAACTTATGGGTAAGATTGATGTTGTCAAAGATAGTTCATCTAGTAACAAAGGCACTATGATGGAGGGGGATGAGCTTGTGGAGTGATGGAGAAAGCCTAAAAGCCAAAACTTTAGCTAAGATTTTGTAGATCACATTACATAAACTAATTGGTCTAAATTCATGGAAATCATTGAGCCTATCTTTCTTTGGGATGAGAATTAGGAAAGTCGCCTTCCAAGCCCAATTGAGAGGTCGAGCTCCAAAAATCACTTGAATTGCTTGAATAACATCCTTCCCAACAATATCCTAGCAATCTTTAAAAAAAGCAATTGAGAAACTATTTGGCCCAGAGGCATGGTTTTCATCCATAATGCTCACAACCAAAACTTCCTCCAACTTTGTCTAATATGATGGTGGGAATCTCACCAAGGAGAAACTTTGCATCAACAGTAGTTTCCAAAGAATATAGCTTTTTGAAGAAGTCCACTCTAGCTTAGCATATGCTGCTCATAAAGTACCCAAATCTCAAATTTTCTAGGAAGACCCACAAATGGATCCTCTTGCTTTCTATGATTAATAACCATGTTAAAATATTTAGTATAATGGTCACCTAGCTACAACCATTTCACCTTCACCTTTTGAGCTAGGAAGAATGCCACTATACATCAATAAACTCCTCTCACAACTGATTCAGCCGAACTCGATCCTCTTTGCTACCAAAGTTTTTCACCAACAATTCCATCCTAGCAATTTCAGAGACCAAATTATCATGAAAGAGGTTAATGTTCCCGAATGTAGATTTGTTCCAAGCTTTTAAAACTTTCTTCAATTGGCACAAATATCTACTAACTCTTTCAAGCAGGCAAGTACACTTAATAGTCCCCTAGGCTTGGGCTACTACATCCTTAAAGTCTTTGTCCCTTAACCACATGTTTTAAAACCTAAAAGGAATATGACCTTGAAGATGAACAACAGGCTCCTTAGCCAACAAGGGAACATGATTGGAATGGTTTCAAGTTAAAACCTAATCACAACTAATTCAACCTTTCTCAGTTTCTAAAACTGCCCTCCATGAAATGATACATTATATTATATTATACATTTTTACCAAATTATCAAATTACTTTTATATATCACATGCGCTTAGCACATGGATTTACAACCACCTATATTTAAAAATAACTACAGTTTTCATTTATGTTTCCACATTTGCCTATATAATATGATATAATATAATACTTGACCCCAAATCCTTTTTCCATTATTGCCCATGTTACTTCTACAAATTTACTTATGTTGTTGATATTATAAATTATTATGATAGATTTCTCTATGTTATTTATATTAATTTTTCCACATCACTTTTTTGAGCATTGTTGTTACCCATACTTTTACTATACTTTATCTTCTACATAGGAACTTAAACTTTTGACATATAATAATAACCAATGCCTTAATGATCTCACTATGTAGGGTTGACCATATGAATATTTTCCCTCCACTTATTTCTATCTATAACTAAATCTATAAATAAATTATATAAATTAAAATTTTTCATGAATTCTAATCAAGGAATTTTTAATCTTTCAGTATTTTTTCAATTTCACCTACGTTGTTAATTGATACTCCTTTTCTTACAAGTGGATCTACTTACCTTCTATAGATATGACCACACCATTCAAAACAATTTTCTCTTATTTTATCCTTGATTAATGCAACTCCTACCCTATTTTGAGTGAAATCTTTTTTCAACTTATTGTTTATTATATTACAATTCATCCATCTTAGCATTCACATTTTTGTTACATTAACTTTATATGCATACTCATATTAAATAGTTTAGCATTTTGTGCCATAAAACATAATTAGACGAATAGATATTTTGTAGAATTTTTTCTTTTAATTTTAAGGACATTTTTTAACATATGACATTCAAGATGTATTTCTCTATTTCATCTAACTGATTTTAATTTTGTGAGATTTCCATTGTAACTTATAATAGATACTAAATATCTAAAATTCTTTCTTTCAAGGATATTCATGCTATCATCATTATTCCTAGTATTGCTAACTTATACTCCATGCATGTGTAACTTTATAATGTGATAAAGTATTATTATCATCAAATGCTAATTTTTCCTTAGTAATTGGTCATTTGACTGCCTATACTTAGCATAAGTCTTTTTGCCAATATTAAGAAATATAATAATCTTTTCATTGTTCATCATTTTATGTTATTAAATAAATAAATAATATCACATTATTTCAATGGTTAATGACATATAAAAAATAAATATTAAGAAAATATTATGATTGTAGATTTTATTAATTCCTATAAAAATATCTAGATTAGTATGCATATATCTAACTCGCAAAATCTGGACTCCCTTAAAAATTCCAAAAGGTACAGGTGGATGAATGTTGTTCCTCCCAAAAAATTTAGATGACATTAATTTACACATGTTTAGGAAAGTAGAGAATTTAGTGGTCTCAAATGAATTGGATAGGGTATAACTTGACCTATTTGATCAGAACCTATTTTTAAACAGGTGAGACCTAACACATTTATTAAACAGATGAAAAAAGTATAACCCCATAAATGAGCCATATACACACGGGTTTTACCTGATCTAACCCATTTATTAAATATTATTTAATGGGTTGACGGTAAGACGAGTAAATGGGTTTAAACAGATCTTAGGCTTCCTTTTTCCACACATAAAAATCTTTTGTTAGATGGGCTTAAATGGATAAATGGGTATGAAATCAATACTTGTATGCAGCCTATGACCACATAGGGTTGAGTTCAACCTACTCAAATAACAAAGAATGGGTCAGGTAATCAGTGTGCTTAAATGTGTAGGGTCAATTTTAAATTTTTGATAAGCCTAGAGTTACTCAATTTCATATGAAATCATTTTCACCATCGTATACAAACACTAGATTTCAATGTCAACAAGAATCCACATTCCTTCCAAATTATTTCTTGTGTTTTCCAACTGTACAGCATCCTTACATTTAAGGCATTTTTTCATAGTATCTAAGATCTGCCAAATAAATTTTCAAAAAAAAATAAAAAAAGGATCCACCAAATTTGGAAATTTCTTACCTGCAGTCTTTGGCACAGCTTTTCCAAAAAGGCCTATAACAATACGACCTGTAAGTGACAATAATATTCTTCATTAGTAATGGCTAATTTTGCAACCAAAAAAGACATTATGGATAAACACAACTTAATTACACCAAAACCAATAATAAAGAAGAATGTTGCTAACTCAGTATCACAGATATTCACCAATCAGTACACAGAAAGGCACCCTACTCACAGATATTCATCTCTAAATATCATTGTTTTCACCTTTTAGATTCCACAACTTGATTCATAGATTCTTATGTACTTTAGGATTTTACTTTCTAATCTTGACATTAACATCTAATACTAACAACCTATGTTGTGTAGTTATTTTTTCTCCCAAAATAACCTTACAATCTTTACACATTCTTTTACTGATTTCTCTAGAAAGTAAAAAATTTATCTAGAATTTAAACCACTTTTAAATGTAATTAAATGCTCCTCTCTTTTTTAAAATAAATGTTAGCTACTAAAAGGTCGTAAGTTACACCAAATACAAAAATTAAATTTCTTGCTTCATTTTTATTTTCAAAATTAAATCTATGATTTCTTTCATATCCTAAATGACTATTTATATCCCCTCTAATAAACAACTTTTCACTAGTAGGTAAGATGTGAACAAAATTATTGAAATCTTTTCAAATTTTCAGTTTAATAGCTTCTCTTAAGGCTATTTGTGGAGCGTATATACTAATTATATTAGCCATTTTATTTCCTATTATAAGCATAACCATTATAATTCTATCTTTTATCCTTATTACCTTAACAACTTCATCTCTTAAATGTTTATCAACTATCATTATAACTTCATTCTTATTCTTATATTCATTCCTACGCTAATTCTAACTTCAATTTAAATTTATTATCCTCAATTAACTTAGACATTTCTCCCATTCATTTAGTTTCTTGCAAACATAATATGTTAATTTCTCTTCTATTGTTATATCTACCAATTCCATACTCTTACCAGTCAAGGTTTCTATTTTAAATTTTGTTATGTATGAACACCTAAATCCAACCTTTTAAGATTTCACTTTTTCAATCACATCTAATTCTATTCCTAAGAATTACTAGGAAGCACTCATCTTACATTGGAAGGTAGCTATAGAGGAAGAGATGTTAACACTTTGCATGGTACATGAGACTTGATTCCTTGACCTGTAAATGTTAACATAATTGTTTGTTAATGGGTATGTATAGTCAAATACAAATTAGATGACACCGCAAATGGATATAAAGCTTGGTTAGTTGCTTGTGGGTTCAACTAAACATATGAAGTTGACCATACAAAGATGTTCTTCCTAGTGATTAGATTAAACTCCATTAGAGTACTTTCTCTTACCATAAATCAAACGTGTCAAGAATATGCCCCATAGTGAATATGAAGACTTGCAAGAATAGACATTAATGAAGAAACCTTTAAGGTATGTTGCTTAAAGGAAGAATGAAGTAATCATTTGAAGAAGACAATTTACGGTCTAAAACAAAGTTTGTAAGCTTAATTTGAAAATTTTAGTATAATAGTAGAGCAGAGAAGATTTAAGAGATGTGTTGTCGGTCATTCAATATTTTATAGGAGATTTATAGCAAGAAATATCATTATTACAATGTAGTTGATATCTTGGTACCAAGAAATGATTCAATAGGCATTTCAAAGGTAAAGGAGAACCTTAGGACACATTTTGTCACCAAGGACATGTGCAGACCATGCTGCTTCCTAGGCATTGAATTTGCAAATTTCAAGCAAGAATGCTACTTTCTTAAAAAAAAGTATGCCTTTGATCTATTGGAAGATGTTGAGCTCTTGAGAAACAAACCTAGAAGCACACCTACAGAGTAGAATCTAACTTTTTGGGATGACACTTATGCTTGTTGGAGAATCTAGGTAGGTACAGTAGGCTAATTGACAAGTTGATTTATTTAATCATCACCTGATCAAATATTACTTATGCAATTGAACTTCTTCCCTAGTTCAAGAATGATCCTTAGGTAGTCCATTGGGAAAGAGCCATTCAGGTATTTGCCTATATTAAAGGTACTTGAAAGGGGCTAGTGTATAGAAAGGACAATCATCAAAAGATCCAAACCTTTTTTAAGTCAAGGCATGAAAGAGATTAGGGTGATCAGAAATCCACATTCAATAATAAGGCTCTATACATACACACACTATCTCATATAGAATTGATAATCTTTTTCTTTCTCCTCTTATAGTGGTCAAGCACCCAATGGAAGCTATAGTATTCCTACTTGTTCTCATTCTTGGAGAGGGGAAGAATCTTGATTGGGGGTCATTTGATTGGTTTTGAATCTTTTATCTCTATCAAGCAATCCATTCTAAAGACGTTAATGGGAGCATAGGGGAAAAGTGTCTCCCTTTTCAGTCAATTAGCCATAAGTCCTTGTTGTTGACCTCTCTTCAAATGAGCCTCCAAAGGCAAGGCTAAGAGAATATGTGGGACCACATAGTAAGTAATCAACAACTAGATGGTAAACACACCCTTATGAACACCATTGACAACCTCATCAAAATATAATTCATTAAGCATGGACAAACAGGAAATAGGCATCTCCCTATCATCATCATTGACAGCAACTTGAACTCCATGATCTATGCCCTTTTTATCTATGATGTTCACAAAGAGAAGTTCTAACAGACATCCACGAAAGGAGACCACATTGGAGTCTTTAAAGGTATCTTCAAGATTAATAGCATCCCTAAAGAAGTGGTCATTATGCTCATTGGTAACTTATCAATCCATCAATCTCTTTGATTCCTTTGAGTAAGAACCTATGGTGATGAAACAAGCAAATCACTTAGAACAAAGGTGATTAAGAAGAAGCTTGGAAAGTCAAGGGATGATCTGCCAACCCATTGAGTAGCCCAAGATGGCATTGAAACTTAGCAACTATGACACATTGTTAGTAAAAAGTAGGAGAACACAAAGATGATCACTAAACACCCCAGGGATCAACACATATTAAGTAAAAGGAAATGGAGAGTGGCAAATCATTAGAAAGAAAAGAGTGGTAGATGTTGCTACTCTGTGAAGTTGTTCTCATTGCCCCTTTGACAACCCACCATCATGCCACTTGCAAATCATAAAACTTGCCTATCTCTTCTGATACAATTACTAGATTCTTGTCTATGTTTGGCAACTCCAATGACATGTTTCAATTTGTTAAGACATGTGCAGCCCCTCATCCTTAAGTCTAGTTTAGCCTTACATCTCTCCATGTGTACTCATCATATGCAACAATTCTTAACTCAAGAAGAAGGGAATTCAGATGGTCTAGATGTTACTTGAGGGGCATACCTTCCTTCATGCAAAGAGAGAAAAGTCGTTGCTTCAATAGGAGTTTGTTGGCGAGGGACTTGGTCATATACAAACTCTCTAGTTTTAACCAAAGGCTAGCAGCAATGGTTTTTTCAGCTACTTCTATGATGACTTTATCCGATAAGCACAATAAAATGGTGGAGTGGGCTTTTTCTTCATAAGATGCTAGTGTCGCATCATCCAAATCATTTGGATTTGGGTTTTGGAATGACGTCCAAATCCCTTGTTGCTTCAAGAAGGCACGCATCTTAATCTGCCACAACCCAAAATTGTTTTTACCATTGAACTTGTCAATCTTCACACTATGTGAATACATGATAAGTTTTGACAAAAACAGTAACACACATGAAAGACTAGAGGTGGTAGCAAACAAATAGATGGATTGCTCACACTTCTCTGGAACCTTGCTCTGATACCATTTTGTTATGTTGAACTAAGAGGGAGGGAGAAGAGTGAGGCAATCACCACAAAGTAGAAAACCAGAATTTATGTGGTTCCTCAACAATTGGGTACGTCCACAGGTGAGAAGGTGGGTGAAGATTTCACTAGATTACAAAGTGGGGTACTCCAAATGGGAGGGATAAACCTCCCTTATATAGGCATTAATGAGTGACAAAACATAATTACCCATTAATAGCCAACTACCTATTAATGACCAACCATAAACTGCCTACAAACCACTCATTAATGGTTGATTAATTTCAGCCACTAACAAAAAATGGTTAACTCAAGCCATTAACAACAACTTAGATGGTTGAGTAGTAACACTATAAGGAATAAGCTAAAAAATGATTTTATTAGAAATAAAATAGGAGTTGCACTAATTAAAGATAAAATAAAATCAAAGAAAATCAACTTAAGTGATTTGTTGTATCCTTAAAAGATCAAAGAATGTACTAGTTAGAAAAGGAAAATTAATTAGTATAGAAAAACTAAAAAAAGTGAAGGAAAACTTAAAACTACTTGGTTACAAATTGTAAGAAAATATTTAAATTTATATAATTTAATTGAAAATTTGATTATAAATACATTGAAGAAAAAAGATTCATGTAGTGGGGTTATTACTCCAATTGTTGTTGTTATGTACATACATACATACTAATATATGTGCATATGTAAATACATAACTACATACATATGTACATATTTACTAGTATATTGTTAAATTCCAACTTAAAACCAATTGGTGATGAGTGGTGAGAATTAACATATATAAGCTCAGGTTTAGTCTCCACTTATTAAATATAAGACTATTTCCAACACCCTCCCTCATTTATAGTTTATTTATATGCCTACAAGTGTTTAGAAATGGATGTGTGTGAACCTAATTTGATACTATGTTATTTCAACTTAAAATCAATTGATAATGAATAGAGAGATTCAACATATATAAGTTTAGATTCAATCTCTACTTATTCAATGTAGAACTATTTCCAACATAAGAAACTGTTTACCTATGTATGCATATACACACTTCCCTACCAACCTACCTATATTGCATACATAGACACGCACATGGATTGTGATGTGCGTATGATGCATGCAACAATAATATAACTTGGCATTCATGGCACACTTGCATCTCCAATCATTTGCTTACAAAATCACTAGGACAGCATATGCTCATGAATACCATGAATAATCAAAGCAGTCCACTTTAAAAAAAAGAAGAGAATTGCTATGGAATCATTGTGTAGGCATGAAAAACAAACACTAGCTTCCATGCAACATTTGCACTCATGGTTGTATACATGTCTCATGTATGTGAAGTCTTCTATCTTGATTGTTACATATATTCTATCATCATGTCTTCTGTATCTTCTAGATCCATCATTTATATTCTGTCTTCAATTCATCATTCCCTCCATATATTCAAAAATTGCTCCCAAATAGGAGCATAAGTTCTCTAAATGTTAATGTTCTTCCAAATAAGAGCCTAAACTATTTAAATGATAATATGCTTGACCAATGCAATGGACAATCCAACATCAATGTGATGAATCGCTCAAACAACACCAAAGTGGTTAGTCAACAAATGACCTGATATGATCAGTACATGGTCCATGGAGGGGGAGAGGTAACCAAATCTGGAACAGCACATAGGGGCCTAACAACGCTTACCAATGCAATACAAGGGTGAATCAAGGAGGTCCAACGGGGCATAGACTGCCCCTAGACTTCTCAAAAATTCTATATATTATGTGGTAAATATTATAAAAAATCCATATTATTCATGAAGAGAGAAAATATTTTATTCTTTTTGAAGAAACAACCAATCTTCAGCTCATTGGAGATAAACTTGATTATTTTTACGATATGTAGTCTCATCATGAATTTCTTCATTTAAAAGATATTGATACATTAGCAAAAAAATGGTTAAAATGAAAAAAGATCTTTTATTATCAAATTAGCTTTGACTTTTCTGGTGGTAACTGCAAGTGTTGAAAGATGATTCTTTGCAATAAATACTGTTAATATTCGAGTATGGAATTAAGTGGAAGAATGATGTATTTGATAGTATCAGCAATGATGTGATTACCTCACATTTTTAAGACATGAAAATACATCGAGGCCAATTATGATTTTTTGAAGAAAAAGGTTAATTGTAATCTTGATGTGTCTAAACTGGAAACTATAGCTTTTATTTATACATTAGATCCCACGAGTTAAAATTTGTTGGTTCGCTCCAGATGCAACATATATGTTGTTGTCTACTACTGATACGACAAGAAAACACAAAATAAACGTCTTATGGAAGAAAGTAGAAGAATGATGGCAAAAGAGAAGCATTACCGGCGTGCTCCCCCTCGATCTCAACATCAAAGTAAACCTTGTGAGTAACTTCTTTCAAATCCTTGGAGGTCTTAGCCTGAAACAGAAGAGAAGGGGAAGATAATAAACACGGATGGTTTCACGCTGGAAAGAAGAGGCCTGAAAAGCAGATCGAATGAAGTAGGATCCGTGCGGTCAAACGGAAATAGATCTGGAACAGACGGATGGGAAAGGAGAGAAGAGAGGTTGTGGGATACCACGTATACACGTGTGATTACCGCATACCACCGTACCTGGACGATTGCAAGCGTCCCGAGCACCAAGAGGAAGCAAACAGACAGGCCGCGAATGTTCGCCGACATCTCTACTCGTTCTCCGACCTCGGCTAGTACCGATCTGATTTCTGCGCTGGGCTTTTAAGGAGTCAACAAATACTGGAGAATTTGCAATTCAAACCTTCTATCATTCTAGATGCCTCCTTCCATTATTTTTATTGAAGTAAATTTTTGGTGTTTATGATATTATTTTTTATAATAATATTATTTTTGACAAACTATACTACATTTGTAGTAACAGTATTTATGATTCATAATAAAATTCTAACCTTGGTGAATAAAAAACCACTACCATTATCAAAAATACAGGTGGAGGTTTTGCTTTCTTCGAGTATTTCCTTGATTGTTAAGTAAATATTACAAGTAAATAACAATTGATACAAGGTTAAAATGTTTAATTGAATAATTATAAAGTAAATCTTATTATCGTGTTTATCTATCACGACGCTCTGCGGGAAGTAAAAGAAGATAACGGAGAAGCAAGAAGCGACAGTCGACGAGATTATCACCAAGCGGGTATTCAATCCAAAATGCGTACCACCTAAAGAAGGGCCTGGCTAATGTGATGGATCTCAACAAGTGTTGCCCAAAAAATAGCTTTCGCCTCCAATTAAATATAAACTCCCTAAAAATGAGAAGACATTGGCACGTTTTGTTACTATATAATTTCATTGACTCAAAAGACTCAGGAATCTGACTCTCCGTTTAACACTGCCAAGTCTGTTATAGCCGATACCAATCTTACTGTGCAGCAATTTGATCGCCAAGTCTGCTTTCCCAGCTTTTCTAAGTGCATTGATTAAAATGGTCCTGACTTTTGCCGGCACCTCGCGCTCCTTATCCACAATTTCATCAGAAAGTTTACAAGCCTGCTGAATTCGACCAGCTTTACACAAAACACCGATCATATATTCATGGGCTGTATCAAGGATTACCCCCATGGGAGCCATGCCATCTAATATCGTGCACGCTCTTTCCACCTTCCCTGAGAGACAAAGACCTGTCGCGAGTGTTCTAAAGGATGCAGGAGTCGGAGTGATTCCCCTGTCAATCATCATGTTCCACAACCTCAGTGCTTCTTCATTTTTGTGTTTTCGGAACAAGCCATCCAAGAGTATGGTGTAGGTGTACACAGTTTGATCACAACCCTCAGTCTCCATTCTCTCAAATGTGGACATGGCTTCATCAATCTTTCCTGCCCTACAAAAAGCATCTATGAGCGCATTGTAGCAGTAAGCATCTGGAGTACAACCCTTCACCACCATCTCCTCAAAGAGATTTACTGCCTCGTTCACCTTCCCAGCCTTACCAAATCCATCGAGGAGACTGGAGTAGAAGATGGGGGTGATCTTCAAGCCAGTCCGCTGGCACAAGTGGAACCACTCCATAGCCTTGTCCAGCTTCCCAACCTTGCAAAAGCAGTTAATGAGCACGCTGTAGGTGACCTCGTCAGGCTCAAAACCCTCGGTCTTCATCCTCTCGAACAGCGCCATGGCGTGCTCTTCGTTCCCATTCTTCGCAAAGGAATCGATCAGAGCAGTGTAGATGGGAACGCTGCCCTTACATCCTGTCCTCCGCATTTTATCAAACACAGAACATGCTTGGAGTGGCTTAGCGTTCTTGCAGAGCCCACCGATTACCAGAGCATATGCATGGAGTGGGATGTCAATGTCTTTTTCTTCCATCTCTTGGTAAAGCTGGAAGCACGCATCGAAGTCACCATCGGAATAGAGTGCCTGGATCAAGGTCGTGTAGGTGATATTATCAGGGGTGGCAGGCGTACCGTGGCGGTTGTGATTGGCATGTGCATTTGTCATGGCACGGAACATATCGAGCGCCTGGGATGTCCTTCCTGTCCTACAATAGCCTTTGATCATGATGTTGTAGGTGACGACGTCGGGGCGCGCTTGCATGGAATGGAAGACCTTGGCGGCGGAGTCGATGAACATGGAATGGACCAGGGCGTCGAGCAGGCAGTTGTATGCGAGGAGGGAAGGTGGCGGCCCGTTGTTGTCCTTCATGAGTCGCCACACAAGCAGCAATTCCTCCACCATGCCCTTGGTCCCCAGGCTCTTGATCAGGGAAGCCGACGCAGAACAAGTGACGGGGAGCCGACGAAGTCTGATCTCGCCCAGAAGTTCCCTGATGACGGTGACAACATCGTCGACACCATCAACGTTGTCGTTACCACTCGGCCGGGTGAGGATGTGGACGAGGGAGACGTAGGCCTGGAGGTTGTGTCCGGGATAGCCATCCTGCAGGGCAGCCCAGCGGAAAAAGCGAAGGGAGGCGCTGGGTGGAAGGCGAGGGGAGCGGAGGACCTGGGAGACGAAGGCGGGGGACAGCTTGACGAGGAAATCAGAGCAAAAGGAATCGAGGCGAAACTCGATCGCACCAGAATCGTGCAGGAGTAGGTGGACGACACGCTCCAGCCAAGGGGATCGTGGTTGCTGGTGCCGGTGCAGGACCAAGTCGGAAACGTCGAGGAAGGGATTTATCCACTCGGGAGAGGGAGTGACATTGGTCGACGTGCGGCCGATGCTTCTTCCGTTTTGCCAAGTGGGAGGAAGAGTACGAGGGAATGCTCCAAGAGATACTCTTCGCGTTGCAGTTCTCATCATCCCCTTCGTCATCATCTCGATCCCCCCCCACCTGAGGGTTCTCTTCTTGTTCCTGCCACGGAACGTCCTTCGTTTATAAATCTGCAGATTGGAGACTTGAATTTTGAATGAAAAAGACTTTTCAAAATTTATAAATCCTGGAAGATTTTTATTTTTTTATTCTCTCCGCACTACCGTTTTAGGAAGTATCAAGATTTTCTCTCTCCATCTCTCTCCCTCCAACAACAATGTCGCTCGCCGGGAAAGGACGGACGAAGGGAAGGAGAAAGGAAAAGGACCTCACGCCCGAGCAGGAGTTCCACCACACCCTCACTGCGTGCTCCCGCTCCAATGACCTCTCCACCGCCCTCGCGCTCTACGATAATGTCGTCGCCACCGGCATCCCCCGCCTCTCCTCCCACCACTTCAATACCCTCCTGCACATCTTCTGTACGGTCCACAGTGGCTCCGATGCCTTCGTTGAGAAGTCCACCGTGGATGCCGCCTTCCGCGTGTTTGATCACATGGTCTCCTCAGGGATCAAGCCTACCGAGGCCACGATCACCTCGATGGCTCGTATTGCCGCGTCTGGGGATGATGGAATTAGGGCTTTCGATCTGCTGAAGAACATGGGAGAGAGGTACGGGCTGTTGCCGAAACTTAGGACGTATGGGCCGGCGTTGTTCGCCTTTTGCCGGCGAAAGGAGAACGCTGACAGGGCATACGAGGTGGAGGAGCATATGGTCACTACGGGAGTTACGCCGGAGGAGAAGGAGTTTGTGGCTTTACTGAGGGTGAGCTCCGAGGCAGGGAGAGAGGAGAAGGTGTATGGTTATTTGCATAAGTTGAGGAGTTGTGTAGGGAGTGTGGATCCGTCAACTGCAGAGACAGTGGAAAGTTGGTTTCAGAGTGAAGCTGCATCCGAGGCCGGGAAAGAGAATTGGGATGCGGGGAAGATTAAAGATGCGTTTTTGATGAATGGAGGGGGCTGGCATGGGGAGGGATGGCTTGGGAAGGGGAAGTGGAGCGTCAGTCGGTGTACCATTGGGTCGGGGGGATGGTGTCGTTCTTGTGGAGAGCGGTTGGCTTGTGCAGACATAAGCCATCAAGAGGCAGAGAAGTTTGCAGAGTCCATTTCATCACTTGCTTTGGAGCGAGAGGTGGTATCTAACTTTCGAGATTTTCAGGTAATAGTGTCTACCCTGTTCCAGTTCCTTGTTATGTCCGTTAATTCTGCTTTCCACTCTACTTCAAATGTGATATTTGAAGCAATTAAAGACGTTGGTGCTGGGGAAAAATGTTTGCTCTTGAATAGTTGCTAATCTATATATGAATGAATATAGCAGCAATAATCATCATGAATTTGATCAGATGAGTAAATTGTCAAATTGTCCACTTTCTTTATTATGCTTTTGTTGAAGTACCTTGTCTATTTTAAGTTAAATCTCTGTGTTATCCAGTTTAAAACAGCAGTACAAGGGAATTTTTTATACCTTTCTCCTATTTAATTACAGGGGAGTTACTACTATAGATATGAATTATGAAATATTTTATATAAATATATAGGATGCAACAGCTAGCAATAGTTCTAGAGATTTCCAAGGCTTTTACTCACAAAGTAACTTTGACTCAATTTAATTAGATAGTATCTTTTTCACTTTTAGCTGAGCCTAGCAAAGATATGTTAAGAAATGTTGTATAGTTTAATTTGTCCATATTGTTAGGCCATCAAATTTATCCTTAAAACCTAACAATCCTTTTGAGGCTGTTTTCTTTAGGACTGGCTAAATACTCATGATGATTATGATGCAATAATTGATGGTGCAAATGTTGGATTTTACCAACAAAATTTTGCAGATGGCGGATTCTGTCTGTCCCAGGTTCATACATCATCTGAAATTCTGAATCTTGACGTAAATTTACATGTTTTCTGTCTAATATGATAATCAATACCTGCTAATATTGATAAATATGATTTGCTTTCATGATTCAGCTTGAAATTGTTGTTGAAGAATTCAAAAGAAGACAGGGAAAGACTCCACTTGTTGTTTTGCATAAAAAGCGCCTTTCAACACTCATGGGGAACCCTTTGTACAGAGTGGTACTTGCAAATTGGCGTTCTCAAGGGGCACTTTATGCAACACCAAATGGATCAAATGATGATTGGTATGGTATGCATGTTTCCATATCTGTGTGGTTCATGTAGATTTTTGATAGAAATAACCTTGTTGCATTTGGGTGAATATTAATGTTAGAAAACTAATATACACAATACAACATGTAATTACTTGATCTTAAAATTTGTCTGATACCATGCAAAAACCCTCTTTTACCATAAATACAATAGAGTTGCCTAATAGTGTGGTATTTGGGATTGATCCAGACTGGTGACATTTCACGAATCCAGATTAGTAATTCATTTTTCCGAATTGAAACAGGCTTGTGTTTCAGCCAATTTAGTGTTTTGGTCAATTTTCATGTCAGATTGTGATCCAGTTTGGTGGATTGTCCAACACAACTGTGTCTTATTACTTACAGGTGTTTGAGCCAGGCCTGGATTTCTGTCTGATGTATTGCTGTAGCAAACATAGTAGCTGAAGCTCTTCTATTCTCCCCCATGAAAACTTCTATCTTGATAGATCCAGTGGAAAACGGCTTGATCTTGCCTAGATCTAGCCAAGCCAGCCACACATGATGAATCCATAGGTTGCAGCCAACTAGGACTGACCATTGACATTGACCATCAAAGGTGTTGGCCAACTTGACAGGAGTGTTGACAGACTTCTAACACATCAGGCAGATTGACCAATGGACCCTCACACTTGATTGCAGAAGACTGCGAGACATGTGCCTTTTGATGGGGAATCACGTGGCTTCTAACAGATGGATGAAATGAAGCAACAACCATTGACATCTATGTCAGCAGCCATCGACACTGGCATTTCATGAATTTCATAGCCTAGATGAGGGAATATGAGAATCAATTATATGGATGTGAATCTTAAAATTTGCTAAAGATGTTTAAGTTAGTTGACTTAGTCATTCCAGGTATATGCTGCCTCAGAATAACCTAAGTGAAGAAAATCTGCCTTCTGAACAAAGTCTGCAAAGTCCTGGATATCACATTGATTGACCGGTCTACCTTTAGCTTTATCCTCTTTAAGAATACCATTGTAGTAGAGCAGCAAATAGGAAGATCAATCTATTGAATTATCTGCAAGACCTTTCTCCATGCTTCCTTACCTTTCTTCTAGGAGCCCCATACACTCCAATCAGCAGCCAATCATCCTTGCATCCTTATCCATAATCTATTGCAAAATTAGAATTTTTTTGAAGAATTTTAATACCAATACTTTCCTCACGGAATAGCACAGTCCTGCTATTCCTTCCACCAGAATCACACAACTTCCCTTCAAGACTAGCTTATCCAGGATCTTTGTTGAAGCTTCCTATGAACAATGAGTTTCAAAAATGGAAGCCACTTCTGCAGAGGTTGAGTTGAGGAGTCTTTGAAGGTGACAAATTGCCTGGGAACTCAATCTCTGGGCATTCTAGGTGATAAGTCACATTGTTGTTCATGCAGCTCCCCTCTGGGAGCCACATGGATCACATTGGTGTTGATTTCCCCCAAGGCAACTCTGCTGACAATCACTCCTGTTTCTTAACTTGTTCTACCAGGGTATCTTAATCTCTGACTTTTCCCTTGGCCTATCCTTTACCTCTGTCTGTAGATCATCCAAAGTCTTCTTCTTTTCCCTCACTGGAGGCATCAAAATCACCATTTTCGTGAAGGCATTCCATGGGCTTAGCTTTTGGCAGGCTTCTGGTCCATTGTGCGATTTTTGGGGCTTCCATAACTTTCAAAAGCCCAACCACCTTCATCTCCATTTTATGGTCCAATTCACTATTGCTCACTATCTCCATCCTCATCTTCATTTCTAATATATTATATGACTCCCATTCAAAAACTGGGGTTTTACCCCCAAAAGGTGCGAAGGTTTCAAACTTTAGATTCTCTGTGATCTATGTTGGATTCAATGCCCTCCGTGCTCTGAACAGATACTCCATATTAGCCACCTTCTAGGATTTCTGTCCAAACCTTGAAATGCACTCATTTCCTCCATTCTTCAATCTATGCAGACTCTTCCCTAGTGATCTATTACCATAAGGCATGTTCCAAGTATCCTCCAGTGTGAATAAGCTAAAAGAACGAGAGGGAGAGGGAGAAAACCTGATCTGAAGCAAGGGAGAAATCATAGTCTGAGTTATCATTTGTTTATTGTTGTGTTTGTCAATTTTCTCGTTAAGCTCTTTTATTGAGTCTTGAGAGTACAGTGTAAGCAAAGAATTTTCATTCTATTTGTTAAGTATTTGGCCACGTAGTTTAGCTGGTACAACCAAGTAATGACAGTTATCTCTCAAGAAATAAAAAGAATGATGGCCCTTATTTTTGTTCTAGGTATTGGCTTTATGCTGCAGTAAAACTGAAGTGTTTGCTTGTGACAAATGATGAAATGAGAGATCACATTTTTGAGCTCCTGGTTGGAAACTTTTTCCCCAAGTGGAAGGAGAGACATCAAGTAAGTATATTAAAGAAAGAATCATGTGTTTTCATTATGCTGTTACTGATGACTTATGAGAATAGAATGCAAATTCTTATAAACATTTTTGAATAGGGATGCAAAAAGATGGATACAGTACAAATACAGTGGTTTCCATATCTATATCCGTTTATGATTTGAATACAGCTACAGATATAGGTATGATACGGATAGCTAATTTGAAATCCATATCCTTAAAAAACAGATATGATTACAGTTTGGATGCTAGATAAATGGATATGAATTTTTATTAGATACAAATACGGTATGGATATTAGATCAAATAGATACAAAATTATATTGAATGGAAATAAAAAAGAAATAAGATGAAAAGGGTATGGATTTATGTTACGTACAAGTATGAATAAAATATTAAAATACATATATAATTTGAAATACAAATAATATTATTGCTTCTAACTATGATCCTAATATGGATTCTGGTATACAAATTTAAAAAGTCAAATCTTCTTGCTTCAAGCTGTGATTTAGATTCTCAATAACCAATAATCATCTAATTCTATTGTATAATATTTATGCGATGTCATGTTAGTATCTTATATTATTTATTCACGCAACCTAAGGTCTAAACTTATAATTCATAAATGAAAGTTATTAAATTAAAATAATATTAGCTAATATTATATTGAAATTAATATTAACCAATATTTTATTAAATTTATAAGTTGTAGGACTTAAGATTACATTAAAATTAGTATATATACACAATTAAGTAATAGAGTTATATGACCTAAGTAGTTATCTAGTATGCTTTACCTTATTCACCATTAGGTAATGCCACATTTTAGCCATTGATGTCATATAAAGTTGAATACAGAAGTTCCGAAACTACCATATGAAAACCACTGATCATGAGAAACTACCATTTACTTGAATTTTAAACCAAAAGGAAGGTAACACCAGTTAGAACATGTGGCCTTACCAAATATCGAAGAATGGGTATCATGCACAAATTGATCTAAACGAGTCATTATCACTTAACACTTGAGGATTTGAAATGTGTTTCAATTATTAAGGAACTAACAAAATTTCACATGGCTTTATGACTTTGTTTGCAAAGTCTGGATGTAAACGTAATTTACTCATTTTTCTCTTTGACGTGGATGTAGTTTTGATTTTTAATTATTAATAACCAAGGACACATCTTGATTCACGAGCAATCACAGTATTCATTCAGCAAGGAATATTTTGGAAAAGTGTTCTGGTTGCCTTATTGTCAAAATTGACCCAGTTTTTGAAACATTTCTCTTTTTTCAACAATCATGCGAAATAGATTTTGCAAAATAAACAATCATACCTGCCATTATAAAAAAAAATCATAGGAAATGTGCTTGAACTCGTGATTTCAAGATGTTTTCACTAATTTATATTTTATAATTGAACATGGTAAGTGAACCAATAAACTTTTGTTTTTTCTTTTGTGAGCTAAAATAGCCTCAGGCCATTTATTTATACATCTCCCTCAAGATGAAAGAACCAAGCTTGATATTAAGACACGGTAGTGTGTTTTCCTTGACTATGGGTAGGATGATTTTGGCATATAAAATAGCCTCAGGTCATTTATTTGATAAAAAAAAAATTTAAACTTGATGTTATTTCAAATTTTTGATCATTTGAAACGAAATGTTATCAATACCTCTTGCAGGTCAGATATACTTTTATCAAAGGATCAATAAAGGTTGAGATGCCCCATTCATACTCGACAGTAATTCAGGTTATATCTTCTTTTGTTAGTAAATATGCTCTCTGGGTTTTTATGTTATAGAATTAACGCTAAATTGTATAAATTTAGGGATCTACTTCATAAATTGCATACTCTGTGGGTTTTATCTTGTGATCATATTTCATAAATTTTTTTATTTAATTTTTAATGTATAAAGTTATTTCATCAACGTATAGGAATCCGTAAAGGGCTCTTGGCATGTGCCATTAAACGGAAACTGTGAAGAGAGATTGAGAACGTGGCTGTGTACGAAAAGATGTCAGTCAAAAGAAGATTCTGATAATGTAGTACAGATGCTCGACTCCAAAAGCGACTTGCCCCAAATGGATGATTGTAGAGCTAGTTGCTTGGGAAAAAGAAAAGGTAGGTCCTAAGGTCTTTGACCGTTTCTTGAATAGAAGTATCAATTACAGATGCAAAATTTTGATCTTTTTGGTAGTTGTAATTTGTGGTTGCGGCTTCCACAATTTATTTTTTGGAACGAACGTCTGGAATAGAACAATTATTATCATATTTCCTGAAACAGAACTACCGAACAGCTTGCCCTTTTCGTTTAATTTTCTTATTTGAAGCATGCAATTGATGTACAATACACGGCAATATAACGATCAGCTCTTGGCGCTGTGCATTTCAGAAACAAGTTTGAAAAGGCATTAAAGTTTCGTCCTGTGTTGGTTCTTTTTCCCCTTCAGTGCAATCAGTTTATGTTGTCAATGAGCTTGAAAGTTTGCTTACAAAATGACGTTGTTTGTCTAAGAGAGGCAATGCATCTGGATAAAAAACGTAAATTACGGCACAATTGTCTCTACGAAATACGAACTCAGGTCAAATATCTACTACGACACAGGGGCAGCTCGCGATGACACCCCTTTTGGGAGTACCGCTTTGACCTCCTTCCGCTTCATGTTATAGAAAACATCCATTCGGTAGATCACCTTGCCAAAGACAACTTGTCTCCCGTCCAACCTATTCTTTCAACGAAGAACATAGAAACACAGAACGCATACAATGAAGAATCCATTAGAAAATGCAGCATTTCTCACCAGCTAGTGGTAACTGTTGTGATAAAGAACTGTGAGCCGTTAGTATCTGGTCTTTCTTTTGCTTTTGGTTGTCGAGAAATGAAGGCCTCTTCGGAAAGACCAACGTTTCCTCTGGAGATATTGTGAGACAACCAGACCTTCATGGCCCTGTTTTTTTGTAGACGAAACTTATTTCTAATTAATAAAATTCACCCTATTTTTTCAAAAAAATAATCCACAAATTTCAGGGAACTGTTATTTTCATACTATTTTCTTTGCAAATTCCCTAGGGGTTGTATTAGTAATATGTCAATATTTCATTTCTTGTCAAGTGACAAAATGCAATTTTCCATTGTAGATGCATATGTTGACCAATGTTTATAAAACTTCGATTGAAGTTTGTGGTAGTGGTAGAACTACTAATGCTAGAGCTAACCTGGCCTAAAAAGCATCAACCTGTTCAAGTTACAAGTCAAGTAAGGTCAACCTACATGCCCTATTTTTTAAATATATATATATATATATGTAATATAAACAATAAACTTCAAATAGATCAAAGTTTTTTATATTTTTAAACTTTGATTGAATCAAAGTTTAACTTTAATTCGATTGAAGTTTTTTATATTTTTTTAAAACTTAGGTTAGACTGAAGTTGAACTTTGGTTCGACCAAAGTTTTTGATTTTTTTATATTTCTTTTTTGATTTTATATTAAAATAAAAAATAAAAATAAAAATTTAATGTTATTAATCATTTGTAGACATTATTTTATTTATAAATACATGAACACATTAACATCAAGATCAATACATCATTAACTCATCATTCATGATTCAATATTCATCAATACATTCAAGCATAAGTCATAAAGTTAAAATAATTATTTTATTTCTGAATTGAAATTAAAAATACTTATTTTTGTAATTACATCAAATATTTTTACATTTAATGTACATAATTACATTCAAATATTTAAATTTACAAATTCATTAGTGAAGTCATCTTACTATTGCTATCCATGAACACGAACAAATTCTTAATATTTAACACACATTAATACTTCTAAAATATCATTATAAATTTGAGTGACCATGTCAATAAGTTCAACATGATTCAAATGTAGTTGTAGTCAGTTAACATCATGTTCGATGACAAGGTAAGGGCTTTGATTTTGTCACTACCTAAAAGTTGGAACACCATAGTGACCAATGTTAGCAGCTCATTAGGTCATAAGAGTCTAAAGTTTAGCAACATTAGGGATCTAATCCTAAGAGAGGAAATCTGGAGGAGATGTTCCAAAAATTCAGGTCCTAGTTCGATAGCTCTCAATGTTGAGTCTAAAGGGAGAATTCATTCAAAAGGTAAGAAATCTAAGGGTAGATCCAAGTCTAGAATAATAAGCAAGGTTAGGTTAGACATCAAGTATTGGAACAACGATCAATGGAGGCACTTCAAGTCTTAGTATAGGGCTCCCAAGAAGAATAGTAAGAGTAGGGAATTGGTGGGAGTTGTAGCTAACACTCTCTTAGAGAGTTCAGATGATGCACTAATTTGTTGTATTGACAGCTCCATAGATACTTGAGTGCTAGACTCAGGAGCATTGTTTCACACCGCTTATGGGAAGGAGTTGTTTCATAACTATCATGCAACACCAGTTAAGAAGGTGTATTATTCTTTATGTTTTATAATTTTGCTGCAAGTGTATGATATCTGAAGTAGTAGTATGTAAGTACAAGTTTGTCCTTAAGGAAATGGTAAATTGTTTGTTGAATTTTATTTTTAATTTAAGTGCAATCTTATAAGGTCTTAAATAAATTCCTTAATTATTCTTAAAATTCAAGGGAAAATGATTTATAACTTTTAACTTAAATTTAGGAACTCCTATTGCAATTTCTAGAAAAATTTGTAAAACTAAAGGGAAGTTAGAATTTTATGTTAGTTTTTACTTAGTCTTAAGAAGTATTTGTTAGGATCATATGGACTTACCAAGAGGGTGAATGGTGAGTGTATTATTTTTACAATTAATTTAACTTAATTATGATATTGTGAATATGTATGCTATGTTAATTTTAATGATTCTTAAATAGTTAATACAGAAAAACTAAAGCATAGAATAAAGAGCACATAAGAGAACTTTTAGGTGGTTCACTACTAATTTTTAGTCCACCCTTAAGACATTGCTTGGGTTTCACTAAGTGATTAACCGCTTACACACTTGCTTTCAGGTCGAAGTAAGAACCAACCTCTAGAGCTTTCTGATTGTAGCTGTAGGAAATGTTTATACTTAAGAGGGGGTGAATTAAATATGTCACAAATTTTTCTTATTTTTTGGTCCCTTTTTAAATCTAGTTAATGTAGAAATAAAATAAAGATTAAATCACACAGACAATTTATACTGGTTCCCCTCAACTAGGGTACGTCTACTCCTTGAGTCTCTATTCAAGAATTCACTATCTTTAGGAGTTTTTGGTTAACTCAAAACCTAGTGTACTACAGCTTTACTCAAAAATAAAATCAACTTAACTAGACATTGATCCTCCATCAAGTTCTCCCTCTAACTATACGGACCCTCGTATAGTTACCGTGCTAACTATACAAATGTTACTCGAAACTCTTCTAAAAGAACACCTTTCAGAGTTTCCTCCACAACACCCCTTGTGGATAGGTTCTCTTCTCAATTTACGATGTAATGCAAAAAGGAATTAATCATAAAAGCATAAACATAATAAAAACTTTCCTCTTGTAGATACAACAATCTTTGAATCTTTAGGAAATAGCTTTGTTATTGTGGAGTTCCTTCGAATGACTTTCAACTCTCGTTCTCCAAGTATCTTCAAGACTTCTAAGAATTTTCTCTTTAGAGTTACTATCGAAAGGAACTCAACTTTTAACTTTGATTTTACTCAAATTATATTACATAAAGAACTCTAACTAATTACACACGATCCTACATACATGTTCCTTCTTTTTCAAATTTCCTATAATTGCTTATTACGTGAATGGTAGAAAAATAATTGACTCGTGGAGTTAGTGTAACTCAACAGACTTACTCCGTAGACTTAATTGTAACTCAACAAACCTACCTTGTGGACTTAACTGTAACTCAACGGACTTACTTCATTAAGTTAAGTTTTACTCAATAGACTTGTTTAGTTTCTAGATTTTATTTATTTATTATTATTCAAACCACGATCTTCAATCTTGATTTTATCAAATTGATCTCTGATTGCCATCTTGATTTTATTAAATTGATCTCTAATTGCTATCTGTAAATATTTGATCGAGTCTTTAGAAATATGGTAGAATGTGTGTGAGTGCAAGTGTGCCACATGTCATCTGCAAAATAAAGAATCTTGTAATAAACTTTGATTAAATAAAAGAAGCAATTATTGATTTATCAAAGTGAAAACATTATGACCCTTTGTAAAGTTATGGGCATAACTTTATAAGCTCATGTATAGCAGAATATTACGAACATCTATAAACTTATCCTTATAACTTTACGAACCCTTATATACTAACACATGTAAAGCACAATTGTTTATCTTTAACAAATTGCATATACTAGACTTATAACTTTACAAACCCCTTAAGAGATAATCTTACGGAGGTTCGTCAAGTTTTCCTTATAACTTTACAAATTCTATATATCATAAGTTTACGAAGATTTGTAACGTTAAAGTCAAAACTTTATGAGCTTAAGATTCATAACTTATATATATATGTAACTTTATAACTTTACGAATGTCTGTAAAGTTATCCTTATAACTTTACGAGTCTTTATAAAATTATATACTTAGATAAATTCTAGAGTTATAAATCAGTGTTATGAATCAGATAAGTTTACGATTTCTATAATGTTAATTATATAACTTTACGGTAGTTTGTAAACTTATGGACTTGATACTATTCTAAAGTTCATCATTTTACATAATTGAAGTATAAATCATTTTGTCAATCATCAAAATATAAACATATTAATAGATAAGAACATTATCCCTAATAGTAGCTCTAACCAACACCTTTCAGAAGTTTTCAGGTTGAAACTTCAGCAAACCAACGAGTTTTTCTTTAATTAGAGATTTGAGAGTAGAGAACTTTTTCTACTTAAGTCAGCTTGAGGAATCTTCAACTTGAGCTTGATGTAATCTTCAACTTGAGCTTGATGTATCTGTAAGGATTTTGAGACTTTCTTTTTACTCAACAGCTCTCACTATATATGTGTGTATATGATAATCGTTATCTATATTTTTCATCTATTGATCATTCTTATACCAAGATCAAATTTCTTTCAATGATATTCTATCTATTATACTTGCTAATTGCTCAGTCCTAAAAATATTAAGTTATTGTTTAGTAAAATATATTTCTGAAACCTTACGAAGTTATCTATTTTTTGGAATGTTTTGTTTGAAATCTTTCGAAAACTTCCATGAAACTATCCAAAGGTTCGAATAGTTATTCCTTTTGGCTTATCACATGAATCTTTAAGTTCTGCATTTGAGGTCTTTTAAATTTAGACTATTCAACTTGAAACCTTCTAAAATTATCTATCTTTTGGACTATTTCATTTGAAACCTTCCGAAGATGTCTTGAAACTATCCAAAGACTCAAGACTCCCTTCTTTCATTCTTGTCATGTGAGTTTTTAAGTTAGGAACTTGAGATCATTTAAGTTTGGAGAGTTCAGTATGAAACCTTCTGAAATTACCTGTTTTACAGACTGTTTCATTTGAAATCTTTTGAAAACATCTTGAAGTTATTTGAATGTCTTGACCGTCTTTGCAATTATTCTATAGTTTAAATTTTAGATAGTTTCAACTTGAAACCTTCTAAAGAACTATGAAACCTTCCAATTTACAAGAAGTCCTTCCAATCAGTTCTAAAACTATCTAGAATAGTGTGAAACCTTTCATCCCAATAAATGACAAACTCAAGTAGCTATTGTAGCTAGCTAGTGCCATGTTGAGATAAAACTACTCAAGCTCAAAACTAGAGGCTTACACTACATCCATAATAGGATCACCATGGTCACCATCCTAGTTGCCACTATGACGTTTGCAGTCAAGCTCAACCCCTTGGGAGGTGTTTACCAGATCAATGACACTTTGAAGGACCTTGTTGCCAAAGTTGTCACACCCTAATCAAGAGCATAACAAACACCACATTAATATAGGAAGGAAGAATTCACATATAAAATTATTAAAATGTGTGAATAAAATTCCTTAATATTAATGCAAGGTAGGCACTTGTAAAGAGGTATAAAACACATATCTATATATGCACAATATCCATAAAACTTTTTCATAAAGTTTCAAAATACTACAAATATACATATATCTACAAGTAACAAATTTAACAGCTATTAAATTAACATCAAACACAACTAATGTACATAACTATCCCATCCAACTAACGTCCTTCCAAGGTATTACGAGGGAAACCTAAATCATGAGAAAACCAAAAATGAGCTAAATACTTAGTAAGAAATTCACTATAGAATCAATATATCATTTAAGTAGTATACCAAAAATGAACTTACATAATTAATAAAATGTATGCTATACAATATGATCCTAATACATATAATCCTAGGGTAGCCTACCATAGCTTAGATATTCTTCAATGATCCTAGTGTGCTATAGTTGCCCTAGGTAGTAAGCTAAATCTAGTCACATACCAATCTTGTGACGAGGTAACAGTCGCATATCAACCTTGTGACGAGGTAATAGTTACATACCAATCTTATAATAGGGTAATAGTCATATACCAATCCTATGATATAGCAATAGTCACATATCAACTTTGTGATGGGATAATGATTACATCTCAATCCTGTGATAGGATTTGTAGTAGTCACATTAACCTTTTGAATAGTATCAATAGTTATTTAATCATACATAATAATAAACTGATCATATATAATATCAATTATATATTTTTATATACATGTATGATAAAAGAAAACTTATTGAATTATTATGTAAGATAATTTAAATCATTTAAGTAATCCATATATTATTTAACTAACATTAATTAGATAAGATAGATTACTTACCAATATCTCTAAATTTTTCTTCGTCTGTTTCTTGTTTCTTCCTCCTTCCTTCTCTCTCTCTCTCTCTCTCTCTCTTTTGATGGCCTCAACAGCGGTGAAAATAATTCATCGTCGAAGTGCCGCCTTATTATTTATATGAGGCGGTGAATACATCGCCTCAAATTTAATTAGTTTTTTTTTTTCTATACAAACATCACATAGGCTAACTACGGCGTTCATGATCTTTAAGGTCAGCAACGACATCATGCTCTTCTCCTCCCTCGCCATCGTTGTCGTCGTCGTCAGCATCATCTCGTTCAAAAAGAAGACAATGATGCGGCTACTAACCTTGATGGACAAGGTGATGTGGGGATCGGTATCGTCCATGGTGGTTGCCTACCACGCGGCTACTTTGATGATGGTCCTGATGGAGAGGGGGACGGTGTGAGTGATGGCAGTGGTGTTAGGCTTGATGGAAAGTGACCTAAAAATCAAGCAAGAAAATGACAACAAATCAACTAATCTTAAAGAATTTATAAAGTTCTATTTTTCAAACCAAAAGGCTCAAGACATGCATCATCATCATCATCCAACTATATGGAGAATAAACTACTTAAATGCAAATCTCAAGTAATGGCAATCACAAATGGCTTCAACTATTGATAGCATCAACAAGAGTTTGAAGCTACCTTCTTGTGTGAGTCAACAATGGAGGAAGATCACCAAGCACTGACCACTAGTTAGGTTGCATGTCGTTTGCCACGATCTACTCTGCATGAGTGAACACTAACTGCCCATTACAGCCATGCAAGCCACTGGATGCACGTCTCCCATTGCTGTCACATTGATCTCCGAAAGGATCGTCTCCCTCTCTCTCTCTCTCCTTGAGTGTGGAACGAACGAAGGAATGAACCCCCCCCCACTACCCTCATCGCCAAAACCCTCAAAAAACCTGATCCCTTTTTCTCTCTCATTTTTCTCTTGCCATCAATTTCCACAACCATCCCATTCAAATTGGGATGGGAAATATTGCATATAGCCCCCTACATAATCAGAAAATAAGAGGGTCACAATAAAGAATGGGTCACAAAGGAAAGTAGATGGGGGAATGTCCCAACAATCTTCCCCTCCAATCATCTACCAGGGTCATTCTCCAAGACTTGCAATCTAAGCATAGATGCTCAGCTTGTCTCTAGATACATCTTTAGTAAGCATGTCTACTCCATTATCATTGGTGTGAATTTTCTTAAACATAATCTCCTTGGAGTTGATTACATCTCGAATCTAATGATATTTGATTTGTATATGCTTGGAACTAGAGTAAAAAGATAAGTTTTTGCTCAAATGAACTTTACTTTAATTGTCGCCAAACAACACAAACTCATCCTGCAACAAACCAATTTCCCAAAGTAATCTCTTCAACTAGAGTAACTCTTTACAAGCTTTAGTGGTTACTATAAATTCTGTCTCTGTAGTGGACAAGACAATGCACTTCTGAAGTCTAGATTGTCAAGAGACAACTCCTCCTGCATAAGTAAACAAATATCTAGATGTAGACTTTGAGCTATCCACTTCACCTACCATATTTGAATCAGTAAAATCAACCAAAGTTGGTTCTCCATCACCAAAATAGTTCTTCAAACTTGAAGTCCCACAAAGGTACCTTAGAATCCATTAAATTGCTTCCCAATGTCGTTCTCTTAGATTCGATAGGAATCTACTCACAGTACTAACAACATAAACAATATCAGGTTTGGTACATACCATGCCATACATCAAGCTCCCAACAGCAAATGCATAAGGGATTTTCTCTATTTCCTCTCTCTTCTCATTTGTGGAGGGTGATTACTTTTTTCTCAATTTAAATTAAGTAGCTAGAGGGGAACTTACTAGTTCAACATCATCCATACCAAATTTTTGAAGTACCTTTTTAATGTACTTCTCTTATGACAAGAAGAATTTCTTAGAATTTCTGTCTCTTTCAATCTCAATCCCAAGAATCTTCTTAGCAAGTCCCAAGTCTTTCATAGCAAAAGACCCATGCAATATTTCCTTCAATTTTGCAATCTTTGACCTATCCTTGCCAATAATAAGAATATCATCTACATAGAGCAACAAAATGATAAAATTTCTAGGAGAAAAGTATTTAACAAAAACACAATGGTCGTTACTACATTTCTTGTAGCCATTCTCCCCCATAACAGAGTTAAATTTCAAATACCATTGTCTTGGGATTTGTTTTAGGCCATAAAAACTTTTCTTTAACCTGCACACTAAGTCTTCCTTGCCTTGCTCAATGAATCCCTCTAGTTGCTCCATGTAGATTTCCTCCTCCAAGTCTCCATGAAGGAAGGTGGTCTTTACATCCATTTGCTCTATCTCCAAGTCATGACTAACTGCTAAAGCAAGGATTGCTTTAATGGAAGCCATCTTCACCATAGGTGAGAAGATCTCATCGAAATCAATGCCCTTCTTTTGTGTAAAACCTTTTACAACTAGTCTTGCTCTATAAGTTGGATGTGGACTGTACTCCTATTCCTTGATTCTATAAACCCATTTATTCTTGAGTGCTTTCTTACCATTAGGCAACTTCACCAACTCATATGTTTGACTCTCAAGCAAGGAACTCATCTCCTCTTACATGGAGTCCATCCACTCCTTAGCATTCTTCCCTACCATTGCATCTACATAGCACTCTAGTTCTACCTCATCAGATAGTAGCACCACAAACTCATCTAAAGGATACCTGGTAGATGGGGTCTTGTCTCTAGCTGATCTTTTGAGTAGATTTTCTGGTGGTTCTTTTTGCACAGGTGGTTCTTCTTGATTGTATTGTTGTGAAAAGTTAAATCTTAAACTTGTTTATACAGTGGTGCCAGAAAACTTGTTTAATTTATTTTTATACTTATATCAATAATTACTTTTAGAAGTAAACAAACAACCTTTCACACAAATTAGATATTAAATCCAATTTGTATTTTAACTACATGTGTACAATGTATATTGTATTTGTGTGCATGTACAAGTCGATCTCACAGAGATTGAGTAAGAATTGTGTACTATTTCAATTTTTATATTAGAGTTTATATGTGTTCAGTTAAGCACTCCGTTGAGTTATAGTTAACATAATGGACCTAGTTCGTGGAGTTATGGTTAACTCAACGGACTAACCTCATGGACTTAAGTTAACTCCACAAGTCTACCTTTCCAGTTAAATAACGTTATTTATAGAGGAATTCAACTAACCATTGAGTGGTTCCACAGAATGTAAATAACATCAATTAAGCTCTTTAATGTTAGTTAATATTAGATTTATCATTAAGTAACACTAACATTCAGATATTTCAAACAGTAACCATTAAAATCTTTAAGTATCTAGAACGAATCAATTTTAGTAAATAATAAAACTATTTTCTATTTTTTGAATCAAACAAACATAAAACATTTACAATACTGACAATGATAACATTAATCATGATACAAAACAAACAATACAACACTTTAATACTAAATGTAAACACAGATAATTTGTTGTTTTTGGTATTTTGTTTTGATATGTTCCTGAAGATGAACGAAAGGTGAAATGTAAAAAACTCTATCAACAGTAAAAACATTCGTCATTACATACGACGTGATTACACCACTGAAAACTTAATCACTTACAATCTTGCCTCCTCTCCCTATAGAATTGTGAATCAATAATTGTAAAATGATCTCCTCTTCAACATACTGGCATCAACCCGAAACCAAAGCTTGAAGCTTTACGATCTCCTGAGATATGAGTTGGTGCTTGGTGAAATGACTTCCCTTTTCGTGACGCGATCACTCCTCACAATGGTTGTCAATCACCGTGTTTGGCTCGGAATCGACCCGACATCAAGAAAGTATTCTCACAAACCTCCGATAGTTGGTGATTTTGGTGGTAGTGTGGAGCTTCAAGGAACTTCCGATGCTTCCTATAGTTAGCGTGGTTCTTTACCTCTACACACACACCTTTTCTTCATCTTTCTCCTTTTCTTTTATATTTCTTTCTATAGTAACTGCTTCTGCTTAGATGATCGGTTGAATTTCCTTCATTCATATTAACAATGGTGATTTCTTCTTCGTTCCATGAGTGAATTCCTACGTGATACGTGCAATCGTGATTTTCTTTTGAATTTCCTGTTTCTACAACTGCTATAGTGGCATATTAGAAAATAAATGGTTCGTGGAGTTACAGATAACTCAACGGACTTACTTCGTTGATTTAACTATAAAACACGTGCAATAAAGAAATAACTTATAAGCTACTAACACAACGTGTTACCTTAGTGTATATTCAAGTAACTCAACGTGTATAGTTATGCTAACTTAACGAGTTAAACATATGTAGCTCACGTGACATATTAAAGTATTTAAATTCAACACGTGCATAATTCTAACTTAACGAGTTTAGATATACAACTTATGATTTTTACTCACTAACTCAATGAGTTGTTATTTGTTCTTTTTACACCTTTAAGCCTTTAACTCAATGAGTTGTTATTTGTTCTTTTTACACCTTTAAGCCTTTAACTCAATGAGTTGTTACTATGTACCTAAATATTCTTTTAGCATTTAAAACATAACTGTCCGATATATTAAATATAACTCTCCGAAATAACAGAAAATTCAGATACTTAAGGATTAAAAACCTGCAACTTACCGATAGTTCAAAAATGTACTTAATTAACGCTAATTCCTTGAAATTATGCAGATTCTTTCATTAAAGCATATAACAGTGTAATTATAACATAATAGCTTAATTCTCATATGATAAGCTAAATATTATGCAATTAATCATCATTTAATCGTTAATATTATGCACTTTTTCATTCTAAACATTGATCATGATCTATTGTATCTTCATTCTATGCTTGGGGAGCTTCTTGTCCACCTGTGTCTGCATCATCTTCATCAACCACAACATCTTGTTGAGTTGGAACTGGTGTGGGGTTTACATCAATCAAGTCTCTCTGATGTTGAGTAGCTTCAATTGGTGCTTTGTCAATATTCTCAATTGTTTAATTTTCAACAAACACAACATCACAGCTCTTGATTACCTTTTTAGCTATATGATCATATAGCTTGTAGCCAAAATCATCCTATCCATAGCCAAGGAAAACACACTATCGTGTCTTCATATCAAGCTTGGTTCTTTCATCTTGAGGGAGATGTACAAATGCCTTGCATCTGAACACCTTCAGATGCTCATAGGAGACTTCTTTATGATACCAAACTTTATTTGGGACATCCCCTTGCAAAACATAACATGGTGAAAGATTAATGAGATAAATAATGGCCATTAGAGCCTCACCCCAAAAGGATCTGGGTAGCTTTGCTTGTGAAGACAAGCATCTCATCTTCTCCACTATAGTTTGATTGAATCTTTCAACAACTCCATTCAACTGTGGTGTCTTTGGAGGAGTCTTTTGGTGCTTCATCCCTTGTTTCCTATAATAGGCATCAAAGGGTCCACAATATTCCCCTCCATTATCAATTCGAATGCACTTTAATTTCTTGCTTGTTTGCCTTTCAACTAACACTTGAAAATTTTTAAATGCCTTAAGGACCTGATCCTTGGACTTCAAGGGATAAGCCTAGATCTTCCTAGAGGAATCATCAATAAATGTGACAAAGTATCTAGCTCCACCATGTGTCATCACTTTCATTGGCCCATACACATCAGAATGAATCAGCTCTAATAATTCTAATTTCTTTGAAAAGGTCTAACTCTTGAAGGCAACTCCATGCTGCTTCCCTACCAAACAGTTTGCACAATGTTCAAAATGCACATCCTTCAGCTTTGACAGAAGCTTTGCTTTCAAGAGTGTTGACATCCCCTTCTCACTCATGTGGCTAAGTCTCTTGTGCTATAGCACAATCTGATCTTCACTTTCTAAAGCATTTACAATTGCATTAGAAAGTTTACCATGGATATAATAAAGACGAGATACTTTTTCACCTTTGGCTACAATCATATTTCCTTTGGTGAGCTTGAACTTGTCATCTCCAATGTTGATAGTGTAGCCTTCCTCATCAAGACCTTCAACTGAAATGTTGTTGAGTCTCAAAGACTCAACATGTCTAATGGATTTGAGGACCAACTTTGTGCCAACTACTGTTGTCAAATGCACATCCCCTTTTCTAATAATCTTGGCTTTGTCATTGTTGCCCATCTTCACGATCCCAAAATCTCTTGCAACATAAGATGTGGAGAGGTCCCTTTGAGATGTAGTATGAATAATGGCTCCACTATCAAACACCCAAGTTGTCTCATCTCCACCAAGAAGACTAATGGCTTCATCTATGACCAAAAGTAATTCTCCAATAGTAGTAGCAATACCTTTACTATCACTTTCATTACCTTGCTGTGGATGCTTCTTCTCTTTCTTCTTGTCTTTCTTTTGCTTTTGATAGAATCTTCTAATGTGACCCTTTTTGTTTGTGTTTTCCCAGCACTACACTAGAAAAACTTGGATTTGTTATTTTTGTTTTTACTTAGTTAATTTATCTTTATGCCTATTCTCTCTTTTAGAAGTAAACAAACAACCTTTAAGATAATTTAGATATTAATTTCAATTTGTACTTTAATTGCAAGTGTACAGTGTCTATTGTATCAGTGTGCAACTACAGGTCGATCCCATAGGAAATTGCTGAAGAACTTGAGAACTGTTCATTTGTTAACAATCAAATTTATATATTCAATAAGCTCTCCATTGACTTACAGTTAACTCAACGAACTAAGTTCGTTGAGTTATGGCTAACTCAACGGACTAACCTCGTGGACTTAAGTTAACTCCACGAGCCTGTCATTTCTTTTTAATACTGTAATTTACAAAGGAATTCGGCCAACCATTGGGCGATTCCATAGATTGTAAATAACATCAATTAAGCTCTTTAATGTTAGTTAACATTAGATTTATCATTAAGCAATACTAACATTTAGATAATTCAAACAGTAACCATTAAAATCTTTAAGTCTTTTGAACGAACCAATTTCAGTAAACTGTAAAACTAAAATAAACATAAAACAATCACAACACTGACAAAGATAACATTAATCATGATACAACACAAACAATACAACACTCAAATACAACATACAAGCATAGATAAATTGTTTTTGGTATTTTTGTTTTAATATGAACATGGAAATGGGTGAAAGGTGAAATGTAAAGTAATCTCACTTGATAGTAAATACTTTTGACACTACTTGCAATGCGATTACACCACTGAAAATTAAACCACTTACAATCCTGTCTCCTCTCCCTATAGAATCGTGAGTCCAGAATTGCAAGATGATCTCCTCTTCAGCATACAGGCATCAACCCGAAGCCAAGGCTAAAATCTTTACGATCTCCTGAAATATGAGTCGGCACTTGGTGAAAATGGCTTCCTTTCCCGCAATGCGATCACTCCTCACAGTGGTTGTCAGGCACTGTGTTTGGCTTGGAATCGACCTGACATCAGGCAAGTATCCTCACAGACCTTCGATGATTGGTGATTGTGGTGGTGATGATGGTGGTGATGATGATGGTTGGTGTGGTATTTCAGAGAATTGCGACGCCGATCCTCCTCTGCACACACTATCTACCCATCGATCACACACCTTCTTCTTTTTTTCTTCTTTTCTTTTATATTTCTTTAGTAGTAACTGCTTCTGCTTGAATGGTCGGTTGGATTTCCTTCATTCATATTAATGGCGATGCTTTCTTCTCCTTGCGCGATATGTGCAAACGTGTTTTTTTTTTCTCTTCCAACTGTCTGTTCCTACAACCACTACAGTGGCATATTAGAAAATATAAAGAAATAAGCTGCTAACATAACACGTTACCTTAATGTAATATTCATGTAACTCAACGCGTATAGTTATGCTAACTTAACGAGTTAAACATGTGCATCTCACGTGATATTCTAAAGCATTTAAATTCAACACGTGCATAAATTTAATTATCCGATGCTCAAGTGCATTTCAGATACTTATAAACTTAACTATCTGATGCTCAGGTGCATTTCGGATACTTATAAACTTAACTATCCGATGCTCAGGTGCATTTCAGATAGTTATAAATAACTCACCGATATATAACTTAAGTAAATCTACTAGATCTCGACACGTGTCAGCAGCAGTTTAGTCATAAAATAACATTTTGGAGAGTTACAAGTCTAACTATTTGATGCTCAGATGCATTTCGGATAGTTACAGCTAACTGACCGAAAATCCACTTAAGTCAATTTCCCAGAACATGACACGTGTCCTCAACTATTTTATAAATAAAAAGAGATTTTGGAGAGTTACAGGGATAACTATCCGATGCCTAGCTGCAATTTCGGATAGTTATAGATAACTCACCGAAAGTTCACTTAAGTCATTCATTATGGTTTTGACACGTGTACTTCAGGAAATAATAAAATATTCTCTCAAAACATAACTGTTCGGCAATTTAAACATAACTATCTGATACATGTTCAGTATGTTAAACATAACTATCCGAATATGTTCGGTATGTTAAACATAATTGTCCGAAATATCAGAAAATTCGGATACTTAAGAATTTCATAGCTTGCAACTTACCGACAGTTCATAAATGTACTAAATTAACATTAATTCCCCCAAATTAAGCAGATTCTTCAATTAAAACATATAATAGTGCAATTATAACATAATGACTTAATTCTTATATGATAAGCTAAATATTATGCAATTAACCATCATTTAATCGTTAATAATATGCACTTTTTCATTCTAAACACTTCCCCCATACCTAAATTTTGCTAGTCCCTTAGCAAACTAAGATCTAATTAATTGGTCTTTCAAAAAGTGCTAGAATTAATTCTTCCCCTTTGTTTTTCTTCTGTTTAGCATAAAAATATATTCTGTATGTTTTAGTAATCAACCTGCAAATATACTTAGAATATATGCAAATTACGTACAAAGTATATCATCATCACATAAGTGTTAATTATATTATTATTTGTTCTTCTTTTCATCATCTGTCATCCTGAATTTTCTAATAAGATTTCTAGAAGAAATTTCAACATACGAATCAAAGTACAATCCAATTCAATTTGATTAAGACAAATAGAATAAAGAATTGTATCTCCATTAAACAACTTTAAAAGTCAATTCCAGATTCATATTACAGCAATTCTAGATAACAGAAAATATACTCGATTCATAAGATATTTGTATTTCACAAAACACTTGTATCTTTTCAGAATAGTATATGTATATATATATATATATATTTGTATTTTAAAAGTTAATTTGACAAGCTTGAATCATATAAGAGCTTTCTAATGTACCCATGTAACGAGCTTTTAGTCAACAATCCCAAATCTGATCAGGATCTTAAGTTGCCAGATTTCAAGAGTCATTGTTCAGGTCAACAATCCTTACATACCTATTTGCTCAAGTACAAAAGGCTAGTGATCAAATAAGTCAATAAACTCTCAAAATTTTCCTTTTTTTTTTTTTTCTTTCAATCAAACTAGAAACACAAGACAAAACATTAATCACATATTATATATGTATGTATTTCATTAATACAGATGCAGTAAAACACCAATGTCATATAGTCCTACTTCTATTAGTTACTGAAAATATAAATCCATAACAATAAGCTCATACTTTTTCTGTAGTTTAATAAGATGTACACATAAATCATTCTACAAGTTCAATCATTCAAATTAAATGTATCTTTAATCATATGTGTTTCATTTAATCTAGAATTCACTTCTCAGCTCTTTTAGGACTTTAGATAATTTACTGATTTTTTCATTAAGCATTTTGATTTCATTTTAAAATCGTGAAACTGTTAAACTCATGAAATTCAGAAAAAAATAAGATACTATATCTAGATTTGCATAAATAGTAAATTCAATAGCATCTTATATAGCCTTCTAAATATAACATTCAAGCAGTTTATAAAAATTTACAGTCTCATTTATCGGATAGTTACAAGTTCATAAAAATTTTCAATTTCCACAACTTTGCAGTACTATTTTAATTTCTTTAATTAACAAACTTACATGACTATTACTTTAATTATGTCCCCCCCATACCTATATTTTGCATTGTCCTTAATGTAAAAGATTTGACAATAAGTACAGTGATTGTAGCAGGCATGAATACAGTTTTGCTTGATTTAAAATTCAGGATGAGTAATTAGTTACATACCTTGTTTCATTTGTATCTCCTTCTGCATATTCTGATTTTTGATTCTGAAAAACTTTTCATTCACAGATAAAAGCAAAATATAAAACAAAATAATATTTAACAAATATTAATAAATCAGTGTCTTGTGTGGAACCCAGGCTCCTATGCCTTTGGTGGCTCACAAGCAAGCCAGTTGGTTTCCTAGAACAGATACCAACAAACTAGATTGATATTTTATTTTGTTTGTTTTTTTTTATAAAATGAACAAGAAAACTTCATAATTTTTAAAAATAAAAATAAAAATAAATGCAGAATACACACAACATTAAATACACAAAATCACAGCTTAAGAACATGATTGAAAAGTAGAAACAAATGAAATAAATGTATCAGTTCAAGCAAACTTTTTAGGCATAGTTCTTCTTGCGATTAATTTTGTTTTAATGTAGTTCTTGTTCCTTCTTAATTTGTAAACATGTAATATATTATAAATTCCAAATACGAGTGTATTACCATTAATAATATGTAATGCAGAAAGGGATCCTTTTTGGTTCTAGGGTAATGTAGCAGTTTCTATTTCTACATCTATTTCAATATACTCCTCTTCCCACTTCCATTCATTTATGTCTTCCATAATCCATATTTGAAATTTCATCAGTTCATCCCACCATCTTATAAGACATAAAGTAGGATCATCTTCTTCATTATACCACATTCCTATTTGAATTTCATTAAATTCTGCAGATGGTGGTTTAGCTATTTCACTCAGTACAGGTAATATTTCTATATATTCATCATAACTGTCTATGCTCACTATGTATAAATCAGATCTATATGCTATTGATATCTCTATGACTAAATAGATATATCCATCAAGTATGACATGTGTTTGGTTAATTAATGATTTCTGTCCTAGATATATCATAATATTTTCATTCCAAGATCTGTTCAGAAAATTATACACACTTAAGCGTAAATCTTCACCCCAATTTCCTGTAGGTCTCCAATAATATAATTTTTCAGGAATTGCAGAATTTTTATCAAAAAATATTAAAGTTGACCCACAATTTACAGTTGGTGCTTCAAATCTATTAGGTCTTCCTATATTCCATTCTTCTCCTGTTATAGGATTTCTTATCAAAATATCAGGTAATAATAAACTTGCATACCTTGGTCTCGTCTTGTATATGATTAATCCTTCATCTATCCCCATAATATGATTTATTCCTTCTAATGCATTGGGTGGAATTCTAGTAGTTTCTTCCATAGCTAGATATTCATGGGTATTTGAACTACAATTAAATGACCTCCATATGAATCTATCTCTAATCTTAGTCATTTTTGCAGCTTGTACTCCTTGAAAATATTTTTCTTCAACATAGTTTTTAATTTCCTTTGATACACAACACAGCCTACACAGATCTTTAGCTGACAAGTTACTTAGTACTTCCCTTAGTGCATCCAATGGTAATTGCATCAATTCCATTTGTCAATTCTGTATAACACAAACAAAAATTTAGCAGAGACAAAAATTAACATAACTATTGCACACCCTCGTGGAGTTAAGGCATAACTTAACGGACTAAGTTCGTTGAGTTAAAAATTAACTCTACGATACTATTAACTAAAAATAAAAAACATATATACATACAAATAGTTGCTTCAGATATGCTACTTCATTCAGCTACCCTCCCAAAAGAGGTATCAATTTCATTAACCGTTCTATTGACAGGATTAGGTATAGCTTGTATTGGCAATCCTCTAGTAGGTCTATCTTCCATTGGTTCCTTCTGTCTAAGTGATATATTTCTATTCTGATTTTGAATTGCAGCATTTCCCAATATAAAATCTAGACGATTGTTTACTTGCTGGATTATCTTTTCTAATTTCTCTATTCTAGATCCTTGTTTAATTAATACTTCATAACTTATGTTCTTTTCATTTATATTTTCTCCTCCCTGGAAATTGTTGTTTCTCCAAGATAAATTCAGGTGATTTCTCCAATTAGGATGATAAGAATTTCCCAAGTTATCTCTCTGGTTTCTAGCATAAATAATATCTAAGTCATTTATGTTTGCATTCTTTTATGCTAGCCTTTGATTTAATGATAACTCTTCTATTTTCTTTGTTAATTCATTTAATTTCACCTCAAGCATAGTATTTGAATCTATTTCATGCATTCCTCTTAGCAAAATTTTTTTATCTGCAATAGCTTCAGCTGAATTTTCCCACTATGCAGTTCTTTTTGCAAAGTTTTCTAAATATGCCCATGCTTCTTCACTACATAATTTTAAAAATCCATTTTGACAAGTAGATTCTAATAAAGATTTCGTTGAAACATCTATGCCTTCATAAATTATACCTATTAATTGTGCTTTACTCATTGCATGATTTGGACATTGAGTTAGTAAATCTTTAAATCTTTCAAAATATTTCCAGAATGATTCACCTTGTTTTTGGCTACACATTAATATTTCTTTCTTCTTTTTAATCGTTTGATGTGTTGGATAATATTTTTTCAGAAAAACAGAGCAAAATTCAGTCCATGTAAAAATTGAATCAGGTGACAGAGTATATAACCATCTCTTAGTTGTGTCTTTTAAAGAAAAAGGGATATATCTAAGTTTAATAGCATCTATACTTATGTTCGGCATTTTCATCATTTGACAAACTTCGTTAAATTCTCTAAGGAAATAATAGGCATCCTTTCTTTCTAATCCATGAAAATGTGACAATTGACTAATATAATTAGATTTCAGTTCAAACCTCTCCCTCAAAGTTTGGCAATCGAATACATGAAGGTTCAACTAATTCAGGATACAGAATCTCTCCTAATGGTTTTTCTATTGGAGCACCCGTCTCTACGTTCTCTTTTAAAGAAAGGTTAGCTACACCCCAAAGAATTTCGTTAAAGTTCAGTTCAGAAAATTTTTCAGTACTCCTCTGCAATGAAAATTCCTAGGTAGGTGTTTCTTACTAATCGTTTAGTACTTAGAGAACGAGTCCATGTGCTCATAAATAAATAGCAGAAGATTAATTACATACTAGTCTGAAGCTTTCCATTCTATAAATATTTGTTGTCGGATGAAGTTGAATCAGCTGCTTTTCCTTCCAGTTCCTCCAATGCATTCTTCTTTCTTTTAAAAGTGCTGGTAACTCATAAATAACATTTTGTTTTATATATATATTGCGCATCCATAAAGTGAATAAATCTCATTGCAAGAACGTGTCTTGCAACGTGCATCGTGGTTCCTATTTATATAGGTACGTGTACCACTACTAATTTCAAATTTTTATAACCGCTAAACCGACGAAGTTTCGTTCGTGGTTAAAAGAATAACCATTCTGCTTAATCCATGAACTAACCTCGTTGAGTTACAGATAACTCAATAGAATACAGTCGGTTACTGTTGCTAACTCCACGAACTAACTTCGTTGAGTTACAGATAACTCAACGGAGTGACCTTATATTATATTACTGACCTCGTGGAGTTATGTTTAACTCAATGGACTTACTTCGTTGAGTTAACACTTGGCAACTTCTAAGTTTTACTCTCGTAAGTTCCTCTCTGTTTCTTTTTTTCTTTTTCATTCTGCTAACTGTAATAAAGTTAAATCTATGCCATTAATGCATCATTTTGATTAAAATACATTTAAATCTGAACATTATATAAAGATTTAACTTGTAAGTCATTTTATGTTATGCAGAATTTACATTTTACCTTACAACATGCAGAAATTTTTAAGCAGTTATCTTGTCATTCAGCAAATTGTAAATCTGTTACATATTCATAAATAAAGTTTCACAATGACATAATATTCAATAAATTCCATTCATTTCACATCTAAAACACGTATGAAAATTGCATCTGAAAAATTTACATTCATTAATATGAATCAATTACATTACAAGTACATCATACAATTTCATACAATTTTACACAAGTAGACGAATAATACAATTTAATCTCTATGCCTAAGTTCATCTACTTCCTTCTGAAGTTTTTCTAATTGAAGTTCTAATTGATTAATCCTCTCTACCGCTCTTGTAATTCCTCTAGAAGGTACAGCTAGTTCTATAGCTACAAAATTTCTATATTCTTTCACTGAAATGGTTCTTGATCTGATCCTTTTTGATGTCCATTTAGTGAAATCAATACAGTCCACTATCAGCAGTGGAATCAAATCTCCATAAAATAATTTCTTCCTCATTGTTTTCAGCTTGGAGATAAAAACTGTAGACCAATTTATTTGGATCTTATTTACAACTGTATATGTGGCCCATTTGACAAATTGACTTAATTCTATGTCATGGCCCTGTTGTTGATAGACATTTTTAATTAGAATGTTAGCTACCATGTGTGCTTTACCATTTAAATGCTTCAATCTGTTTAATAATGGCACACTAGGATTGATAGCTAAACAATCCTTAATTTGTTGTTTAGTCCATTCAACTACTGTTGTTTCTTCCAAAATTGTTATTCCTTCATTTTTTAAACCAAAAATGTTGTGGAGAAGCTTTGGTGTTATTTGTACATTAGCTTCCTCCACATTTGAAATTAATGCTCCTTCTCCTTCTCTTAAATTTGCATAAAAATAGGGCACTAAATTCTCATATACTGCATGCCCTCTCTCTTGAGAAATGAATTGCAGTAGACCTTGGAATTCAAATAGATCTTTGATTTCTTGCATTCCATCCCAATTTATTGGTCTACTGTAAATAATGTCGTAACCCCTTATTTCTTGGTATTTGGTATAAGCTTCCTAACTACAAAAATGTACTTCATTTAAAATTGTTGTTTCAGTCGGGTCAGGAAGGTGACTTTGTTGCTCTAGAGGGGTTTGCTCTTGCTCTTCTATAGGCTGCATTTGAATATTTTCTACAGATTCCTGAATTTATGTTTCTAGTTGTGGTGGTGAGTCGGCAAAACTCTCCACTCTGTCTTGAATTCTCTCCATAAATTGTTGAAGAGTTTCTTGTTCTTCAATGGAATCTGTGAAATTATTTTTGTCCAAATGGCTTCTTTTAGCCTCTTCATTTTCTCCTGACTACCAATTTGTTCTGTTACTGTTCTTTCTGATTCTGTAATAGATTGGGATGGAGTCACAGGCAATTTAGCTTCTGCCTTAATTTCTGTTTCTTCTTGTACATGCTGTTGACTAATTTCAGCCTGATTTTCTTCTTTTCTTTGCTCATGTTGCTGTAGCTCCTCCTTAGAATCGGATAGGAGGTTAATAAAAATTTGCTCCACATGCCCTATAAAAATTGGTACTTCAGATTTAATTTCCTCATATTCAGGCACTTTTTCTTTTCCTTTCTTTTTTCTGATTAGTTGTGCCTATTCTTCCTCTTCATCTTCTGAAATTAAATCTACAAAAGTAGGCTCTGCAAGCCTTCGAGCCACAGGTACTGGCTCTTCCTGTTTAACTTTTTTTATAACTACTGGTCTTGAAGGACCAACTTCATCTCCTTTTTCAGCAAGTTTGGCAGTAGCTTCTTGATGCTATGCCACTTTGATTTTATATTGGGCTTTCAACTTTTCTGTAGCTCTCTTTTTGTAACACTAGGTGTGCTTTAGTCACTACCAAATCTTCTAATTCTCCCTGGTTTTTCCCAACTTGAACCAGTTCTTCAAATTCTCTTATTTCTTCTTCGTTTGAAGGCCCCATAACTACCAACCTTTCTAATGGTTTAGGAAGTGGATTTGAAGGTCCAAGGTGCTGCTCCTCAGGAACAGGTCTTTTAGTAGTTGGCTCCTCTTGTCCTTCAGTTGCCTCTTCTTCATTTTCTTTCCTTGCTTGCTCCCAGATCACCCATTTAGCTCGTCTACAGATTCGTCTTTTGAACTAGAGCTGGGACTTACGTTGGATTAATTCTAGGGCTACTTCATTGTTTGGCCGTATCTTTCTTTCTTTACTTACTGTAATTTCAGTTACCACTCTAATTCGTGTCTCCATTATCTGTGGTATCTGTATTTCTAATTCAACTAAAATTTTTCTCAAGTTAAAGAGTTCTGATTCTACCTTTTGTAGCTCTTTCTCTCTTGTTGTATTTCTGATCTTCTACCGCGTGTGCCATTCTTCAGATTCCTTCAGAAATTGTGCGGTGTCCACTACCTCTTCTTAGAATTCAGGCTTCATCTTCTTCATCGTGGAGTTACACAATAGCACGGAATCGCTCTGATTTCTACTGTTCTAGATTCTAAATGATTTACCGGATAATGCCCCCAAAGCCCTAGGTTTTAGTTTAAATAAGCACTAAGTTTAGGCGAGTAATCGGGTCATTTCCCGAACCAACTATTACTATTTTATTTGAGGTCTTAGCTACAGTACTCCGTTGAGTTACAGTTAACTCAACGGAATAAGCTCGTTAACTAACTCAAGACTCAACGGAGTAAGTTCGTTGAGTTAAGCGTAACTCAACGGACTCCCCGTACAAGCAAATATAATAATAAAAATATTACAAAGAATAGTTTTTCTATTTTTTTACTGGTTTAACCGATACTATGTTTCGGTCAGACCTAAATATTTTTTATTTTTTTAATTTTTCTTTCGGTTGAACCGATACTATGTTTCGGTAAAACCAACATTTTTTTTTGAAAATTAATATTCATATTTTTTATGTTCCGGTCATATCGATGGATTTAGTCGGTTGAACAGCAATGATTTTTATGTTTTATATATATTTTTAATATTTTTTTATATATATATAAACATAAAAACTGATTTCTTACTAAGTAAAGCTCGAGTAATCCTCTCTACTACTTTGCTCAGCTAAAAAGACATTTCTAAGAACTTTTCGTTCTCTTTTCTTAGTACACCAATCCTTCAAAAATTTAACACAAGGTGGCATTTTCTGCAATAGATCTAACAAATGAATGTTAACTTGTACTTTTTCAAAAATTTCTCTGATTTTTTCTTATTTTTCAGGTATTGTTTGTTGTAATCTTTCAGGATAGGGTGCTAAAGATTTTGATTTCAAAGACTCTTTTTCTTTTAGTTGATTTGTTTGATCATTTTTAGCTTCATTCGCAGATTCAGATTATTCTTTAGTAATTTCTAGATTTTCAGCTATTACATTTTCATTATCATTTTGATTTTTACTCTTATCCATCTTTATGTCATTTTCATTTTGAGTTCTTGGTGGTATATCAGTTCCAGATCTTAATGTTAGACATACATCTTCCAGATTTTCGTTACTTTCATGATTTTTTGCATATCATTTTCGTGATTATGATCTTCAATTCTTTTTAGTTTTAAAGTGCATTCTTTAAATTCTCTTGCATCAGTATTTTCTGTTTGCTCTATATTTTGCAAATTATGCAAGTTTATAACATTATAATTTCCATTGTCCTATTGCATAACTTGTATTTTCATTGTATTTTCGTCTAATGCTTTTAATTTTGTTTCCAAATCATCTAATTTCATTGCATTCACTTGTTGATCAATTTTCATTATGGTTTTTTCAGTTTCGTAAATTATATCCTTTTTAGGTTCTGAATATGCTTCCTTATAGTTTACTTGGTTGAATTCTTGTTGTTGACACACAAAATATTCCAGTTTAACCAGATTTTTCTCTATACTATGCTCTAGTCTGTCATACCTATCTCAAACTTCAGTGTCTCTCAACATATTACACATTCTATACTGACCATCAGTTGGGTAAACTATAGGATTCTCATACTCGGCTTTATTATATTGAGGATAATTCATTTATTGGTCATGGGATCTAACCATCTGTAAATGTCTCAATTTAAAACAGTCAAAAATGTCGTGTCTTTTAGAATTGCAGAATTCACATATGCTAATTATAGGTTTCAGAAATCTTTGAGCATAAGCATATGCTATATTCTCAATTACAGAAGAAAACACACAACTCTGGCTATTAAAACGAAACAGCTCTAACAGTTGCTTAAATTAATTTAATTTAATTTAATTCAATTCCCCGACAATGGTACCATAAAACTTATTTGTGTTTTTCCAGTACTACATTAGAAAAACTTGGATTTATTAATTTTATTTTTACTTAATTAATTTATATTTATGACTATTCTCTACTTTAGATTAGATAATAGTCATAAAGATACTTAACCGACGAGTAACACTTGACTTCATCCCACATTTCATCGTAAAATTCTCATATCCAACGCGTGAACAACGAAGCTGCGTTTGCATTGCATCTTTGACTGTTATAAATTGAACCCTATAAACTAACCCAACGCGTGAACAACGAAGCTGCATTTGCGTTGCATCTTTGACTGTTATAAATTGAACCCTATAAACTAACAGTGATTGATGAGATGATCGCAATTTTGTCAGAACATGGAAGCTTCGCTTTGCATTGCATCTTTGAAATTTTCCCCAACTACCTCTTATTCAAGCAAACGAAGCTCACAATGTTCACTCTCCAATCCTTTCTTCTTGATCTCAGATGGCAAGCCGGAACCTTTACCATGCATGCGTCACTGGAGACGCCCAGGCCTTGTTCCACCTCGTCGGAGGAGACGACGCGCACCTCCTCGAGCAGCAAAGGTTCCCTCCGTCGTCGGGCACCGCACTGCACATAGCGTCGAGGCTTGGTCGTGTGGAGTTGGTGGCGGAGGTCCTCCGATTGAGGCCGTCATTGGCGAAAGTGGAGAATGACCGGCATGAGACGGCGTTGCACGAGGCGTGCCGAGAGGGTCACGCCGATGTCGCCAGCTTGCTACTGAAGACCGACCCCCTGGGTGCCTACAGGCTCACTGGTGATGGCGAGAGTGCCCTCCACGTGGCCTGCGCCTGTGGGAGATTAGCCGTGGTGAAGCTGCTCGTGGGTACCCAGGGGCTCCTGGCGGCAGAGGAGCTTGGGTGTTCGACGTCGCTACATGTGGCAGCCGTGGGAGGGCACACAGGCGAGGACGACCAAACATTTTATTGATTTTTTCTTTCATTGTTAAAACATTGCAGCTGTTTTTATTCATACAGTTTGTTTTACAGAAATTGTTCGTGAGATAACGAAGCTGAGACAAGACTTCGTGCGGAGGAAAGATCCCCAAGGGGACCTTCCGTTTCATCTGGCAGTGAGAAAGGGTCACGTCGACATAGTGCGGCACTTCCTGAAGCTGGACTCCGACCTCTGCACAGAGAAGGGCGGCGACAGTAAAACTCCACTCCAGGCTGCCATGAGCAAAGGTAAGGTGAACATTGTCAACGAGATACTGTCAACCAACCTGGAATCGATCTGGGCATTGTCGGAACAAGGGGATAGCGTGCTCCACATTGGCGTCAAGAACAACCAGTACGAGGCCGTGAAGTATCTCGTCGAAAGACTTAATGTGAGCAAGCTGGTAAACCTGCAGGACCACAATGGCAACACCGTCCTCCATCTGGCGACCGATGGGAAACTATCGGGGGTGAGAAGACGACGGCTTATTCTTTTTTGTTTATTTGTATTGCATATATATAATATCAAAGAAACTTTACTTTTCCAGATGGCGAGATTTCTGGTGAACAAGAGCGGTGTAGACGTTAATATCATAAATGACAGCGGCTTCACGGCGCTAGACTTGGTCGAGAATATCACGAATTCCACTGGATTCCGGCTGGTTGAAACGTTGCAGGCCGCCGGCGGCAGGCGCAGAGACGAGCTGAGTGTTGATAGAATCCAGGTCGTAATGAATTCCCCACCAGCGTCGACACCAGTAGGCCCAATCAATACCTGCGATGCGTACTTTGACCGCCTCAATGGCGGTATCGTCGCCGACGAGAAGATTCCATCCCGACGGACGACGAAGTCGAGCCGCCACCGCCATCGGCAGATGCGACGTCGAGACATGCAAGTCGAGGTCCAAACCGACGGTCTACGCAACGCCCGCAACACGATCACCATCGTTGCGGTTCTAATCGCCACCGTGACGTTTGCAGCTGGGGTCAACCCCCCGGGAGGTGTCCACCAGCTGAGTGACGCTCCAAAGAGCCTCGTTGGAAAGGCCGCAGCCGGGCAGACGATGGCATTGAAGATCTTCACGGTCAGTAACGACATCGCGCTCTTCTCCTCCCTCGCCATTGTCGTCGTCCTCGTGAGCATCATCCCGTTCAGACGGAGGCCAATGATGCGGCTGCTGATGGTGACGCACAGGGTGATGTGGGGATCGGTCTCGTTTATGGTGGTTGCCTACGTCGCGGCGACTTGGGTAGTCGTGCCGGTGGTGAGGGGGACGGTGTGGGTAATGGCGGTGGTGGTGGCCGTGGGCGGTGGGACTCTTTTGATAGTTTCCGCTTGGCTTGGAGTGATGCTGGTGGCGCATTGGAAGAGAAAGAGGAAGCTTAGGAATAAGAAGAGGGAGAGGGGGAAGAACAGAAGTCCTACTAGCAGTACTAGTCATGTGGAAGAGCTAAGGAAAATTACGAGGACCTCTAGTTCAAGTAACAATGATTTGGAGAGTTCAGGGAATTCTGGATATCATCCTTATTAAGGGGGTATCTGTGCATCGTGTAAATGTTAATTTTTTTTTTTTACTATTGTCTAGGTGTTTATGTATCTTGTATTGTTCATCATTTACCAATGATATTAAAGATGAATTTATCATTATTTTTCAACACCCATATGAGAATCGATCGAAAAAAATCCTCACTCGAACGCTTCCTTCTTGCGTCACCCCAAACAATGATTCCTTCTCTGTGTTCATTGGAACGCTTACTTGAAATTATGGAAACATTGTTGTTCATGGAGAAGCACCGACTTCATCGATCCCTTGTCGAACTATTGTGGGGAACACAAGCCCAAACACCAAACACTCCTCTCTGCTTTGTTTTGAAGCATCATCATCCGTAGGTTGAAAGGATTTGGAACTGTCGCCATCAAATGGTTTAGTAATGGTACTCTAACGTACCTAATGTTTGACTTTCGCATCTCATGAGAACTCCCACAAAAAATGAACACAAATTGAGTGTAAATGGTCAATAATTTTACAGGGCACATAAAAAATACTAAACATATGACACGGAATATTAGCTAGCACATGCTTAATGAGGGTAAGCCTACCGCCAGTAGACAAGCACTTGGACTTCCATCCAGCCAGCTTCTTGGTACACTTATCCACCAAAAATTAGAAATAGGAAACACGAGGAGCACCAATGAAAAGAAAGCAACATAGGTAGGAGAAGGGCGGTTGACGACGACAAAATCCAATAATAGACTCAACACGGTGAATCCTACTAGGAGGGTTGTTCGTGTCAATAATGAAAAAGCTCTTGGAACAATTGACCCTTTGGCCAGAGGCCCTTTAGTAAGCCCTAAGGATATCCATACAAGCATTAAGCACAAGGCGATTCTCGTTTACAAATAGGAGAGTATCATCAGCATAAAGTAAGTGGGAGAGACTGAACTTAGGGGAACCCGTTTGGTAGGAGACAAAAGCTAGGGATAGTTCCCAAGAATGAAAAGTCTTACAGAGAAGTTCTTTCGTCAATATAAAAAGGTAAGGTGAAATGGGATCCCCTTGATGCAATCCATGAGAGGACGAAAAAAAGAAAGACAAAGACCCGTTAAGAAGAATCGAGAAGGAAGCAGACTCCACACAACCTTGTATGAGCTTGATGCATTTATGATCAAACCCGAAGGCCTTCAAAATTTTGAAATTACTAACTAAGGCAAAGCTTGCAATATTGACACATAAGTCAGGTAAGTGGTGCACACACCTAGAGCTAACACTACTGCCCAAAGGCACTACACAAGAACTTTTCAAGTGGTCACCTATCTTGGTTCTACTCCTGCACAAATACAGTTAACTCCAAAGTTCTTACAGGAGCCAGTGCTTGGTAGTAGGTGTAAATGCACCTAGGTTTGGGGTTTAGGGTTAGGGTTTAGGGTTTTTTTATTTATTATAAAACTCTATCCTTTAAATTCATCAAGAGATAGTCCTGCAAATAGAGTTGATAACCAAATAGAAATTTGGTTTAACAAGGAGTTGATATAATATTCAAATATTCTAGGAAATATTTGATGCAGAAAGAGCTATAGTTTTGTGAAAAAAGAATAATTTTTGGTTTAGTCGAAAAAAATAGGTGCAACCGAAAATAAAGATGGACTGATTTTTGGTCTGACCGAGTTCAGTTCAATTGAAGAAATTCTGATCAAACCGCCTTCGAGATCCTATTTGACCGAAATATCAGATAGACAGTTACAATTATATTGAATTTCAGTTCAACCGAAAACGATTTCAATCAAACCGAAAAGGAGGCGGTTCGATCTGGTCAAGTTTAGTGAGACCGATTTTTCCCCTTGTAACTAAATTCTGGAAATAAGGTCTAACTGATCCTAGTATAACCTTGACTTTGATTTGGTTTAACCGATGACAGTATTTAGCCTAACCGAACAAGGCTTTAGTGTAACCTAAAAATGAGAGCTATTCGACCGCAAACTTTGACATAATGTCAAAGAGTCGAAAGTAGGTACTAGAGAAAGGCGACACTGTTTTTGAAAATTCAACATTGTAATCATGCCAAACCGAAAGATTTTGGAGTAGCCCAGGCAGGTGTTGCAGAATATTTCCTCGATGCTCGCACTTGCCTTGTCATTTCTCCATATGTGGTATTTCCTAAGAAGGTGCGGAGTAACCAATGTGTGGTTTAACCATCGAATCTGAGGGAATACGAAAGGATAAGGTATTTCGTCGTGAAAATCAATGTAACTATTTGGATTTTTGCTGAATAACATTAAAAATCTGAATATAGTGGATGATCCTATATAATATATCCATAACTTTGACTTTGTGAGATTTAAATAAGATGTCACAACGATACTTCCAGATAGACCATAGGGAGATGATGACTAGATATTTTTGAAATTGAGCCTGCATGCAATTTTTTTGAGAAAATAGTTTCTGTTGACTCCATATTTGCCAATTTATATTGATGTTAAAATTAATCAACATAGATAACCAATGAACCACTTGCTGTGTGATGGGGCACTCGTAGAATAAATGTTGGATGGTTTTTGTAGAATTCTTACATAAACAACAGATGGAAGGAAGAGAGACTCCTCTTGACGAGTGGACATCATCTAAGGGGATAATCCTGTATTGTAATTTCCAAATGAAGACAGATAAATTAGTGGGGATCCATTTAGATGAGAGACCTTTAAGATTGAGATTTTGCTGGAGATGTTCCCTAACTGAATTCCAAGTAGAAGAAATGGAAAACTTATTGTTGATAGCTCCATTTGGGTTAATTATAATATGCTTAAATTTCCTCCAAATAATGCCCAAATTTTTTCCAATGTTACTGTCTTTGAATTGATCTACTATGTGATCCATTGATTCATAAATGGCTATTATCGCCTCCACCTGGATTCCTTTGTTTCTTGTGATGGTATCGATTTGCTTTAGCTTAAAAGTTGTAATTAAATCTTGCATATTTCTAAGGGCCAATCCACCTTCAAGTACTGGTCTCGATATTTTATTCCAAGAAAACCAATGGGTATTTCTTTTGTTGGTAGATATCCCTAACCAAAAAAATTGAGCACAAATAGCATTGATTATGTTGATGATGTCAAATAGTAGAGGAATAGCTGTAAGTGTGTGTATTGGAATAGAATTAAGGACATGTTTAATAAGCATCAATCTACCTCCTTGACTGAGAAAACGTGCTTTTCATCTAACCATTTTGTTTTGAATTTTATCAATCAGGTATTGAAAAAATTTCTGTTTAGGTTGACCTTTGAAGATAGGACATCCAAGGTAGATGAAAGGCCAATGTCCTTGTGGACACCTAAGAATTTCTTTGATTTGTTGAACTTGATGTTGTAGACTTCTTTTTGAAACAATGAAATTACTTTTATTATAATTTATCCATTGGCTAGTAGAAGACTCATAAAGATTTAAAATTGCCTGAAGATTTTCTAGCATGGACTTCCAACCATTAAGGAATAAAAGGGCGTCATCTGCAAATAATAAATGTGAGATTTTCCAATGTCGACTTTGACATTTATAAGGAATGAAATTTGGATCTTGTTGCATTTTTAATAGTGCTCTACACAGCAGTTCCTCGATAATAATAAAAAGAAGGGGAAAGAGGGTCACCTTGGTGTAAACCTTGAGTGGGGTAAAAGACATGTAAAGGTGCTCCATGCACGATAACCGAAGTAGGATTTTGGGAGATACACTCCTCGATAAGCTCAATTATAGTGTTGTCAAATCCGAAAGCTTGGAGAGTATTAAAAATTGCCGGCCATTCCATTATATCGAATGCTTTTTCCATATCTAGCTTGAGAATAAGATTACCTCCTTTGTAGCCATGATTAATATATTGTAGAAGCTCCTGAGTGAGAGAAATATTATCATAAATACTTTAATAAAAGCAGATTGGTTAGATGAGATGAGCTAAGGAATAATGGTTGAAATCCGGTTGGCTAATATCTTAGTTATGCATTTGTAAGAAATATTGCATAAATTGATGGGACAATAATTAGAAAATTGATTGATCTGCTTGCTTTTCGGAATCAATGCTATAAAGGTGGCTTTCCATTTATTATTTAATTTCATTCCTGCAAAGAAAGCTTGTATAGCTTTGCAAAAATTTGTTCCAATGATATCCCAAAAATATTGATAGAATTCTATTGTAAATCCATTCGGACTAGGAGCTTTGTTATTGAAAAAAGAAAAAATAATGTTCTTGATCTCTGTAATAGAAGGAATAGCTCTAAAAAGACAATTGTGATCATTAGTCAATATTTTAGGGATATTTTCTAACAATCTTTCATCCATCTGGGAAGATTGGGATGAAAGCATGGTGGATAAGTAGTCTTAGCCTTCATTTCTGAGTTGATCGATATTGATCTTGTTGGGATTATCCTTGAGCATAGATTTGATGCTATCCTTGGTGTTCCTACGCTTTATGATTTGATGGAAGAACTTGGTATTTCTATCCATTTCAGCTAGCCAATTAATATGAGTTGACTGTTGGAGTGGAAGGAATTGGTGATGTTTATTGATGTGTAATTCATTTTTGAGATGGTGGAGGACTACTACCTTGTCTCCAGTACAATGATCAGGATTGTTCTAAAAGTCCTCCTCTAGGGAATTGATTTTGTCCAAGATTCTTTGTTCCTCGTCATAAATATTGCCAACTTTATCGAGATTCCATTTCTTAATGGCATCCTTTAGCAACTTAAGTTTAGAGCTGAAATTGATGATAGGATTCTGATAGTAAATGCTGTTCTATACTCTATTCACTAAGTCAGGAATATCTTTATAAGTCAATCACATCTTCTTAAATTTGAAGGGTCAAGGACCATAAGGGATGCGATTATTACATTGTATGAGAATGTAAGCATGATCAGAATGAATTCTATTCCCATAATTGATGTTCTCTTCAAAAACCGTGGATAGAGTAGAATTGATCAAAATGCGATCCAATCTAGCATATTTTCAGTCAGCACTTAATCTATTATTACACCAAGAGAGCTGATCGCCAAGATGAATAGGCTCCACGAATTGATTCTCATTAATGAGATCGTTAAATTCTCTTATGGCCAAACTGTGAATATGAGTAATATTCTTTACTTCCTTGGTATTTCGAATAACATTAAAGTCCCTCCCTAAGAGCTAAAGGGAATTTATCTAGTTGGAGATTCAAATCTGTTACATGATGCCATAATTGACGTCTGATAATCTAATTGCAAGAGGCATAAATCACTGAAATATAAAGATCTTTATAATGATCATTTATAACCTGATAAGTGAGAACTTGTGGATGTGCATCCCATATTTTAATGTCAACATTGTCAGACCAAAAGACACAAATTTTGGAATTACCATAGTGGAGATTCCAATTCAGACTATCAGCAAATTTTTGTGAGTCATCTGGGGACATAAAATGCTCTAAAATAAAAATTGCTTCTACTTTATGTTTCTGGATAAGATTTTTAAGAAATAATTGAGTTGGTTTGTTAACCAACCTTCGGCAGTTCCAAAATATATAATCCATAATAAGAATGGAAAGAGGACTTGTTAATATTATTATTGTGGAATAAGAGTAATACTTTGAGAGGATTCAGATTCCTTATCTGATTGAATGCATTTTTGACGAAGACGCGTGCTTTGTCTTATTGATTCTTTCTTCATGGTGACATCTTTAGCAATTGCAATATTTTCATAATCTGACAAATGATTATTTGAGGATGAAGAATCGTCTTCTGAAATAGTATCCGCCGGAAAGGATTGCATTTTGTTTTTGAGAATATGAAAAGATTGATGTAGTAAAACATCTTCCTCCTATTGTAAGATTTGTTTTTGATATGCTTCCATAGAAAGATTTTTTGGGATCTATTTAGACAATTGGCGTGTCTAGAAGTTTCGACCTTGATGTCGTTTGACAAGGCTATGCTTGTATAGACAAGGACTTGATCGTTTTATTTTTGCAATTGCGTGAAACTATCTTCCATTCTATTTTAGTCGGAGATTGTGATTGAACATGAAGATCTTCATTGTGCATGACTCCTGGCAGAACTAACGAATTAAGCTTTGAAGTCGGTTGTACCGATCTGATATTTGCTAGCTTGGTAGACGTGGCAAACAGTTGCATAGTAGAAATGTCTGGTTCAATTGGAGTGCTATCAGGCGCATCAGACAGAAAAATCGAAAGAGTATCGATCAACCGCTTCCTTTGGTCAGATGCATTAGATGGTAAAACTGTAAAAGAATCAGTCACACCATTCTTTCCAGTAGGTGGATTGTTAGATGCTTCCTTCGGTATGTCAGACAATCCATTTGAACCGTTAGACAACTCCTTCGGTCTGTCACACAATTTTACCAATCTGTTAGGTAGTTCCACTGGGTTGTCAAAATCAACAATAGCAATTTTGATTGCTTTTTTAGTCGGTATCAGTTCCACCGAAGAGATGTCGGCTCCAATGATTGGTTGCACTGAAGAAATATCGATTGGACTAGTACAAAGAACCAATTGAAGTTTCTGAGAAGTACCTGGTACGGTCTGGTAATAAGACTATGGCCCGTTTTGATTTTTCTTTTTGTTTCTACGGAAAACCACTTACCATTGAGAGGTAGTGCTTTTGCTCGACGGGTCAATCAGTTTATGGCTTGGCAAACCCGACAGGTCAAATGATTAGGGTTAAGGTTTAGGGTTTAGAGTTTTTATTTTTTGATCCTCCTTAGACACTTAAGCTTATTTCAACTAGTTGGGGATACCCTAAGTGGCCCCATCCACCAACTTAGTTGAGATTACTAACTGAGGCAAAACTTACAATATTGGCACAAGAGTTAGGTAAGTAGTGCACACAGCTACGACTTGCCAATGCTTAAGCAGAGCTAGCACTACTGCCCATAGTCATTGCACGAGAACTTCCCAAGTGGTCACCCATTTTGGTTCTGCTCTCGCCCAAACACAGTTAACTCCAGTGTTCTTATAGGAGCTAGTGCTTGGTAGTAAGTGTAAATGCACTTAGGGTTTAGGACTTAGGGCTTAGGGTTAGGGTTTAAGGTTTATGGTTCAAGGTTTCGGGTTAGGGTTTAGGACTTTTTTTTTTTAATAATTCTATCCTTTAAATTCATTAGGAGATAGTCCTACAAATATTTGAAAACCAAATAAAATTTGGTTGATAAGCAATAGATACAATTCTCTAGAAATTGCTAGGAAATAAGCTTTCCTTCTATTCAAGCTCGGTTTGACAGAAGACGAATCAGGTCAAACCATCATTTGAAGTTCCTATCAGAAAATCAACCGGAGAAAATCCTGTCAAACCAACATCAATTCTTCGGTCTGATTGAAGCTCCAAATCGGTCATACCGAACTTCTGCTATGACAGGGTTTGGTAAAACCATAGAGTTTTTGGTTAAACCGGAAAAAAGTAAGCCTGCTAGCTACTATCGGTAAGACCGAGCCTAAGTTCGATTTGACCGAAGATCATGTCTCCGTTAGACATCCTTGGTTCAACTGGAGAAGATTATGATTAGACTGCTAATGAGTTGCCAAAACAAAATGCATATTTTTTCGGTTTGACCGAAGATCCAAAACGGTCCTACCGAATTGTTGCTATGATAGGATTTGGTAAAACCGTAGTGATTTTGGTTAAATTGAAAAAAGAAGCCTGTTGACTAAAATTGGAGAGACCATGCTTGAAGTTTGGTTTGACCAAAAAAGGATTTTGGTCTTGCCATGTTGAATTTCGATTTGACCGGTAAAATTTTGATAGATTGTCAAGTCGCCGAAAGCGGTGCTCAGAATTTAGCACCCTTCCCGAAGACAGTCTTCTGTATGCATGAAGATAACAACGATGTGACCGGATAAAATTACTGAAGTAATTCTTCTCGATTTCTATTCGGTCCTTCAAGTGTGCTTCGGTAAAAACCGAAAAATAATGCCCATATTTATTGCCTAGCCGATACCAAGCAAGCGCCGATATCTGTTCTCTATGATCTATGAAAGAAACGTAGCTATGTTAGAATAGCTTCTAACGATGTAATAGTATATCCCAGTTTCCATTCCTAGTAATCCTGCTATTCTCCTTCAGATACTTTGAATAGTTGTATAAAGTGGGTAATTCTCCCTATTACAGTGGAAATATTTGGCTGATTGTTGCGGAAAATAATCACACTTATGATTCTATATACTCCATAAGGTAGTTGTAGCTAAATATTTGAGAAAATTCATCTAAGAGGATTTTTTCTGAGAACGTATTTTTTGTTTGCTCCAATCTTTCCAATTGGTAATCCATTTAATATTGAGAAGATTATTTAGCCAATTTACCAACTCTTGAACAAAGTTGTAGTCGTAAAAAATGTGTTGAATTGTTTCTGAAGAATTGCTGCACAATCTACAAATAGAAGGAAGATGATATCCAACTCGGATACAAATATCATCGATTAGAATGATATTTCTATTTTATTTCCAAAGAAAAATAGATATTTTGGTGGGGATCTGATTAGACCACATGCCTTGAAGTTGTTTATTTTGATGACGATGTATTCTCATTGAATTCCAATCTATTTTGATCGAAAAATTTTGCCCATATAAAGCACCTACTTCCTGTAATAAATGTTTATATTTTCTCCAGCTAATGTTGAACATTTTGCCAATATTGTTGCTATTACACCCATCTACTATTTGATCCATCGATCCATATATAGCATTTATGGCTTTAGCCCAAATTCTTGTTTTATCTAAAATTTTTTTGATTTGCTTTAATCTGAAAGCTATGATTTGATCTCTCATATTTCTAATATCAAGTCCATTCTCAATGATAGGTCTAGATATTTTGCTCCATGAAAGTAAATGAAAATTCTTTTTGGTGTTGTCACTAGACCAAAAGAATTGAGCATAAATAGAATTGATTATGTTGATGATACCCAATGGTAGAGAAATAGCAGATAAAGTATGTATAGGAATAGAATTTAGAACATGCTTTATCAACATTAATCTACCTCCTTAACTGAGAAATCTTACTTTCCAACCTAGCAATTTATTCTATATCTTATCAATCAGATATTGGAAATATTTTATCCTAGGTTGTCCTTTAAAAATAGGACAACCTAAATAAATGAAAGGACAATCACTCTACTTACAACCAAGAGTGTCTTTTATAAAAGTTATTCAATGCGTTGGGCTTTTCTTTGATATAAAGAAATTACTTTTTTCATAATTTATTTTCTGACCTGTAAACATTTCATATTTTTTTAAGATATCTATAACTTTTTGAAGCATCGATTTCCTATTGTTGAGGAATAGAAGAGCATCATCTACAAATAGCGAGTGGGAAATGTGCCAATGTCTACTTTGACATTTATAAGGTACATAGCTTGTTTGAAAAAAATTTTAACCATATAAGGTTTTCTTTAATCTATACACATAGTCAGGATATTTAATATCTTAAATCCAGGTGGTTGTTTTACATAAACTTTTTCATTAATTAAACCATTTAGAAATGCACTCTTTACTCTTTAAATTATGTAAAGATATACTTCTTGTCCTATTTCAAAAGTTTTTGGAATAATTTTTCTATCATGCAAGAACTTCATTTTCTCTTTTTCTTTTATAGTTTTCGAATAAGTTTCATTACTAAATTCTTTTAATTCAATCAATTGCATTTTTCTATTTTCAACAGCTTGATTTAAATTAGTGTTCAGAGTTTTTAATGCCCAATAGGCTTTATGTTCAATTTCAGCTGGTAATTTTATGAAATTGAAAATTTTATCTTTTCAAATTTGGTTATCTTCTCTGATTTCTTGCATTGGAAGATTCTTATTTGTATTCCATCCTTTAGTTTGATCTTTCTTTAATTTTGTCTTTGAATGATTTTTGTATGAGCTGTAATTTTTTCTGTCAAAGCCTCATACTTTGTCTTTTGGACAAATGATTCGAATTGATTTTTTGCATTGGAATAACAACTTCCTCTTATGCTAAATTAGACATATGCTTCTTCGAATATGAAGATTCTTCATGTGAGTTTGATTCGATATGTTTTCTCTCTAATTTTCCTTTTAAAATCTATAAAGAAAGATTTTGAAAAGACTCTATGCTCGGTTTAACCATTGAAAGATTTGGTTGAACCTTGTTTGTATTTAAAGAATCGAGGTCTTGGTCATCGCTTTGTAGCTGCTTGTGCGTCGGTTGCACCGTTAACAATGGTTGCGTGTCTAACAATTTCTTTGGCGGAACTTCCACCGCCTTCTCCGGTTCTTTTGCATCGCTAACAACAGTTGCGTGTCTGACAACATCTTCGACCGCTGCAAGTACTAATGTTTCTCCAGTTTTTAGAGGAATATCTATACCTGGTTCCATCTGTGATTTCCGCACTTTTTGACCAGTCTCAAGGATTTTTGGGAGAGCCTTTGAAGAATTTTTGCCTTTTCGAGAGACCACCTGCCATGAACTATTGTTGGGCTCCGTATTTTTCTGCTTTGTTGACGAGCTAGTTTTGTCAGATGTAGCCTTCCTTTTGCATTGTTGAGCAGTGTGTCCAATTTTGTAGCAATGTGTGCAGAATTTTGGTTCGAACGGGTAAAGAACTTTTTGAATGATAATTTCACCTCTATTATCTATGGTGATGGTTCATGGAAGAGGTTTTGACAAGTCCATCTCCACGCATATTGCTGCAAGCCCTAGTCTTGTGAAATTACAAACATCCCGATAAGCCCAGAGATATTTGCCAAGGAGTTTGGCAGTAGATTTGATGGTGCCCGGAGCATGAAGATGTGCTCGAAGATGAGGTAAATGTACCCAAACTGGGGCCCAAAGTTTAATAGATAAAGTTAGGAATAGAGTTGGAGTAATAATTAATAAAAGTTTAATAGATGAGGAAGATGAGGAAGATGTGCCTGAAGATGAGGTAAATCACCTAGAGAGAGAAACTCAGGTTAGAGAGAGAAAGTGGAGGGAAGAAATGAGTTTGTGTTTAGGGTTTAAGGTTTAGGGTTAGGGTTAGCGTTTAGGGTTTTATGATTTAGGGTTAGGGTTTAGGGTTTAGGATTTTTTTTTTATTTTAATAATTCTATCCTTTAAATTCATCAGGGGATAGTCTTGCAAATATTTGAAACTAAATAAAATTTGGTTGATAAGCAATAGATACAATTCTCAAGAAATTGTTAGAAATAAGCTTTCCTTCTATCCAAACTTGATTCAACCGAAGACTAATCGGGTCTAACGGTCAACTAAAGTTTCTATCAGAATATCAACCAGAGAAAAATCCTGTCAGACCAACATCTTTGGTTTGACCGATGCTCCAAAGCAGTCGTACCAAATTTCTTCTATGATAGGATTCGGTAAAACCATATAACCTTCGGTTAAACCAGAAAAAAGTAAGCCTACTGGCTATAATCGGTAAGACCGAGCCTAGGATTGGTTTAGCCGAAGATCATGTCTACCCGACAACTGTAGTGCCCGTCTGACAACTTCGGTTCAACCATAGAAGATTATGATTTGATCGCCAACTTGTCAGCCGAAACAAAATTCATCATTTTTTCAATCTGACCGAAGAACCAATACAGTCATATCGAATTGCGACAGTGACAGGATTCGGTCAAACTATATCGATTTCGATTAAACCAAAAAAAAAGAAAGTTGCTGGCTAAAACTAGAGAGACCATACTTGAAGATCGGTTTGACCGAAGAAAGAACCAGTCTAGCCGTGTAGAAATTCGATTTAACCGAAAAAATTCTAACAATATGTCAGGTTGTCGAAAGCGGTGCTCTAAAAAAAGCACCCTTCCCGAGGACATCTGTAAGCATGAAGATAATAATGATATGATCGAATAAACATACTAAAGTCATTCTTCTCGATTTCTATTCATTCTTTCGAGTGAGCTTCGGTAAAACTGTAAATAAAGAGCCCAAATTAATTGCCCAGCTGAAACGAAGTGAACGCCAATATCTGTGTTCTGTGAACTATGAAAGAATCGAAGATATGTCAGAATAGCTTCTAACGAAGAAATAGCTTATCTCGACTACATGCCCTAGTAATCCTACTATTCTCTTTTAGATACTTTGAATAGTTGTATAAAATGGGTAATTCTCCCTATTATAGCGAAAATATTTGGCTGACTGTTATGGAAAATAATATCACACTTGTGATTCCATATACTCCATAAGGTAGTTGTAGCTAAATATTTGAGAAAATTCACCTGAGAGGATTTTTTTCGAGAACATATTTTATGTCTACTCCAATCTTTCCAGTTGGTAATCTGATCAATATTGAGAAGATTATTTAGCCAATTTACCAACTCTTGAACAAAGTTGCAGTCGTAAAAAATGTGTTGAATTGTTTTTGAAGATTTACTGTACAATTTGTAAATAGAGAGAAGATAATATCCAACCTGAATACAAATATCATCAACATGAATGATATTTCTATTTAATTTCCATAGAAAAATAGATATTTTGGTGGGGATCTGATTAGACCACATGCCTTGGAGTTGTTTATCTTGATGATGATGTTCTCTCATCGAATTCCAAGCTATTTTGATTGAGAATTTTTTCCCATGTAAAGCACCTGCTACCTATAATAAATGTTTATATTTTCTCTAGCTGTTGTTGAACATTCTGCCAATATTGTTGCTATTGCATCCATCTGCTATTTGATCCATCGATCGATATATAGTGTTTATGGCTTCAGCCCAAATTCTTGTTTTATCTAAATTTTTTTTGATTTGCTTTAATTTGAAAGTTATGATCTGATCTCTCATATTTCTAATATCAAGTCCATTCTCAGTGATAGGTCTAGCTATTTTGCTCCATGAAAGCTAATGAAAATTCTTTTTGGTGTTGTCACCAGACCAAAAGAATTGAGCACAAATAGAATTGATTTTGTTGATGATACCTAATAGTAGAGGAATAGCAGATAAAGTATGTATAGGAATAGAATTTAGAACATGCTTTATCAGCATTAATCTACCTCATTGACTGAGAAATCTTGCTTTCCAACCTGCCATTTTGTTTTGTATCTTATCAATCAGATATTGAAAATATTTTATCCTCGTTGTCCTTTAAAAATAGGACAACCTAAATAAATGAAAGGCCAATCACTCTACTTACAACCAAGAGTGTCTTTTATAAATACTATTTGATGTGCTAGGCTTTTCTTTGATACAAAGAAATTGCTTCTTTCATAATTTATTTTCTGACTTATAGACATTTCATATTTCTTTAAGATATCTATAACTTTTTGTATCATCGATTTCCTACCGTTGAGGAAAAGAAGAGCATTGTTTGCAAATAGTAAGTAGGAAATGCACCAATGTTTGCTTTGACATTTATAAGGTACATAGCTTGATTCATGTTGTAGCTTGATGAGTGCTTTACACAACTATTCTTTAGTTAAAATAAATAAAAAAGGTGAGAGTGGATCACCTTGTCGAAGTCCCCAAGAAGGATAGAATAGTTGTGTAGGAGCTCCATTAAATAGTACTGACGTGAGGTTGCAAGAAATGCAATTAGAGATAATGCTTATGATTTTAGAGTCAAATCTGAAAGCTTTGGGAGTATGAAATATAACATTCAAATTCATTCTATCAAAAGCTTTTTCCATGTCTAACTTTACTATAAGATTACCTCCCCGATGACCTTGATCAATATATTGGATCAATTTTTGTGCTAATGAAATGTTATCATATATACTCCTTTCCTTTGTGAAAGCTACTTGAGTAGGAGAAATCATAAGTGTAATCACTTTGGAAATTCTATTGGCAATAATTTTAGCAATAGTCTTGTAAGAGATATTACATAGGCTGATAGGCCTAAATTTTGCAAAATTGGCTGGTTGCTTTCTTTTGGGGATCAAGGCAATATATGTAGCTTTCCATTTATTATTGAGTTTAACATCTGTGAAGAAATACTGTATTGTTGTACAGAAATCAGTACCAATGATCTCTTAAAATTTTATATAAAATTCTGCTGTAAAACCATCAGGCCCAAGGGCTTTGTTATTGGGAAGAGAGGCTATAACATCTTTGATTTCAGCAAGAGTAGGAATTTCCCATAAATACTTATTATGACTTTCATTCAATACTCTAGGAATATTATCAAATAGGCTTTGGTCTTCATTAACTTGTTGGGATTGTAATAATTTTGAAAAATAATCTTTACCTTTCTTTTTTATTTATTCTTTGTCATCATTGGGTGTAATTCCTCCATACTAATATTTGAAATGATCCTTCGAATTTCTCCATTTGATTATTTGATGGAAAAATCTAGTATTTCTGTCCATTTCTGACAACCAATTTATGTGAGAACTTTGCTTCATTAAACTTGATTGTTGAAATGTATTCTTTATAAGCTTCTCCTTGAGGTTGAATACAGTAATGTTATTTTCCAACGTACAAGTGCAAGGCTCCTTCTAAAAATTCTGCTCTAAAGAAGGAATTTGATTCAAAATGTTTTATTCTTTAGCATAAATATTTCCTACTATATTTCTATTCTAGCTTATGAGAGCTTTCTTAAGTAACTTTAGCTTTGCACTAAAATTTGTAACTAGATTTTGGAATTGTGTACTGCTCTAGACATTTCTGACTATATGATCATCATATGTTAACCAAAAATTCTTAAATTTGTAACTATAGAATATTCTTTACTTTTTCATTATTTCTGGTTACATTGAAATCTCCTCCAATCATCCATGAGCAGTGTGTTGTCTTGGTATTCAATTCAGTTAAATAACCACATAATTGTCTCTAAATATTCTGATTGCATGAAGCATAAATCACTGAAACAACTAAATCTTTATAAGAAGAATTTGAAACTTTATAAATAAGGGCTTATGGATGTGATTCCCATAGCTGTATATCCAAATTATCAGACCAGAAAGCACAAATCTCTGAATTACCATAGTGATGATTTCAATTTATATTGTCTACAAATTTCTGAGAATCATCTTTGGACATAAAATGTTCCTGAATGAAGATTATTTGTAATTTACACTTCTCAATAAGACTTTTGATGAAGTTTTGGGTTGATTTATTAACCAACTATCGACAATTCCAAAATAATATATCCATTCTTACTGATTCAAAGTTGCTCCAATCTTACAAAGATGTAAGACTGACACTCTGTGAGGACTCAGTATCATGTATGAGCTGTAATTTTTTCTGTCTGAGTTGTGTACTCTGTCTTTTGGACAAACGATTTGGATTGATTTTCTACATTAGAATAGCAGCTTCCTTATTTGCTGAGTCAGACATATGCTTCTTCGAATATGAAGATTCTTCATCCAAGTTTGATTCGATATGTTTTCTCTCTAATTTTCCTTTTAAAATCTGTAAAGAAAGATTTTGAAAAGACTCTAGGCTCGGTTTAATCGTTGAAAGATCCGGTTGAACCTTATTCAAATTTAAAGAATCGAGGACTTGGTCTTCGGTTTGTATCTACCTGTGCATCTGCTGCACTACTAGCAGCGGTTGCGTGTCTTCGATTTACATCGCTAGCAGCAGTTGCATGTCTTCGGTCTGCACTGCTATCAACAGTTGCGTGTCTAATAGTTCCTTCGACGGAGCTACCATTGCCTTCTCCGATGCTTCTACACCGTAAATAGCAATTACGTGTCTGATAGCATCTTCTACCGTTGCAGGTACTGATGTTGCAACAATTTTCAAAGGAATGTCTATACCTGGTTCCATCTATGCTATCCGCACTTTTTGACCAGTCTCAAGGATTTTTGGGAGAGCCTCTGAAGAGTTTTTGCCTTTCTGAGAGACCACCTGCCAAGAACTGTTGTTGGGTTCCATGTTTTTCTACTTTGTTGACGGGCCAGCTTTGTCAGGTGCAGCCTTCTTTCTACATTGTTGAGCCGTGTGTCCAATTTTGCAGCAATGTGTGCAGAATTTTGGTTCAAACGGGTAAAGAACTTTTTGAATGATAATTTCACCCTCATTATCTATGGTGATGGTTCATGGAAGAGGTTTCGATAAATCCATCTCCACGCAAACTACTGCAAGCCTTGGCCTTGTGAAGTTACAAACATCTTGATGAGCACAGAGATATTTGCCAAGGAGTTTGGTGATGGATTTGATGGCTCTCGAAGCATGAAGATGTGCTTGAAGATGAGGTAAATGTACCCAAACTAGGGCCCAAATGGCTTCCATTCTAGGTGAGAATGATGGAGACCATCGAAAAATAGACATTCTTCTCCCCTTGATGCTCCAATTATCCTTAACTAGAGCTTTAAAAAATGATTATGATTTTGAAAACGTAAGAGAACATACCGATTGTCCAATGTGACAGGAAATACTCCATTAGAAATATTGAGAGTTGCTTTTATGCCTTCAAGAATGGATTGTATGTTAGGTCGTTGACCTGCAAATCTTCCAACTAAAGTGTATTGAATAGGAGAAGCCAAGTTTGAGATTTCTTCTTTGGAAAGTGAAACCCATAGTTGGCCTTCCACCATGATAGGATCTCTCACAGGAATCTATGGAAAGGAGGGAGGAACAAAGTGTTCGCAGATTGTAGTAGTAAAAGAGAGTTTTGGCGAATCCTTTTGCCAAGCATTGGGATTGACAAAAGGAGGGGGATCTCCTAAGTGCTCTTTAGGGTCGAGTGGTGGAGATTTTGCCATGAGAGCACCAACAATAGAGGAGAGAGGCCAAAATCACCTAGAGAGAGAAACTCTAGTTAGAGAGAGAAAGTGGAGGGAAGAAATGATTTTGGGTTTAGGATTTTTTTATTTATTTTAATAATTCTATCATTTAAATTCATCAAGGTTAGGGTTAGATTTTTTTTTTTCAAATGATCCTCCTTAGACACTCAAATAGCTTGGTATACACTAGGAGTATACAGTAGGCGAAAGCTTGTAGGAGGCCTTGCTAAGTCCCAACATGATAGATTTTCCAAGTATCATGCACTTTGTCTTGTAGAGATTCTCAACTAGTTGGGGGTATCCTAAGTGGCCCCATCCACCAACTTAATTGAGATTAATAATTGAAGCAAAACTTGCAATGTTGGCACATGAGTTAGGTAGGTGGTGCACACACCTATGACTTACCAATGTTTAAGCAAAACCAACACTACTACCTATAAGCACTATAAGAGAACTTCCCAAGTGGTCACCCATCTTGATTTTACTCCCGCGCAAACATAGTTAACTCTAGAGTTCTTACAAAAGTCAGTGCTTAGTAGTAGGTGTAAATGCACCTAGGTTAGGGTTTAGGTTTTTTTTTTTCAAATGATCCTCCTTAGACACTAAAACAACTTGGTGAACACCAACTTTATTGAGATTACTAAGGCAAAGCTTGCAATGTTGGCACATGAGTTAGGTAAGCGGTGCACACACCTACGACTTGCCAACGCTTCAGCAAAGCCAACACTACTGCCCATAGGCATTGCACGAGAACTTCCCAAGCGGCCACCCATCTTGGTTTTACTCCCGCCCAAATATAGTTAACTCTAAAGTTCTTACAGGAGTCAGTGCTTGGTAGTAGGTGTAAATGCACCTAGGATTTAGGTTTAGGGTTTAGAGGTTTTTTTTTTAAAATTCTATCCTTTAAATTCATCAAGGGATAGTCCTGTAAATATTTGAAAAAACCAAATATAATTTGGTTGGAAACAAAAGATACAAGTCTCAAGTATTTGTTGGATATAAATGATAGCCTTCAGACCAGCTTGGTTCTACCAAGGAAGATCCGGCTGATGTAGATTGGTTCCACCGAAGAAGACTTGTCCCACCTCAATCTCGGTTCAATCGGAGAAATTACCAGTCTAACCGCCAAAAATCAGTTTCGAACTAACCGAATATCCATAACGGTCGAACCAAAAAACTGCTATAACAAGATTTGGTAATACCGTAGTGGAACGGTTAAACTGAATAAAATAACTACTGTTAGTAATCGGTGAGATCGTGACTGAAGTTTGGTTAGACCAAAGAGGAGTTTCGGTTAAGCCGAGTTGAATATCGATTTGATTGAACAAAAATTCTGACAAAAAGTCAGAGTTGAAAGCAACCTCTAGTAATTGTCAGGCAGCGTGCAGTCCTCGAAGCTGTAGACGATCAGAGACTTGATGTGACCGAGTTAATTTGGTTATACTGAAGAATCTAGGAAGGATATGGTGCTGCTGAAGAAAATTCAGGTGTCAGACTGGTTGTATCGGTCTGTGCTAGATGCCTCGATGATCGAGCCTAAAGGGAAGCGTCTATCGAGACGCTCTATCCCAATGAATCCAGAGACTTTCTGAGTTGAGGAGAGAATATATCTGTTCCCCAAAAATATGAGATTATTTAATTTCACTAGTCGCATTAAAATTTCGAATAAAATGGATTATCCGAGATATGGAAGCAGAAATGCTTGGTTGAGTATTATGAAATAATATTTCGCATCTGTATTTCCATATGCTCCATAAAGATACTATTGCAAGATATTTGTGATATTTCATTTGAGAAGAATTTTTCTTGGAATAAATTTTTTGTCTGCTCTAGTCTTTCCAATCTATAATAGTTTTTGGATTGAGTAAATAATTCAACCATTTGACGATATTCAAGTTATATAGGCAAAAAATATGTTGAATTGTTTCTATGGAGTTATGACAAAACCCACAAATAGAAGGAAGATAATATCCCATGTGAGTGTAAATATTGTCCACTGAAATAATATTGCTATGTAGTTTCCATATGAATATAGATATCTTAGTGGGGATTTGATGTGTCCAACACCCAAGAAGTTGTTTATTTTGCTGATGGTGAATTCTTACCGAGTTCCAAGCAACTTTGATAGAAAAACATTGACTGTTGAGATTGCCTTGTATTTGAAATTGGTGTTTGAATCTATGCCAACATTTGTTCAGAGTTTTCCCAATGTTGTGTTTTTTGTAATTTCCTGTTATCTGTTCCATAGAACCATATATGGCGATGATGGCTTCTACCCAAATACCTTTGTTTTCCAATATTTTGCTGATTTGTTTTAATCGAAAGGCCATCAATTGATCTCTCAAGTTTCTGATATCTAGACCCTCTTCCACGATTGGTCTAGTGATTTTGTTCTAGGATAACTAGTGGAAATTTTTCCTAGAGTTGGTTCCTGACCAGAAAAATCTTGCACAGATGGAGTTAATTTGGTTGATAATACCATAGGGAAGGGGAATAACTGATATGGTATGTATAGGAATAGAATTGATAACATGCTTTATAAGCATTAATCTGCCTCCTTGACTGAGAAATTTAGCCTTCCATACTACCATTTTATTCTGAATCTTATCAATGATGTGTTGGAAATATCTTAATTTAGGTTGTCCTTTGAAGATAGGACAACCTAAGTAAATGAATGGCCAATTGCTCTGTTTACAATTGAGAAAATCCTCCATGAATTTAATGTGATGCATAGGACTTTTCTTAAAGACAAAGAAATTACTTTTGTTGAAATTGATTGTTTGACCTGTAGATCTTTCATAATTCTTTAATATTTGCATAACTTTTTGAAGCATAGATTTCCTTCCATTTAAGAATAAGAGTGCATCATCTGCATAAATTAGGTGTGAAATCCGCCAATGCCTACTTTGACATTTATATGGGACATAATCTAGCTCATTTTGAATCTTTAAAAGTGCCCTACAAAGCAATTCTTTAGTCAAAATAAATAGTAATGGTGAAAGAGGATCTCCTTGTCTCAGTCCTCAAGAGGGATAAAAAGTTTGAGAAGGAGCTCCCTTGATGAGAACTGCAGTAGGATTGTTGGAGATGCAATTGCTAATAATATTTATAATTTTGGAGTCAAAACCGAAAGCTTTGAGGATTTGAAAAATAGTTGACCATTCCATTCTATCAAAGGCTTTTTCCATTTCAAGCTTTACAATGAGATTGCCACCTCGATGTCCTTGGTCTATGAATTGAACTAATTCTTGTGTTAGAGATATATTGTCAAATATACTTCTTTCCTTGATGAAAGTTGCTTGAGTATTAGAAATAAGTTTTGGCATTACTTCTGCAATTCTGCTAGCAATAATTTTGTAAGAAACATTGCATAAACTAATCAGGCGAAAATCAGAAAAAGTGAAAGGTTGTTTTCTTTTAGGGATGAGAGATATATATGTAGCTTTCCATTTGTTGTTTAAATTGTAGTCGGAAAAGAAAGTCTGAATAGTTATGCAAATATCTGTGTCAATTATATCCCAGAAATGAGTGTAAAATTCTGTTGTAAAACCATATGGCCCTGAAGCTTTATTTTTTAGAAGAAAGTAAAGTGTTTCTTTAATTTTCGTGATTGGAGGGATTGCCCATAATTTTTTGTTATGATTTTCCTTCAACTTTAAGGGGATATTCTCTAGTAGATTTTGATCCATAGTGGTTGTTTGAGTTTGAAGTAGTGCTGAAAAATACTCTTTACCTTTTGTTTCCAGATCTTCTAGGGTATCCATATTTGTATTATTTCTGATCATACTTTTGAAGTAATCTTTGGTATTCCTGCGGTTGATTATCTAATGGAAAAATTTGGTGTTTCGATTCATATCTGTCAACCAATTAATATGAGTTGTTTGCTTCAAGAAACTAAATTGACGACTTTTATTTTTTGCCAATTTTTCTTTCAGATTGTGCAGAATAGCATTATTTTCCATTGTGCAAGAGGAAGGATTTTTCTGAAAATCTTGCTCAATAGATTGCATCTCGCTCATGATAAACAGTTCTTCAAAGAAAATGTTTCCGACTTTGTTTTTGTTCCATCTATTAAGGGTGACTCTGAGTATTTTGAGCTTGGCACTAAAATTGGAAATCGAATTTTGATAATGAAGACTATTCTAGATAACTTGACAAGCGGATTGATATCCTCATAGGTTAACCAAATATTTTTGAATTTGAACGAGCTTGGTCTTCTAGATCTATGGTTACTCTGCAGGATACTTATATACGCATGATCAAAATGGATACGCTAGCCATACATAATCTCTTGCTTGAAATGCTCAAATAAAGAAGGATTCATTAGAATTCTATCCAATCTTGCATATTTTCGATCATGACTAGATCGATTATTGCACCAAGAGTATATATCTCTGATATGCATAGGTTCCATGAGTTGGGATTGATGAATAAATTCATTGAATTCTTGAACAGCTAAAGTATGCATATGCTTTATATTTTGAATTTCATCTTGATTTCGAGTGACATTGAAATCGCCACCTAGTATCCAAGGACTATTATCCAACCGAACACTGATATCATATAAGTGCTCCTATAATTGACGACGAGTCTTCTGATTGTAGGAAGCATAAATAGTCGAAATAAATAGATTAGCATATTGAGTATTCATAACTTTATAAGTGATAGCTTGCATATGAGTTTCCCATGGTGTAATATCCAAATTGTCTGACCAAAAGGCTATAATCCTTGAATTATCATAATGGTAATTCCAATTAATATTACCTGCAAATTTCTGAGCATTGTCCAACAACATATGTTCAAGAATAAAGATTTCCTTTAAATTATGCTTTTGAATGAGACTTTCGATGTAATTTTGAGTTGGTCTATTGACCAACCCTCGGTAGTTCCAAAATAATAAATTCATGATAAATTCTGACGAAAGGAGGCTGCTTATTGCGAAGTAAGACTTAACACTTTGAGAAGACTCTATGTCATTTTTGAATTTAATCTTTTTTTGTCTAAGACGTGTGCTTTGTCTTTTGGATAATTGATGTGTGTTGATCATCTGTATTGGAGCTGTATCTTCTGACTCTGACCTTTATTTATCAGAATAGGAAGACTCTTCGTTCGAGCTTGATATGTTAGAGATATTGTTTAACTTTTCTCTAAGAATCTGTAGAGTATGTAGATGGGATGTTTCTAGGATTGTCATTTCTCGCGAAATATCTTGTAGCGAGTGTTGAGCTATATTTTTAGCTCAAGCTTTGCTGCAAGTGCACAGTTCCTTTGGTGTACATGGCAATTACAGGTCATTCTTCCACAAGGATTGTGTTTATGACTTAATCAATTATTACTCAACTTGTTCTTCAAGCTCTTAGCTATACTTCAGTAAATTAATGACATGTGAATGTAGAATAATCAAAATTAACATAAGCTCACAAATCATGCAGTTTCAAGGCAATGTGTAGTGGAAAATGGTGATGTGAATCAATTTCTTTACTTGTAAATCTATCAACCCATTCAATTATAACATGCACACAAGTTCCACGTGATTTCAGAAGTTATATCAATGCATAAAAATTGAGGAAAGAAAAATAAAATACGAAGATTCAATAGGCTATGCTACTCTATTCTAATTTATACTAAATGCATGCAACTATGCTATTTGCTAATCTAGCTAAACTATACTATACTACTTGCATTAGAAATTCTTTTTGGAGATTGATTTGAACAAAATGTGATCAATATAAGATATAACAAATTAAGCTAACTACTAAAATTAAAATTAACAACTAAGGTAAATGAGAGGTTCTTCATTAAGAAGAAATTTAACACAATATACTTCCAAGTTCTTAAACTCCTCTTCTTCTCCTTTAATCAACACTTCACATTCATATGTGCCAAGTATACCATACATAGGTGTCGACCACTCTTGTGGAAGCCCTATGTATGGTCCCAGTGAATCAAGTGAATGTAAACTGAAATTAAGAGAACAATGCAGTAATTAAACTTGAACACACATTTAATCCTACTAAGACATCATAAACAAGAAGTGTATCTCTACCAAACTCTTCTAGCTTTCCTCTACTACAAGAAAACAAACTTTCCAAGGGTTGTCACTACCTTGGTGAGCTCTGAAAATCTGTAGTAGAGGAACTTGCACAATGGAGCTTTACTAGGGAGCTTGGGAAGAGCTTTCACTCCTACAAGAGTGCTCGGATGCTCAGCTGCGTCTCCACCTCTCGCGCGCGTATTTCCCAGACACCGAACTCTCGGTCGCGTATATGTCCCTTTCGCAATATTTCCTTCGCCCTTAAATAATTCTCTCCACCAGGCGGATATCACTGAGCGAACAGATTCTCGGCCGCGCGTACGTCTCTCGTGCGTGCTTCTCTCGCATGTTCCACCAACTTCCAACATCGAATAATGTATCACCCTCCAATGAGAATCCATAGATCTAAGGGAGCCAATGAGGTGTTGGCATGTCCACTTCTTTAAAGTTTAGTCCACCAACTTTGATTATTTACATCTTCTTTTTGTCTTTTGCAATAAGCTCCTTCCACATGTGTGTTACCTATAATTAATGGAAATTGAACTCCAAGAGATGTTAGCCAACATAGGATAGGACATTTAAAATAAAATCAATGAGTTATATGAAAATTATATCTAATGGGGATGCACTTGTTAATTAAATTTCTATATTGCACTATATTTCAAGACCTATATTGCCCATAATTAATATCATTTATCCACCATAGATAGATAATATCATGCACAATTACTTATAAAATTCATTAAAAATGGGCAAAATTAAAGTTTGAACAACGAGTTATTAGTTGTATCCTAGCCATATGTTGTTTAGGGTTTAGGGTTTTTTTTTATTATAAGGGTCCTCCTTAGACACTCAAATAGCCTGGTGAACACGAGGAATATCCTTAGAGGTGGTAGAAGGTGAACCTTCATGGACACTCAAATAGCCTGGTATACACTAGGAGTATCCAAGGAGACGAAAGCTTGTAAGGGGCCTTACTAGGCCCACTTTCGTAAGTGATGCACACAGCTACAGCTTGCCAATGCTTGAGCAGAGCTAACACTACTGCCCATAGGGGCTACACGAGAACTTCCCAAGTGGTCACCCATCTTAGTTCTACTCTCACCTAAACATATTTAACTCCAAAGTTCTTATAAGAGTCAATGCTTGGTAGTAGGTGTAAATGCACTTTAGAGTTTAGGGTTAGGGTTTAGGGTTTAGTGCTTAGGTTTTTTTTTTTTTTTTAAACTGTTATTTTATTCCTAATAACAAATTGAAAGTACAACAGGTGGGGCCTTGGCCCTGATACAACCACAAACTCCAAAAGAAAAGGACAACCTCATAAGAATCTGAAAATAAAAGAACATGTACAACCAATGTGAACAAAACTATCTAGGCATCCATCAGCATACCAGCTCAAGAAGTATGTGCTGTAACAGGTAACACACCCAGGAGGTAGCAAGAACTGACTCTCAAGTAGAGAGGCTCACACCGAAGTCTGCTAAGGATGTCTACGTCATGAAGTAGGTCTTCGTTCGGCAAAGAAAATGATCAACATCTCCAAAGCCAAGGAAACCTCAAGTTGCGAACTAGTAAGGAATGTTCTCCACTTGGTTAATAGTGGAAAACACCAAGGATGACCGACAGCATGTCATAGATCTTCAAAAGAACATGGTGGAAGCACTCAAGAAGTGGCACTCACCTCACCAAGAAGTGAGAAGGGAGAGAAATGTAAGAAACAAATACAAACCTATGAACCATCCATGGTTGAACAAGGTGGAACTGGTAAAAGCTCTCCACTCACAAAGCTCTAGAGAAACCTCTTACCTCACTAATAGTCTCTACTCTGGTGGAAGAAGGGAATAGGGTAAAGAAAAGTCATACCTGTCAGCTGTCATCTTGGTGCCTTGACATAAGGCGTGAACAAGGTGGAACACTCAATCAACTCTCCAAAATAGAACTCCCACCTCATGTATCTGAGTAGAAGAATAAGGAAGGAGGGAAAAGTTTCGAGAACAAACCTAAGTGCCAACAGCATGTGAGATCTCCACTCAACCCATCCTGTCTCTTATAGGTGGGATGGTAGGTAGCCCCTAGCAATCAAGTAGGAGCTTCTGACAGCACTGGGGGGGGGTGCTCCCAACATCCTGCCACACACTACACAGTCCAGTCTTACTCAAGGAGGCTAGAGAATCAGCCATAGAATTAGTAGAACGGGGTACCTAAGAAATATCCGCCACCTATAGAGACATAACAAGAATCGACTACCAAAGCGTCAAGACAACAAAAGTAGGACACACACTTGAGTTAATCGCAGCCTCCAAGGCATGTGCATCAACCTCAACCAAAGTGTGCCCCAATTCCAACTACAAATCAAGAAGAAGACGGAAACCAGCAGCAAGCGCTTGAATTTCCGCAACTAAGGCATTACCCTCGCCCAAGGGTGTGCAATGAGCCACCACAAGCTCCCCATTATGATCACATATCACCACCTCGCCAGCATAGTGACCATTCCAAGCAATCATGCCATCAGTGTTCATCTTAATATAACTAATGGGTGGTTTAGTCCAAGCCACTCACTTGGGCGGCCTAGACCAATTCCCCCCCAGTTGGCTTCAAAGGAAGTGATCTCATGAGCAATATTCCTCCGAATGATATTGAAAGAATGGGTAGCTCCCAAAATTTTGACTTTGCAATAGGCTTTCCATAATTCCTAGAGAATATAACTAGCAATAAACTTGATCCTTCGTTTAGTTTGTTCCTTCCCATTATACTAGATTACCTTAAGAACCTAGTCTTTCCAACTCCTAGCACTAGGAAGATTAATACCAAGGATAGCACCCACCCAGTACCGGAAACAGATCGCCCATTCACCTTCAAAGAAGACATGATTGACGGAGTCAACATCATGAGTCCAATGACAACAAGGGCATATAGAAGCTAACTCCACTCCCCTAGTTTGACGGAGATCATCAAACGGAAGGATCCCACAAAAATATTTCCATAAGAAAAATGATATCTTAGAGGGAATGTAATACTTCCAAAGGGGGCCGTTCCACAACACATAGGGGGCACGTTTCCTAATAATATCCCAAGCATAAGCCGTAGTGATGGTGCCATCTCTACTACCAATCCAACAAAAATGGTCACGACAATCACTAAACAAATCCTCCAAAGACTCCACCATCTAAACAAATACCTGCTTCCGTTGATGATACCTTCCTTAGTAGTCGTATTAGGAGACAACAGCAAGGCCTCCTCCGACCCAGGTACCTGCACTTTTTCCACTGGCACGGTTGGAGGGTCAACAACCATTACGGATGAACCCATGGCTGTCATCTCGCCCACCGACTCCAGTACAAGTCGTAGCATGACGACCTCGGTTGAACCCTAGAGACCCAAACCTTCCCTAGAGACGAAGAAGATGATCGGGGCCGAACTAGGGCCCCCAGGTCAAACCTAGACTTCCACATGTGAGAACCTAACCCTCGAATGCAGAATCGCAACTTTCGACCACGTCACCGGACTTCTAACCACTTTGCTAGAGGTCTTCCATATAGTCGCTTGAAAATCTCATTGTAATTTTTGGTTGAGTAATTCGGGATTTATAAGGTTTTTAAGATACTGTTGTTAACACACAGAAGTTTCCAATTTTATGCACCATTTTCAATCCCTGAATTTTCAATCATATCATTCGTCCATTTTTAAGTGTGAAAATTTTTATCTGAACTCCAAATTAACAGATCTGATTGAGATTAAATTTTCAGTCTAATCTGTTGATTGGTCGATAAATTAAAAATCCTTGGACTTACCTTTTTTGTAGTCTAATCTATATTTGGAATGTATTTGCTTATTATATTCTTATTTATTTTTTTATTTCCTTTTTTGGTAGTGATTAATTGTAAGTCTGGTGTCATGAGGTTGACTTATGGAGATAAGAGAATTGAGTTGAATGTTTTCCATCCTAAAGGAGGAACAAGTGAGGAGTATAAAGATGATGAAGTGAGTGCACATATGCTCCAATTTTTTGAAGATGAAGAGGATGGAATGGATGAGCTTGTGCAGGTAAAGATGCTGAATGTTTTAAATGAATCAAACTCAGGAATGAGATGTGAAGATGATGAAGTTGAGATCATTGGAGGAGAGGATGAGGAGAGCCAAGTTTTGGAACTCCCCACCAATACTCCACATGAACTCCCAACTTTAGAAGCTCCTTCATTAGAGTTGAAACCTTTACCTGATAATTTGAAATATGGATTTTTAGGAGAACATGAAACTTTTCTAGTGATTATTGCAAATGACTTGTCTAGAGAACAAGAGTTGAGTTTGTTAGATTTATTGAGGGAATTTAAAGAAGCCATTGGTTGGACTATGACAGATATCAAAGGTATAAGTCCTGCTATTTGTCAACATAGAATTTATTTGGAAGATAATGTTGTGCCCTCTCGTGAGTTTCAAAGAAGATTAAACCCTAACATACGAGAGGTAGTTAAAAAGGAAATAATTAAACTTTTGGATAATGATATCATCTACCCAATCTATGATAGTACTTGGGTTAGTCCTATTCAGGTTGTCCCTAAGAAATCTGGAGTGATAGTAGAAGCAAATGATAAGAACGAGCTCATCCCTGTGAGGAAGCAAACTGGTTGGCATGTGTGTATTGATTATAGGAAGCTCAACGCCGCCACCAGGAAGGATCATTTTCCATTGCCCTTTATTGATCAAATGTTAGAAAGATTAGCAGGGCAAGAATATTATTGCTTTCTTGATGGATACTCGGGTTATAATCAAATTGCTGTGGCACCTGAAGACCAAGAGAAGACAACCTTCACATGTCCTTTTGGAATGTTTGCATATAGGCGAATGCCTTTTGGACTTTGTAATGCACCAGCAACTTTCCAAAGGTGCATGATGGGCATTTTTAATGAAATGAGTGAGAGTTGTCTTGAGATTTTCATGGATGATTTTTCTATTTTTGGATCTTCATATGATGAATGTTTGAAGAATTTAAGATTAGTACTAGAAAGATGCAAATTGAAGAAGCTAGTCTTAAATTGGGAAAAGTGCCATTTCATGGTCCAAAGTGGAATTGTGTTGGGACACGTGGTCTCTAAGAAAGGATTGGAAGTGGATAAGGCAAAAGTGGAATAAATTGTCAATCTACCTGAGCCTAAAATAGTTAAAGATATAAGATCTTTTCTAGGCCATGCTGGATTTTACAGGAAGTTCATTAAGGATTTTAGTAAGATAGTTAGACCCCTAATGAACTTGTTAAAAGATATCCCATTTTTGTTCAACCAAGAGTGCAAGGAAGCATTTTATAAGATTAAGAATCAACTTGTATCATCCCCTATTGTGCACTCTCCTAATTGGGCATATCCTTTTGAGGTTATGTGTGATGGTTCTGATTTTGCAGTAGGGGCTGTTTTGGGACAAAAGATTGATAAGCTTCCATATGTAATTTGTTATACTAGCAAAACCCTCAATGATGCTCAGCTCAATTATGCAATCACTAAGAAAGAACATTTGACTGTTGTATTTGCTTTGGAGAAATTTAGGTCATATCTGATTGGAGCCAAAGTAATTGTGTATACAGATCATGCAGCATTAAAGTATTTGTTGGCAAAGAAGTATGCCAAATCACGTTTGATGAGATGGATTTTATTGCTGTAGGAATTTGATATTGAAATCAAAGACAAGAAAGGATGTGAAAATGTTGTAGTTGATCATTTATCCAGACTGCAGTTAGCACCCTCAAATTCAGAAGTTGGAGAGTCATTTCCTGATGAGCAAGTTTTAATGGTTAATGCTGTCCCATGATTTGCAGATATTGTTAATTATTTAGTCATGGGATCGATGCCACATGATTGGACAAGGCAGGATAGGAAGATCTTCTTGTCTCGAGTCAAGTATTTTTACTAGGATGATCCTTATTTGTTTAAGCAATGCCTAGACTTGATCTTGAGACGTTGCATCTTTAACAATGAGGTTAGGAGTGTTCTTTCCTTTTGCCATGACCAAGCATGTGGGGGACATTTCGACTCTGGGAAGACTGTTGCCAAGGTGCTGCAGTGTAAATTTTACTGGCCAACTTTATTCAAGGATGCACATCAATATTGTATAAGTTGTGCCAGATGTCAACAACTGGGAAAAATTTCAAAGAGGAACATGATGCCTCTCAACCCTATTATTGAAGTTGAAGTATTTGATGTTTGGGGGATTGACTTCATGGGCTCATTTCCCATTTCCCATTTCAGCAGGATATCTTTATGTGTTGTTGGTAGTTGATTATGTTTCCAAGTGGATTGAAGCCCTACCAGAACTAATGATAACAAGGTAGTTGTGAAATTTGTAAGAGATAATATTATATCAAGGTTTGGTATGCCTAGAGCTATTATAAGTGATAGGGGCACACATTTCTACAACAGAAGTTTTGAGGCTTTAATGAGAAAATATGGAATTGTGCTTAAAATTGCTACCCCTTATGACCCCCAAACGTGTGGTCAAGTTGAGAGTGCTAATAAACAAATTAAGACAATTTTGGAAAAGATGGTTAACCACATAATAAGGGATTGGGCAGATAAGTTAGTGGATGTACTATGGGCATACCGAATTACTTACAAGACTATCCTTGGAATGATCTCCTATAGAATGGTATATGGGAAAGCTTGTCACTTGCCGACAGAAATGGAGCATAAAGCTTTTTGGGTTATAAAGAAACTCAATTTGGATTTAGAAGTAGCCGGCCCACTTAGGAAGTTTCAATTGGCAGAATTAGAGGAGATGAGGGATGAAGCATATGTAAGAACTGTCTCAGGGAAAGAGAAAATGAAAGTTGTTCATGATAAAAAGATAAGTAAGAAATCATTTGTCCCTGGACAGGATGTTTGGTTGTATATGTCTAGGCTTCATACTCATCCTAGTAAGTTAAGATCTCGTTGGGCTAGGCCTTTTGTGGTGCTTAAGGTATATCCTTATGGTTATGTAGATATCAAGAATCCTAAAGACCACACCATTTTCAAAGTTAATGGACAAAGGCTCAAGCCTGTTTTGAAGACACCTACTGGTATTGATTTTAGAGCTAGAGAGGAGAATTTGCAGGAACCTCAATATGAATAAATAGAATAGTACATTTTGTTTTTCTTTTCCTTTTATCTTTGTTTTGTGTGTTTTCTTTTAGTTTGTTTCACTATCTTAGTTTAGTTTAGTAGTTAGAAGTTTTATTTTATTCTACTCTTTTGTTGTCTATTTTTCTTATCTATGGTATTATGGAGTGTGATCTTATTTTATTGTATGGAGATTATCTGATGCGCATTATTGTTATAATTGTTGTTTCATTACTGAAGTTCATGTTTATTATTTCATGTGATGAAATACTTATTATTGTTTTATCATAACTGTTGCTTATCCACATGTAGCTTTTGTAGAAGTTTTACAGATGTTTAACACATGGAGAATACAAAAGCTAGGAAGAACTGTCAATTAAAAGGGAAAACAAAGCAACAAGCACAACCAACAAAAGTAACATGGGTAGAAAAAGGAAAAGCTCCTGTCACCGCAATACAACCATTTATAAGTGCAAGAAATTCCAATGCTGTAATAGAGAAGTCTATGCTCACCTCTAAGAAGCGCTATGAAGATGATTACATCTGTTACTTTGATAAGACAAACAAAGATGAAGAGCCAAAGATGACGAATGCGCAACCATGAAAGAAGATGGATGCTGAAATTCAACGCTTTATTGATCAAATTGACTAGGGTTTTTCTTTCTTTGATTAACATATAATTTAATGATGCATGAATAAGACAACATGTAGTAGGCTGAAATAGTTATTTCATCATAGATTATGTTGTATTATCTTCAACCTATAACCTTTAGTACATGCCTTATATGTAATTTTTAAGATATTTTTCTAACAAGAATTCCACGCAGGCATCACAGGTATGGAATAAGGTTTGACTTTAAGTTACTTCAATCTGGTATGATATCTATATCCTCTCTTTTATATTACATTGAGGACAATGTCAAATTTAAGCATGGGGGAAGGCGAATTTCATTTCATTATAATTGCTTTGATAGGCTCATATTTTATTGTATATCTAGATGCATGATTTTATTGTATTTTTACTTGAAAAACACACTTGATGAGATTGCCTATTCAGTTGTCACTATTAGATTTTATGGGACAACCCCATTTTCTTTTGAGTGGTGAACCAAAAAGCATAGGACCTAATAGTGATGTTCTCCAAAGAAGATGAGTTTAAGCTATTTGTGTTTTGAGTTGAGTCTTCCTAGTCACTTGAACTTATGCCTTGTGATTTTTATACACCTTTTCTGAGTGATCCCTAAGCCAAGCGCCACCATAATCAGGTTATTCATTACATGACCTTTGGTGAGATATTTAGGATCATCCTAAACTTCTACGAGATTTTGAAGGATGTGTTTAGGAAAACATCTAAGTTATCACATTTGGCATGCTAAGGAGTTTCTTAGGGTAGGTTAGGCTTAATGGTGAAATAAGGTGTTTGATACCATTGGAAAATTCTATTATTCAAAAAAAAAAAAAAGAAGAAGAAGAAAGAGAGAGGCCAAAGCGGCCCAAAAAAAAAAAAAAAGAATTTGAAATGAAAGAGAAAGAAAAAAAAAAGTAGAAAAAAAAGAAAAAGAAAAAGAAAAAAGAGCTGTCAATGTAGAAAGGGGGCCTAGAGACATATGGGATGTGAGGAATTAGTGGGCTTTCTCAAGTGTCTAGCTTCTTTTATTTTCTTGAGAGTGGGTTGATTAGAGCACGCTATGATGTGATACTTTGGTTGTTCATTCTAAGCATTTTCTGACTTATCTCATTTGAAGGGAGGGAGTTAATCACTACCACATATTTCTTTCATTTGATTCATTATCTTATTGTTATACAATGAGATTTTTCTTGAGTAGTGAGGGTGTGAATCCTTTTTGTCCAAGGCAAAATAGTTCTTGTGGACAGGTGACTTCTCATTCCAATAGTGTAAACTTGTTGAAACTGGAGGACATTGTGAGAGATTGTGATATTAGTTTGAGCCACCACCATGCCCAACGAGTTCAATATGACAAGTGAACTGAATAATTTTTCGTGTGATTTCAAGTTCTTGATTTTTAGTTGTTTTTATTACTCGGGACGAGTAAATGTTTAAGCATGGGAGAGTTTGTTTGGATTAAAATGTTGCATATTTTTATAGGATCTTATTGGTTCAATAGATTTACGTGAGATTTATTAAAGTCATATTATGCATTTATTTCATTATTTAATCAATAAGAACCAATCCCCATTTTATATAGTTAAAAGTAGGAAATTATTTCAAACATGCATCATTTATGAATTTTATGGATGACTTGATATTTTAATGTATTTATTGTTGTGAAAAGTTTATAATTCAAAAGAAGATCATGGAAATTGAAGATTGGAGAAAGAAAATCAAGTGGGATTTAATCCCAATCATTGAATCAAAGATGGATCTCCAAACTTGGAAACTCTCTATATAAAAGAGAGTGATGCACGTCTAGGTTTGGGCTCTTGGAGTTTTTGTTTTCCACCTCCAACACCACCAACCATCACCCTCTCTTGGAGCTCCACGTCTTGAAGCAAGGAAGGAGAACACCGGTCATTCCACCACATCTCTTCAACTCGGATATCATCATCTTCATTCCACAAGTCATCTCCAACGTGAAAGCCTTCATCCCACATCTTGGAGGAGGGACGTCCACCACTACAAGGGTTCTCTTCTTCATTTGTGAGGTTCCACAAATCGTTTCTCCCCTTTCCCCTCTTCTTTGGCTTCAAATGTATCACTTTTTATCATGTTTCACGTAGGTAGTTATTTATGTTCTTAGTTTTCATTGTAATAGGGTAAAAGTAGAAAATAGATTCATTGTTGTTTGTTTGTTCCTTTTTGAATCAATGAATCTTTGTTCTTTTCATCTGAAAATCATAAACACAGGTTCTGTTATTGATATATATTCATATATTGTTGTTTGTTGATGTTGAAATCCGGATATTACATTCTGTTATGCATGAAACAACATAAAATTCGTTGAAGGTTGTGCATGTTGTTTGCAGATTTGCAGTTTTGTTGATCTATTTTTTTATTCCGAGAGTTCATATGCGTTCTGGAGCGATTCTGTTTAACTGAAAATTCTGAAAAAAATCTTAATCGTGATATTATAAGTCTTCTGTGATTCTGTAAAATTTCATAACAATCTGAGAAGATTTGTTGCCATTTTGAAGCTATAACTCTATCAAGCACATAATTCAGTTTGAGACTCTTTTGTCGTGATTGTAACGTGTTTTTCTCATAACTCAGATCGTATAAAAATTTGAATAAATATTTCATTAATATTTACATTCTGTCTATTTTACAACGCATTTGATTTTGTAATTTTTGGTTGAGTAATTCGGTATTTATAAGGTTTTTAAGATACTATTGTTAACGCATAGAAGTTTCCAATTTTATGCATCATTTTCAATTCCCGAATTTTCAGTCATATCATTCGTGCGTTTTTAAGTGTGAAAATTTTAATCTGAACTCCACATTAACAGATCTGATTGAGATTAAATTTTCAGTCTAATCTGTTGATTTTTCGATAAATTAAAAATCTGTGGACTTACCTTTTTTGTAGTGTAATCTATATTTGGAAAGTATTTGCTTATTATATTCTTGTAATTAGAATCCTAGATTATCCCCATTTCTCTGTGGTTTGACCCGTACTTACCGACATACTTCATTGAACGTCGTGCACTTGCAGTTTATAAATTTAAAATTTCTAAAAAAAATCTAAACAAGTTTTTCCTTCTACCATCCTAGCTAGATCTTCAATTTGTTTACCTAAGACTTGCACCTCACTCATAATTCTAAATTCTTTTTCCTCAATTGGTTGTTCATAAATAGTTGGTTGAGTATAATAATTTTGACATTCATTTTCTTCATGATAGTAATTAATTGAATTAATGGCTTTTACTATTTCATATTCGGGGTTTTGTAAACATTCTTCTTCATTATGTCCTAACATTAAACATTTATTTCATTATTTAACATTTTCTGATGGTTGAGGTGGATAATAATAAAAAATGCAATTGGTTGTGGTATGCCCCTCTACATGACATAAGTCACATTAAAGCGAACATTCATCTCCAAAGGCATAGAAATTATTTTCCATAATTATCTTCTTTGAAGATGCACAACCAAAACACTTAAAAGGCTCAAGTCTAATCTAAAAAGTTAAAACCTAAATTATACCGTGCCAAATCCTTGGCAACGGCGCCAAAAACTTATTTGGATTTTTTTTAAAATTTTAAATTTATAAACCACAAGTGCACGGCATCCAATGAAGTACGTCGGCAAGTACAGGTCGAACCACAGAGAAATGGGGATAATCTAAGATTCTAATTACAAGAATATGGTAAGCAAATACTTTCCAAATATAGATTAGACTACAAAAAAGGTAAGTCCACGGATTTTTAATTTATCGACCAATCAACAGATTAGATTGAAAATTTAATTTCAATCAGATCTGTTAATGTGGACTTCAGATAAAAATTTTCACACTTAGAAACGCACGAATGGTATGACTGAAAATTCGGGGATTGAAAATGATGCATAAAATTGGAAACTTCTGTGTGTTAACAACAGTATCTTAAAAACCTTATAAATCCATAATTACTCAACTAAAAATTACAAAATCAGATGAGTTGCAAAATAGACAGAATGTAGATATTAATGAAATATTTATTAGAATTTTTATGCAATCTGAGTTGTGAGAAAAACACGTTATAATCACGACAAAAGAGTCTCAGACCGAATTCTGTGCTCGATAGAGTTATAGCTTCAAAATGGCAACAAATCTTCTCGAATTGCTATGAAATTTTACAGAATCATAGAAGACTTATAATAGCACGATTAAGATTTTTTTTTATAATTTTCAATTAAACAGAATCACTCCAAAATGCATATGAACTCTCGGAATAAAAATAGATCAACAAAACTGCAAATCTGCAAACAACATGCACAACCTTCAACGAATTCTATGTTGTTTCATGCATAACAGAATGTAATATCCGGATTTCAACATCAACAAACAACAATATATGAATATATATCAATAACAGAACCTATTTTTATGATTTTCAGATGAAAAGAACAAAGATTCACGGATTCAAAAAGGAACAAACAAATAACAACGAATCTGTTTTCTACTTTTACCCTATTACAATGAAAACTAAGAACATAAATAACTACCTACGTGAAACATGATAAAAAGTGATACATTTGAAGCCAAGGAAGAGGGAAAAGGGGAGAAACGATTTGTGGAACCTCACAAATGAAGAAGAGAACCCTTGTAGTGGTGGACGTCCCTCCTCCAAGATGTGGGATGAAAGCTTTCATGTTGGAGATGACTTGTGGAATGAAGATGATGAGATCCGAGTTGAAGAGATGTGGTGGAATGACCGGCGTTCTCCTTCCTTGCTTCAAGACGTGGAGCTTCAAGAGGGGGTGACGGTTGGTGGTGTTGGAGGTGGAAAACAAAAGAGTCAAAGAGAGAAGACCTAGACGTGCATCACTCTCTTTTATAGAGAGAGTTTCCAAGTTTGGAGATCCATCTTTGATTCAACGATTGAGATTAAATCCCACTTGATTTTCTTTCTCCAATCTTCAATTTCTATGATCTTCAATTGAATTATAAACTTCTCACAACAATAAATACATCAAAATATCAAGTCATCCATAAAATTCATAAATGATGCATGTTTAAAATAATTTCCTACTTTTAACTGTATAAAATGGGGATTGGTTCTTATTGGTTAAATAATGAAATAAATGCATAATATGACTTTAATAAATCTCATGTAAATCTATTTAACCAATAAGATCCTATAAAATATGCAACATTTTGATCCAAACAAACTCCCCCATGCTTAAACTTTTACTCATCCCGAGTAATAAAAACAACTAAAAATCAAGAACTTGAAATCACACGAAAAATTATTCAATTCACTTGTCACTATTGAACTTGTTGGGCATGGTGGTGGCTCAAACTAATATCACAATCTCTCACAATGTCCTCCAATTTCAACAAGTTCACACTATTGGAATGAGAAGTCACCTGTCCACAAGAACTATTTTGCCTTGAACAAAAAGGATTCACACCCTCACTACTCAAGAAAAATCTCATTGTATAACAATATGATAATAAATGAAATGAAAGAAATATGTGGTAGTGACTAACTCCCTCCCTTCAAATGAGATAAGTCAGAAAATGCTTAGAATGAACAACCAAAGTATCACATCATAGCGTGCTCTAATCAACCCACTCTCAAGAAAATAAAACAAGCTAGACACTTGAGAAAGCCCACTACTTCCTCACATCCTATATATCTCTGAGCCCCCTTTCTACATTGAAAGCTCTCTTCTTCTTTTTTTCTACTTTTCTTTTTTTTCTTTCTCTTTTCATTTCAAATTCTTTTTTTTTTTTTTTTTTTGGGCCGCTTTGGCCTCTCTTTTTTTTTTCTTCTTCTTCTTCTTTTTTTTTTTTTTTCAACAATATAATTTTCCAATGGTATCAAACACCTTATTTCACCATTAAGCCTAACCTACCCCAAGAAACTCCTTAGCACGCCAAATGTGATAACTTAGGTGTTTTCCTAAACACATCCTTCAAAATCTCGTAGAAGTTTGAGAAGATCCTAAATATCTCACTAAAGGTCATGTAATGAATAACCTGATTGTGGTGGCACTCGGCTTAGGGATCACTTAGAAAAGGTTTATATAAAAATAACAAGGCATAAGTTCAAGTGACCAGGAAGACTCAACTCAAAACACAAATAGCTTAAACTCATCTTCTTTGGAGAACATCACTATTAGGTCCTATGCTTTTTGGTTCTGGAGTCTCACCACTCAAAAGGAAATGGGGTTGTCCCATAAAATCTAATAGTGACAACTGAGTAGGCAATCTCATCAAGTGTGTTTTTCAAGTAAAAATACAATAAAATCATGCATCTAAAATTTTAAAATATGAGCCTATCAAAGCAATTGTAATGAAATGAAATTCACCTTCCCCTCATGCTTAAATTTGACATTGTCCTCAATGTAATATAAAAGAGGGGATATAGATATCATACCAGATTGAAGTCACTTAAAGTGAAACCTTATTCCATACCTGTGATGCCTGCATGGAATTCTTGTTAGAAAAATATCTTGAGAATTACATATAAGGCATGTACTAAAGGTTATAAGTTGAAGATAATACAACATAATCTATAATGAAATAACTGTTTCAGCCTACTACATGTTATCTTGTTCATGCATCATTAAATTATATGCTAATCAAACAAAGAAAAACCCTGGTCAATTTGATCAATAAAGCGTTGAATTTCCGCATCCATCTTCTTTCGTGGTTTCGCATTCGTCATCTTTGACTCTTCATCTTTGTTTGTCTTATCAAAGTAATAGATGTAATCATCTTCATAGCGCTTCTTAGAGGTAAGCATAGACTTCTCTATTACAGCATTGGAATTTCTTGCACTTGTAGATGGTTGTGCTGCGGTGACAGGAGTTTTTCCTTTTTCTACCCATGTTACTTTTGCTAGTTGTGCTTGTTGCTTTGTTTTCCCTTTTGATTGACGGTTCTTCCTAGCTTTTGTATTCTCCATGTGTTAAACCTGTGTAAAACTTCTACAAGAGCTACATGTGGATAAGCAACAGTTATGATAAAAAAATAATATGTATTTCAACACATGAAATAATAAACATGAACTTCAGTAATGAAACAACAATTATAACAATAATGCACATCAGATAATCTCCATAAAATAAGATCACACTCCACAATACCATAGATAAGAAAAATAGACAACAAAAGAGTAGAATAAAATAAAACTTCTAACTACTAAACTAAACTAAGATAGTGAAACAAACTAAAAGAAAACACACAAAACAAAGATAAAAGAAAAATAAAAACAAAATCTACTATTCCATTTATTCATATTGAGGTTCCTACAAATTCTCCTCTCTAGCTTTGAAATCAATACCAACAAGTGTCTTCAAAACAGGCTTGAGCCTTTGTCCATTAACTTTGAAAATGGTGTGGTCTTTAGGATTCTTGATATCTATGGAACCATAAGGATATACCTTATGCACCACAAAAGGCCCATCCCAACGAGATCTTAACTTACCAGGATGAGTATGAAGCCTAGACATATACAACCAAACATCCTGTCCAGGGATAAAAGATTTCTTACTTATCTTTTTATCATGAATAGCTTTCATTTTCTCTTTCCCTGAGACAGTTCTTACATAAGCTTCATCCCTCATCTCCTCTAATTCTGCCAATTGAAACTTCCTAAGTGGGCTGGCTACTTCTAAATCCAAATTGAGTTTCTTTATAGCCCAAAAAGCTTTATGCTCCAATTCTACCGGTAAGTGACAAGCTTTCCCATATACCATTCTATAGGGGGTCATTCCAAGGGTAGTCTTGTAAGCAGTTCGGTATGCCCATAGTGCATCCACTAACTTATCTGCCCAATCTCTTCTTGTGTGGTTAACCATCTTTTCCAAAATGGTCTTAATTTGTTTATTAGCACTCTCAACTTGACCACATGTTTGGGGGTGATAAGGGGTAGCAATTTTATGCACAATTCCATATTTTCTCATTAAATCCTCAAAACTTCTATTGCAGAAATGTGTGCCTCTATCACTTATAATAGCTCTAGGCATACCAAACCTTGATATAATATTATTTCTTACAAATTTCACAACTACCTTGTTATCATTAGTTCTGGTAGGGATAGCTTCAATCCACTTGGAAACATAATCAACTACCAACAACACATAAAGATATCCTGCTGAAATGGGAAATGAGCCCATGAAGTCAATCCCCCAAACATCAAATACTTCAACTTCAATAATAGGGTTGAGAGGCATCATGTTCCTCTTTGAAATTTTTCCTAGTTGTTGACATCTAGCATAACTTACACAATATTGATGTGCATCCTTGAATAAAGTTAGCCAGTAAAATCCACACTGCAGCACCTTGGCAGTAGTCTTCCTAGAGCCGAAATGTCCCCCACATGCTTGGTCATGGCAAAAGGAAAGAACACTCCTAACCTCATTGTTAGGGATGCAACGTCTCAAGATCAAGTCTAGGCATTGCTTAAATAAATAAGGATCATCCCAGTAAAAGTACTTGACTCGAGACAAGAAGATCTTCCTATCCTGCCTTATCCAATCATGTGGCATCGATCCCATGACTAAATAATTAACAATATCTGCAAACCATGGGACAACATTAACCATTAAAACTTGCTCGTCAGGAAATGACTCTCCAACTTCTGAATTTGAGGGTGCTAACTGCAGTCTGGATAAATGATCAGCTAGAACATTTTCACATCCTTTCTTGTCTTTGATTTCAATATCAAATTCCTACAGTAATAAAATCCATCTCATCAAACATGATTTGGCATCCTTCTTTGCCAACAAATACTTTAATGCTGCATGATCTGTATACACAATTACTTTGGCTCCAATCAGATATGACCTAAATTTCTCCAAAGCAAATACAACAGCCAAAAGTTCTTTTTCCGTGATTGCATAATTGAGTTGAGCATCATTGAGGTTTTTGCTGGCATAACAAATTACATATGGAAGTTTATCAATCTTTTGTCCCAATACTGCCCCTACTGGAAAATCAGAAGCATCACACATAACCTCAAAAGGATATGCCCAATTAGGAGATTGCACAATAGGGGATGATACAAGTTGATTCTTAATCTTATAAAATACTTCCTTGCACTATTGGTTGAACAAAAATAGGACATCCTTTAACAAGTTCGTTAAGGGTCTAGCTATTTTGCTAAAATCCTTAATGAACCTCCTATAAAATCCAGCATAGCCTAGAAAAGATCTTATATCTTTAACTATTTTAGGCTCAGGTAGATTGACAATTAATTCCACTTTTGCCTTATCTACTTCCAATCCTTTCTTAGAGACCATGTGTCCCAACACAATTCCACTTTGGACCATGAAATGGCACTTTTCCCAATTTAAGACCAGCTTCTTCAATTTGCCTCTTTCTAGCACTAATCTTAAATTCTTCAAACATTCATCATATGAAGATCTAAAAACAGAAAAATCATCCATGAAAATCTCAAGACAACTCTCACTCATTTCATTAAAAATGTCCATCATGCACCTTTGGAAAGTTGCTGGTGCATTACAAAGTCCAAAAGGCATTCGCCTATATGCAAATGTTCCAAAAGGGCATGTGAAGGTTGTCTTCTCTTGGTCTTTAGGTGCCACAACAATTTGATTATAACCCGAGTATCCATCAAGAAAGCAATAATATTCTTGCCTTGCTAATCTTTCTAACATTTGATCAATAAAGGGCAATGGAAAATGATCCTTCTTGGTGGCTGCATTGAGCTTCCTATAATCAATATACACACGCCAACCAGTTTGCTTCCTCACAGGGATGAGCTCGTTCTTATCATTTGCTTCTACCGTCACTCCAGATTTCTTAGGGACAACTTGAATAGGACTAACCCAAGTACTATCGGAGATTGGGTAGATGATATCATTATCCAAAAGTTTAATTATTTCTTTTTTAACTACCTCTTGTATGTTAGGGTTTAATCTCCTTTGAAACTCATGAGAGGGCACAACATTATCCTCCAAATAAATTCTATGTTGACAGGTAGCAGGACTTATACCTTTGATATCTACCATAGTCCAACCAATGGCTTCTTTAAATTCCCTCAGCAAATCTAACAAACTCAGCTCTTGTTCTCTAGATAGGTCATTTGCAATAATCACTGGAAAAGTCTCATGTTCTCCTAAAAATCCATATTTGAAATTATCAGGTAAAAGTTTCAACTCTAATGAAGGAGCTTCTAAAGTTGGTAGTTCATGTGGAGTATTGGTGGGGAGTTCCCAAACTTGGCTCTCCTCATCCTCTCCTCCAATGATCTCAACTTCATCATCATCACATCTCATTCCTGAGTTTGATTCATTTAAAACATTCAGCATCTTTACCTACACAAGCTCATCCATTCCATCCTCTTCATCTTCAAAAAATTGGAGCATATGTGCACTCACTTCATCATCTTTATGCTCCTCACTTGTTCCTCCTTTAGGATGGAAAACATTCAACTCAATTCTCTTATCTCCATAAGTCAACCTCATGACACCTGACTTACAATTAATCACTGCCTCAACAGTGGCCAAAAATGGTCTACCCAAAATAAGTGGAATAAAATCAGACTTATATAGAGAATTACAGGTTTCTAAAACTAAAAAATCTACACGGTAAATACAATATCTAATCCTAATTAAGACATCCTCGATCTTCCCTCGAGGGTATCTTAAAGACCTATCAGCTAACTGTACAATGGTTTTGGTTTTCACCAAGCCCTCTAATCCTAGGTATTCAAAAACACTTCTAAGCATGACATTAATTCCAGCTCCCAAATCTATGAGAGCTTTTTCTAATGTTTTATCCCCAATAATACATGAAATCAAAGGAGTACCTGGATCATCTAAATTAAAAGAAAGGTGGTTGGTAAAAGGAGAACTAGCTTTTTGAGTCAGAAAGGCTCTCTTAATGATTTTCTTGGTTCTCTTTTTAGTGCACCACCCCTTAAGAAATTTAGCACAGTTAGGCATTTGTTTTAATAAATCAAGGAGAGGTATATTAACTTGCACCTGTTTAAAAATTCTTTCAATGTCTTCATTTTTTATATTTTCATTTGATTTTAACCTATCAGGATAAGGTGCTAAAGCTATGGGTTGAGTAGGTTTTAAATGATTTTCTTTAGATTCTAAATCTACTTCCTCTCCATCTAAGTTACTATGTTGATCTTCAATATTTTCATTTTCCTTATTTTCTTCTTCTTGTCTAATTATTTCATTTTCTTCTCTTATGGGTGGGGTCTTATGAGTGACATTACCTGATCTAAGTGTTACATAAGCATCTACTAAGTCACTTTCTTCACTTAAATTTTTCCCACTATTTTCATTATTTTCTTCAATTGTTACAAAATTCTCTGAATTATCCTCTCGTTCTCTTTCTACATTAATTTGAAATTGGTGCTCTACCTCTTCACTAGGTTGGGTTGAAGACTCCTCTAATCTTATAGATTGATTTATCTCATAACCTCCTTCTTCTACCATCCTAGCTAAATCTTCAATTTGTTTACCTAAGACTTGCACCTCACTCATAATTCTAAATTCTTTTTCCTCAATTGGTTGTTCATAAATAGTTGGTTGAGTATAATAATTTTGACATTCATTTTCTTCATGATAGTAATTAATTGAATTAATGGCTTTTACTACTTCATCTTCAAGGTTTTGTAAACATTCTTCTGCATTATGTCCTAACATTAAACATTTATTTCATTGTTTAACATTTTCTGATGGTTGAGGTGGATAATAATAAAAAATGCAATTGGTTGTGGTATGCCCCTCTACATGACATAAGTCACAATAAAAAGAACATTCATCTCCAAAGGCATAGAAATTATTTTCCATAATTATCTCCTTTGAAGATGCACAACCAAAACACTTAAAAGGCTCAAGTCTAATCTAAAAAATTAAAACCTAGATTATACCGTGCCAAGTCCTTGGCAACGGTGCCAAAAATTTGTTTAGATTTTTTTTAGAAGTTTTAAATTTATAAACCGCAAGTGCACGGCGTTCAATGAAGTATGTCGACAAGTACGGGTCGAACCACAGAGAAATGGGGATAATCTAGGATTCTAATTACAAGAATATAATAAGCAAATACTTTCCAAATATAGATTAGACTACAAAAAAGGTAAGTACACGGATTTTTAATTTAAAATTTTCACACTTAAAAACGCACGAATGATATGACTGAAAATTCGGGGATTGAAAATGATGCATAAAATTGGAAACTTCTATGCGTTAACAATAGTCTCTTAAAAACCTTATAAATCCCGAATTACTCAACCAAAAATTACAAAATCAAATGCGTTGCAAAATAGACAGAATGTAGATATTAATGAAATATTTATTCAAATTTTTATGCGATCTGAGTTATGAGAAAAACACGTTACAATCACGACAAAAGAGTCTCAAACTGAATTCTGTGCTTGCTAGAATTATAGCTTCAAAATGGCAACAAATCTTCTCATATTATTATGAAATTTTATAGAATCACAGAAGACTTATAATAGCACGATTAAGATTTTTTTCAGAATTTTCAGTTAAACAGAATCGCTCCAGAACGCATATGAACTCTCGAAATAAAAAAATAGATCAACAAAACTACAAATCTGCAAACAACATGCACAACCTTCAACGAATTTTATGTTGTTTCATGCATAACAGTATCAATCTTCCAACGAATTGAGCACAATTAGTGTTGAGTCTGTTAATAATGCCATAAGGTAGAGGAATAACTGAAAGGGTGTGTATGGGAATAGAATTAAGAACATGCTTAATAAGCATCAATCTTCCTCCTTGACTAAGAAAATGAGCTTTCCATCTGGCCAATTTGTTCTGAATTTTATCAATTAGGTATTGAAAATATTTTTGTTTTGGCTAACCTTTGAAGATAAGACAGCCTAAATAAATAAACGGCCAAGATCCTTGTGTGCATCCCAGCATATCTTTGATTTGTTGCACTCGTTGCTGTGGACTTCTTTTTGAGACAATAAAATTACTTTTGTTGTAATTTATTCTTTGTCCCGTAGAGTTTTCATATCTATTTAGAATCCCCTGAGTTTTTTCCAACATAGATTTACGACCATTAAGAAAGAGAAGAGCATCATCTGCAAATAATAGATGTGAAATTTTCCAATGTTGACTTTGGCATTTGTAGGGGATGTAATCTGACTCTTGTTGCATTTTTAACAGAGCTCTACAAAGTAATTCTTCGGTTATAATAAAATGTAGGGGAGATAGAGGATCACCTTGGCGTAATCCTCGAGTAGAATAGAAAACTTGTGATGGAGCTCCATGCACAATAACCGATGTTGGATTTTGTGATATGCAAAATCTCAATAATATTTTTGTCAAATCCAAAAGCCATGAGAGTTTGATAAACGGCCGACCATTCCATTTTGTCAAATGCTTTTTCCATATCAAGCTTAATAATTATATTTCCTCCTTGGTAGCCGTGATCAATATATTGAATAAGCTCTTGAGTGAGAGATATATTATCATATATACTTTGCCCCTTGATAAATGCTGATTGCGTTGATGATATAATATTTGGAATAATGGCTGATATCTGGTTGGCAATAATTTTAGTTATGCATTTGTAAGAAGTATTGCATAAACTAATAGTATAGAAATCGGAGAATGTGGCTGCCTGAGTACTTTTTGGAATTAGAGTAATAAATGTAGCCTTCCATTTATTATTAAGTTTAACTCCTGCAAAGAAATCCTGTATAGTGTTGCATAGATCTGTGCCGATAATATCCCAAAATTTTTGATAGAATTCGACTGTAAATCCATCAAGGCCAGGTGCTTTGTTATTAGGGAGAGAGAAAATAGTTTTCTTGATCTCTGATATAGATGGGATGGCTCTTATAAACTGATTGTGCTTTGTTGTTAACACTTTCAGGATATTTTCTAATAATCTCTCATCCATGTGAGATAATTGGGAAGTAAGTATGGAGGAGAAAAAATCTTTGCCTTCTGTTCTAAGCTATTCTAAATTACTCTTGTTAGGATAGTCTCTAAGCATGGATTTGAAACAATCTTTGGTGCTTCTACGCTTGATAATTTGGTGAAAAAATTTTGTGTTTTTGTCCATATCAGCTAGCCAATTAATATGTGATGACTGTTGAAGCATAAGAAATTGTCGATGCTTATTGATGTATAAGTCATTCTTGAGTTGGTGAAGCTCTGCAATCTTTTCCCTAGTACAATAATCAGAATTGTTTTGGAAGATTTTCTCCAGAAATTTAATTCTGTCCACTATATTCTGTTCTTTCTCATAAATATTTCCAACCCTATTGAGATTCCAATTTTTAATGGAATCCTTAAGCTGCTTGAGTTTTGCACTGTAGTTGATGAGATTTTGCTAATGTATACTATTCCAAATTCTATTAACCAAGATTGGAAGATCCTTTTATGTCAACCACATCTTCTTGAATTTAAAAGGATAGGGGCTAAGGAATTTGCTCATTACTTTGTACAAGAATATAAGCATGATCAAAGTAGACTCTAGTGCCATATGTAATGCTTTCTTGAAAAATAGTAGACAAGGATGTATTAATCAATATATGATCTAATCTAGCATATTTTCAATCGATACCTATTCTATTGTTGCACCAAGATAGTTGATCTCCCAAGTGGATAGGCTCGAGAAGTTGATTTTCATGTATGAAATCATTATATTCCTTTATGGCCGAATTATGAATATGAGCAATATTTTTGATTTCCTTTGTGTTCCTAACCACATTAAAGTCTCCACCCATAAGCCAACGGAAGCTATTCAAGTGGATATTCAAATTTGCTAGGTGTTGCCATAATTGACGTCTAATATTCTAGTTGCAGGAAGCATAGATCGTAGAGATATATAAATCTTTGTAATAAACCTTGCTGACCTGATAAGTAATAACTTGCGAGTGATTATCCCAAAGCTCAATGTCAACATTGTCTGACCAGAAAGCACATATTTTAGAATTGCCATAATGATGATTCCAATTCAACTTATCAGCAAATTTTTGTGCATCATTCAGAGACATAAAATGTTCTAAGATAAAAATGGCTTCTATTTTATTTTTCTGTATTATATTTTTAAGGAATAATTGGGTTGGTTTATTAACCAACCTCCGACAATTCCAGAAAATATAATCCATAAGTGAGAAGGAGATAGAGACCATTAAGGCTTACTAAGATAATAGAGTAACACTTTGAGAGGATTCAGAATCCTTATCTGTCAGTATACGTTTCTGTCGAAGATGATTACTTTGTCTAATTGATTTCCTTGTCTTGTTGATATCTTTTGACAGCACTATATTTTCAGTCTCTAACAGATGATTATCTAACGAAGAGGAATCGTCATCTGATTCAGAAACAATCAAGAATGCATTCATCTTATTTTTTAGAATATGAAGAGTTTATTGAATTAAGATGTCTTCTACTTGCTGTGATATCTGCTTTTCAGTAGATATTTGATTTTCTGTTGTTTGAGGATTTTCCGAGATTTGTTTTGACATAGTTGGCGTGTTGAAAAGCTTCTCTGCTAAAAACGTCTAGGTAGGCTGCATAGTGGCTGATAAAGACTTGACCGTTTTATTTTTACAGTTGCGTGAAACTATCCTCCATTCTGTATCTATTAGAGATTGTGATTCACTCCCTTTTTTGTATTTATCTACTGGTAGCTTCAGAGAATTTCTCTTTGAAGACGGTAGAACCAAAGAGTTTGCCATCCATATTGGAGTATTGTCAAACAGTTGAACTGTGGCTATTTTCGGTTCTACCAGATGGTTGTCAGATATTGGAAGCTGTTGCACCGAAGGAATGGTAGTTTTATCGTCCTTTTTTACATTAGATGTGTCAGATGGTAATGCCAAAGATTTTGCCAATTCGCCTGTTGCTACGACTGTATTCGTGGTAGCTTTTTCAGGTAGTTGAACCGGAGATGCTACCGGTTCCACCGAGGGTTTGTCAGATCCTTTCATTCTTTGCACCGAAGGATTCTTGATCCGACCGGTATGCTGTACGAGTTGTGCTTGCCTCGAGGTGCCTACTGCTACGACAGAATTCGTGACAACTTTTTCAAGCGGTTGAACCAGTGATGCTACCGGTTCTACCGAGGGTGTGTCAGTTCCATTCGTTCTTTGCACCGAAGGATTTTCGGTTTGACCAGTTTGCTATACCATTTGTGTTTGCCGAGAAGTACCTGGTTCGATCTATGAAGTACCTGGTTCGATCTATGAAATTGTCAACGGCCCTTGCTGACTCCTCTTTTTGCTTTTACGAGAAACTAGCTGCCATTGAGGAGGATTGCTTTTAACTATCGGGTCCTACTGTTTTGAACTTAGAATAGACGTGTCTGTTGCAGCCTTTCTCCTGCATTCTTGAATAGCATGCCCTATTTTGCAACAGAGTTCACAAAATTTAGGTTCGAAAGGATAGTGCACCTTTTGTTGTATGATTTCACTGCCGTTGTCAATAACAATGAATCAAGGTAGCAGCTTGGTGAGGTCCGTCTCTACACAGATCGCAGTCAAACCTGGTCGAGTGAAGTTGCTAACATCTCGATGGGAGTAGAGATATTTTTTGAGAAGCTTTGCTATAGATTTGATAGCTCCTGGAGTATGCAAATGTACCCAAAGTTGTGGTAGATGTACCCAGATTGGAGCCCACATGGTCTCCATCCCAGGTGAGAATGAAGGTGACCATCTAAAAACAACCATTCTTTTCCCCTTGATACTCTAGTTCTCCTTAACTAGAGCTTGTAAAAAAGTTTTTTGGTGCTGAAATCTAATTAAAACATACCTAGAGTCCAAAGCCACTGGAAATATACCTTCCGAAACATTGAGAGTAGCTTTCAATCCTACTAGAATAGAGTTTAGATCTGGGCGTTGGCCTGCAAAACACCCTACTAACGTGAAATGGAATGGAGTTGACTTCGAAGAAACTTCCTCTGAGTTGAATGAGATCCTATGCTGTCCATCAACAATAACGAGCTCACGAACAGGAAGATCTTGAAATGTGGGAGGGACAAAGTGTTCACGTGTGGTGGCTGCAAAGGAGGGTCTAGGAAAATCCTTTTGCCAAGCTTGAGGATTGACAAAGGGGGGTGGATCCCTTAGTTGAATAGGCAGAGGATCTGCCATGGAATGGGGAGGATGAATAGAGAAAAAATTTCCTAGAGAGAGAAGCTCTAGTTAAAGAGAGAAAGTGAAGGTAGGGAATGGGTTAGAGTTAGGGTTTAGGGTTTAGAGTTTAGGGTTAGGGTTTAGGATTTTTTTTTTTAATAATAATATCTATCCTGTAATATTCATCAGGGGATAGTCTTGCAAAAAAAGAGAAAACCAAATAAAATTTGATTTGAGAGCAAGATATAAGTCTCGAGAAATTGCAAGAATAGAATAATTGTTTGACCATACTCAGTTTGGCTGAAAATTCTTTGATTTGACCAAAGAAAGTTTCAGTCTAACCGAGTATCCAATACGGTCAAACCAAAAAAACTTGTGAGATTAACGATTAAATTGAAGAACAAGGAATCTACTAGCTGATCGATGAAACCATACCTGAAGTTTGGTTTGACCAGAGAGGCATGGTCTAACCGAAGACTCCAGATGGTCAAATCGATTTACTATTGAGTTCGGTAAAACTATCGAATTAACGGTTAAACAGATGAATAGGGAATTCTACTGGGATATCAGTGCAACTGTACCTGGATTTCGGTTCGACCGGATAGAACTCGATCTAATCGAAGACCTTACGGTTAAACCAAAGAAGAAGAACATCCGCTGGAAACTAATGGTGAAACCGGTCCTGGAATCGATTTCACCGATGAGGAATTTCGGTTTAACCGTGAAAGAAAATGGTTCGATTGGAAGAAGCTGACAAGTGTCAAGGTCGACGTCAGTGCTCTACTGAAGAGACCTGTACGGCAATAGGTTTGACATACGTTTGTCCGACAGAATTTCGACTGCTAATCTGGGGTTCGGTGAAATCAATCTTCTCGATTTTTGTTCTCTCATCTAATGAAATTTTAGTAGCTGTGTACCGCGATCTACTATTTTCCTTCTGATACTTTAAATAGTTGAATAAGGTGAGTTATTCGCCCGATTACCGTGGAAATATTTGGTTGATTGTTACAGAAAATAATATCACACCTATGTGATTCCAAATACTGCATAAGGTAGTTGCAGCTAAATATTTGAGAAAATGCATCTGAGAGGATTTTTTCCGAGAACAGATTTTATGACTGCTCCATTTTTTCTAGTTGGTAATCCAATCAATATTGAGAAGCTTATTGAGCTAATTTACCAACTCTTTTATAAAGTTGCAGTCATAAAAAATGTATTGAATTATTTCTGAAGACTTGCTGCACAAGCTGCAAATAGAGGGAAGATAATATCCAGCTCGGATCTGAATTTCATCTGCAGGAATGATATTTCTATTTAATTTCCACAGAAAAATAGATATTTTTATGGGTATCTGAGTAGACCACATTCCTTGGAGTTGATTATCTTGATGGTGTTGGACACACACTAAATTCCAAGCTGTTTTGATCAAAAAAATTTGCCCGTGTAGAGTGTCTGCTGCTTGTAATAAATGTTTATATTTTCTCCAACTACTGTTGAACATTCTACTAATATTATTGCTATTACATCCCGATGCTATTTGATGCATTGACCCATAAATAACATTAATGGCTTCAGCCCAGATTCCTGTATTATCTAGAATTTTTTTGATTTACTTTAATTTGAAAGCTGTGATCTGATCTCTCATATTTTTGATATCGTGTCCATTCTCAGTGATAGGTCTAGCAATTTTGCTCCATGAAAGCCAATGAAAATTCGTTTTGGTATTGTCTCCAAACCAAAAGAATTTAGCACAAATAGAATTGATTCTGTTTATGATACCCAATGGAAGAGGAATAGCACATAAAGTATGTATAGGGATATAATTTAGAACATGCTTGATCAACATTAATCTACCTCCTTGATTGAGAAATCTTGCTTTCCAACCTGCCATTTTATTCTGTATCTTATCAATCAGATATTGGAAAAATTTTATCCTGGGTTGTCCTTTAAAAATAGGACAACCTAAATAAATGAAAGGCCAATCAGTTTGCTTACAACCTAGAGTGTCTTTTATGAATGCTATTCGATGTGCTGGGCTTTTCTTTGAGATAAAGAAGTTGCTTTTTCCATAATTTATTTTTTGGCCTGTAGACATTTCATATTTCTTTAAGATATCTATGACTTTTTGTAGCATTGACTTCCTACCATTGAGGAAAAGGAGGGCATCATCTGCAAATAGTAAGTGAGAAATGCGCTAATGTCTGCTTTGACATTTATAAGGTACATAGCTTGGTTCATGTTGCAACTTGAGGAGTGCTCTACACAACAGTTCTTCAGTTATAATAAATAAGAAAGGTGAGAGTGGATCACCTTGTCGGAGTCCTCAAGATGGATAGAATAGTTGAGTGGGAGCTCCATTAAACAGTACCGATGTGGGATTGTCAAAAATGTAATTTGAGATAATATTTATGATTTTGGAATCAAAACCAAATGCTTTGAGAGTATGGAAAATAACATTCCAATTCATTCTATCAAAAGCTTTTTCATGTCTAACTTAACGATAAGATTACCTCCCCGATGGCCTTGATCAATATATTGAATCAATTCTTGTGCTAAGGAGATGTTATCATATATGCTCCTTTCCTTAGTGAAAGCTGCTTGAGTAGGAGATATCATAAGTGTAATCACTTTGGATATTTTGTTGGCAATAATTTTAGCAATAATCTTGTAAGATATGTTGCATAAGCTGATAGGCCTAAAATCTGCAAAATTTGCTGGTTGCTTTCTTTTGGGGATCAAAGTAATATATGTAGCTTTCCATTTATTATTTAGTTCTGCACTTATAAAGAAATATTGTATAGCTGCACAGAAATCCGTACCAATGATCTTCCAAAATTTTAAATAAAATTCTGCTGTAAAACCATCAAGCCTGGGGGCTTTATTATTGGGAAGAGAGACTAATACATCTTTGATTTCAGTAATAGTAGGAATTTCCCATAAGCACTTATTGTGACTTTCATTTAATACTCTAGGAACATTATCAAACAAGCTTTGATCTTCATTAACTTGTTGAGAATGTAATAATTCTGAAAAATAAACTTTACCTTTCTTTTTAATTTGTTCTATGTCATCCTTGTCTGTAATTCCTTCATACAAAAACTTGAAATGATCCTTCGAATTTCTCTATTTGATGGAAAAATCTTGTATTTCTATCCATTTCTGCCAACCAATTATTGAGGGAACTTTGCTTCATTAAACATGATTGTCGGAATGTAATCTTTATAAGCTTCTCCATTAGATTGAAAACAGTAGAGTTATTTTCCAGTGTACAAGTCTCAGGCTCTTTCTGGAAATTCTGCTCTAGGGCTTAGCGTTTAGGGTTTAGAGTTTAGGGTTTAGAGTTTAGAGTTTAGGGTTTAGGGTTTAAGTTTAGGGTTTAGGGTTTAGGGTTTACAGTTAGGGTTTAGGGTTAGAGTTTAGGGTTTAAGGTTAGGGTTAGGGTTTAGGGTTTAGGGTTAGGGTTTAGGGTTTTTTTTTTTTTTTTTTAAGATCTATCCTGTAATATTCATCAGGGGATAGTCTTGCAAAAGAGAGAGAGAAACCAAATAAAATTTGGTTTGAAATAAAGATATAAGTCTCAAAATATGCATAAAGGAAAAGCCTCGAAAATCGGTTTGACCAAGAGTAATTCTGGTTTGACCGAGAAAAAAATCTGTCTAGCTGGATATTCAAAACAGTCTAATCGATAATGAAGAGGCTGTTGACTTTACGGTGAAATCAAACCTAAGTATCGGTAAGGCCGAAAAGAGGAAATGGTCTGACCGAAGAGCTAGACTGATCAAACCAGCTCAGGTTGAACCGTCGGATATCGGTTTACTCAAGAAAAATGGTATAAAGCTGTTTTCGGTACAACTGTACCTGTAGATCGGTTGAACCGAAGAGACTTTGGTTTAACCGAGTATTGTACGGTTAGACCGGAGGACACAAATTTCTGTTACAGACTGACGGTGTAACCGATCCTGGGATCGGTTTGATTTGTTAGGAGAATCGGTTTAGCCATTAGCAAAATCGGTTCAATCGGAACTTCTGACATGTGTCAGGTGCATCTGCTGGAGGGACCGTTGTACGACTATCGTCTGACATGCATCTGTCAGACTTGAGGACTGCTAACTTGCTCAGGCTCGGTGGAGCCGTATTCCTCGATTTTTGTTTTTTCATCTCCGAGAACTGTGAACTGCTATATGCTAATTTCTTCTAATACTTTAAAAAGTTGAATAAAATGAGATATCCTCCTAATTACTGCAGAAATGTTTGGTTGAATGTTACGGAAAATAATGTCACTCCTGTGGATCCAAATACACCATAATGTAGTTGATGTTAAATATTTAAGAATATTCAATTGAGGGGATTTTTTTGGAGAAAATTTTTTTTGCCTGCTCCATTCTTTCCAGTTGGTAATCCCATCAATATTTAGGATATTGTTGAGCCGATTTACCAACTCCTTGACGAACTTGCAATCGTAAAAAATATAATGGGATGTTTCTAAATAATTGCTGCAAAAGCTGCACATAGAAGGGAGATAATATCCAGCCTGAGTCTGAATATCATCCACTGGAATGATATTTCTGTTTAATTTCCATAGGAAAACTGAAATTTTTGTGGGAATCTGCATAGACCACATGCCTTGAAGCTTGTTATCTTGATGGTGACGAACTCACACTAAGTCCCAAGCAATTTTGATTGAGAACTTTTGTCCGAATAAAGCTCCCGATTCCTGAAATAAGTGTTTATAATTACTCCAATAGCTATTGAACATTTTATTTATATTATTGCTGTGTCCTACTATTTGATCCATCGACCCGTGTATAGCATTTATGGCTTGTGCTCAGATACTTGATTTATCTAGTATTTTTTTGATTTGCTTCAATCTGAAAGCGGTAATCTGATCTCTCGTATTTCTGATATCAAGTCGATTCTCTGTAATAGGTCTAGCTATTTTTCTCCATGAAAGCCAATGAAAATTCTTTTTGGTATTGTCTCCAGACCAGAAAAATTTAGCACAAATGGAATTGATACTATTGATAATGCCCATTGGAAGTGGAATGACACTTAGAGTGTGTATAGGTATGGAATTCAGAACATGCTTTATCAACATTAGTCTACCTCCTTGACTCAGAAATCTTGCCTTCCAGCCTACCATTTTATTTTGAATCTTGTCAATCAAATATTGAAAATATTTTATCCTGGGTTGTCCTTTGAAGATAGGACAACCTAAGTAAATGAAAGGCCATTCACTTTGCTTGGAAACAAGAGTGTCCTTTATGAATGCAATGAGACAAAGAAGTTGCTTTTTTCATAATTTATCTTTTGGCCTGTAGTCATTTCATATTTCTGGAGGATATCAATGACTTTTTGAAGCATAGATTTCCTACCATTTAGGAATAAAAGGACATCATCTGCAAAGAGCAAGTGGGAAATACACTAATGTCTGCTTTGACATTTATAAGGAACATAATATGATTCCTATTGGAGCTTGAGGAGCGCTCTACCCAGCAATTCTTCAGTTATGATAAAAAGGAAAGGTGAAAGTGGATCCCCTTGACGGAGACCTCTAGAAGGGTAAAAAAATTGTGTGGGTGCTTGTTTGGGTTTTCCCAACACTACACTAGAAAAACTTGGATTTGTTACTTCTATTTTTACTTAGTTAATTTATCTTTATGCCTATTCTTTCTTTTAGAAGTAAACAAACAACCTTTAATACAATTTAGATATTAATTCCAATTTGTACTTTAACTGCAAGTGCACGGTGTCTATTGTATCTGTGTGCAAGTACAAGTCGATCCCACAGGGAATTGCTAACGAATTTAAGAAATGTTTGATTGTGAACAATTCAAATTTATATTCAATAAGCACTCCGTTGAGTTACAGTTAACTCAACAGACTAAGTTCGTTGAGTTATGGCTAACTCAACGAACTATCCTCGTGGACTTAAGTTAACTCCACGAGCCTGTCCCTTCTTTATAATACTGCTATTTACAAAGGAATTCGGCCAACCATTGGGTGATTCCACAGATTGTAAATAACATCAATTAAGCTTTTTAATGCTAGTTAACATTGGATTTATCATTAAGCAATACTAACATTCAGATGATTCAAACAGTAACCATTAAAATTTTTAAGTTTTTTGTACGAACCAATTTCAGTAAACTGTAAAATTAAAACTAACATAAAACAATCACAAAACTGATACAGATAACATTAATTACGATACAACACAAACAATACAACACTCAAATACAACATACAAACAAAGATAAATTATTTTTGGTATTTTTGTTTTGATGTGAACATGGAAATGGGCGAAAGGTGAAATGTAAAGTAATCTCACTTGACAGTAAATACTTCCGACACTACTTGCAACGCGATTACACCACTGAAAATTAAACCACTTACAATTCTGTCTCCTCTCCCTATAGAATCGCGAGTCCAGAATTGCAAGATGATCCCTTCTTTAGCATATAGGCATCAACCCGAAGCCAAGGCTAAAAGCTTTACGATCTCCTGAAATATGAGTCGGCGCTTGGTGAAAATGTCTTCCCTTCCCACGACGCGATCACTCCTCATAGTGGTTGTCAAACACTGTGTTTGGCTCGGAATCGACCCGACATCAGGCAAGTATCCTCACAGACCTCCGATGATTGGTGATTATGGTGGTGATAACGATGGTTGGTGTGATACTTCGGAGAATCGCCGACACTATCTGCAGAAAGCTCGGTGCTCCTCCTCTGTATATACTGGTTGTCCATCGATCACACCTTCTTCTTTTTTTCTTCTTTTCTTTTATATTTCTTCAGTAGTAACTGCTTCTACTTGAATGATCGGTTGGATTTCCTTCCTTCAGATCAACGGTGATGATTTCTTTCTTCCTGTGCGATTGAATTCTTGTGTGATACGTGCAAACGTGGTTTTTCCTTCCAACTGTCTGTTCCTGCAACCGCTATAGTGGCATTTTAGAAAATATATAGTCCGTGGAGTTACAGATAACTCAACGGACTTTCTTCGTTGATTTAACTATAAAACACGTGCAAAAATAACAACTTAAGTTTATAACGCTAACCTAACGCGTTGCCTTAGTGTTCAATATAGCAACTCAATGCATACTGTTATGCTAACTTAACGAGTTATAACTTAAGTAAATCTACCAGATCTCGACACGTGTACATCTGGAATAAAATATTCTCTTTAAACATAATTGTTCGGCAATTTAAACATAACTATCCGATACATATTCGGTCTGTTAAACATAATTGTCCGAAATATTAGAAAATTTGGATACTTAAGAATTTCACAGCCTGCAACTTACCGACAGTTCATAAATGTACTAAATTAATATTAATTCCCCAAAATTAAGCAGATTCTTCAATTAAAGCATATAACAATGCAATTATAACATAATAGGTTAATTCTCATATGATAAGCTAAATATTATGCAATTAACCATCATTTAACCGTTAATAATATGCACTTTTTCATTCTAAACACTTCCCCCATACCTAAATTTAGCTAGTCCCTTAGCAAACTAAGATCTAATTAATTGGTCTTTCAAAAAGTTCTAGAATTAATTCTTCCCCTTTTGTTTTTTTTTTCTTCTGTTCAGCATAAACATATATTCTGTATGTTTCTGTAATCAACCTGCAAAGATATTTAGAATATATGTAAATTACATACAAAGTATATCATCTTCATATAGGTGTTAATTATATTATCGTTTGTTCTTCTTTTCATCATCTGTAATCCTGAATTTTCCAATAAGTTTTCTAGAAGAAATTTCTACAACATACGAATCAAAGTACAATCGAATTCAATCTGATTAAGTCAAGTAGAATAAAGAATTGTATTTCCATTAAACAACTTCAAAAGTCAATTCCAAATTCATATTTCAGCAATTCTAGATAACAGAAAATATACTCGATTCATAAGATATCTGTATTTTAGAAAACACTTGCATCTTTTCAGAACAGTATATGTTTTTTTTTTTTTTTGTACTTTAAAAGTTAATTTGACAAGCTTGAATCATACAAGAGCTTTCTAATGTACCCATGTAACGAGCTTTCAGTCAACAATCCCAGATCTGATTAGGATCTTAGGTTGCCAGATTTTCAGAGTCCTTTTTCAGGTCGACAATCCTTACATACCTATATGTTCAAGTGCAAAAGACTCGTGATCAAACAAGTCAATAAACTCTCAAAGTTTTTTTTTTTTCTAAAAATAAATGCACACACAAAACAAAGCGTTAATCACATACTGTATATGCACGTATTTCATTAATACAGATGCAGTAAAACACCAATCTCATATAATCCTACTTCTATCATTTACTAAAAATATGAATCCATAACAATAAGCTCATACTTTATCTGTAGTTTAATAAGATCTACACATAAATCATTCTACAAGTTCAATCAGTCAAAGTAAATGTATCTTTCATCATATGTGTTTCATTTAATCTAGAATTCACATCTCAGCTCCTTCAGGACTTTAGATAATTTTCTGATTAAGCATTAAATATTCTGATTTCATTTTAAAATCGTGAAACTGTTAAACTCATGAAATTCAGAAAAATCATAAGATACTATATCTAGATTTACATAAATAATAAATTCTATAGCATCTTCTATAGCCTTCTAAATATAACATTCAAGCAGTTTATAAAAATTTTACAGTCTCAATTATCGGATAGTTACAGCAAGTTCATAAAAATTTTCAATTTCCTCAAAATTTTGCAGTACCATTTTAATTCCTTTAATTAACAAACTTACGTAGCTGTTACTTTAATTACCTCCCCCCCATACCTACATTTTGCATTGTCCTCAATGTAAAAGATTTGACAATAAGTACAGTAATTGTAGTAAGCATGAATAAAGTTTTGTTTGATTTAAAATTCAGGATAAGTAATTGGTTATGTACCTTGTTACATTTGTATCTCTTTCTGCATATTCCGATTTTTGATTCTGAAAAACTTTTCATTCTCAGATTGTTGAGTATTTTTGTTTTGATGATGTGTGCTGAATGAAAATAATCATATTTGCTCAATTACTATTGCTTGTGAAAAGAAATTAAAATCATCAATTAATACAGAAAAAGCTTACTGATATAAATACTTGTTTGTATTGGATATGAAGTTAATAACTAGTCGTTTCGTTGCATTAATTTCTCATTTAGCTAAATGTTAGGTTAACGTGTGTTTTTATTGAAAAGCATGATATGTTTTAATGTTATATCTTTTGTATCATGAACAATGCACGTTTAGACAACTCGTTAAGTTAGAGTTTTGTTTGTATAGAGGTCACGTGAGAACTCGTTAAGTTAGAGGCTTAAAGGTTAAAATAGGTCACGTGATAACTCGTTAAGTTAGTGAGTAAAGGAAGAGACGAACTCGTTAAGTTAGTGTTATACACGTGGTGAAATTATAAGTTACGAATGTTGTATTGTATCACGTGAGGTGCACATGTTTAACTCGTTAAGTTAACATAACTAAACGCGTTGAGTTGCTATATTGACCACTAAGGCAACTTGTTAGGTTAGCGTTATAAACTTAAGTTGTCATTTTTTGCACGTGGTAAAATTCTTATTATAAAAACATTTGTGTATTACTGGTTCGTTGAGATATCATAACACAACGGAAATGGTTTGTTGAGTTATCATAACACAACGGAGATGGTTCGTTGAGATAGCATAACACCACGAACTTAGTTTGTTGAGTTAGCTACAGTACTTGTCACGTGAAATGGCACATGAGGAACTCGTTAAGTTAGAAACGTTAAGTTATATATATACTTGTGTTACTCGTTTAGTTAACATTAAAGTAACGACTTCTTATTACACTAATGAAAACTTTTGGACGAGAAAGTTTATTTTGTAGGAAATTTTTCAGAGATCCAGGACTGATGATTAAAGAAAATTCGAAATATAAACGTGGGTTAGAACGTGTGTTTCGATGAAGGAAAAAGGAGAGATGTGGAGAAGTGGAAAACTGGTAGTGGTTAAACGTGAATGATATGCATGAAATGAAGATACAATGTAAAAGGCATAGAATTCTCGTTGATCATTTAATCCCTGCACACAAAACGAAAAATCTTTTCAATGATCAAAACATCCCTGCACACCAAAAGAAAAATCTTTTTCAGGGATCAAACACACCTTCTCGGGAAAATCTCTCAAGTGGAAGAAAGTTCAGTGAAGCATAAAAAGGTAAGATTTTCATCACTGAAGATTTGAAGTATCAGAAGAAAGCAAATTCGGTGAAGCATGAAAAGACAAGATATTCGTCACTAAAGAATTGCTGAAGAAGAAAAAGAAGAAGAAGAAAGATCTCAAACAGGGAGAAAAGTTTTAAATTCCGCAAATTAGTTTTCTCTGTTTGTAGTTATGAAATTGTTTAGATGATACATGGTATCGAAATATAATTGCATCTACAATTTCTGAGGAGAATTGAATTGTATATTGTAATTGAAACCTTGAATAAAAATGATTTTACGAAAACAATATCTTGACTTGTTTTTGAGTTTTAAAGTTTCAATTATATTTTAGAAAATATTAAAAATACACAATTCACCCCCCTCTTGTGTAGCCATACGATCCTACATAGACAAACACAGAATATAAAACAAAATAGCATTTAACAGATATTAATAAATCAGTGTCTTGTGTGGAACCTAGGCTCCTATGCCTTTGGTGGCTCACAAGCAAGCTAGTTGGTTTCCCAGAATAGATACCAACAAACTGGATTGATATTTTGTTTTGTTTGTTTTTTTATTTATAAAATGAACATGAAAACTTCAAATTTCTTTTTTTTTTTTCTTTCTAAAAATAAATGCAGAATACACAACATTAAACACACAAAATCACAGCTTAAGAACATGATTGAAAAGTAGAAACAAATGGAATAAATGTATCAGTCCAAGCAAACTTTTTAGGCATAGTTCTTCTTGCTATTAATTCTGTTTTAATGCAGTTCTTGTTCCTTTTTAATTTGTAAACATGCAATATATTATAAATTCCAAATACGAGTGTACTACCATTAATGATATGTAATGCAGAAAGGGATCCTTTTTGGTTCCAGGGTAATGTAGCAGTTTCTATTTCTACATCTATTTCAATATACTCTTCTTCCCACTTCCATTCATTTATGTCTTCCATAATCTATATTTGAAATTTCATCAGTTCATCCCACCATCTTATCAGACATAAAGTAGGATCATCTTCTTCATTATACCACATTCCTATTTGAATTTCATTAAATTCTGTAGATGGTGGTTTAGCTATTTCACCCGGTACAGGTAAAATTTCTATATAATCATCATAACTGTCTATGCTCACTATGTATAAATCAGATCCATATGCTAATGATATCTCCGTGACTAAATATATATATCCATCAAGTATGACATGTGTTTGGTTAATTAATGATTTATGTCCTAGATATATTATAATGTTTTCATTCCAAGATCTGTTCAGAAAATTATACAAACTTAAGCGTAAATCTTCACCCCAATTTCCTGTAGGTCTCCAATAATATAATTTTTCAGGAATTGTAGAATTTTTATCAGAAAATATTAAAGCTGACCCACAATTTACAGTTGGTGCTTCAAATATATTAGGTCTTCCTATATTCCATTCTTCTCCTGTTATAGGATTTCATATCAAAATATCAGGTAATGATAAACTTGCATACCTTAGTCTCGTCTTGTATATGATTAATCCTTCATCTATCCCCATAATATGACTCATTCCTTCTAATGCATTGGGTGGAATTCTAGTAGTTTCTTCCATAGCTAGATATTCATGGGTATTTGAACTACGATTAAATGACCTCCATATGAATCCATCTCTAATCTTAGTCATTTTTGCAGCTTGTAGTCCTTGAAAATATTTTTCTTCAATACAGTCTTTAATTTCCTTTGATACACAACACAGCATGCATAGATCTTTAGTTGACAAGTTACTTAGTATTTCCCTTAGTGCATCTATTGGTAATTGCATCAATTCCATTTGTCGATTCTGTAAAACACAAATAAAAATTTAGCAGAGACAAAAATTAACATAACTACTGCACACCCTCATGGAGTTAAGGCATAACTTAACGGACTAAGTTCGTTGAGTTAAAAATTAACTCTACGATACTATTAACTTAAAATAAAACATATATACATACAGATAGTTGCTTCAGATATGCTGCTTCATTCAGCTGCCCTCCCAGAAGAGGTATCAATTTCATTAACCGTTCTATTGATAGGATTAGGTATAGCTTGTATTGGCAATCCTCCAGTAGGTCTAACTTCCATTGGTTCCTTCTGTCTAGGTGATATACTTCTATTCTGATTTTGATTTGCAGCATTTCCAAATATAAATTCTAGACGATTGTTTACTTGTTGGATTATCTTTTCTAATTTCTCTATTCTAGCTCCTTGTTCAATTAATACTTCATAACTTATGTTCTTCTCATTTATATTTTCTCCTCCTTGGAAATTGTTGTTTCTCCAAGATAAATTCGGGTGATTTCTCCAATTAGCATTATAAGAATTTCCCAAGTTATCTCTCTAGTTTTTAGCATAAATAATATCTAAGTCATTTATGTTTGTATTCTTTTCTGCTAGCTTTTGATTTAATGATAACTCTTCTATTTTCTTTGTTAATTCATTTAATTTCACCTCAAGCATTGTATTGGAATCTATTTCATGCATTCCTCTTGACAATATTCTTTTATCTACAATAGCTTTAGTCGAATTTTCCCACTGTGCAGTTCTTTTTGCAAAATTTTCTAAATATGCCCATGCTTCTTCACTACATAATTTTAAAAATCCATTTTGACAAGTAGATTCTAATAAAGATTTCGTTGAAACATCTATGCCTTCATAAATTATACCTATTAATTGTGCTTTACTCATTGCATGATGTGGACATTGAGTCAATAAATCTTTAAATCTTTCAAAATATTTCCAGAATGATTCACCCTGTTTTTGGCTACACATTAATATTTCTTTCTTCTTTTTAATCGTTTGATGTGTTGGATAATATTTTTCCAGAAAAACAGAGCAAAATTCAGTCCATGTAGAAATTGAATCAGGCGATAGAGTATATAACCATCTCTTAACTATATCTTTTAAAGCAAAAGGGATATATCTAAGTTTAATAGCATTTATACTCATGTTCGGCATTCTCATCATTTGACAAACTTTGTTAAATTCTCTAAGGAAATAATAGGCATCCTCTCTTTCTAATCTATGTAAATGTGGCAATTGACTAATATAATTAGATTTCAGTTCAAACCTATCTCCCTCAAAGTTTGGCAATCGAATACATGAAGGTTCATCAATTAATTCAGGATACAGAATCTCTCCTAATGGTTTTTCCACTGGAGCAGCCATCTCTACATTCTCTTTTAAAGAAAGGTTAGCTACACCCTAAAGAATTTCGTTAAAGTTCAGTTCAGAAAATTTTTCAATACTCCTCTACAATGAAAATTCTTGGGTAGGTGTTCTTACTAATCGTTTAGTGCTTAAAGAACGAGTCCATGTGCTCATAAATAAATAGCAGAAGATTAATTACATACGAGTCTCAAGCTTTCCATTCTATAAATATTTGTTGTCGGATGAAGGTTGAATCAGCTGCTTCTCCTTCCAGTTCCTCCAACGCTTTCTCCTTTCTTTTAAAAGTGCTGGTACTCGTAAATAACATTCTGTTTCATATATATACAGCGCATCCATAAAGTGAATAAATCTCGTTGCAAGAACGTGTCTTGCAATGTGCATCGTGGTTCCTGTTTTTATGGGTACGTGTACCACTACTAATTTCAAATTTTGGTAACCGCTAAACCGACGAAGTTTCGTTTGTGGTTAAAAGAATAACTATTCTGCTTAATCCACGAACTAACCTCGTTGAGTTATAGATTACTCAACAGAACACAGTCGGTTACTGTTGCTAACTCCACGGACTAACTTCGTTGAGTTACAGATAACTCAGCAGAGTGACTTTATATTATATTACTGACCTCGTGGAGTTACAGTTAACTCAACGGACTTACTTCTAAGTTTCACTCTCGTAAGTTTTCTATTCTGTTTTGCTTTTCTTTGTTTTTCATTCTGCTAACTGTAATAAAGTTAAATCTATGTCATTAATGCCTCATTTTGATTAAAATACATTTAAATTTGAACATTATATAAAGATTTAACTTGCAAGTCATTTTATGTTATGCAGAATTTACATTTTACCTTATAATATGCAGAAATTTTTTAGTAGTTATCCTGTCATTCAACAAATTGTAAATCTGTTACATATTCATAAAGCTCCACAAATTACATAATATTTAATAAATTCCATTCAATTCACATCCAAATACGTATGAAAATTGCATCTGAAAAATTATATTCAATAATATGAATGAATTACAATACAAGTACACCATACAATTTCATACAATTTTACACAAATAGACGAACAATACAATTTAATCTCTATGCCTAAATTCATCTACTTCCTTCTAGAGTTTTTCTAATTTTAGGTCTTAGCTATGGTACTCCATTGAGTTACAGTTAACTCAACGGAATAAGTTCGTTGACTAACTCAAGACTCAACGGAGTAGGCTCGTTGAGTTAAGCGTAACTCAATGGACTCCCCGTACAAGCAATTATAATAATAAAAATGTTACAAAAAATAGTTTTTCTATTTTTTTACCGGTTTAATCGATACTATGCTTCGGTCAGAGCTAAATATTTTTTATTTTTTTATTTTTCTTTCGGTTGAATCAATACTATGTTTCGGTAAAACCAATATTTTTTTTTTGAAAATTAATATATAATTTTTTTTCGGTTTAATCGATACTATGCTTCGGTCAGACCTATATATATATGTATATATTTTTCTTTCGGTTGAACCGATACTATGTTTCAGTAAAACCAATATTTTTTTTTGAAAATTAACATACAATTTTTCTAATGTTCCGGTCATACCGATGGATCCAGTCGGTTGAACTGCAACTATTTTTATGTTTTATATATATTTTTAATGTTTATATATATATATATATATATATATATATAAACATAAAAACTGATTTCTTACTAAGTAAAGCTCGAGTAGTCCTCTACTCTGACTTCTTCTATAATTCCAAAGGAGCTTTTTGGTGTTTTCAGAATAGGTTTAAGTCTTTGTCCATTTACTTTAAATATATTTTGATTTTTAGGATTTTCAATTTCAATAGCTCCATAAGGATAAACATTTCAAACTATGTAAGGTCCTACCCATCTAAATCTTAATTTTCCTGGATGGTTATGGAGTCTAGCCATATAAAGATATACTTCTTGTCTTATTTCAAAGCTTTTAGGAATAATTTTTCTATCATGCTAGAATTTAATTTTCTCTTTTTCTCTTACAGTCTTCGAATAAGCTTCATTTCTAAATTCTTCTAATTCAATTAGTTGCATTTTCCTATTTTCAGCAGCTTGATTTAAATTAGTGTTTAGAGTTTTTAATGCCCAATAAGCTTTATGTTCTATTTCAGCAGGTAAATGACAACTTTTTCCATATACTAGCCTAAAGGTGACATACCTAAGCTCGTTTTATAAGCAATTCTATAAGCCCAAAGTGCATCTATCAATCTATTAGCCCAATCTGTTCTAGTAGGATTTACTACTTTTTCCAAGATTAATTTAATTTGTTTGTTTGTACTTTCTACTTGTCCACTTGTTTGCGGATGATATGATGTTGCAATTTTGTGGTTTACTCCATATTTCTTCATTAAGACTTCAAAACTTCTATTACAGAAATGAGTTCCTCTATCACTGATAATAGCTTTAGGTATTCCAAATCTGGCAAATATATTTGTTCTTATAAATTGTATTACCACTTTGTTATCATTAGTTTTTGTAGGAATAACCTCTATCCATTTAGATATATAATCCACCCCCAACAATATGTAATTAAATTGATTAGACATAGGAAATAGATCCATAAAATCTATTCCCCACACATCAAAGATTTCAACCTCAACAATAGGATTAAGAGACATCATATTCCTCTTTGATATTCTCCCTATTTGTTGACATCTTAAACAACTTAAGCAATATTTATGAGTATCTTTGAATAGTGTTGGCCAATAAAACCCACATTGTAGAATTTTTGCAGCAGTTTTTCCTGAACCAAAATGTCCTCCACAAGCTTGGTCATGACACAAAGACAATATGCTCGAATATTCAGTTTCTGAAACACACCTCCTTAAAACCAAATCAGGACATTTCTTAAATAAGTAAGGGTCTTCCCAATAGTAATATTTTACTCTTGAGAAAAATAATTTCTTATCCTGTATATTACAATCCTTAGGTGTTAAACCAGTAATTAAGTAATTAACTATGTCTGCATACCAAGGCATTGTGTTGATGGTCATTAATTTTTCATCAGGAAAATTATCCTTAATTTCAATATTTGATTTTTCTATTTGTAATCTTGATAAATGATCTGCTACTACATTCTCACAACCTTTTTTATCTTTAATTTCTAGATCAAATTCTTGCAATAATAATATCCACCGGATCAATCTAGGTTTAGTTTCTTTTTTCTTTATTAGATGTTTTAGAGCTGAATGATCCGTGTATACTATTACTTTAGCTCCAATCAAATATGATCTAAACTTTTCTAAAGCAAACACAACAACTAATAATTCTTTTTCAGTAGTTGTATAATTAACTTGAGCATCATTTAATGTTTTGCTTGCATAATGAATCACTCTAGGAGATTTTTCTATCTTCTATCCTAACACTGCTCCTACAGCAAAATCAGAAGCATCGCACATTAATTCAAATGGATGGTTCCAATTAGGTGCTTGAATTATAGGAGTTGAAATTAAGCTAGTCTTAAGTCTGAAAAATGCTTCCTTGCAATTTTTATCAAAGTTAAATGGAACATCTTTTAATAGATTAGTTAAAGGTCTAGCTATCTTGCTAAAGTCTTTAATAAATCTTCTATAAAAACCAGCATGTCCAAGAAATGATCTAATATCTTTTACTGATTTAGGTTCTGGTAGATTAGAAATTACTTCTATTTTAGCTTTATCTACTTCCAACCCTTTTTTAGAAACAACATGCCCTAAGACTATTCCTTGTTTAACCATGAAGTGACATTTTTCCCAATTTAAAATCAGATTTTTTTTCCACACAGCGTTTTAGTATTTGGTCTAAATTTCTTAAACACACTTCATATGAGTTGCCATATATAGTAAAATCATCCATAAATATTTCTAAAAATTCTTCAGTCATTCCAGTAAATATGCCCTGCATACACCTTTGAAAGATAGCTGGCGCATTGCATAATCCGAATGGCATTCTTTTAAAAGCATAAGTTCCATTAGGACAAGTGAAAGTTGTTTTCTCTTGATCCTCTAATGCTACTGGAATTTGATTATACCCTAAATACTCGTCTAGGAAACAAAAATATTCTTGCCCTACTAATCTTTCCAACATTTGATCTATAAAAGGTAAAGGAAATGATCTTTCCTAGTCACAACATTCAGCTTTCTATAGTCTATACATACTCTCCAGCCTGATTGAATTCTAGTAGGTATCAAGTCTTGACTTTCATTCCTAATAACTGTTAATCCTAATTTCTTGGGAACTACATGGATTAGACTAACCCACGAGCTATCAGAAATTGGATAAATTATATCATTATCTAACCATTTAACTATTTCCTTCCTGACTACTTCTTTAAGGTTTGGATTTAATCTCCTCTCTGGAATTCTAACAGGTTTAGCATTCTCTTCTAAATATATGTGGTGACAGCATAAAGTTGAACTTAACCCTTTTATATCAGTCATAGTCCATCCTATTGCTTCTTTATAACTTTTTACTACATCTTTTAATTTAGCTATTTGATCCTCTTTTAAATCTGAAGCAATAATGATTGGACATGTCCGTTTATCTTCCAGAAATATATAGGTTAATTCAGGAGGTAAAGGTTTTAATTCTAAATGCTGCCCATTAAAAGCTAGAGCTCCTAATTGAACATCATCATTTTTTAAATTAATTTCTTCCTGATCTCCTTCTATATTTATGCTTTGACTTTCTTCTAAAGTTTCAGAATTGATTTGCCTATTTAATTCTTCTTGAATCAGATCATCTAACATATCTCCTTCATCCTCTAAAAAGTCTATGGTATGTAAGGACATTTCTAACTTCTCAAACCTTTCTGGTTTGAAAATATTTAATTGAGTATCCTCATTACCATATGCTAACTTCATTACTCCAGTTTTATAATTTATAACAGCCCCTAATGTTGCTAAAAATGGCCTTCCCAAAATTAAAGATGTATCACTATTTTTATGCTTAATTTGTTGGAAATCCAAAATTACAATATCAATAGGATATATAAAATTCTTGATTTTAATTAAGACATCCTCTATTTTTCCTCTAGGGTATCTTATACTTCTATCAGCTAATTGAATAACCGTACTAGTAGGAGTTAAGCCTTGTAATCCTAAGGATGCAAATATATCACTTGGCATAACATTTATACCTGCACCTAAGTCTATTAAGGTTCTTTCTAGAATGGTATTTCCTATGGTGCATGATATAATAGGGATTCCAGGATCAGATAACTTTTTAGGAATTTGTGGCAGAAATAGGGAACTACTTTGCTCAGCTAAAAAGACCTTTCTAAGAACTTTTCGCTCTCTTTTCTTAGTACACCAATCCTTTAGAAATTTAGCACAAGGTGGCATATTCTGTAATAGATCTAACAAAGGAATGTTAACTTGTACTTTTTCAAAAATTTCTCTGATTTTTTCTAATTTTTCAGGAATTATTTGTTGTAATCTTTCAGGATAGGGTGCTAAAGATTTTGATTTCAAAGACTCTTTTTCTTTCAGTTGATTTGTTTGATCATTTTTAGCTTCAATTGCAGATTCAGATTGTTCTTCAGTGATTTCTAGATTTTCAGCTATTACATTTTCATTATCATTTTGATTTTTACTCTTGTCCACCTTCATATCATTTCATTTTGAGTTCTTGGTGGTATATCAATTCCAGATCTTAATGTTACACATATATCTTCCAGATTTTCGTTACTTTCATGATGTTTTTTTATATCATTTTCGTGATTATGATCTTCAATTGTTTTTAGTTTTAAAGTGCATTCTTAAAATTCTCTTACATTAGTGTTTTCTATTTGTTATATATTTTGCAAGTTTTGCAGGTTTATAACATTATAATTCTCATTGTCCTGTTGCATAACTTGTATTTTCATTGCATTTTTATCTAATGCTTTTAATTTTGTTTCCAGATCATCTAATTTCATTACATTCAATTTTTGATCAATTTTCTTTATGGCTTTTTTAGTTTCGTAAATTATATCCTGTTTAGGTTCTGAATATGCCTCCTTATAGTTTAACCGGTTGACTTCTTGTTGTTGACACACAAAGTATTCCAGTTTGTCCAGATTTTGCTCTATACTATGCTCTAGTCTGTCATAGCTATCCCAAACTTTAGTGTCTCTCATCATATTACACATTCTATACTGACCATCAGTTGGGTAAACTATAGGATTCTCATACTCGGCTCTATTATATTGAGGATAATTCATTTGTTGTTCATGGTATCTAACAATCTGTAAATGTCTCAATTTCAAACAATCAGAAATGTCGTGTCCTTTAGAATTGCAGAATTCACATATGCTAATTAAAGGTTTTAGAAATCTTTGAGCATAAGCATATGCCATATTCTCTATTACAAAAGAAAACACACAACTCTGGCTATTAAAATGAAACAGCTCTAACAGTTGCTTATATCTATTCAATTCAATTCACTTCGACTCAATTCAATTCAATTCCCCGGCAACGGCGTCATAAAATTTGTTTTGGTTTTCCCAGCACTACACTAGAAAAACTTGGATTTGTTACTTCTATTTTTACTTAGTTAATTTATCTTTATGCCTATTCTTTCTTTTAGAAGTAAACAAACAACCTTTAATACAATTTAGATATTAATTCCAATTTGTACTTTAACTGTAAGTACACAGTGTCTATTATATCAGTGTGCAAGTGCAGGTCGATCTCATAGGGAATTGTTGACGAATTTAAGAAATGTTTGATTGTGAACAATTCAAATTTATATTCAATAAGCACTTTGTTGAGTTATAGTTAACTCAACGGACTAAGTTCGTTGAGTTATGGCTAACTCAACGGACTATCCTCGTGGACTTAAGTTAACTCCACGAGTCTGTCCCTTCTTTATAATATTGTTATTTACAGAGGAATTTGGCCAACCATTGGGTGATTCCATAGATTGTAAATAACATTAATTGAGCTTTTTAATGCTAGTTAACATTGGATTTATCATTAAGCAATACTAACATTCAGATGATTCAAACAGTAACCATTAAAATCTTTAAGTTTTTTGTACAAACCAATTTCAGTAAACTGTAAAATTAAAACTAACATAAAACAATCACAAAACTGATATAAATAACATTAATCACGATACAACACAAACAATACAACACTCAAATACAACATACAAACAAAGATAAATTATTTTTGGTATTTTTGTTTTGATGTGAACATGGAAATGGGCGAAAGGTGAAATGTAAAGTAATCTCACTTGACAGTAAATACTTCCGACATTACTTGCAACGCGATTACACCACTAAAAATTAAACCACTTACAATTCTGTCTCCTCTCCCTATAGAATCGCGAGTCCAGAATTGCAAGATGATCTCTTCTTCAGCGTACAGGCATCAACCCGAAGCCAAGGCTAAAAGCTTTACAATCTCCTGAAATATGAGTCGGTGCTTTGTGAAAATGTCTTCCCTTCCCGCGACGCGATCACTCCTCACAGTGGTTGTCAAGCACTGTGTTTGGCTCAGAATCGACCCGACATCAGGCAAGTATCCTCACAGACCTCCGATGATTGGTGATTATGGTGGTGATAACGATGGTTGGTGTGATACTTCGGAGAATCGCCGATACTGTCTGCAGAAAGCTCGGTGCTCCTCCTCTGTATACACTAGTCGTCCATCGATCACACCTTTTTTTCTTCTTTTCTTTTATATTTCTTCAGTAGTAACTACTTCTGCTTGAATGATCGGTTGGATTTCCCTCCTTCAGATCAACGCTGATGATTTCTTTCTCCCTACGCGATTGAATTCCTACGTGATACGTGCAAACGTGGTTTTTCCTTCCAACTGTTTGTTCCTACAACCGCTATAGTGGCGTTTTAGAAAATATATAGTCTGTGGAGTTACAGATAACTCAACGAACTTTCTTCATTGATTTAACTATAAAACACATGCAAAAATAACAACTTAAGTTTATAACGCTAACCTAACGCGTTGCCTTAGTGTTCAATATAGCAACTCAACGCATATAGTTATGCTAACTTAACGAGTTATAACTTAAGTAAATCTACCAGATCTCGACACGTGTACATTTGGAATAAAATATTCTCTCTAAACATAATTGTTCGGCAATTTAAACATAACTATCCGATACATATTCGATCTGTTAAACATAACTGTCCGAAATATCAAAAAATTCGGATACTTAAGAATTCCACAGCCTGCAACTTACCGACAGTTCATAAATGTACTAAATTAACATTAATTCCCCAAAATTATGTAGATTCTTCAATTAAAGCATATAACAGTGCAATTATAACATAATGGGTTAATTCTCATATGATAAGCTAAATATTATGCAATTAACCATCATTTAACCGTTAATAATATGCACTTTTTCATTCTAAATAGTGCTCCATTGAATAACACTAACATAGGGTTGTCAAAGATGAAGTTTGAGATGATGTTGATGATTTTGGAGTCAAAACCAAAAGCTTTAAGGGTATGAAAAATAATCATCCAGTTCATTCTATCAAAAGCTTTTTCCATATCTAATTTGACAATGAGATTACCTCCCCGATGGCCTTGATCAATATATTGAATCAATTCTTGTGCTAAGGAAATGTTATCATGAATACTTCTTTCCTTGATGAAAGTTGCTTGAGTGTGAGATATCAAAAGTGTAATCACTTTGGAGATTCTGTTGGCAATAATTTTGGCAATTATCTTGTAAGAGATATTACATAAGCTGATAGGCCTAAAATCTGCAAAATTTCCTAGTTGCTTTCTTTTGGGAATCAAAGCAATAAATGTGGCTTTCCATTTATTGTTAAGTCTTGCACCTGTGAAAAAGTACTGTAAAGCAGCACAGAAATCTGTACCAATTACCTCCCAAAATTTCATATAGAATTCTACTGTAAAACCATCTAGCCCAGGTGCTTTATTATTGGGGAGAGAGGCTAAGACATCTTTTATTTCAGCAATAGTAGGAATTTCCCATAAGCACTTATTGTGACTTTCATTTAAAACTCTCGATATATTATCAAACAGACTCTGATCCTCAATAACTTGTTGAGAATGTAATAATTTTGAAAAGTAGTCTTTACCTCTCTTTTTAATTTGATCTTCATCTTCACTACTTGTATGCAAACTTTTGAAATGATCCTTCGAGTTTCTCCATTTGATAAGTCGATGGAAGAATCTTGTATTTCTGTCCATTTCTGACAACCAATTAATGTGAGAACTTTGTTTCAGTAAACTTGATTGTCGAGTTGTATTCTTTATAAGCTTTTCTTTGAGATTGATAACCATAGAGTTTTTCTCTAGCATGCAAGTCTCAGGCTCTTTCTGAAAATTCTGCTCTAATGAATGAATTTGTTTCAATATATTCTGTTCCTCAGAAAAAATATTTACCACTTTATTTCTATTCCAACTAGTGAGAACTTTCTTTAAAATCTTAAGCTTAGTACTGAAGTTTGTGATTGGATTCTGGAATTTTGCACTGCTCCAAACATTTCTGACAATATGATTTATATCTTCATAAGTTAACTAGAAATTTTTAAATTTGAAAGATCTTGGGCCCTAACCTTTGATGTTGTTGTTTTGTATCCGAATATAAGCATGATCTGAGCAAATCCATTCTCCATAAATAATCTCATCTTTGAATTGTTCAAACAGAGAGCTATTCAGCAAAATGCGATCTAACCTTGCTAATTTTTTGTTATTACTAGTTCTATTGTTGCACTAGGAAAATGAATCTCCAAAATGAGCGAGCTCTATGAGTTGGTTTTGATTTATGAAATCATTAAACTCCTGTCTTGCTGACTGATGGATGTGAATAATATTTTGAACTTCATCTTTATGTCTAGTAACATTGAAATCTCCCCCTATCTTCTTGTATTCAGATCCGTTAAATAATCCCAGAGATTTCTACGGATAGTCTGATTTCATGAAGCATAAACCACTGAAACAAGAAGATCTTGATAAGATGATTTTGAAACCTTGTAGGTGATGGCTTGCGGGTGTGACTCCCAATGTTGAATATCCAGATTATCCGACCAAAAAGCACAGATCTTTGAATTACCATAGTGATGATTCCAATTTATATTATCTGCAAATTTTCGGGCATCATCTTTAGACATAAAGTGTTCCTGGATGAATATAATTTGTAATTTATGCTTCTCTATAAGATTTTTGACGAAATTTTGGGTTGATTTATTTACCAACCCTCGGCAATTCCAAAATAATATATCCATATTATCAATGCAAGGCCGCTTCAATCTTACAAGGACGTAAGACTAACACTCTACGAGGATTCTGAGTCATGGATGAGCTGTAATTTTTTCTGTCTTAGCCGAGTACTTTGTCTTTTGGATAGCCTATTCGTGTTGATTTTCTGCCTTAGAGTTTCTACTTCCTCATCTGTAGAGTCTGACATAATCTTCTCTGAACAAGAATCTTCTTCGTCCGAATTTGATTCTATACCTTTATTTTTTAATTTTTCTTTTAAAATCTGTAAAGCAAGATTTTGAAAAGATTCATGTCTCGGTTTAACCGTAGAAGTGTCTGGTTGTACCTAATTTATATTTACTTCGAGCGCCTGTTTATCGGTCTGAATCTGGTGCAACCGAACCGGTAGCGTGTTGTCAGGTGGGTTGTCCAGAAATTGTTGACTGTTTGACAATTCGAGACTCGATTTAACCGTGGAAGAGCTCTGTTGAACCGGGGTCTGCTTTGCGTCGGACGCCTGTTCGTGTGTCAGAGGGGTCTGGCGCAACTGCTGAAATAGCGTGTTGTCAGTATTCACCGCTTGCAACGTTTGCGTGTCTGACATAATATTCTTCTGATTTTCTACGACCTTCCCCGATGTTGCAACATTGCAAATAGCGATTGCGTGTCTGACCAGCTCTAGAACATTTGCAGGTACTACAGCTGCATGACTTGGAGAGAGAGTCTCAAGGACGGTTTGCGGTAAATCTTTCTCAGTTAGAGGGTTATCAGTTGTTTGATTTAATACGATTTTGTCGGAGTTGACTAGTTGCGAATTTCTAATCTCCGTGGATTTTTTGCGTGAAACTACCTTCCACGCATTGTGATTTCCATCCGTATTTTTCTGACTTATCGAAGGCCCAGCATTGTTAGAAGCAACTTTCTTTTTGCATTGTTGAGCTGTGTGCCCGATTTTACAGCAATGAGTACAGAATTTTGGCTCGAATGGATATAAGATTTTTTGAACTATGATCTCTCCTCCATTATCGATGGTGATTGAGGGTGGGAGAGGCTTCGACAAATCCATCTCAATGCATATCGCTGCCAACTGAGGTCTCGTGAAATTGCAGACATCTTTATGAGCACAAATGTATTTACCAATGAGTTTGGCGATGGATTTTATGGCTCTTGGAGCATGGAGATGTGCACGTAGATGAGGTAAGTGAACCTAAACAAGAGCCCAAATTGCTTCAATTCTAGGTGAGAAAGTAGGAGACCAACGAAAAATAGACATTCTTCTCCCTTTAATGCTCCAATTATCCTTAAAAAATGTTTATGACTTTGAAAGTGTAAAAGAACATACCGGTTATCCAAAGCTGCTGGGAAAACTCCTTCCGAGATGTTAAGGGTAGCCTTGATACCTTCAAGAATGGTGTGGAGATTAGGTCGTTGTCCTGCAAATCTCCCGACCAACGTGTGTTGAAATGGAGCTGCCAGATTTGAGATTTCTAAGTTGGCCTTCCACCGAGATAGGGTCTCTCACTAGCCTGGTGAACACCAGGAGTATCCTTGGAGGTGATAGAAGGTGAACCTTCATAGACACTCAGGAGTATCCATGAAGGTGATAACATGTGAGTCTCTTTGGACACTCAAACAGCCTCGTATACACCAGGAGTATCCCAAGAGACGAAAGCTTGGATGAGACCTAGCTAGGCCCGAACATGTGAGTGAATACTACTACCCGAAGGTGATGCACATGGACTTCTCGAGAGGTCACCCATCCTAGTGCTACACCCACCCAAACACAATTAACTCCGGAGTTCTTACGGGAGCCACTACTTGGAAATAGGGTTTAAGGTTTAGAATTAGGGTTTAGGGTTAGGGTTTAGGGTTTAGGGTTTTTTTTTTATTTTTTATTTTTTTGAAAATCTATCCTATAATATTCATCAGGGGATAGTCCTGCAAAAGGGGAAGAGAAACCAAATAAATTTGGTTTGAAATAAAGATACAATTCTTGAAAAAGATGCAAGAAGGAAAAACCTTGAAAATCGGTTTGACCTAGAAAGATTCCGATTTGACTGAAAAAAAATCGGTCTAGCCGAAATTTCAAAATGGTCTAACCGTTAATGAAGAGGATGAAGACTTTTCGGTGAAACCAATCCTAGGTTGCTGTAAAAGAAGGACAAGGAGAGTCCTTTTGCCAAGCATTTGGGTTAACAAAAGGAGGGGGATCTCCTAAGACCTCCGCCGGAGTCGGTGGCGGATCATCCGCCATGAAAACTCAAGACAAAAAAAGAACTCCAACTCTCTTGACAAAAATCACCTAGAGAGAGAAGCTCTACTTAGAGAGAGAAAGTTGAGGGGAAGAATGGGTTTGGGTTTTAGGGTTTAGGGTTTTTTTTTTTTTTTTTTAAAGGTCCTCCTTAGACATTCAAACAGCCTGGTGAACACCAGGAGTATCCTTAGAGGTGATAGAAGGTGAACCTTCATGAACACTCAAACAGCCTGATATACATCAGGAGTATCCATGGAGGTGATAACATGTGAGTCTCAATGGACACTCAAATGGCCTGGTATACACCAGAAGTATCTAAGGAGACGAAAGCTTGTAGGGGGCCTTGCTAGGCCCACTTTGGTAAGTGATGCACACAACTACAGCTTGCCAATGCTTGAGTAGAGTCAACACTACTGCCCATAGGCATTGCACGAGAACTTCTCAAGTGGTCACCCATCCTGGTTCTACTCCCGCCCAAACACAGTTAACTCCAGAGTTCTTATAGGAGTCAGTGCTTGGTAGTAGGTGTAAATGCACATCGGTTTAGGGTTTAGGTATTAGGGTTTAGGGTTAGGGTTTAGGGTTTAGGGTTAGGGTTAAGGTTAAGGTTTAGGGTTTAGGGTTTAGGGTTTAGGGTTTAAGGTTTCAGGTTTAGGGTTTAGGGTTTTTTTTTTTTTTTTTTTAAATCTATCCTGTAATATTCATCAGGGGATAGTCCTGCAAAGGGAGAAGAGAAACCAAATAAATTTGGTTTGAAATAGAGTTACAATTTTCGAAAAAGATGCAAGAATAAGAAAGCCTTGAAAATCGGTTTGACCTAGAGAGATTCCGGTTTGACCATAGAAAAATCGGTCTAGCCGAAATTTCAAAACGGTCCAACCGTTAATGGAGAGGATAAAGACTTTCCGGTGAAACCGATCCTAGTTATCGGTAAGACCGGAAAGAAGAAACGATCTGACAGAAGAACTTGATCAGTCAAATCGGCACAGGTTTATCCGTCGGAAATCGGTTTTACCGAGAAAAAGAAATAAAGCTGTTTTCAGTTCCATCGTCTCTATAGAGCGGTTGAACCGAAGTGACTAGACGGTTAAACCGGAGGGCATGAAGTTCAGTTGCTGACAGTCGTCTTGACCGATCCTGAGGTCGGTTTGACCGGATAGGGATCGGTTTAACCTGAGACGAGATCAGTACGACCGGTTGTTCTGACACTAGTCTGGTGCGTCTGCCGGAAATGCTGCTAACGTCTGACGAGCGACTGTCAGACTGCAGAAACTGTATACTTACTGTAGACTCCGTATTCCTCGATTTTTGTTGTAGTATCTCCGAGAACAGTGAACTGCTATCTGTTCATTTCTTCCGAAACTTTAAATAGTTGAAAAAAATGAGATATTCTCCCGATTACCGCAGAAATGTTTGGTTGGATGTTACAAAAAATAATATCACACTTGTGGATCCAAATGCACCATAATGTAGTTGCTGTTAAATATTTTAGAATATTCAATCGTGAAGATTTTTTCCGAGAAAATTTTTTTTGTTTGCTCCATTCTTTCCAGTTGGTAATCCCATCAATATTTAGAATATTGTTGAGTCGATGTACCAACTCTTTGACAAACCTGCAATCGTAAAAGATATGATTTGATGTTTCTGAATTATTGCTGCAGAAGCTGCACATAGAAGGGAGATAATATCCAGCCTACGTCCTAATATCATCCACTGGAATGATATTTCTGTTTAATTTCCACAGGAAAACTGAAATTTTTGTGGGAATCTGTGTAGACCACATGCCTTTAAGCTTATTGTCTTGATGGTGATGGACTCGTACTAATTCCCAAGCTGTTTTGATTGAGAACTTATGTCCGCATAAAGCTCCAGATTCCTGAAATAAGTGTTTGTAATTTCTCCAACAGCTATTGAACATTTTATTGATATTATTGCCTTGTCCTTCTGCTATTTGGTCCATCGACCCATGTATAGCATTTATGGCATGAGCCTAGATACCTGAGTTTTCCAATATTTTTTTGATTTGCTTCAATCTGAAAGCGGTAATCTGATCTCTTATATTTCTGATATCAAGTCCATTTTCTGTAATAGGTCTAGCTATTCTTCTCCATGAAAGCCAATGAAAGTTCTTTTTGGTATTGTCGCCAGACCAGAAAAATTTAGCACAAATGAAATTGATTCTGTTGATGATGCCTAAAGGAAGTGGAATGGCACTTAGAGTGTGTATAGGTATGGAATTCAGAACATGCTTAATCAGCATAAGTCTACCTCCTTGACTGAGAAATCTTGCCTTCCAGCCTGCCATTTTATTTTGAATCTTGTCAATCAGATATTGAAAATATTTTAACCTCGGTTGTCCTTTGAAGATAGGGCAACCTAAGTAGATAAACGGCCAATCACATTGCTTGCAACCAAGAGTATCCTTTATGAATGCAATACGATGTGTTGGACTTTTCTTAGATATCAAGAAGTTGCTTTTTTCATAATTTATCTTTTGGCCTGTAGTCATTTCATATTTTTTGAGAATATCAATGACTTTCTGAAGCATAGATTTCCTACCATTTAGGAATAAAGGGCATCATCTGCAAAAAGCAAGTGAGAAATACGCCAATGTCTACTTTGACATTTATAAGGAATATAATCTGATTCCTGTTGGAGCTTGAGGAGCGCTCTACTTAGCAATTCTTCAGTGATAATAAAAAGAAAAGGTGAAAGTGGATCCCCTTGACGAAGACCTCTAGAAGGGTAAAATATTTGTGAGGGTGCTCCGTTGAATAACACTGACGTAGGGTTGTTAGAGATGCAATTTGAGATGATGTTAATGATTGTGGAGTCAAAACCAAAAGCTTTAAGGATACAGAAAATAACCGTCCAATTCATTCTATCAAAAGCTTTTTCCATATCTAATTTGACAATGAGATTACCTCCCCGATGGCCTTGATCAATATATTGAATCAATTCTTGCACTAAGGAAATATTATCATGAATACTTCTTTCCTTGATGAAAGCTGCTTGAGTGGGAGATATCATAAGTGAAATCACTTTGGAGATTCTGTTGGCAATAACTTTGGCTATTATCTTGTAAGAGATGTTACATAAGCTGATAGGTCTAAAATCTGTAAAATTTCTTGGTTGCTTTCTTTTTGGAATCAAAGTAATAAATGTGGCTTTCCAGTTATTGTTAAGTCTTGCGCCTGTAAAAAATATTGTACAGCAGCACAAAAATCTGTACTGATTACCTCCCAGAATTTCGTATAGAATTCTGTAGTGAAACCATCTGGCCCGGGTGCTTTGTTATTGGGGAGAGAGACTAAGACATCTTTTATTTCAGCAATAGTAGGAATTTCCCATAAACACTGATTGTGACTTGCATTTAAGACTCTCGGAATATTATCAAACAAACTCTGATCCTCAACAACTTGTTGAGAATGTAATAATTCTGAAAAGTAGTCTTTACCTCTCTTTTTAATTTGTTCTTCATCTTCATTTCCTGTATGCATACTTTTGAAATGATCCTTCGAGTTTCTCCTTTTGATAAGTTGATGAAAGAATCTTGTATTTCTGTTCATTTCTGACAACCAATTAATGTGAGAACTTTGTTTCAGTAAACTATATTGTCGAGCTGTATTCTTTATAAGCTTATCTTTGAGATTTATGACCATAGTATTTTCATCTAACGTACAAGTCTTAGGCTCTTTCTAAAATTTCTGCTCTAAAGAATGAATTTGTTTCAATATATTCTGTTCCTCAGAAAAAATATTTCCCACTTTATTTCTATTCCAACTAATGAGAGCTTTCTTTAAAATCTTAAGCTTAGCACTGAAGTTTGTGATTGGATTCTGGAATTTTGCACTGCTCCAAACATTTCTGACTATATGATTTATATCTTCATAAGATAACCAGAAATTTTTAAATTTGAACGGTCTTGGGCCCCAACCTTTGATGTTTTTGTTTTGTATCCTGATGTAAGCATGATCTGAGCAAATCTGTTCTCCTTAAATAATCTCATCTTTGAATTGTTCAAACAGAGGATTATTCAACAAGATGCAGTCTAATCTTGCTAATTTTCTGTTTTTTCCTGTTCTATTGTTGCACCAGGAAAACGAATCTCCAAAATGAGTGGGTTCTATGAGTTGGTTTTGATTTATGAAATCATTGAACTCCTGTCTTGCTGACTGATGTATATGAATAATATTCTGAACTTCATCTGTATGTCTAGTAACATTGAAATCTCCCCCAAGCAACCACGGGCCTTGTGCAATTCTTGTATTCAGATCCGTTAAATAATCTCAGAGATTTCTACGGATATTCTGATTGCATGAAGCATAAATCACCGAAACTAAAAGATCTTGATAAGATGATTTTGAAACCTTGTAAGTGATGGCTTGCGAGTGTGTCTCCCAATGTTGAATATCCAGATTATTAGACCAAAAGGCACATATCTTTGAATTTCCATAGTGGTGATTCCAATTAATATTTTCTGCAAATTTTCGGGCATCATCTTCAGACATAAAGTGTTCCTATATGAATATAGATTGTAACTTGTGTTTCTCTATCAGATTTTTGACAAAATTTTGGGTTGATTTATTTACCAACCCTCGACAATTCCAAAATAATATATCCATATTATCAATGTTAGGTCACTTCAATCTTACAAGGACGTATGACTGATACTCTGTGAAGATTCTGAGTCGTGGATGAGCTGTAATTTTTTCTGTCTAAGTCGAGTACTTTGTCTTTTGGATAGCCGATTCATGTTGATTTTCTATCTTGAAGTTTCTGCTTCCTCATTTGAAGAGTCTGACATAAGCTTCTCAGGACAGGAATCCTCTTCGTCCGAATTTGAATCAATATCTTTATTTTTTAATTTTTCTTTTAAAATCTGTAAAGCAAGATTTTGAAAAGATTCTCGTCTCGGTTTAACCGTAGAGGTATCCGGTTGGACCTGATTTATGTTAACCTCCAGCGCCTGTTTACCGGTCTGAATCCGGTGTGACCGAACTGGTCGCGTGTTGTCAGAAGGGTTTGACAACGCGATGCCTGGTTTAATCGTGGAAGAGCTCGGTTGAACCGGGGTCTGCTTTCCGCTGGACGCCTGTTCATGTGTCAGAGGGGTTCGGCGCATCTGCTGTATTTGCTTGTTGTCAGGATTTGCCGCCTGCAACGCTTGCGTGTTTGGCGTTATCTCCTTCCCTGATGTTGCAGTAGCGGTTGCGTGTCTAACTATCTCTGGAGCGTTTGCAGGTGCGACAGTTGCTCGACTTGGAGAGAGTGTCAAGGACATACTACGGCAAATCTTTCTCAATCAGAGGTATATCGGTTGTCTGATTTGAAATATTTTTATCGGTGTTGACTGGTTGCGCAGATCTGATATCCGAAGATTTTTTGCGTGAAACCACCTTCCATGCATTTTGATTTCCATCCGTATTTTTCTGACTTGTCGACGGCCCAGCATTATCAGAGGCAGCTTTCTTTTTGCATTGTTGAACCATGTGCCTGATTTTACAGCAATGCGTACAAAATTTTGGTTCGAATGGATATAAGATCTTTTGGACTATTATCTCTCCTCCATTATCGATGGTGATTGAGCATGGGAGAGGCTTCGACAGATCCATCTCCACGCAAATTGCTGCCAACCCTGGTCTCGTAAAATTGCAGACATCTTTATGAGCACAAAGGTATTTACCAAGGAGTTTGGCGATGGACATAATGACTCCCGGAGCATGAAGGTGTGCACGCAAATGAGGTAAGTGAACCCAAACAGGAGCCCATATTGCTTCCATTCCAGGTGAAAAGGAAGGAGACCAACGAAAAACAGACATTCTTCTCCCTTTAATGCTCCAGTTATCCTTAACTAGAGCTTGTAAAAAATGTGTATGACTTTGAAAACGTAAAAGAACATACCGGTTGTCCAAAGCTGTTGGGAAAACTCCTTCTGTGATGTTAAGGGTAGCCTTGATACCTTCAAGAATGGAGTGAAGATCCGGCCGTTGTCTTGCGAATCTCCCGACCAGCGTGTGTTGGAATGGAGCTGCTAGATTTGAGATTTCTTCATTGGAGAAAGACATTCTGAGTTGGCCTTCCACCGAGATAGGGTCTGTCACCGGAATCTCTGGAGGAACAAAATGCTCCCGGATAGTTGCTGCAAAAGAAGGACGAGGAGAGTCCTTTTGCCAAGCATTTGGGTTGACAAAAGGAGGGGGATCTCCTAAGACCTCTGCCAGGGCTAGTGGCGGATCATCCGCCATGAAAACTCAAGAAAAAATAAGAACTCCAACACTCTTGACAAAAATCGCCTAGAGAGAGAAGCTTTGCTTAGAGAGAGAAAGTTGAGGGGAAGAATGGGTAGGGTTTAGGGTTTAGGGTTTAGGGATTAGGGTTTAGGGTTAGGGTTAGGGTTTAGGGTTAGGGTTTAGGGTTTAGGGTTTAGGGTTAGGGTTAGGGTTTAGGGTTTTTTTTTTATTTATATAATATCTATCATTTACATTCATCAGGGGATAGTCCTGCTAAAAAAGTATGAGCCCAGGAAAATTTGTCAATAAAGGGCATTACAAGGCTCAAAATAATGTTAAGTAAAAGAAGATATAAATATTGTCAGGAAAACGAATTTCCGGTTTAACTGAAAAATTTTCGGTCAACCGAAAACGGTCAAACCGAAATAGTTGACGGTTAAACCGAAGTGAGAAGAGAGATAATATTTGTCGATGAGACCGAGCGTAGTGATCGGTCCGACCGGAGACCTTCCGGTTTAACCGTGGACTGAGCGATCAAACCGAGATGCTGAAAAGATCGGTAGAAACCTTGGGAAAGACGGTTAGACCGAAAATTAAAAAATCCGAAGAAATCGGTGTGACCGTGTCTATATTCTAGTGCAACCGGGGCAGACTCGGTCTAACATTTGAAAAAATGGTCAAACCGAAACAAGGATGGTACGACCGAAATAGCCGTTTCCGTGTGAACAGAGAATAGTCAGAAAAGTTGTCAAAGCGCATTTCTTCCGATGACTGTTGCATGCGGTGAGCGAATAATTTCCTCATAAGTTGTGACTTGTATTCTGAAAATCTTGAAATCTGAGTACTCATTCTCGGATATTGAAACCTTTGATATAATAAATAATATGGGATACGATAGTAGAAGAATTAGGCTTTTTATTGTCGAATATTATCTCGCATCTGTGTTTCCATAAGCTCCATAGAGTGAATGCCGTTAGATATTTATAGAATTGATTCCGAGAAGATTTTTTGCGTGAATATAGCTGCTGCCTGCACCATATTTCCCAGTTGTGGATAGGATTTGCTGTAGTCAATAATCGAAGCCATTTGATGATATCTTGAGTTAAAGAGCATTTATAAAAAATATGATTGATCGATTCTGTGGAGTTCCTGCAAAAACAGCATATGGACGGTAAATGGTGTCCCATATGTTTTCTGGTTTCATCTACCGGAAGAAATTTATTTTTGAGTTTCCAAAGGAAGATAGAGACTTTTATAGGTATTTCGGGACTCCAAAAACCCAATAGTTTGTTGTTACTAGGTAAATGATTTCTGATAGAATTCCAAGCTGCTTTAACTGAGAATCTTGGAATCTGCAGAGTTTGATAATATCTATGCCACGTTAAGTGTGTGTAGGAATAGAATTTAACACATGCTTGATTAGCATTAATCTTCCCCCTTGACTAAGAAATTTAGCCTTCCAACCTGCAACTTTGTTTTGGATTTTGTCTATGAGATATTGAAAATATTTAAGACGAGATTGACCTTTGAAAATAGGACAACCGAGGTAGATGAAAGGTCAGTTTCCTTGAGGACATCCAATCATAGTAGAGAAAATATTCTTCCTGTGCTCCGAACTTTTTTTCGAGACATAGAAGTTACTCTTATTATAGTTGATTTTTTGTCCCGTAGATGATTCATAATGCTTCAAAATGGTTAGAGCTTTGTCTAACATTGATTTGCGGCCATTGAGAAAAAGAATAGCATCATCAGCGAAAAGCAAGTGAGATATTTTCCAATGTCTTCCTTGGCATTTATAAGGGACATAATTTTGCTCCATTTGCATTTTAAGGAGAGCCCTAGATAATAATTCTTCAATGATAATGAAGAGAAGAGGAGAAAGAGGATCACCTTGTCGTAATCCTCGGGTTGGATAAAATACTTGAGAATTCGCTCCATTGAAAAGAACTGAGGTGGGATTCGACGATATACATCTTGATATTAGATCAATAATAGTAGTGTCATATCCGAAGGCAGCAAGTGTGTCAAAAATAGCAGACCATTCCATTCTATCGAAAGCTTTTTCCATGTCGAGTTTAATCATAAGATTTCCCCCTCGATGACCTTGGTCTATATATTGTATGAGCTCCTAAGTAAGAGATATGTTGTCAAAAATACTTCTACCTTTAGTAAATGCTGCTTGAGTGTTGGATATGATGTTGGGTATGATTTTCGAAATCCGATTAGCTAAAATTTTGGCAAAACATTTATAAGAGATGTTGCATAGGCTAATAGGACGAAAGTCCGAAAACTCCTCTGGTTGTTTCTTGTTAGGAATTAATGTAATGAAAGAAGACTTCCATTTATCATTAAGAGAAGATCCTGCAAAGAAACTTTGAATTGCAAGACAAAAATCATTACCGATAATATTCCAGAAATGTTTGAAGAATTCCACTGTGAAGCCATCTGGACCTGGAGCTTTGTTATTGGGAAGGTCAAAGACAACTTTCCTGATCTCATTGATGTTGGGAATATCCCATAATTTCCTGTTATCCTCTAGAGTAAGAATAGTGGGAATATTACTGATCATACTATCAATCATATGTGTATGTTGGGATGTCAGTAAATTGCTGAAGTAGTTTTTCTCGTTGATTTTGAGTTGATCACAAGTAATATTGGACATATCTGATCTGAGCATACTCTTGAAGCAGTCCTTCGTGCTTCTTCTTTTAATAATTTGATGAAAGTATTTTGTGTTTCGATCCATTTCCTTCATCCAATCAATGTGTGTAGATTGTCGAAAAAAGAGAGATTGACGATAATTGTTTTTGCGAAGGGCTTCTTGATGATTATGAAGGCAAAAGAGTTTCTCCAAAGTGCAACCGTTTTGTTGGAAATCCTGTTCCAGAAGATTTATTTGTCTAATTATCTACTTCTCTTCTTCAAAAATATTGCCCACTCTATCTGCATTCCAAATCTTAAGTTTTTCTTTGAGCAGCTTGAGTTTTGCACTGAAATTAGTAATAGGATTATTGTAGGTGAGACTGTGCCACACTGCTTGAATCATATTTGGTAAATCTTCATACGTCAGCCACATATTTTTGAAGCGTAATGCGGTTGGACCCCAAGAGATAGTATTCCTATTCTGAAGGATAATATATGCATGATCCGAGTTTACTCGATTCCCATAAATTATATCTTCTGTAATATGTGTTGCCATCTGAGAATTGATTAAGATGCGATCTAGTCTGGCATACCTTCTATCAGATTTTGATCTGTTATTGCACCAAGAAAATTGATTCCCATGATGAAAAGGTTCCGTGAGGAGATTGTTATGAATAAATTCATTGAAATCCTGCATAGCTGATTGTTGATTATGCAAAATATTCTTAGTTTCTCCAATATGCCTAACCACATTAAAATTTCCTCCTAAAATCCAGCTTGATTTATCTACAATCGAATTAATCTCTGATAATTGATTCCAGAGTTGACGTCTGGTATATTGGTTGCAAGAGGCATAAATAACCGAAATAAATAAATCCTTATAAGGGGCGTTTAATACTTTATAAGTACAAACTTGAGGATGCATATTTTCATTCTGAAAAGTAAGATTATCCAACCAAAGAGTGCAGATTTTGGAATTGCCGTAATGATAATTCCAATTGATATTATCAACAAATTTTTGAGAATCTTCAGGCTTCATAAAATGTTCTAATATGCATATTGCCTCTAATTTTTGAGTTTTGATAAGATTTTTGAGATATATTTGGGTTGATCGATTGATCAGCCCACGACAATTCCAGAATAATATATTCATAGAAAATCAAGAAGGAAGAGAGAGAATTATTGAGAATTGCTGTTGATACTGCGGGAAGATTCGACATCATTAGAAATCTTGCTTTTTTTCTGTCTTAGACGAATGCTTTGTCTCTTTGATCTGGTTACTCTGAAGTCCTGCTGTGAGAGAGTTTCTTCTGTGTCAGATTGGTGATTGCTTGAGGAAAGGGATTCGTTTTCTGAGCAGGATCCTTTTGACAAATGTTTTAACTTTCCTTGTAAAATTTCTAAGGAAATTTGATTTTGTGTAATGCCGGTATCTTTCTGATTCAATAAGATATGTTCTGTCAATGGATGCTTATCTGGTAAGCGTTCCGCCGATATCTGTTCATAAGGCTGCTCAAGTTCTATAGAAGGAGTGACAACTTTTTTTAATTTTTTGTTGCGTGTAACCAATCTCCATTCTGAATCGGTCAAGGCCTGAAGCTGTACCGAAGGTTCTGTTTCATTTGGCAGGTTGATTTGAAAACTCGGTGAGGCCGGCGAACTTTCTCCTCTTTGTCGTGTAATATTTTCCGGTTCCAACGGGATTTTGTCTGAGATGCATATCGGTTCGACCGGGAGGCTGACAGCTTTGTTAGACGTAGCAAGCTGTGCGTCCTGGAAGTTGACAGATTTTTTTTCCTTCTTATTTTTCTGTCCGACGGTGGGATTGTCAGATATGTTTGTTGATTCAACTAGAGGAATTGCGGTCATACCGTTCAGGTCTGACACCGCAAGCTGTCTTTCCTTCGGTTGGACCGGTGATCCTATCAGTTCGATCGGTGATCCTATCGGTTCAACGTTGGATGTGTCAGCTTTTTCTTTCGATTGTACCGTAGCATTTTCCGGTTCGACCGATCTTTTGTCAGACCTGCTATCTTTTTTCTTAGCTAGTTTTGCGTTCACACCAGCCAAGTACGTTATTGCCTTCTGCATGTAAGCCTCTTCTGCAAGTGCGTCCGATAGTTGTTCCTGATTATTTTTCTTTTTATATTTCCGATTGACAACTTGCCATTGAGAATTGCCCAACGGGTCTTTGTGTGGAATAGTGGTAGGTGCGGTACTGGCAGGTGCAGTACTGTCAGATATAGCTTTCTTTCTGCATGTTTGGGTAGTGTGCCCAATTTTACAGCAAAATTCACAGAATTTTGGTTCAAACGGGTATATGACCTTTTGATTGATAATTTCTCCACCATTATCGATGACGATAGAGCGAGGAAGTGTTTTGGAAAGATCCATTTCAACGCAGATGGCTGTAAGATCGGGGCGTGTAAAATTGCAAACATCTCGATGCGAGCAGAGGTATTTCCCTAGAAGTTTTGCAATAGATTTAATAGCTCTAGGCGTGTGTAAGTGTGCACGCAACTGAGGAAGGTGGACCCAAACTGGAGCCCAAGTTGCTTCCATCCCAGGTGAGAAGGAAGGTGACCAATGAAAAACTGACATCCTCTTCCCCTTAATGTTCCAATTTTCTTTAACTAAAGCTTGTAAGAAAATATGTTGATGCTGAAAACGTAATAGAACATGCCTCGAGTCAAGTGCAGCGGGAAAAATCCCTTTAGAAACGTTGAGAGTAGCTTTAATACCCTCTAGAATAGAATGCAGATCGGGACGTTGACCAGCAAATCGTCCCACCAAGGTATAATGAAATGGGGCTGCCATTGTAGATATCTCCTCCGTATTGAAAGAAATCTGTTGTTGTCCATCTACAATGATGGGTTCAAGAACTAGGAGATCCGAGAAAGTTGGAGGAACAAAATGTTCCTTAATAGTGGCAGCAAAAGAAGGACGAGGAGCATTCTTTTGCCAAGCTTGAGGATCAACAAAAGGAGGAGGTTCTCCAAGTTGCACTGGCGGTGAATCCGCCATGAGAGAGGTAAGAGAAGAGGAAAGGGTGAAAATCGCCTAGAGAGAGAAACTCTAGCTAGAGAGAAAAAGTGGAGGTGAGGAATGGATTTGGGTTTTAGGGTTTTTTATTTTTATTTTTTTAATTCTTTTTTTTTTTCAAAGGTCCTCCAGAAGGTGAACACTAGGAGTATCTTTAGAGGTGATAGAAGGTGAACCTTCATGGACACTCAAACAACTTGGTATACACCAGAAGTATCCATGGAGGTGATAACATGTGAATCTCAATGGATATTCAAACAGCTCAGGAGTATCCAAGAAGACGAAAGCTTGTAGGAGGCCTTGCTAGGCCCACTTTGGTAAGTGGTGGACACAGCTACAGCTTGCCAATGATTGAGCAAAGCCAACACAACTGCTCATAGGTACTGCACGAGAACTTCCCAAGTGGTCACCCATCCTGGTTCTGCTCCTACCCAAACACAGTTAACTCCAGAGTTCTTATAGGAGTCAGTGCTTGGTAGTAGGTGTAAATGCACCTAGGGTTTAGGGTTAGGGTTTAGGGTTTAGGGGTTAGGGTTTAGGGTTTTTTTTATTATATATAATATCTATCCTTTACATTCATCAAGGGATAGTCCTGCTAAAAAAGTAAGAGCCCAAGAAAATTTGTCAATAAAGGGCATTACAAGGGTCTAAATATTGATAAGTAAAAGAAAATATATAAAAAAAAAAAAATTTCAGGAAAAAGATTCCGGTTTAATCGTATACTGAGCGGTCAAACCGAGCTGCTGAAAAGATCGGTAGAACCTTGGGAAAGACGGTTAGACCGAAAATTCAACAAATCTGATGAAATCAGTGTGACCGTGTCTATGTTCTGGTGCAACCGTGGCAGACTCGGCCGAAATAGCCGTTTCCGTGTGAACAGAGAAGTGTCAGAAAAGCTGTCAAAGATCATTTCTTCCGATGACTGTTGTATGCGGCGAGCGAATAATCTCCTCGTAAGTTGTGACTTGTATTTTGTATATCTTGAAATCTACGTACTCATTCTCGGATATTGAAACCTTTGATATAATAAATAATCTAGGATACGATAGTAGTAGAATTAGGCTTTTTATTGCCGAATATTATCTCACATCTGTGTTTCCATAAGCTCCATAGAGTGAATGCCGTTAGATATTTATAAAATTGATTCCGAGAAGATTTTTTGCGTGAATATAGCTGCTGCCTGCACCATATTTCCCAGTTGTGTATAGGATTTGTTGTGGTCAATAATCGGAGCCATTTGATAATATCTTGAGTAAAAGAGCATTTATAAAAAATATGATTGATAGATTCTGTGGCGTTCCTGCAAAAATAGCATATGGACGGTAATTGGTGTCCCATATGTTTTCTGGTTTCATCCACGAGAAGAAATTTATTTTTGAGTTTCCATAGAAAAACAGAAACTTTTGTAGGTATTCCAGGACTCCAAAAACCCAATAGTTTGTTGTTACTGGGTAGATGATTTCTGATAGAATTCCAAGCAGCTTTAACAGAGAATCTTGGAATCTGCAGTGTTTGATAATGTCTATGTCACGTTTTGCCCAATGTTTTTCCTATGTTGCTGTCTCTGTGGATATTAAAAATATGGTCCATACTACCATAGATTGCCTTGATGGCTTCAACCCAGATGCCTTTATTATTGATGAACTTGTGTATTTGCTTTAGTTGAAAAGCTATTAATTGCTCTTTTAAATTTTTGATATCGAGCCCACCTTCGGGAACAGGGGTGGAGATTTTTTCCCATTTGAGCCAATGAAAGTTTTTATGATTACTATCTCCAGACCAGAAAAAACGTGCACAGATATTGTTGATCTTCTGAACTATTCCACAAGAAAGGGGTAATACTGATAAAGTGTGTATCGGAATAGAATTTAACACATGCTTGATTAGCATTAATCTTCCCCCTTGGTTAAGAAATTTAGCCTTCCAACCTGCAACTTTGTTTTGAATTTTGTCAATGAGATATTGGAAATATTTAAGACGAGATTGACCTTTGAAAATAGGACAGCCGAGGTAGATGAAAGGCTAGTTTCCTTGAGGACATCCAATCATAGTAGAGAAAATATTCTTCCTGTGCTCTGGACTTTTTTTTGAGACATAGAAGTTACTCTTATTGTAGTTGATTTTTTGTCCTGTAGATGCTTCATAATGCTGCAAAATGGTTAGAGCTTTGCCTAACATTGATTTGCGGCCATTGAGAAAAAGAATAGCATCATCAGCAAAAAGCAAGTGAGATATTTTCCAATGTCTTCCTTGGCATTTATAAGGGACATAATTTTGCTCCATTTGCATTTTAAGGAGAGCCCTAGATAATAATTCTTCAGTGATAATGAAGAGAAGAGGAGAAAGAGGATCACCTTGCTGTAATCCTTGGGTTGGATAAAATACTTGAGAATTAGCTCTATTGAAAAGAACTAAGGTGGGATTCAACGATATACATCTTGATATTAGATCAATAATAGTAGTGTCAAATCCGAAGGCAGCTAGTGTGTCAAAAATAGCTGACCATTCCATTCTGTCAAATGCTTTTTTCATGTCGAGTTTAATCATAAGATTTCCCCCTCGATGGCCTTGGTCTATATATTGTATGAGCTCCTGAGTAAGAGATATGTTGTCAAAAATACTTCTGCCTTTAATAAATGCTGCTTGAGTTTTGGATATGATGTTTGGTATGACTTCCGAAATCCGATTAGCTAATATTTTGGCAATACATTTATAAGAGATGTTGCATAGGCTAATAGGACGAAAGTCTAAAAACTCCTCTGGTTGTTTCTTCTTAGGAATTAATGTAATGAAAGTAGACTTCCATTTATCATTAAGATAAGATCCTGCAAAGAAACTTTGAACTGCAAGACAAAAGTCATTATCGATAATATTCCAGAAATGTTTGAAGAATTCCGTATTGAAGCCATCTGGACCTGGAGCTTTGTTATTGGGAAGATCAAAGACAACTTTCCTAATCTCATTGATGTTGGGAATATCCCATAATTTCCTGTTATCCTCCAGAGTAAGAATAGTAGGAATATTACTGATCATACTATCAATCATATGCGTATGTTGGGATGTCAGTAAATTGCTGAAATAGTTTTTCCCGTTGATTTTGAGTTGATCACAAGTAATATTGGACGTATCTGATCTGAGCATACTCTTAAAACAGTCATTGCTTCTTCTTTTGATAATTTGATGAAAATATTTTGTGTTTCAATCCATTTCCTTCATCCAATCAATGTGTGTAGATTGTCGAAAAAAGAGAGATTGCCGATAATTGTTTTTGCGAAGGGCTTCTTGATGATTATGAAGGCAAGAAAGTTTCTCCAAAGTGCAACCGTTTTGTTGGAAATCCTGTTCCAGAATATTTATTTGTCTAATTATCTGCTTCTCTTCTTCAAAAATGTTGCCCACTCTATCTGCATTCCAAATCTTAAGTTTTTCTTTGAGCAGCTTGAGTTTTGCACTGAAATTTGTAATAGGATTATTGTAGGTGAGACTGTGCCACACTGCTTGAATCATATTTGGTAAATCTTCATACATCAGCCACAAATTTTTGAAGCGTAATGCGGTTGGACCCCAAGAGATAGTATTCCTATTCTGAAGGATAATATATGCATGATCCGAGTTTACTCGATTCCCATAAATTATATCTTCTGTAATATGTGTTGCCATCTGAGAATTGATTAAGATGCGATCTAGTTTGGCATACCTTCTATCAGATTTTGATCTGTTATTGCACCAAGAAAATTGATTCCCATGATGAAAAGGTTTCGTGAGGAGATTGTTATGAATAAATTCATTGAAATCCTGCATAGCTGATTGTTGATTATGTAGAATATTCTTAGTTTCTCCAATATGCCTAACCACATTGAAATCTCCCCCTAAAATCTAGCTTGATTTATCTGCAATCGAATTAATCTCTGATAATTGATTTCAGAGTTGACATCTGGTATATTGGTTGCAAGAGGCATAAATAACTAAAATAAATAAATCCTTATAAGGGGCATTTAATACTTTATAAGTACAAACTTGAGGATGCATATCTTCAATCTAAAAAGTAAGATTATCCGACCAGAGAGTGCAGATTTTGGAATTGCCATAATGATAATTCCAATTAATATTATCAGCAAATGTTTGAGTATCTTCAGGCTTCATGAAATGTTCTAATATGCATATTGCCTCTAATTTTTGAGTTTTGATAAGATTTTTGAGATATATTTGGGTTGATCGATTGATCAGCCCACAACAATTCCAGAATAATATATTCATAGAAAATCAAGAAGGAAGAGAGAGAATTATTGAGAATTGTTGCTGATACTGCGAGAAGATTCGGCATCATTAGAAATCTTGCTTTTTTTCTGTTTGAGATGAATACTTTGTCTCTTTGATCTGGTTACTCTGAAGTCCTGCTGTGAGATAGTTTCTTCTGTGTCAAATTGGTGGTTGCTTGAGGAAAGGGATTCGTCTTTTGAGCAGGATCCTTTTGACAAATGTTTTAACTTTCCTTGTAAAAGTTCTAAGGAAATTTGTATTCTTGTAATGCTGGTATCTTTCTGATTCAATAAGATATGTTCTGTCAATGGATGCTTATCTGGTAAGCATTCCGCCGATATCTGTTCATAAGGCTGCTCAAGTTTTGTGGAAGGAGTGACAGCTTTTTTTAATTTTCTGTTGCGTGTAACCAATCTCCATTCTGAATCGGTCAAGGCCTGAAGCTGTACCGAAGGTTCTGTTTCATTTGGCAGGTTGATTTGAAAACTCGGTGAGGCCGGCGAACTTTCTCCTCTTTGTTGTGTAATATTTTCCGGTTCCAACGGGATTTTGTCAGAGATGCATATCGGTTCGACCGGGAGGTTGACAGCTTTGTCAGACGTAGCAGGCTGTGCGTCCTGGAAGTTGACAGATTTTTTTTCCTTTTATGTAATAGGTCTAGCTATTCTTCTCCATGAAAGTCAATGAAAATTCTTTTTGGTATTGTTGCCAGACCAAAAAGTTTTTGCACAAATGGAATTGATTCTGTTGATAATGCCTAAAGGAAGTGGAATGGCACTTAGAGTGTGTATAGGTATGGAATTCAGAACATGCTTAATCAGCATAAGTCTACCTCCTTGACTGAGAAATCTTGCCTTCCAGCCTGCCATTTTATTTTGAATCTTGTCAATCAGATATTGAAAATATTTTAACCTCGGTTGTCCTTTGAAGATAGGGCAACCTAAGTAGATAAACGGCCAATCACATTGCTTGCAACCAAGAGTGTCCTTTATGAATGCAATACGATGTGTTGGACTTTTCTTAGATACCAAGAAGTTGCTTTTTTCATAATTTATCTTTTGGCCTGTAGTCATTTCATATTTCTTGAGAATATCAATGACTTTCTGAAGCATAGATTTCCTACCATTTAGGAATAAAAGGGCATCATCTACAAAAAGCAAGTGAGAAATACGCCAATGTCTGCTTTGACATTTATAAGGAATATAATCTGATTCCTGTTGGAGCTTGAGGAGCACTCTACTTAGCAATTCTTCAGTGATAATAAAAAGGAAAGGTGAAAGTGGATCCCCTTGAGGAAGACCTCTAGAAGGGTAAAAAATTTGTGAGGGTGCTCCATTGAATAACACTAATGTAGGGTTGTCAGAGATGCAGTTTGAGATGATGTTAATGATTGTGGAGTTAAAACCAAAAGCTTTAAGGATACGGAAAATAACCGTCCAATTCATTCTATCAAAAGCTTTTTCCATATCTAATTTGACAATAAGATTACCTCCCCGATGACCTTGATCAATATATTGAATCAATTCTTGCGCTAGGGAAATATTATCATGAATACTTCTTTCCTTGATGAAAGCTGCTTGAGTGGGAGATATCATAAGTGAAATCACTTTGGAGATTCTGTTGGCAATAACTTTGGCTATTATCTTGTAAGAGATGTTACATAAGTTGATAGGTCTAAAATCTGCAAAATTTCTTGGTTGCTTTCTTTTTGGAATTAGAGCAATAAATGTGGCTTTCTAGTTATTGTTAAGTCTTGCACCTGTAAAAAAATATTGTACAGCAGCACAAAAATCTATACCGATTACCTCCCAGAATTTCGTATAGAATTCTACAGTGAAACCATCTGGCCCAGGTGCTTTGTTATTGGGGAGAGAGACTAAGACATCTTTTATTTCAGCAATAGTAGGAATTTCCCATAAGCACTGATTGTGACTTGCATTTAAGACTCTCGGTATATTATCAAACAAACTCTGATCCTCAGTAACTTGTTGAGAATGTAATAATTCTGAAAAGTAGTCTTTACCTCTCTTTTTAATTTGTTCTTCATCTTCATTTCCTGTATGCATACTTTTGAAATGATCCTTCGAGTTTCTCCTTTTGATAAGTTGATGAAAGAATCTTGTATTTCTGTCCATTTCTGACAACCAATTAATGTGAGAACTTTGTTTCAGTAAACTATATTGTCGAGCTGTATTCTTTATAAGCTTATCTTTGAGATTGATGACCATAGTATTTTCTTCTAGCATACAAGTCTCAGGCTCTTTCTAAAATTTCTGCTCTAAAGAATGAATTTGTTTCAATATATTTTGTTCCTCAGAAAAAATATTTCCTACTTTATTTCTATTCCAACTAATGAGAGCTTTCTTTAGAATCTTGAGCTTAGCATTGAAGTTTGTGATTGGATTCTGGAATTTTGCACTGCTCCAAACATTTCTGACTATATGATTAATATCTTCATAAGATAACCAGAAATTTTTAAATTTGAACGATCTTGGGCCCCAACCTTTGATGTTTTTGTTTTGTATCCTGATGTAAGCATGATCTGAGCAAATCCGTTCTCCATAAATAATCTCATCTTTGAATTGTTCAAACAGAGGATTATTCAACAAAATGCGGTCTAATCTTGCTAATTTTTTATTTTTGCCTGTTCTATTGTTGCACAAGGAAAACGAATCTCCAAAATGAGTGGGTTCTATGAGTTGGTTTTGATTTATGAAATCATTGAACTCCTGTCTTGTTGACTGATGTATGTGAATAATATTTTGAACTTCATCTGTATGTCTAGTAACATTGAAATCTCCCCAAAGCAACCACGGGCCTTGTGCAATTATTGTATTCAGATCCGTTAAATAATCTCAGAGATTTCTACGGATATTTTGATTGCATGAAGCATAAACCACCGAAACTAGGAGATCTTGATAAGATGATTTTGAAACCTTGTAAGTGATGGCTTGCGAGTGTGTCTCTGAATGTTGAATATCCAGATTATCAGACCAAAAGGCACATATCTTTGAATTTCCATAGTGGTGATTCCAATTAATATTTTCTGTAAATTTTCGGGCATCATCTTCAGACATAAAGTGTTCCTGTATGAATATAGATTGTAACTTGTGCTTCTCTATCAGATTTTTGACAAAATTTTGGGTTGATTTGTTTACCAACCTTCGACAATTCGAAAATAATATATCCATATTATCAATGTTAGGCCACTTCAATCTTACAAGGACGTAAGACTGACACTCTGCGAAGATTCTGAGTCGTGGATGAGCTGTAATTTTTTCTGTCTAAGTCGAGTACT